>CM076678.1:101490218-102690218 GCA_038501925.1 Xenopus petersii | reverse complement strand
TATTTAAATATTATTCTACGAATGATGCTTTTTTTTTTATTAGGCAAGCTTTTATATTTTGGGGTTGACTTTCACAATGTTTTCAATTTTTCATCAGTTTTTTGCAATTTTTTCACTCCGCTTTTTGCTTAAAAACTTTGGGGTATTGCACGAAACCCAGCGCACATCTAAAAATCATTGGGACTTCTCCCATTGACTTATATGCAACCTCGACAGGTCTGAGATGCAGGATTTTCTGATTCTGACTTTTCCATCCTCGGTGTTTAATAAATTCCGAAAGATTTTTTTTAAAAGTCAGAAAATTCGGAGTTTAGTAAATAACGCCCCAAGTTGCTCACAAATGTAGGGGCTGCATATATCCCTAGCATATTGGGCAATGCCACTGAAGAATGCTTACCTGCCTTTGTAAGTAACTGAACGCTCACTTGTTAACCACTTTTCCTGCTCTAGAAAGCCACACACTAAACTTAAACCACACAATTAGCGACCATGTACATACGCTCTCTGTACGTGACACTGCAACATGTCGTTTCCTGGACTGGCGGAAGTTCAAGCTGGGCCGCATTCATATCCATCCTGGGCCGCATGCGGCCCTCGGGCTAGACACCCCTGATCTAGATAAACATCTATTTGAATGTGTAACTGTATAGATTTCTCCAATACAGTAAAAACAGGCTGGACAAATAATTAAACATATGAATACACATAGTGCCAGGTGCTCAGAGACACAACAATCTCTTTCCTTTAGGGCTTACCATCTAACTACTGTATATATCTGGGTGCTTGTGCAATATATTTTAGTGATACAAGGTTAAAAAGGATTTATACACATACATTGCAATGAAATAGGAAATGCATTATGATACTGAATTATGGTAAAACATAAAGATAGGAAACCGGTCACACACCTAATAACTGTTGATGTGAGACACTATAGCAACAAGTAGAGGTTTGTTACAAAGGAATGCAGGGTATGTGTGTGGGGGAGGGGATACAGCTGAGAAGCACAGTTCACTCTCCAATCCCACAGATTCCTTTTGGTGGGCTTTCATCTATAGAATCATCTCTAAATTATCCCCACAGCAATAAGGAATGTGATAACAGCAAATTCCATTTCAAAGACTATCTGAAGTTATAGTGGGACAGATGAAAAAAAATTTTTATAGGGATCTTGTCATTTAGGTTCTCACAGAGAAAGAGAGAAAATACTATTAGTTTTAGAAAACTTTATAACAATAAACATCAAGGGGCAAATTAATCAAAGGTCGGGTTGTGTTTTCCCTGACAATTCAAGTTTTTCAAGGGTAGTTTTCAGTCAAAAACCAGAATTGTCGGGTTTAAAAAAAAAACGCCATTAATTCAATCAATTCGCAGAAAACTCGATTCATTTGAGTTTTTGGATTGTTCACCAAATTCCAGATTCTAGTTTTTTTTCTTAAATTGGAAACCATTCTTGTTGTGAGTTCAGTCGAGCTATTAAAAAAAAACCTCACAAAGTTTAAAAACTTGACCTTGCTAAATATATCCCATAATACGCGAAATGGACGAGAAAAGGCAGCTGCCAAAATATATGCAGTGATTTCAAGCAGTTTTAGACACGTATTTCCAGAGGTTATAAAACAAGTCTTTGAAATGTACAGAGCCTTCCCCCATAGACTGTTTAGGAAGTTAACCGACTGTACATCTCTTACAAAGCCTCGAGCATGAGAAACAGAAGCAAGAATGGGAACTTCCCCTGCTTCAGTAGCCGTTTTTCACAGGTCACTGGGAAAAGTATATTACCAATTTCATCTGATTTAATGTCTGTCTGGGTCACTGTGACAATAGAGCAATGACGTTTCAGCTGAAGTTACATTTCACATGCTACATGGAAATATATTAAAACACAAACTAATTTCATGTTCCTATAAACGTGTTTTTATTGAAATGTGCAACCTTTAAGGCAGGGACAGACGAGAAGATTTGGGGAGATTCTCTTCTTTGGGCAACTAATCTCCCTGAACGGCCTCCCTGCCAGCTAGAATCTAAATCGCCAACGGGATCGCACTTGGAACGCTTTGTTTTCCGAAGTCGCCCGAAGTTTCCTCATACTTCGGGATACTCTGGAAAACAAAATGCTCCGAGTGCATCCCACTCTGCGTTTAGATTCTAGCCGGCATGGAGGCAGTTCGGGGAGATTAGTCGCCCGAAGAAGAGGCTATTTGTTGTCGGGCGACTAATCTCCCGGAATCTTCTCGTCTGTCTCTGCCCTTAGGCTATAGGCACACAGGCTGTTGTTAGCGGCTATTGTCAGCCTGAGTCAGGTCCAGACTGGGATTCACAACAGGCCCCGTCATTCCAAGTACTCAGAGGCCCAAATAGTCATCCACCAGCCCAATAAATAGGGAGTGTCTATGGCAACTTAGAGCAGCCCCTCTGGCATTTGCCAGAACCCACAGATTGCCAGTCTGGGCCTGGCCTGAGTAATTTTGCAGGCTGAGAGAAACAGATCTGCTCAGTGCCTCTGCTCCATTGATTTGAATCCAGTCAGCCTGTGTGCAGTGACACACAGTGAAGCTGAAGCAGAGGTCAGTATTTGGGATGACCTCAGACTGTGTGTGACCTCACAAAGATGATGGAATTCAAATGAATGGAGCAGGGGCACTTATCAAATCTGCTTCTCTCAGCCTACAAAAATACACAGGCTGACAACAGCCATTGACAACACCAGCCACTGACAACAGCCTGTGTGCCCATAGCCTTACTTTCCTTGTGAGCAGAATTAAAGCGGTATAGTGCTGAACTGTACAAAGTGCATGTAAGCTAGTCATGGGTTCAGCAACACAGGTTGGTTTAGTGCAATTATTCCACATAGCACTGACCCTAGCATGACAAGAGTTCACATGCCTTGGGGGCTGATAGGGGCTTTTAACTACATAATACATTTACAATCACTAGGTAACCAGTATTTCATCAAATAAGATAGGTGCAGCTGATTTTTATCTTGCCAGCATAGAACACCATTTCTAAACAATACAGTGCCCAACACAAAAAAATTAATCACACCAATTATTGAGTTTTCCCCTTAGGGCAACGACATTCAGGGCACTTGTGGGTCTCTTGTGGGTGAAAGAACACACTTTGAACCAGAATGATGGGGATTGCACCCATGCAATACATTTACAAGTAGTAATTCGGTGCAATCATAGGAAAATGCATTTTGCTACAATTAAGTCAGAGTACCTCATGCGAAGCAACGACAAAGTCTGTCATTGCCCTTAGCTCTTGGGATGTGCAAAATAATTAGTACATGCTGTAAAACGAGAGGTCTGTAACAAATAAAACTAGCTAAAAAAACTGAGCAATACAGCGATTTTTGACCAAATTGAGGACACAGAGCAAATACAGATATGGTGTCTGTTATCAAGAAAGCTCTGGACCTGGGGTTTCTGCAATTTGGATCTTCACACCTTAAGGGGCAGATTTATCAAGGGTCAAATTTCGAGTTCATGGGAGTCATTTAACTCCCATAAATTCGGCCAATTGCAATTTTAAATTGAATTTTAACAATTCCCTAGTTGAATTTCACAGTTTTGGCCATAATAATCTTCGAACCTTGATAAATCTGCCCCTAAGTCTGCTAGAAAATGATGTAAATATTAAATGAACCCATTAGGGTTTTGCTTCCAATAAGGACTAATTATATCTTAGTTTGGATCAAGTATAAGGGCCTGTTTTAGTATTACATTGAACAAGGAAACCATTTGTAAAAGTTTGGATTATTTCGATAAAATGAGAGAGAATGCCTTTCTGTAATTTGGAGATTTCTGGATAATGGGTTTCCAGATAATGTATCCCATACCTGAATTTCCCTTTGTCTAAAGGTGGCCATACACAGGGAGATCCGCTTGTTTGGTGATCTCGCCAAACGAGCAGATCTCTCACATTGAGCTGATCGATATCTGGCTGATCTGATCTTGGCCCCTTGGGGCCAATGATCGGATCAGAATGGAGGCAAATAGTCGGATCACTGGGCTGCATCAATGAACAGATCCGGCCGTGATCTGACGAGATTTTTCACCCTGCGATTTTCGGCCAGATACCAATCGGGGACACCCACTGACGGGCCAATAAGCTGCCTACCCGGTCTGTCGGCAGCTTTTATTGGCCAGTGTAAGGGGGCCTTAACTCAGACAATGTTTATGTTCATACAGCAAGTGTATTTTAGCAGGAACAGAACATATTTCTCTAAAATAGTAATTACCCCACTGAAGTGTAATGTGCCCCAAATTTTGCTTGTATAAACGCTTTGTGTAATTATGCCAGTGTATCTTTCCATACATTTATAACGGGTGAATAACCTGGGTAATTAATGACAAGCAATGACGTATACATAATATTAGCACGGAGAATATGATGCAGATAAAAATATACTAAATTGTCTGCAGTACCTTTATATTGGTAGTTCACCAGCCTGTATCTGGCCAAACTACTTTTGGCTAACCAAAAATAAATAACACATTAGGGCTTCTGGTAAATTGGTAAATCTTTGAAGTTTTGCAGTGGTGTAATTATCCATGGTGAAGAGACGCAAAATGTTCGTCAATACGAGAAAAAAAAAAAAAAAACTACCTTGCTTGTGTTTTAATTTTTCTGGGGTAAAGTTTGTCAAATTTGACATTTCATTTCACAATGGTAAATATGCCCCCGTGTGTCATCTGTGAGACTTTTGGTGACCATCAAGTTATCCTATTAACACACAGCTGGTCAATAAGGACTTAGGTTCATAAGTAGTTTATACGAGTAGACTGCCAAATTGTAATGTACCATGAAAAAGTAACACCCATGCAGTTTATGGTTTGCTAATTACCCCGACACAGTTCAGAGTAGGGTCACTGGTTAGTCAAATTATTTTATTTTGACACAACAAAGCTTGAGTAATTGCACATATGTTAATTATTCAAACTGCAAAGAAGAGACAAAATTATAGGAAACAATATATGAAATCACTACATGCTTTCTGAAGGGTCACAGGTCCTTCAAGCACTGTAGACTTAAAGGGGGTCAAGCCTTCAATAAAAATCAGAAGCTTTATAACCTGTATAAGTGTGATACTTACATACTCTTCTATCCTTTCATTCAATTGTTTTAACCAATGATTTATTTTTAAAATTCAGTATATTTAAATTGCTAGCCTTTAATGTGAGCACAGTTAATCAACAGTGGCCTTAAAAGCAATGTCAACCCAAAAGTTTTCGCCCTAATAAAAGAAAAAATAATTCTAAGTAATTTGTAATATACATTTATTACAATCTCTCTTTGTTTTTTTTTGTAAGTTATTTGTATATGTATTGCTAACATTGAAGTGTTTGTTTCTTTCTATTTTCTGCCCTGGTGGTTTAGACTGTTACAATGTAAGACATGGCAACTGATTAACAGACCTGAACTAAGACTTTTGCAACATTGTTTAAAAAGTAACAAGCAGCAATTTCAACAGCACTTTAAAAGCACTAAAATTAAATAAATGCATATTGAAACATTTATTCTTTATTTAAATATTATTCTTCGAAAGATGCTTTCTTTTATTAGGCAAGCTTTTATATTTTGGGGTTGACTTGTGCTTTAATAGAGTCCAATTAATGAACTAATGCAATAAAAACAAAAATTAAGAATTAAGGATGTATATGTGCCGCTGCACATTCCATTCCAGCTGTTATTTCATGTATTACCCATACAAACATACTTAAAAATAAATTGAAATTCTGAGAAAAATAAAAATTTCCCGCAAAAGCAGCACTTAAAACATAAAAGCGTTCTCATTTACCATGTCCCAGCATGAAAAGAAAGGCATTCTCGCCTTGTCTAGCCATTTCCATTACAAAGGCACTGGATAAGTGGTTAAGTCTAAAGCACTAATCGCTTCACACCAATACATTATATTTTCAGATCATAGATAACAGTCACCCATTTCATTCCAGTAGTAAACCCTACCTCTTGTAACAGCTACCATTTTTTCCTAACAAAGCAATAGAAGCTCACCACCAAGTAAACTTAAAAGGGTAATGGCTTTGTGTTGTGCTTTTAAATAGTCTAAAAATGTAACGCGTTTTAAAGCTCTTCTCCACTACCGGGAGATCAGGCCCAGACTGGCAATCTGTGGGTTCTGGAAAATGCCAGAGGGGCTGCTGTAAGATGCCACATAGACAGTCACGATTTACTGGGCTGGTGGGGGGCTGTTTGACTCACAGTCCAGACCTGCGGGAGATACAGTGTAGTTACCTGTAAAGACTACAGTTTGATTTGCCATGCATCTACTGCTTGACATGTGCTTGCAAAAGAGCGTTCAGGCTGCTTAAACGGATGGATAGACCTTCAAGTTAACTTTTAGTATGTTATAGAATGGCCAATTCAAAGCTACTTTTCAACTGGTCTTTATTATTATTATTATTTTAATAGTTTTTTTATTATTTACCTTCTTAGTCCAGCTCTTTCCAGCTTTCAGATGGGGGTCACTGACCCCATCTAAGAATAAATGTTCTGTAAGGTTACACATGTATTGTTATTTCTACATTTTATTATTCATCTTTCTTATTGGAGCCTCTGCTATTCATATTCCAGTCTCTTATTCAAATCAATGCATGGTCTACGGTAATTTGGACCCTAGCAACCAGATTGCTGGAATTGCAAAAGGTAGATCTGCCAAATAAAAATCAAAATAACTCAAAAACCACAAACAATAAAAAAATTAAAACCCAATTGTAAACTGTCCCATAATATCACTCTCTGCGTCATACTAAAAGTTAACCCAAAGGTGAACCATCCCTTTAAAAAGCGCAACATGTGCCTTTGCCCAAAGGGCATATTTATAAAACTGTGTAAAATGATTTACTCAAAATATATAAATAGAGAAGGTGTTATAATAAAGCTTTGACATAGAAATGCAAAGCATCAGCAATGCAGAAAAAGCTAAATAAATCTGAAAAGGGGTCTATTAGCCATCCATAGAAGGTAGCTACTGACAGAATCGTGGAATTTAATGTGACCTTTAGGGTTAGAATATATGAATATAGATTATGGGAAACCAGCTTTAATGGAGCAAGTAGACTGGCAAGTGGCAACTTAAAGGAATACTGTCATGAGAAAACATGTTTTTTTTTTCAAAATGCATTAGTTAATAGTGCTGCTCCAGCAGAATTCTGCCATTTTTCAGAAAAGCAAATAGATTTTTTTATAATCAATTTTGAAATCTGACACGGGGCTGGTTTCCCAGCTGCCCCCAGTCATGTGATAAACTTCAGTCACTCTTTACTGCTGTACTGCAAGTTGGAGTGATATCATCCCCCCCCCCAGCAGCCTAACAAAAGAACAACCGGAAGGTAACCACATAGCAGCTCCCTAACACAAGATAACATCTTCCTGGTAGATCTAAGAACAACACTCAATAGTAAAAGCCAAGTCCCACTGAGACACATTCAGTTGCATTAAGTAGGAGAGATAACAGCCTGCCAGAAAGTAGTTCCATCCTAAAGTGCAGGCACAAGTCACATGACTGGGGCAGCTGGGAAAGTGACAAAATGTCTAGCCCCAAGTCAGATTTCAAAATTCAATATAAAAAAAATCTGTTTGCTCTTTTGAGTATTGGATTTCGGTGCAGAATTCTGCTGGAGTAGCACTATTAACAATTGCGTTTTGAAAAAAACATGTTCCCATGACAATATCCCTTTCATTTATAAAATGTAGCTCATCAAAGATGGCCCTGAAAATGAAACTTTAAACATAGTGCATGTATAATTTTGAAAGCAAAACTTGCAATAAGACACGGGCTGTTTATAAAAGCCCCAAAGATATAATTCTCACGGTTAAGGGTAGGACTAAAGACGCAATGCGACATGTCGGATGTTTCAAAGATAAAGGAAGTGAAGGAGAAATCGCAGGTAACAACTACATTGATCCGACTGTCGGATGAAAACGCAGCGTCCTACCCTAAGCATCACAAACAGTTAATGTACAGGTGGCAGGGGTCCAATTTAAATTCCTTGATCAGCTGTTTGAAGGTCTCCTACGAACAGCCTACAGCAAACAGGACATTAATGCACACATTCATTTAACAGGCAGCAGAATCCCAACTCACCTGTTGACACAAATGCTTCTTTGAGGTACAGAAGTACGTCTGCAAACTTCCTAACATCATTCACAAGCAACATAATGTATTCAGGATCCACAGCGGAGTTGTCATAATCCGAATTGGTGCTGATACTGCTCAGCGAATTGCTTTTTGTACTCCGTCCCATTCCCCAGCTGGCAGAGTTCGATATGGTAAAAAAGTTTGAGGTAGAGAACCGGGAAAATCCCAAACCACGTCTGTTACCTCCTCCGTTCTGGCGCAACATCCCAGCTGCTGCAATGCTTTGGAGAGCTGCTCAGCTACCATTCAGTGCCACTTGCTGCCCATTGGCCAAATATCCAAACCTGTAAAGATATTTATATGGAAGGATTACAACCCTTGTACATTAATACGCTATCGCTGAAAAGGGTTAAATGGCATGTAGATGTATACAATTATAATTGTATTTAGTATCGATGCATGTCCTATGAATGCTTAATGTTTTTTTTTTAGTGTTCCACAACATCTTGAACACACTAATTATTAGGAACAATTCTTTGTTGCTAATAAGGAGATAAGGGCTGCACAGTTTTTAATTTAAAGGAGAACTACTGAAAATGTTATATAAGTTTTATTTTACTGAAATAAGAAACTTTCTAAACATAATAAATTGATAAACTCTACAATATTTCCCTCTCAGTATCTGTTTCTCTTCATTCTCATCTCATGCATCATTCTAATTTTGATTGACAGATTAAATATTTCTTTGGAAGGGGGGTTCCCTTTCCAAGCAGATGTATTAGAGCCAACTCAAATAACGGTTTCCAGCACGAACAAAATAACTGCATGTAGAATGCTAACTTAAGAATGCTAAAAATCATTTAAACATTAAGTTAGGGTACCTTTCAAATAAGCTTCATTAAATAGAAATGTGTAGTATACTAAATGAAATAATCTGTGGGTTCTGGCAAATGCTGCTGTAAATTGTCATAGACAGTCACTATTTATTCAACTGGTAGGGGGCTGTTTGGGCCACTGTGTACCTAAAATGCCAGGCCTATTTTGGATCTCAGCCCAGGCTAGGGTTGCCAGCTGCCCCAGTTAGAAAAACTGGGCAGGATTTGCTATGATTGAAGCAGTGACCGACCAATCACCGGGTCATAGCCCCACCCAACGTCACTGCCCCGCCCTGTGCAAAAAGGTGGCAACCCTAGTCCAGACCTGGCCAGCTGTAAGTAATTTTCTCCAAATGCAACACAGTTACAGAAAGTAGCTAAAAGAGAATCTGTCATGATTTTTATGATGATGTTTTTATTTCTAAATTACACTGTATACACTGCAAATAATTCACTATACAATATAAAAATTCATTCTTGAACCAGCAAGTGTATATTTTATTGTTGTAATATTAGTGTGTAGGCAGCCATCTCAGGTCATTTTGCCTGGTTATGTGCTTTCAGAAAGAGCCAGCACTTTAGAATGGAACTGCTTTCTGGCAGGTTGTTGTTTCTCCTACACAATATAACTGAATGTGTCACAGTGGGACCTGGATTTTACTATTGAGTGCTCTTCTTACCAGGGAGCTGTTATGTTGTGTTAGGGAGCTGTTATCTGGTTACCTTCCCATTGTTCTGTTGTTAGGCTGCTGGGGGGGGAAGGGAGGGGGTGATATTATTACAACTTGCTGTACAGCAGTAAAGAGTGACTGAAGTTTATCAGAGCACAAGTCACATGACTGGGGACATCTGGGAAACTGACAATGTCTAGTCCCATGTCAGATTTAGACTTGCAGTGTAAACAGTGTAATTTAGAGATAAAAACTACACCATAAAATGACAGAATCCCTTTAAAGGAACAGTAACACCAAAAACTGAAAGTGTTTTAAAGTAATGAAAATATCATGTAGTGTTGCCCTGCACTGGTAAAACGGATGTGCTTGCTTCAGAAACACTACTATAGTTCATATAAACAAGCTGCTGTGTAGCAATGGCAGAAATTGAAAAACGGCTAAATGGCACAGGATAGATAATGGATAACAGATAACACCATTAGACAGACAGAGCTTATCTGCTGTGTAACTTGAGCCTTTTCTCCTTTGAATGGCTGCCCCCATGGCTACACAGCAGCTTATTTATATAAACAATAGTAATGTTTCTGAAGCAAACACAGCAGTTTTATTAGTGCAGGGCAACACTGCATTATATTTTTATTACTTTAAAACAATTTAATATTTTGATGTTACTGGTCCTTTAAGGGCACGGACATTGTGGGTAATGAAACCCAAAAACCCTCTTTACATTAGTTGAAATCCCTGCATTCCTACATTGCATTCTTTGGTAAGTTCTTACACTTGTGATGGGGCAGGTATTGCTGTGCGTTTCATCGTCTGCAGGAGAGGAGATTTCTCATCAGGCGATGAAGCTTTCCATTTGTCAGGGCACTGAAACAAACTGCTCGCTAATATGAATAAACACACTCAACATGCGCCTATAACTAAACTGATTTTAGGCCAACAGGAAATTTTTTTTCACCATTTATGAAAAATTTTTCACCATTTATGAAAATGTTTTAAAAACCAAGTACAACGTAACCAAAAGAATATTTTCTGTCTGTTTAAATTTGTTTCCTCTGCCAATCAATCAAGTTAAGCAAATATTTAAAACAAGTGCATTTGAAAACTACATGTTTCTTCTCAAAGAAACCTTACATCCACACATCAACTTTTGCAGCAAGGACCTGCGTTTGACCGTTTATTACCACATTTGGTTTGCCGATTACTGGCTTCATTGGGTGGAAGCAGTGGTTGATAGGTCTAAGGAATTGAATCCACACTTCTTACTGTTTTGAAGCACGTTTGCTTTCCTTGTTGTCCACAGCATTTGTAAAAGTCTTTGCAAAGATCACAGAAGGAGATTTGTCATGCGCTGTAAACCTGCTCTACCGCAGATGACAAATTTCCTGAAAATCCTCTTCACATTGCCGCAAATAAATCAGATTACTTGCAGAGATCCGTCTTAATCATGGGAAAATTCGAAGGCATTTTTAAGCCAGATCACCACGAGTCAAAAATGCTTTACTTTTGGTGATCCAAAGCTTTCTCAAGGGGAAGGGATTTTCAGGATATTTGTCACCTGCAGTAGAGTAGATTTAGCATGGAAACCTTGTGCGCCAGCACCCTTAGGGAGCCTGTGATAAATCTTTGCTACCATGGGTGACTAATCCCCTTTAAAGGAGAAGAAAATCTAAAACATAGATATTACCCTACCCCAGATTGTGTTGGCCCTAACCACTGTATTTCTCAAAAAGTGAGATAAACCTCTGCTCCTGCACCCGATAATTTCTCTCTCTCCTAAACTTAGCCAGCACCATTTTCTATTGGGCCTACATCACTACCCACTGAGTTTCATTCTTTTGCATATGTGCTCAACTTTGTTTTCGGCATACAATAGAAAGTTATTTTGGGGAAAGCACAGAGGATATTAATATATTGACCATGCATGCGCTGGCCCTCGACCTTAACTTTCCTTCTCCTTTAAATTCTAGTTAGCTGTGTATTTGCTAAAGTAAACTATCTTATTGGGCTTCAGTAAAATTTGTTCTATCTTGGCAAGTAAGGAGGGTGTAGAGGTTAATTATTAATTTTCCTGGACCATTCTTTTTTTATGCCCCTCCTAAGAAATTAGGACAGAGACTAACCCTCTGGGTTTAAAAGGAGACATATAGGATAAATGAAAAAAACTCTAATTTTGTAGGCAATTATAAGTAATATATGGTGTTGTTTTTGCATGGTGCTAAAAATTAATATTATCTTTAAAAATAGCCCCTTTATTGGAGCTCCCTGGTCCCTGTCTGTGTTTCAAATGAGGGGTGGGTGTGTCCTAATGGTCCCTGCCAGAAGCACAGTAGGAGGGGGGACAGCCAATCACAGCCCTGCAGTCACACGTCAGTTCCCTATTAGGCCCTGCTGGCTGCTGATTGGTTAATGTCCTACAGTGCAGTGAGCCGAGAGCCGCCAGTTCCCCACGCACAGTCTGAGAATTCAGGCAGCAGGAAGTGGAAGGGAGGGATTATTAGGGTTTTTGCAGAAATATTCAATAAATCAGCCTGAAACACTACTTTTAAGCACAATTCTTCTATATCTAAAAGAATATAATGCACTGGTACAGTCTTATTTTTTTTACACAAAATGTCTCCTTTAAAATCACAGCCAGGCCAGCTCTTAAGTAGAGACCTGTGTCCCCTTTATTAAGTATTTATCAGTGTAGTCCAAGATTTTCTGATTGGCATAAGAAGAACTAGGGAAGTAGAACCACATAAAAAGCATTTCGAATGAAGAGGCCCACAGTCCACAGTCATATCGACTTAAGCATATCAAACTGAGAATGTCAGTTGCAGGATGTTGTACTTTCAGTTCATTCCTACTGGTTAGAGAAGAAACCGAGGCAATCGTGTGATTTCTCAGTCTGATCTGAATCATATAAAAACCATATGTGATCCTTTGACGCGAGCTAGTCATATACACGCTAACACACATTAATAACTCAGAGACAGAGAAGAAATATTCTTTGCCGTGTGCAAACCAGTCTCTCTCTCACCTCTGGCTTTTTTTTTACAGAACAGCTCAAATTCCTAAACCTTTAAAAGCAGTGGGCCCCAGTGAAAAGTTTGAATATGATAAGCTGCCAAACTACACGCTCTCTGGTGTACATAAATACAATCGACAGCACTCACTAACAGGAAAACACAAATACGGACAGACGAGAGTTGAGCTGATAACTGTCCTGCATTACAAAGTATGTAGACAGAGCCAGAAAGAAGAATAGAGATTTTTACAAAATAGGATACATGGCTTCTGGAGGTAAAACATACTTTCTAAACTAAGGTTATGGAGAAAGCTCTCTATACAACTGGCAAACACGATCACAATATTCATTAAAACCATTTAAGAACTGTTTATTGTAAACATAATTGCCATTATAAGCAATGCCTGTTTTTTTATTCTCTACACGTCTGGGTCCGACTCCTGAAACAATGTTGCACGCCAGCTGATTAACAGACCTGGACCCAATGGTACCCTGTTACATGGTTCTAAGAGTCAGAACCAGGGAAAAGAAAGGAACAGACACCGCTTTCACTGCAGGTACAACATTCAAATCATGTAATCGCAGAAAATACCTACAGTAATTTTCTCACAATTATGTGATTACAGTGTGTTACATGTGGCGATTCTCAGCACACATATCGGCAAGGGATTTTCTAGCACTTCACAAAAAACGCCATTTGTGTCATTGCCCTTATTGTACTAACCAGGTAAAGAAAACCTTCAACACTCCAGTTGGTGAAGAACTGCAACAGCTTTAGTGCCAAATGCAGTTAATCACAGTGTCAAAAACGAAAAAATAAATCTGCCAGAAATCAAAATTCCTGAAACTAAACTGCAAAAAAAAACCCCATTTCCTCACCATACGGTATTTATTATCAGCGTTGTCACATTTACCAAAAAGGAAAACAAAGCAGTAAAACAATCATAAAATATATTTCTCTATATCATGTTATCTCCTATCTGTAAATTAAAAGAAAATGCAAGTTCAAAATGACTAAGATTTCATATACTCTTAAAACACCCATACCACTCAAAATATAAGAGGTGTTATTAACTCATTGCATTGGTCTTATGAACAGTTGAACTGTTGTGAAAACATACACAAATATTTAAATCTGTACAACGTAGGTTGGATATATACTTAAAAGGCTGCTAAAGTGCATGGCAAATGTATATTGATATCAATGGGTATGAAGTTGAGATGCAACTGAATTTTTTAATAGCCTCACCAGCATTGCCAAAAAAAACATGAAGACGATGCTTAATATGGCACATTTCCATACTTTAATAAGCTGCAGTAGTATCTGCTTCCAACATCCGGCACCATGTGATCCTAAAATGGCACAAAACAAATACCTTGCTGTATTCTCAAACTCCCATCATATAACTTCAAATGACTGAAGAACAACAGAAAAGGTAACTGATGGAAACTCCACAAAACAATAGTTGAATATATATATATATATATATATATATATATATATATATATATATATATATGTATACATACATTAATTCCCTCTCTCTATATACATATTTATATAGATATAGAGTGCCTAGATGTCAATCAAACAGAAACCCCATGTTCAGACATATCCCCAACACTAGATAGAGCACATTCCATCACTAAACCCTCATTTCTACTTCTAGCTTTCTATGGGACTCCCTCAACATGAAATCATGCTATACTGTAAAGTGCGGTTTACGTAATTATTAAAATAAGAATATACATACTTCCATAATAGGGTAGATGCTCCTATTCCATTCATGAATTCTTCTGTACATCTGTCCTTTATCAACCAGACACTTGTTATGCTCCCACACATCTCCTTCACTAGTCAAAGTATATTTACAAATATCAGTTATACCACCTGCACCCAGGATTTTCCCACCTACTATCAGTTCAGCCAAGTGTCCTATTGCCTATCCAGTACTCACAACACTATTCTCCAGGTTACCAAGGGGTATTTCAGAGACACAATAGACCCTCTGGGTAACGGACTATACAGGCTGCACATAGTGTCAATGACCCTGACTATCAAAGAACTTTCAGACATGTTCAGCTGAAGGCCTGTGTTAGCAGTCACAGTGCAATTATATCAGAAACCATTTAGCTACAATGCCCCCTAGCAAAATATTTCCACCCACCTGACTTTCCTTTGTAATTGTATCTACCTTTTCCCCTCAAGGAGCCCCTGTCATGCTGAGGACACTGTCCAAGAAATGCTCTTGCTGAACTACCCTAATTTGAGCCATGCAACAAAGTCCCACATTCATTCCCAGCAAGTTACTAGTTCTACAGCTTCATTCCCAGCATTACTCACCAAGTTACTACTTCTCTCCACATTCCCAATAGTAGTCACCAAGTTACTAGTTCTCTCCACATTCCCAGAAAGTTACTAGTTCTACAGCTTCATTCCCAGCATTACGCACCAGGTTACTAGTTCTCTCCACATTGCCAGCATTACTCACCAGGTAACTAGTTCTCGTCACACAGCCAACATTAGTCACCAGAGCAGCCCCACCAAGACCTGACAATTCGTAGTGAGCCTCCCACCAAAGTTCCTAGTACAAAGTGCAAGCAGCCCCTCAGACTTTGACTCTCATCATCGCACGTCCCAGTCCGGCCGCAGACCCTGCCTCGCTTCTCAGTCCGACCCCCGCCGCCTGTTCCGAGTAGGAAAGCAGCAACGCTCTGCCTGGTTCAGTTCACGCTGCTCGTGATTGGCTTGTGCGTCCCTGACTCGCCCGCCGTCTCTCAGTCAAGACCCCGTCGCGCAAGTAAGTTCCTCAAGTAAAGAACAATCGGAACAAATTCCACAGCAGCGTAGAGAGCACGGGTGTCCGATATCAGTCCAGTAGCTGGCACATTACCTGAGCAGCGTATCCGAAGCATCCCTGAACGGGGCACCAGTGAATCCCAATTCTTTTAAACTGGTACGGAGTCCCCGTAACGGTTTAAAGCAGATACTCAATCCACATCAGCACCCACTCACTCACACGCCGCGCAGCGCCTCCTCTGACCAACTAATACAGCAACTTCTCTCTACTCTTCGGCGAAGCAAACACCACTAGAGGCCACGCCTTCAAATTAGCCTAAGCCCGCCCCTCTCTGCTACACTTCCTTTCACACTCGAGCCTCCCCTAGCACTAGCCACTTGGCGCGCATGAAGCTCTGGTATGCAAACAAGGTATAGCTCTCTTACGCCGCTGGTCTGGCCCCGCCCACATACCAAAACTCCTTTTCAGACTAATGAAACTTTGTTGGCGAGACGTTCCAATGTCTGCCCTCACGCATAATTATTAGAGGCGGAGACAAGCAACAGGTGGAATGGTCTCATGATGTCTGCAGCGTGGAAGGGTTGGCCAATGAATACTATAGGGGATATCTAATAAAAGTCACTAAGTTTGCTCATGGGCAGTAACCAATAGTAACCAATCAGAAAGTAGCATTTACTGGTCACCTGTTTAAAAGCAACCATCTTATTGGTTGCTATGTGTTACTGCTCCTTGTCAAACTTAGTTCCTTTTATTACATTTAGGGGTTTATGTAGTAAGGAGGTTGTCCAGCAGCGCTCCCTGTGGAAATCATTTTGTATATAAAAATGTAAGCGTGGGCTTATTATTATTCGTTGATTGGGTAGCAAGGCAAGCAGTTATTGGGGCGATTGACCTTGTGTGCCACTGTGTTTGTATATTTTTATTTATATAGTGTTACTTATGTCTGCTGCACTGTACAGCAGAACAACAAATACATAGAATAAACAGGTTCATTACATTAGATACAAAGTACAGCTTCATAAACCCTATATGTAATAAAAGGCATTAAGTTTGCCCAGGAGCAGTAACCCATAGCAACCAATAAGAAGTTCTGCCCTTTGATTCGCTTTTAAACAGGTGACCAGTTCGCTTTTAAACAGGTGACCAGTAAATGCTACCTGCTGATTGGTTGCTTTGGGTTATTGCCCATGTTCAAACCCCCTAAGAAGAGCTAAGTTTTAAAGGGATGGTTCACCATCAATTTTCAATTGAAAAGTTGCTTAAAACGAAGTAAACTTAAGGGCAGAGACACACGCTCAGATTCGGGGAGATAAGCTGCCCAACAACAAATCTCTTCTTCGGAGTGACTAATCTCCCCAAACTGCGCACTTCTGAAGTTGCCTCACATGGAAATTTTGGGTGGCTTCAGAAAACGAAGCCATCCTGCCTGCGATTTACATTGTAGCTGGCAGGAGGCAGTTTGGGGAGATTAGTCGCCCCAAAGCAGAGGAGATTTGTCGCTGGGCAACTAATCTCCCCGAATCTGAGCGTGTGTCTCTGCCCTTAAGTTTACTTAGTTTTAAGCAACTTTTCAATTGATGTTCATTATTTATGTATTTCTAGTTTTTGAATTATTTGCATTTTGCTTCTAAATTCTTTCTAGCTTCACTGACCCTTTAAGGGCAGATTTATCAAAATGTGACTCACCACAGAAAAACATACTAACTTTCTATTCATTTCTATGGTGTTTATCAATGGAGTTCACCATTTGATAAATATGTTCTTAAAAATCCTATAGGAATGAACAGAAAGTGATTGAGTTTTTCTGTGGTGAGTTCTAATCTCACGTTTTGATAAATTTGCCCCTTATTGTTATTACTACTTTTTTATTACCGGTACTCATCTTTCTATTCAGGCCTCTCCTATTCATATTCCAGTGTCTTATTTCAAATCAATGCATGGTTACTAGGGTAACAAAACATGAAATAACTTAAAAAACACAAATAATATAAAATGCAAACCAATTGCAAATTGTTTTAGAATATCACTCTCTACATCATAATAAAATGTAACTCAAAGGTGCACAACCCCTTTAAAGATATAAGAGCAAGGAGGTCCCTGCCCTGTAGAATTGCCCCCAAACCAAGCCCAGATTTGCTAGCCGGGCGCCCCTCAGGATGGTTGATCCACACTCCTGCTCGCTCCCCCCACTTGTTTTGCACATGCATGCTCCTCTGATTTCAGGACTTAGAGCAGTGAAATCTCCCGCATGCCCAGTTCTACACTTTTCATATAAATTTAGAAGTGACTTGGCAGCATGTCACCCTAGGCTTGGGCTTTTGCACAAATCAGGGACTGCCCTATAGAGTTTTGACTCTATAATTACAAACCCGCTTAGGAGAAAAGTGAATGCATATGCATGTATATCATAGAGGGCAGCCCTTAGTACTTAAAATGGCAGTTTTCTATTTAGGATTTATCCAGTGGCACACACTACTAGAAAAGTATATTTGTAACAAAATAGTTTATTTAAACAATGTTTTATGTGAAATATATGTTTTATAGAAACCTGCAATGTTCAGTGGTATAGTTTCCTTTAAATGACTGTGCAGCCCTTACTGCTCAGAAAAGGCTACTTGTGCAAACAAAGAAGTTTATGAAACCTACTAGCAGTTAGCTCCAAAGTGCCACATTTGCATGAAGTTTTTCATGGTGCATCTCTTTGTTATTGTAACAGGGTACATAGAGAGGCCTCACTAGAGAGGTTTGTGTTTGTTGTAATTAGTGTTATTTTAATTATTTTCTTATTATCTCTATACTAAAGATATAGTTGTACTAATTTCATAAAGCATCCTACTGTACATAGAAATATTTTACTTGATCAAAGAGTTTGATTTTTTTACCCTCCCACATATGGATTTACCCATGTTTCAAGAAGACTGTATTTTCAAATAGAAAAACATGTTTAATCAATGCAAAGAAGGGTTCCACCCAATACAGGAACTTAGGATCTTTACAATTATGTCCCCTATCTGGACAATATTATGATGAATAATACTGTATCTGAATATAGAATAACAGAAAATGTTTATCTAAGACTTTGCAGAGGTAATAGCTGTAACACTATGTTTCACAAATCTAGTGAATCACCCTTTAAATATTTGAGCTGTGTTACAGTTCCCTAAGGATGGGCTCTACCCCATTTTATCAGAGGAAGTCTCAGATACCACCTAATCTGTGCAGCATGTTCCCCACCTTATCAAATCCCTCATGTTAGGAAATCTGTAGTCCAGATGTGCCTAGAACGGACACCATCTTAATTGTCTGATCAGTGGACCTTCCCTTATCCCCCAATATAGGATCTTGTAAACATCAGACTCTTTTTGGGGAGGACCAACTAAAGTTACTAGGCTGCCAGCTTGCTCTTGGCACTCAGTTCTGTGTTCATTACTTGGTATTGTGTTCTGATTAAATGGACACCCAGCATTATAGCTCTTCAGGCTGGGGTGCAGCCAGGGGTGCTTCACCAATTAGGCAAGTTGAGGCTGTTGCCTCAGGAGGCAGCGCCCCACTAGATACCAGGGGCAGCAAAAATGCTGCTCCAGGTACTTTAAGAGCGAAATTTCGGGGGAGGGGGGGCAGCAGCAACTGCTGCTGCCTCAGGCAGTGGAGGGGCCAGGATCACCCTTGGATGCAGCCTACATACCCTTCTGTTTTCTCTGGTTTCAGGAACTGCAGTGGTGTTGGTTAATGGCTACATGCTGTCCTGGAAGGGGTTTTGTCCTGGTGGAGTAATCATTATTTTAATAACAGTCCCTTTATTTCATAATATCTCGGATGCTTTCAATTGGGTCCGACCTCCAGGAGGGTTTTTTTTTTCATAATTGTTTGGAGTGACTCCTGTTGCTGACTAGTAACTACTGTTGCTGGGAAGTATAGTTTTCTTTACAAGAATGTGCAACATTTTGTAAAATGGTAACCCAGGAGGAATGTATTATACTGTCCCATCAACTACGGAGAGTTGGCTACTGCATGATGGCATCACATGGAATGTCAACACCATTTGGCACTGGATGAGCAAAAGACTTAAGGGCACCAATAAGGAATAATGGGATAGGTACAAAAAAGAAAATTAACAGTCTTTCAAGCAGAAAGAGGGACCAGCCTGTCAATAAAAATGCTATCTGATTTGGGTCACTGACCTTGATAAAAAGCCACATGGCCTGAAACTGTGCTGTAATGACCTAAGTGTGTAACAAAGGCATTTTCGTTGGAATCATTTTGTGGTGCTGTTCCAGGTTGCTCCTATATTTGTGTACCAGTGGAAACGGCAACTGGAGAACATGCACTGCCAAGAAGGGCAAACTAAGGGGCACATTTACTTAGGGTCGAATATCGAGGGTTAATTAACCCTCGACATTCGACCATCGAAGTAAAATCCTTCGACTTCGAATATCGAAGTCGAAGGATTTACCGAATTTCCTACGAGCATACGATCGAAGGAAAAATCGTTCGATCGAACGATTAAATCCTTAAAATCGAACGATTCGAAGGATTTTAATCCATCGATCGAACGATTTTCCTTCGATCAGAAAATTGTTAGGAAGCCTATGGGGACCTTCCCCATAGACTAACATTGATGTTCGGTAGGTTTTAGGTGGCGAAGTTTTTATAAAAAAGAGACAGTTCTTTGACTATTGAATGGTCGAATAGTCGAACGATTTTTAGTTCGAATCGTTCATTCAAAGTCGTAGTCAAAGGTCGAAGTAGCCAATTCGATGGTCGAAGTAGCCAAAAAAATCATTTGAAATTCGAAGTATTTTTTCTTCTATTCCTTCACTCGAGCTAAGTAAATGTGCCCCTAACTGTCATGCTATTTGCTTCCAAGGGTCACTGACCCTGGCAACAACAAAAAATAAATAGACTGTAGTTATTCAATTCTATTGTTATTTTTAATTTCTTATCTTTCTTTGCAGGCCCTCTCCTATTGATCTTCCAGTATGACTTTCAGGGGGATTTGGAAGTATTATAGTTCCACTTAGTAATCCACCTATGCTGGTCTCATGTGCATTGAGAAGACATGAGGACAGGTTTGAAAGCCTATGCTTAAGTGATTAACATGTGAATGGAGGGAGTTGGCTTTTATGTTCTCCCTGTGACCTTTGTTAAGTCATTATGACTCCTTTTGCTCATGTTCGGGAATTCAGTATTTACTAATTATAGGCTGCACTTATCACCAGCTTAGAAATTAATATTTCTTAATTAATACTTATACCGTTTTTTTGGGTACTAAGCTCCATTTCAACATTTTCTCCTGTCATGTGATGAACATTTACAGGAAGTGTACGGTATTCTTAATGCTGCCTTCATGTTTTATCCACCTTAAACAAGCTGGGTTATAGGAGTACCTCTCGATACCATCAGCTGAACCATACAGCATAGTGGCACTGTGTGCTTCTTGAAACACTACTCTTTCTCCCTGTATAGGATGTAATTTCAAGCATTTATGAAGTCTAATTTATTTGAGAGATACAAACACAGAGATACAAAAACTGAAAAATATCAGTCGTATCTGTGTATATATATATATATATATATATATATATATATATAAACACACACACAATGAGGGTACTTGATGAAAGGGATTGTGATTTACACTGTATATGATTAGAAACTCAGCTGTTGAAGCAAACTTCCCCTAATGAAAGAAAATGTTCTAAGTAGCTTTCCATTATGCATTAATTAAACATTGTAAATTTAATTGTAACCATAAGAAAATATTTATTTGTCTTTCTGCACTTCTGGCTCTGATGCCTGAAAATATTCAGCAGAACTAAACTCTCCAACAGAAAAGATTTAATTTCCCACAGTGCCCTGCATGCAATATCACAGGTCTGTTGCATTGTTTCAGCACTCAGAATACAGAGACAGAGAATACCAAGAAACCCGTACTGCTTTCAGAAGCAATAACTAACTTTAAAACTATTGAAAATCATAAATTAATGCATTATATTTTCTTTGATTAGGTAGGGGGGTACATGCCCTTTAAGCAAAGAACTGGTCTGCAATGCCTGTAGTTGAAATGGAACCTGAATTGGAGAGCACATTAGTGACAGGAAGTCTGCAGACTTGGAAACCACAGGAAAATGTCACCACTGAGACCACAGCTTGCGAGAGAGCTAAAAACACAACAATCGACAATCAAGCTGTATTTTTTTTACTTGTCAGACAGCTTTCAAAAGGTTCATGTAATAAAAAAATATAATAATTTGCCTATATCTTTTATAATATCTTTTCTTGCGAGAGTGACATCTGGCCAGCTAGTGATGTCATTAAATTAAACAAACGCGACACCATGTGATACATCCCAGCACAATTAACTGGAAATGAGCTGGAGAGCACCACTAGGTAATTGCACTGCATTGTAATTGCACAGTCTGAAACAAATTAAATAGGTACAAAGGTAAGTCCCCAGCTTGTAGTCTTCACTTAAAGGTACACTAAACCCAACCATGAAGGTGTTCCACTGCACCCCCATTTACTCTATTGAAGTTGAGGAAAAATGTAATTATACATGGAAACCAATTCACCTATGACAGTTCAACTGACCAAAAAATTAATTACAGGTGCAAAAGAATCAACCAGTAAAAATGTTGATTCCCAACACTTGTCACATGTCATGCATCTTGCTCTTATTTTACATCCAGAGATTATTGTGCCATTATTAATTTCATTATATGACACTGGAATCAGACATGGAGAGGAAGGCCAAACTTGTTCAGTGCTGGGAAACTGTGCTTAATGCTTCCAACTCCAAATGCAGGAACACAGATCAGCTGGGATTTTCATTGGAGGATTATTTTGCATTTTATTGCTGCCTTGGGTCCTGGACAGCTGGGTAGTTTTATGGAGCAATGTTGCTTTAATAATACAACCCTGATGTTGCTGGAATAGAGCTCCCAGCATGCTCTAACTTTGATGATATGTTAAAGTATGCTGTGATTTGTAGTCCAGCAACAACTCAGTAAAGTGTGGTTAAGCAGTGCAGTGCAGTGCAGCAGGGTTTAGTGTCCCTTTAAGAAATACTTAAATCAGAATCAGAATTGAAATCCATAGTGATTATTAAAGGTAGGGTTGCCGCCTTTCCTGTCGTTGAACTCTGGACAGGGGAGCAGTGGGGTGATGTTACAGGGTGGGGCTAGTGCCATCACGGGCGGGGCTATTTGGGGGGGGGCTAACACGTTGCGATCAATGATTGGTCGATCCTCACCTCAATCGTGGGAGTCCTGTCCGGATTTTTTTTTTGGAAAACCAGGCAGGCAGTTTTGACCCAGACAGCCTGGGTCAAAACCCTACAGATGGCCACTCTAATTAAAGGGCACCTAACACAATGTTTACCTCACTGGAACTGTAGACTAACAGAATCCACACTGCAGAAGGGAACACAATTGCATAAAAGAATCAGTTGAAGTGTGCTACATAGTAGAAAATGGCTCTTTGCAGCCCCAGGTGCAAGCTGTACCCTCTGCCAAAATAGTACAAACAGAACAAGAAGGGAATCAGATAGCGCTCACGCATTCAAAATGTGCTAAATATTTTTGGTTTTGGTTTATTGAGATGTCCACACGTTTCTGGGGATCTACCCCCTTTATCAAGTGCCAGAACACTTGAGAAAGATGGTAGATCCCCAGAAACACGTGGAGATCTCAATAAACCAAAAATATTTAGCACATTATGCTTGCGTGAGTGCCATCTGTTTCCCTTCTTGTTCTGTTTGTAATTGGAACCCCTGAGCAACAGAGTTTCCAGATAGAGCACCACTTAAGTCACCACACAGAATCTGGATTTTTGTAAAAGTAAAATACAATGAAACCTCGATTTTAAGTACCCTGATTTTAAGTTTTCCTGCATTCCAAAGTCTGATAAAGAGGCCCACATAACACAGAAACCCCTAATATACCCATCACAGTTACCTGTTTTTTCAAAATAAATTAATAAATGCCATTTTCTATGCTGCAATCCAGCTGTTTAGCAGTTCTTCTCTTTCTGCATCATTTGAAATCATGGCAGGGAAGGAGGGACTAAACACTGATGTTACAAATTGTAACAACTTCTTGACAGACAGCATGCAGGAACTACATAACATGCAATGCAATGCATTGCACTGTGATGTTTCATTCCTTTTGAAATTACGTGTGCAGGGAATTGTGGGGTTTAGAGGATGCAGACTAAGGACAGATGGCTGTTGATACAAAGTAACAGTAGTCAGCCAGCTCAGCAAAGTAGTTGGACAGATCAGCAGGAGAATAGGGGGCTAGGCTTAAGGAATGTTGCAAACCATTAAAAAAAATAAAAAGTCTGCATATTTTCTAATTGATGTATATTGCAAAGTTGCTTGAAATTATGTTAAGTTTGAAAAAAGCTTAAGTTATGTTTGTGTGGAGTTCCCCTTTAAGCAAGAATAGGGCACTAGGACCCATATATGCTTAGGTCATAACTTGCCCTAAAATACATAAATAATAAATAAATAAACCTGATATACTGTCATACTGTTTCTGTTCAGACCATGGAAAACCTTTAATCAAGGTCTTCTTTTTTTATTTAGTGTGTTTGCAATAAACTGCGGTGTTAAGACATAATTATTATTTATTCATTGTGCAACAAAGCCTCACCTAAAATCTGACAAGATTTAAATTTTTTTTAAAAAAAAATTCAATCGTAGCAAAAAAAATAATTGTGATCACAAAACAAATATTTTATTTGGAGGTCATTGAAAACATATGCAGATATAGGATCTATCTGGAAACCCGTTATACAAAAAGCTCAGAACTTTGGGATGGCAGTCTCCCATAGACTCCACCTTATCCAAATAATCATTTAAAAATGATTTCCTATACTGTAATAATAAAACAGTACCTTGTTCTTGAAACCAGCTAAAGTACAATTAATCATTACTGGAGACAGAACAATCCTATTGGGGTTATACTAAAATTTTTAGTAGATATAAGGTATGGTGTGATCCAAATTAAGAAAAGACCGCTTATCCAGAACACACTAAGGAATTGATTCCTCCACATATTACCTGTCCGAATTCTTAGGAAGTGTATCACACCTGGCTTGTTTGGCGGCGCACTAGGTTGCAGCGGCTACAACGGGTCCCTCCTGGTGCAGTTCTAATAGTTTTTATGTCTGCACCAAAAGAAAGGGGGCCTGGGTGAAATGGAAATTTCAATATACTGTAACAAGCATATTGACAATAAAGATTTTTGATGGATTTTGCTTGATTGTTTGGCTTCTTCAGAGGTGTGACTGTCATACTAGATAGGTTAATAGCAATTGGCCTAATTGTAATGTAATTGGTAACCAACCAGTCAGTCATGGGTGGCATATTTGTTCAGTGCAAGCAAAGCAGACATGTGAATGGCCTGGGAATTTACAGTGTTCTGTTTGGGATGATTCTCTGCATCAGTTTCATTAACCTTAGTCCAAAAAAAAAGTTGATTGTGCGACATAAACCTTACAGAATATTACTACATTATGTTGTTTGTTGTATATACATAA
The DNA here is from genome assembly GCA_038501925.1 of Xenopus petersii. Classification (NCBI taxonomy): domain Eukaryota; kingdom Metazoa; phylum Chordata; class Amphibia; order Anura; family Pipidae; genus Xenopus; species Xenopus petersii. The sequence goes on along the minus strand of CM076678.1, from coordinate 102,665,208 downwards.
GAGAAAGTGCAACAAGTTTGCTTTGTTGGCATTTTTTCTCAGAAAACGATGGCAATAAAATGCCGGGAATTACTAAATGTTGTAACTTCTTTATACACATAAATTCCTTCCTGTTAAAGTTATTAGGAAATGGTGACCATGTATCAAGAGATTTTAGCTCATCTGCCAAAAATAATCGCAGTCCTCACATTCTGTTGCCGCAACCTTTGTGAGAAAATGTGTGTTGAAGAAACATTGTGCTATTGCTGAAATCCTTATAACATACAGGCAGATGATCAATGCTATCCATAGTATTCATTATTGTTATAGTAGCATTATTTAATTAAAGGGATATTTAATTAATACAGAGTATTCACTCATTATACACAAAGTACAGTAATATGTACATCTTGTATATTACCCTTTATCTGAAAGTTGATGGGTGCGACGAATAATAGCTTATGCGTCTCACTGGGAACCCATGGCCTTAGTTGGAAACAGGTTGAGCCAGGTTTAAGGACAGAAATCTGCAGGCTAATTCTGACCGCTAGCCTGAATTCTCTTCTCTGTTCACGTCCAGAAACGGTGAGATTTCAGTGAGATTTTGCATTTCACACAGAAATCTGCTGTGCCTGCAGAACAGAAGGGGAGCGGTAGGGCAGCAGAGCAGATTCTCCACCTGCAGAGAATCTGTGTCGCCTGGCCCAAAGCCTTACAAAGGTGCCTGCAAAAGATAGCTCAAAGATATGTAATAACATATTGGATCATTAACAGGAGTGAATTGAAATCAAAATAAAACTCAGGCAGTGACTGAGGTTTTTCTTTTCCTTTACAAAATGTACTTCTACCCATATGTCTGATATTCATTTATTATTATAATATTATTACTACCTGTTATTTATATAGTGTTATATAGAAGTTCTACATCATGCACATCAGTTCTTACCCAGTGGAACTTACATTCTAATATTTATTTTAATATGTTTCTAGATCTTCTTAAGTTACTCCAATTGTGCTTGTGATTAATAAATAACATTGATGTCACTGCAGACTACTAAGTGAATGAGGCATTTCATACTCCAGTGAGAAATCTATTACATTATTATGCATGCATTATTCTTTAATGTCTAGAAAATACATTGGTGCTTCTTTCTTTAATCTGTGTGATTAAAGGGATTCTGTCATGGTTTTTATAGTGTAGTTTTTATTTCTACATTACATTGTTTACACTGCAAATTCACTCTACCATATATCAGGTCATTTTGCCTGTTCATGTGCTTTGAGAAAGAGCCAGCACTTCATAATAGAACAGCTTTCAGACAGGCTATTGTTTCTCCTACTCAATGTAACTGAAGTCGCAACAGGACTTGGATTTTTACTATTGAATGCTATTCTCATATCTACCAGGGAGCTATTATTTTGTGTCAGGGAGCTGTTATTTGGTTACCTTCCCATTTTTCTGTTGTTAGGCTGCTGGAGGGAGGGGGAGAGACATCACTCCAACTTGCAGTACAGCAGTAAAGTGTGACTGAATTTTATCAGAGCACAAGTCACATGACGGTCCCATGTCAGATTTCAAAATTAAATATAAAAAAAATCTGTTTGCTCTTTTGAAAAACTGATTTCAGTGCAGAATTCTGCTAGAGCAGCACTATTAACTGATGTATTTTGAAAAAAACATGTTTTCCCAAGACAGTATTCCTTTAAATATTATACATATATTTTCAATGCATTACAGTTATATGTAAGTGGAATTGCAAAAAATAATAAACTGTCTAATACACTTTCAGTTGCAGTAACATACAACTTTAGAACCACTGAACATGTTTAATTAACATATACTGAAACACTGCTTAGAATTACTTTATATTTTAATCATGTTAATAATAAAAAAAAAATTTGTTTGATGAATACCCTTTGAGAAATGAGGATGCAGTATAAAAAGCACAGTCTGCAAGGACAGGGTAGGCAGATTTGCACTCATTTTGGTTGGGGGTGCTTTCAGTTGTTCCTATATGAGTATTCTGCAATACATAAATGCCAAGGGTTCCTATTAGGTTGGTATAAAAAAAGGAATTGTACACCTTGTTACAAATTTCGTATGTATTTCACACTTTGGATATAATTAAGAGTTATGGGCAAATTTAATAAAGGGTGACGTCACTAATGCTGGCGAAAATTCCCCATCGTGATGTAATTTCAGTACTTCGCAGATTTACTAATGAGCGCAGGCATAACTGCGCTAGTAAAAGACACTGCCGCTGGTGCTCATTTGCACTCAATCGCCAGACGAAGTTGCGCTCTAGCGAAGGGGCGGAACTGCGCAAATTCACAAAGATGAGGATTTTACTGAACGTTACCTCTTGCGCCAGACATGCCTTCGCCACCTCAGACCAGGCAAAGTGCAATAGAGTAGATAGGAATTCCTCAAACATTTTTCTAAGTCCCAAAAAACACTGGCATCTTTTCCTTTTTTCAGGGTGATAGGCTGCAAAAGAGCATACATTTTTTTTGGGGTAACCGACTTCCCCCCTACATTTCCTAACATATGGCACATAAATTATACACTGGGCTCATGTGTAGGGCATTATAACAACTCTATTTTCTTTTATTAAGCTTCCCTGTGTTTGTATAATGTATAATATACGTCCATTCAACTTTAACTTCCTGCCATATGCAAATTAGCCAATGCTGCTTGCCGAATTAACATAAGAGCAACTTCGCCAGCGTTCGGCGCCCTGGACGCAACTTCGCATGTTACCGAATTAGCGTTGTCTGAACGAATTTTCGTCCTGGCGAAGTGTTGCGCTGCCAGCAAAGCTGTCACTGGCGAATTTTGCCCCTATATATCAATAAGTTCAAAAACATGATATATTTTGTTGGCCAGTGAGGATATTTTAGGAAACTATAGTGTATGTTTCCTCTTGTGTGATTTGTAAGAATCAGTAGAAAGTCACCCTGCTGCACACAGATTCCTTTGATATACACATTTAGGGTGGAGAACGCAATATTGTTCTAATATAATGACCTCATATCAGTCCTGCCTTTGATAATAATATTTAGCTTCTGTTTATAGAAAAATGACTCATTTCACATTCCATGCTAATGAAAGCATCTTACACTGAGCTTATGCCAGCATATCTTTTTCATAAAACTCAGATTGTGTGATAGGGAGATTCTTTTCAGAAGGCACTTGAGTGCAGCCATTACAAGCTAAACAATGCAAACACAGAGAACATTAATAATAATTTATTTATTTTAGGAAACTGGGTATGTACAGGTAAAGGGTAAGGCCACACTGGGAGTTTTGGAGAGATTTGGTCGCCTGGCAACTAATCACCTCGTCTTTGCGGCAACCAATCTCCCCAAACACCTTCCCTCACTCTGCGCTGGCTAAAATGAAAAAACGCTAATCACACAAGGCAATTCGTTTTCTGAAGTCGCCTGAAGGGTCTGTCACAGGCAGCTCATGAACAGGGAGGGTATCCCCCCAGAGACATTATTCTGCCTGTCATTCTGTATAGGGCAAATTCACTTACCTCCAAAAATTCACCAGCGACGGCTTCGCCCACAGCTCAACACTTCGCCAGGCGTAGATTTGCCAGGACAAAGCTAATTCACTAAAATCCAAAGTTGCGTCCAGGGCACCAAACGCTGGCGAAGTTGCGCTAACATTACTGCACCAAGCAAACCAAAGTTGCGCTAATGTTGCCATATTTTGCATACGGCGGGAAGTTAAAGTTCAATGGATGTATATGTTGCAGCAAATACATTACACTACACAAGCCCGGGAAACCTTAATAAAAGAAAATAGAGTTGTTATATTGCCCTAGACAGGGGGAAGTACCGCTAGAATCCATCTCCTTCGATATGAAAGTTACACCAGCGACCGCTAGTAAATCAGCGATGTTCCAAAATGACGTCACACTGGCAAATTTTCGCCAGAGTTAGTCACTTCGCCCTTAGTAAATGTGCCCCTTAGTAAATGTGCCCCTATGGCTTTAATAAATAGATTAAGTACCTTGCAGCTCTTCATGTGTGTGGCTTTATTTGCATAGTCAAGTGGGTTCTACATGGTTGAACCCTGCTAGACAGAGACAAACAGGAAGTTTATACAATACTTTTTAAAAGGTTGTGCTTCACTCACTGGTATACAGGTGGCTTGATCCCCATTCAAATAAAAAAAAATGGCTGTCAGAAGATAAGGGAATCTGGTTCAATTTTCAGAAAACAAATCTCTATTCTCTACAGTCTACTTATGGATATTGTTTTTTAAATAAGAAAAAAGTAGCTTAAAGCTGGCCATACGCGCACAGATATAATTGTAAGAAATTTTGTTTCATTCAATTTTTGGAACGTGTGTGCTCCAAATCGGAAAGTCGATCGGAAAGGTTATAAAATTTCTGTCATAAAACAATAATATCATTGCATGTATTGCCTATCTGCCAATATCCATGGGTACACTGGGACAACATACAATTGTAGTCTGTCAATTAAATGGCCAGAACATTGACTGATTTGTTATTTTTCCTAAAGTTTAAATCTGAATGTTAGTTTTAGATTTTGGCATTAAAATGCACGATTGATAGCCTAACGCTCAACATATAATGAATAAAATCTGAACATGTACGGCCAGCTTTACTTATATTCCCATGCCTCTGCCAGCTAGGTGGATGACATTGCAGGCTGGTGAAACGTTTTCCATTATGACGCTTCTCCTATGTTAGGGCATTCACAGAGCTGTGCATTGTTTGTTAAGGTTGCCGTTGCTTTAGTTGAGGAGAAACTTCATAAAGGAACAACTGTATCAAATGCTTTAGCAAAGTCTAAGTAAATCACATCCACTGCCATCCCAGACATGCTTGTGCCAATCTATTTTATTAGTTGCCTTAAAATGCATACAGAGGCTGGCACAAGTGCTTGCTGGGTGATTTTAGGGATAGTTTATGGAGGGCATCTTATATATCTATGTGACATTGCTCTTGCTTACTTTAAAACAAGGAGTAATACAGTAAAGAAATACATTATTCTTAAAGGACAAGGAAAGCCCCAAAACTTTGACAAACAATAGTCCCCTAAAGCCTCTTACTAAATGTTACTTTAACTGCTGGAATCCTCAGAAATTCAATCTTTATTGATTATTATTATTTTTTTTTTTTTTGAAGCTTGCACTCCCGAATTGCTTTCACTGACATCATTGTACATGTCACCTTGTTTTGCCCCATGCAACAAAATTAGATTGCAAATACTTTCTGCAGTTTTTTTCTGACTGGCTACAGTATAAATGGAGAAGAGACAATAAACAAGTTGGATACATTTTAAGTTCTGCTAATACAGACCTAAAACAAAAAACCCTTTCCTTTGTAATTCTTAACAAATAGACCTGCTGGCTTTTGGAAGTGAATGTGTATGTAGTGAGCAGTAAAATGTCACAGCAGGTGTTATAACAAATGCTCATAAATAATGCAGGCAAGCAGCAGGTCTTTGTAATATAATACACTAAATCTGAATGGCAGTTTTAAAGGTAAGTAATGGTTCGCTAAATAGCTTCCCTTGTTGAGTTTATGTTATGTTTCTAAAGCAGAGTTCTTTAATATTTTAGTGGCTTTTTAAAAATGAATGCAGTTAACCACTGCCACCTTCCTTGTCAAGTTCATGGTCAGTCATTTCAAGTTGGCAGAGGATTTTACTAATTACAGTTACAACTCAACAAAACGGTGCGCAGATGTCAGTTGTCCATACAGTTAATGCATGTGATTGAATTGAGACCATTTGGATGTTTGTTTCTTTGTGAATTGTTGTCTGTTTCTGCTTCTTTAGCCCTACCTACGCCTTATGTGTTATTATAGGTTCTGTGTTGTTTCTAGCATTTTCACCACAGTCCTTTTGTTGATAATAATGAAATGATACTCAATTTACCCACCCACAGTCAGAACTAGGTGTAGCAGACAGATGAGGTATGTGCCTATTGCCCCCACTGCTGGAACCTAGGCTCACGCCTCTTCTGCCTACGCCTAGTTCCAGTCCTGATAAATTTGCACAGTATGATTTATGACATTTGCAAATACACAAGCAAGATATATAATTCTGCCCTTGTATGTAGAGGACTTCCCATGCTGAACTGAGCAAATGAGGTATTGGATCCAGTTAGGATTGCCACCTGGCCGGTAAAAATTATGGTTGATTCCAATGTTATTAATAGAGAAAAATTATATATATATAGGAAGGCCAGTATTTTTTTCTGGAAAAGGTAGCAATTCTAGAACCAGTAGAAGTAAAGAGATTACATGTTAAGGAGGGTACAATAAGGGCAAGAAAAAATATAGAAAAACTTGAATAGTAGGTACATCAAAGCAATCAATAACAAGTAAAGTTGACCACAGTGACCAACCTCCATGGTATCCCAATGATCACATACAGGCTAAATGGATACATACTATACAATCAGGTACATATGGGGGTGGTAAGATACTATTGTTGCACTGTTGGACCGAACAAAAGCACAATGGAGCTAGGGCTCCACTACATTCATCATCTGCAAATACAGCAAGGAACATCAGCAGAAGACATTTCAGTTTGGACAGTTCAACTGAGAATGGTATGTAAACCAACCTCATGAGGTCATTGATATTTGCCCAAATATTTGGGCAGTATGGTTGATATTTGCCAAATTGCCTTTGGGATTTATGATAAATGAAGCCTTCATTAATCTGATTGCAGTAGTCCAATAAAATAAATAGCTGACTGGTTTCTAGAAGGTCATTTATTTGGTAAAAATTCAACCAGTGCTAGTGAGCTCTCCTCATATTCCAGATATCCAACCAGCTTTTGTTGATCTACTACAGCTTCCAGTATTCCAGTTAAATCTGTCCATACATGCTGGGAGTTGTAGTTAGGTAACAGCTGAAGGCTTACAGGTTGGATGTCTCTAAATGTCTCTAAATTGCAGTTTTAACAAAATAACTTTTGGAAGCATCACTGAAACTCCATTTATTGGCAACAGCTCTTTCAGCGATAAAGACCTAGCACTGCTTGACTTCTGTACTTAGTTTCTGTTGCGAGAAAGAAAGCCAAAGTTGGAACAAAAGCCCCCCTACTATTCATAAACTGGGAATAAAACTGTCAGAAATCAAATACACACTAACTCTGTTTTCCTTTCACAGTCATAAAATGACTCGGTCCAGTAGCAAATAACTAGCAAAAAAAGGTCTCTGCTGACTCTAACAGGTCACCTCTTCCTAGAAAGATCAAATATTTGAACCGTCTGCTGCACCAAGGTCTTTGCTCAGAAGCTTTAGTTACTGTGTCTAATTTTTAGTCATTTAACCATTACTAATAAATGTGTGACATGACCTGTCCATTATATTTGTACCTATACATTCCAATTTAAGTCACTGAGAGTCAGTAGTGGGTGTTTTTGCCAGATGAAATCTGTGTGCAAAGGAGCTGCAAATGATGCCCCATTATAATTTCTGCCCACACTTCAATGTATGCAGCAAGTAAAGCTTCTATATTGTATAATCCCATTATAGAAAAGCACAATTTTCACTTAAAGGACAGTTCAGTGTAAAAATAAAAACTAGGTAAATAGGTAGGCTTTGCAAAATAACTAACGTTTCTAATATAGTTATAACTAGTTATATAATCTATAAAAGCTGGAGTGAGCAGATGTCTTACATAGCATAACAGAGCCCAACTTCCTGCTTTGCAGCTCTCTAACTCTGAATAAGTCAGCGACTTTAAGGGGGGGCCACATGGGACATAACTGTTTAATAAGTTTGCAATTGAACCTTAGCATGCAGCTCAGATTCAAAAGCAACATGTATGACCCATGTGGCACTCCCTCAAGTCACTGATTGGTTACTGCTTGGTAACCAATCAGTGGAAACCAAGAGAGCTGCAAAGTAGAAAGTAGTCTTCTGGCTATTATGTTACACATCAGTCACTCCAGGCTTTATACATTACATTTATGGCAAACTATATTAGAAACATTTTTCTATTTTGCAAAGCTTATCTTATTACCCAGTTTTTATTTTTATATTGAACAATTCCTTTAAAAAGAGTGGCAGAGACACATTATATCACTACATACAAGACAGAACTGCTACAGTCCCATCTATTTAGATCCCCAGATGATAGTTCTCCATGGAAAAAGTGAGTACAGTATATACTAGGAAAGCAATATTCTGGGTTTTATGCTGTGAATTGATACTTTACTGTCTAACACAAATAGAAAATAATCCCTATTTATAAATAGCAGGCATTTTCCCTTTAACATAGGGATCATTGTATTGTCATCTAATGAAAGCCACTGTTTGTGTGCTACTGGATGATGCATCAGCAGATTCATCTAAACAAAATAGACAGGGTCCTGAGGTTTTTACAATTCAGCAGCTACCAAGTGAGAAATAGTCTCACGCTTTCTATGTGGTATTGCCATTGAGTATTGTGCTGTAAACCCTCTAGGAAAAGAAAGAATTAGTTTCATACAAAATGGAACCAACACTCCAGGCGAAGATTGTGTAATGTTTCTAACGGTTTAGGCAAATATCTAACTAGGGATTAGCATTTTTAGTGTTGTGCTGCAGTATTAGCTTTGGCTTGGAGCCAATGAAAAATCTGCAAACATTTGTTTTTTGCGCTGAGATCTACCATCTATTACAACATGTATCAAGTGCTATTAAAGGGAAATGATTGCAGGCCACATAAAAACAACCCATATTTCACAACTTTTGTAGATAAAAACATTTTATAAAAAATATATTTTTAGATTTAAAAGGGATTCTGTCATGATTGATATGGTGTTGTTTTTATTTCTAAATTACACTGTTTACACTGCAGATAATTCACCCTGCCATATAAAATGTTATTCCTGAATCAACAAGTATATTTTTTTAGGTGTAATATTGGTGTGTATATGCAATCTCAGGTCATTTTGCTTGGTCATGTGCTTTCAGAAACACAATAGAACTGCTTTCAGATAGGCTATTGTTCCTCCAACTCAATGTAACTGAATGAGTTGCAGTAGGACTTTTTTTTTTACTATTGGGTGCTATTCTTATATCTACCAGGGAGCTGTTATCTTGTGTCAGGGAGCTGTTACATTCCCATTGATGTGCTGCTGGGGGTAAAGGAAGGGGGGTGACATCACTCCAACTTGCAGTGTAGCAGTAAAGAGTGACTCAAGTTTATCAAAGCACAAGTCACATGACTGATAGCACCTGGGAAACTGACATGTCTAGCCCCATGTCAGATTTCAAAATTGTATATAAATAAATCTCTTTCAGTGCATAAGTCTGCTGGAGCAGCACTATCAACTGATGCATTTTGAAAAATACAAGTTTTCCCATGACAGAATATCTTTAAGTATTACTTAATGTTATTATGAGCAAGCATGCTAACGCACAAACCAAGGGCACACATACATGCTAGCCAATGAATGGACAATGGAGGCGTGTCTTTTACTCTCAGATTTATTCCTGATATAGTTAGTAAATAAATGTTTTCTAATTGCTGTTGGGTGTTATGTGAGGGGCCACAGGGTTTCCTTGAGGACCAGTAGAGGCCATATGCCTGCTTGACCATACCCCTAAACAACCCAAACTCAGCATTCAAGCTAATTTGACTAGGCCATTGGTGCAGCCCACATAACAAAGTACACAGATCACAAAATAGTGGCTAAAAGTAAAAGCTGTAATATAGAAATATATTGCTATGTATTTGCCAAGATGTTTCATAGGTCATAGTATATCAATTATTTGTTAGTTACATTTTCATGCAATCAATTTTTATGCTCAGCTGGGTTTCTGTTAATAAAACCTATGTTATTAGTAACTAAAGCTGGCTGTACATAGAATGATTACCGAAAAAAGTAACTCTGGCCATAATGGGCAGAGAATATTCAGGTTTTTATCCCTCAATGAAATCACACGGAGGGACAATACAGAGTTACGAGATATGGAATGAATCCACCCTGATCGATATTTGACCAATATCAAAGTGGACATCAAGTTATTTGGGAACATACATGAGCCAGTTCTTTTGTGAAACAATACTAGCTGTTTGTGAGTACAAGTATGGAATCTATTAATCTTAACCTGTTATCCAGAAAGCACTGAATTATGGAAATGCCATCTCCTATAGGCTCTATGAACAAATAATCCATATTTTTTTGTAAAAAAAATTTTTTTCTCTATAGTAATAAATCATTACCATGTATTTGATCCAGACTAAGAAATCATTATTGGAAGCAAACCCAACCTATTGGGTTTATTTAATGTTTACCTGATTTTCTAGCAGACTTAGGGGTTATTTATCAAAATCTGAAAATACTTCTACTCCGACCAAATCCACCCCAGTTTTTTCCCCTTATCAATAATTTTTTCCAAAAAATTCCTGAAAAATCGAATCGTACAAATTTCTTCGCTTTTTTGTTGAAAACCACGAGGTCTATGGATTATTGCACAAAACCCAGCGCAGATCAGGATTTTCTGGACTTCTCCCATTGACTTCCAGATGAACTCGGCAGGTCTGAGTTGGAGTACTTTTTTATTCGGACTTTTAACACCATCGGGTTTTAAAAATAAAATTTTAGTTTTGCATTCGGACTTTAATAAATAACCCCCATATGTATTAAGATCAAAATTATGGAAAGACCCGTTATCCAAAAACCCCCAGGTTCCGAGCATTCTACATAACAGGTTCCATAACTATATCTTATCCCTAGAAATCCCAGTTCAAGATGGATGTCTGATCTTAACCTGTCACCAGGGTTCAGTATAAAAATAAAACTGAGTAAATAGACAGACTTTGCAAAATAAAACATGTTTGTAATATAGTTAGGTAGCCAAAAAAGGCTGGAGTGAATGGAAGTCTAACATAAGAGCCAAAACACTATTTCCTTTTATGCAGCTCTCTAACCTGTTAGTCAGTCATCAACTTAAAGGGGCCACATGGGAAATAACTGTTCAGTTTGTTGAGAATGCAGGTCAGGATCAAAATCATCTCAATGGCTTCACCAAATTAACAATGTAAACTCTTAAGGGTATAGCTAGTGTTATAACTGTGTCACTGTGGTACATTGCCCCCTATATGTATTTTGTAGCATGTATGTATGTTGTTCACCTTTGAGTTAACTTTTAGTATGATATAGAGAGTGATATTCTCTGACAATTTGCTATTGGGTTTCATTGGTATTATTTCTGTTTTTTGAGTTGTTTAGCCTTTTTATTCAGAAGCTCTCTAGTCTGCAATTTCAACAATCTGGTTGCTAGGGTCCAAATTTACATATCAGCCATGTATTGATTTGAATATGAGACTAGACTATGAATAGAAGAAGGCCTGAACCAAAAGATGAGTAATAAAAAGTAGCAATAATAATACAATATTTAGCCTTACAGAGCATATACTTTTTGAATGGGGTCAGGGACCCCCATTTGATAGCTGGAAAGAGTCAGAAGAAGAAAACAAATAATTCAAGAACTATAAAAAAATAATGATGACCTGTTGAAAAGTTTCTTAGAATTGACCATTCTATAACATACTAAAATAAAAGGTACACAATAGTATAGATACATTTTTCTGCCTTAACTACTCTTCTGCTTATATTTGATGAAATAACACAGTGCAGCCTGTAGTACAAAATCCAAGGGAAATCTGTCTGCCCTAGCACATTAAAAAGAAGAAAAAAAAACAGATAGGGCAATAAAAAAGGGCATGCCATAAAGTGCCATAAGACAAGCCCTGATATAATGACATTGTTATTAATAATATGTGTTTATAAAGTGCCAACGCATTCCTCAGCGCTGCACAAGGGAAGGGTTTTACACCAAACACAGATCACATACAAATACTGAGAGATACAAGAGATAATGAGGACCCTGCTCATTCTGCTACCATAAGCTCAAATTATAGTATGAATGGATACAACACAAAGTGACATCATTGTGTCTAAGTGGTCTTTCCTGGCCTTTATACACCCTCTAATCAGTACAAGGACTGGTGGTAAATCAGAGCCCAAAGGATGTGCTTTATTGTTACTGTGCCAATAAACACACATACATCAGACTGGCTGCCCATGACGAGTCATTTGGTTGCCTTTATTTGTCTAAGGATGAAACAGTTTGTCCTAATGTTGCTGTTTGTCACTTCAGCGTTTTTGTAAATGCTTTAGAAATGTTAATATTGCTGAACTTTTAAAGTAAGAATGTGTTACCATACATTTCCTCCACCCTAGGTCACCCTGTTCTTATCAAGGCCATAAAGATAAAGGACTTGTGAGCACACTAAACACACAGTGACATCAGCTTAAGGTGGCCATAGACTCAAAGATTTGAGTTTAGTGGCATATCGGGGAAAGATCCGCTCGTTTGGCGATGTCGCCAAACGAGCGGATCTTTCCCCGATATGCCACTAAACTGCGTGGCTATATCGGGGGTAATTCGAGCGTTCGGCCGTATGGGCCAAGCGGCTCAGACGGGTCGGTCGGGTAAAAATCCAACCTTCCCGATCGATATCGTGGCCAGATATCGATCAGGAGGACCCGTCGGAAGCCCCCATACACGGGCAGATAAGCTGTCAAATCGGTCCAAACGACCGATATCGGGAGCTTTATCTGCCCGTGTATGGCCACCTTTAGGGTGGTGGCACATGGGGAGATTTCGTCGCCAGTGATAAATCATTGCTACTGCCTACGACTAATCTCCCCGAAATGCCTTCCCACCGGCAAGAATGTGAATCACCGGGATGGCTTAAGCATCGCTTCAGTTTTCAGAAGTCGCCCGCAGTTGCCTCAAAAAGAAGGAACCACCCAAAGAACTTAAAATCATCAAAGTCATTTCTTAAACCATTCAAATCTCTTAGGGTCAGGGCACACAGGCAGATTCGGGGAGATTAATCTCCCACCGACAAATCTCCCTGACTGCCTCCCCTACCTTCCCGCCAGCAAAAATGTAAATCGCCGGAAAACTAATCGCTACGAGTGGCAGGGAAGGCAGCTCGGGGAGATTAGTCACCGTTAAGCAGAGGAGATTTCTTGCCAGGCGAATAATCTCCCTGAATCTGCCTGTGTGCCGTGACCCTTAGAGGGCCACCCAGTATGTAACAAATTGCTGATGTTCTTGGGGTAGCTGTCAACCACATCAATGTTTATAGGGGGTCTAGGGATTTCTGTGGCAGTATCTCTAAGGCCAGGGCCCAGCAATGGCAGATCTCAGCATGAGTTTCTTCTCAGGCCGATAATCCACTGCCATGCTACTCTTCCACTCCTGCTCTGCCTGCAACGGAAGCATTGTTTCCGCTCAGGTGCAGACAGACAAGGCGGATTTCGTTGGTGAAACGTGTCATTTTGCATTTCGCGCCAAAATTTGTTCGCCGTTGAAAAGGCAAGGGGAGCAGCAGGGCAGCGGATTCTCTGCCTGCATAGAATTCGCATTGCTAAAATTATCTGGCAGCAAACAAACGGGGTCATTGCATTAATAAATACGAATAAATGCAAGGAACAGTTGCATTAATGATTGATCTAAGTGTCAAAATGGCAAGAGAAAGGATATCCCTGCTCCTTAGAGCTTACAGTCTAAATGAGTGGGTAATTTACAGACACAAATAGATAGATATTACAGTGGGTAACATTGCATTATAAGTGCCAGTTTCCAGTTCAGGTGTTAAGTGGATAATCCAAGATGTTATCTTTGAGTTTATTTCTAAAGAGAAGGAGAGAGGATTCTCTCCAGAGGAATGCACTATCCTTTACTTCTGCTAAGGTTTCTTTATTCAAACGATTTGCTAATTACTCATTTTAGATTGCACTTTACTGATGTAGACACAAATTAATGTTTGCATAAGTATGTCTCACGCAAGTTGTGTTGACACGAGTGGATCTTTGCTTGTATGGCCAGCATTAGACTCCCTTGAGTCTGTAAACATTGATTTTAGGCAGCAACCATCCCAATACAATCATGTGCAAGTACCTTTTTAAATAGTGGAGACAATTTCACTTTACACTGCACCTTGCATTAGTTAATGAGTTATTTGAAGTGTAAGGGGTCAATTCAACAAGCTCGAGTGAAGGATTCGAAGTAAAAAAACTTTGAATTTCCAAGTGTTTTTTGGGCTACTTCGACCATCGAATGGGCTACTTCGACCTTCGACTACGACTTTGAATCGAACGATTCGAACTAAGTACTGTCTCTTCGACCATCTAAAACCTAGACCATCTAAAACCTACCGAACCCAATGTTAGCCTATGGGGAAGGTCCCCATAGGCTTGCCTAAGTTTTTTTGGTCGAAGGATAATCCTTCGATCGTTGGATTAAAATCCTTCGAATCGTTCGATTCGAAGGATTTAATCATTCGATCGGTCAAACTATTTGTGCTAAAATCCTTCGACTTCGATATTCGAAGTCGAAGCATTTTAATTCCCAGTCGAATATCAAAGGTTAATTAACCCTCGATATTCGACCCTTGGTGAATTTGCCCCTAAGTGTTGCTATTAAAAATAACTCCCCAACTGCAGTGGATGCTAAATAAATCGTTTTAAAAAAAAAATTTTTCTATCTTACAGATTCATTTATAAGATCCTCCACCTAACATTTTTTTTCATGAGTGCAACCAACATTCTGTCATAGACAGGTATTGCCTGTTCTAACTAGCTGATTGCAGTATTATCAGCAATTTGCAGTGCATCTCTAGTATTTCTAGTAGGAAAAAAGTGTTAGGTTAAGGCAGCACACCATATAAACCATTTATATCTTCAAAATGAAAATAAAAATACTTAAACCAATAAACTTTTTGTAAAAGATACATGTTCTAGAAAGTGCTCTAACTCCTTCAGTGATGAAAAAAAAAATATTTGGCGATATCAATGCTCTTTTATAAAGACAGCTAGAATATTGGGCACAAAGCTTGACAGAGCTACTTTGCAAATGCAGGATTAGAATACACTTTTATCTATCCAAGAACAATGTACATATAGTGGTCTTTAGTTTGCCGCAGTTGCATGAAAAATTGCCATTAATTTAAGGGATACTGTCACGGGAAAACATGTTTTTGTCAAAGCACATCAGTTAATAGTGCTGCTCCAGCAGAATTCTGCACTGAAATCAGCAAACAGATTTTTTTTTGGGCTAGACAGTTTCCCAGCTGCCTCCAGTCATGTGCTCTGATAAACTTCTGCCACTCTTTACTGCTGTACTGCAAGTTGGAGTGGTATCACCCCCCTTCCCCACCCCCCTGCAGCCCAACAAAAGAAAAATGGGAAGATAACCAGATAACAGCTCCCTGGTTACAGGGAACAGCACTCCATAGTAAAATCCAGGTCCCACTGGGACACATTAAGTTACATTGGGTAGGAGAAACAACAGCCTGCCAGAAAGCAGTTCCATCCTAAAGTGCTGGCTCTTTCTGAAAGCACATGACCAGGCAAAATGACCTGAGATGGCTCCTACACACCAATATTACAACTAAAAAACATACACTTGCTGGTTCAGGAATTACATTTTATATGGTAGAGTTAATTATTTGCAGTGTAAACAGTGTAATTCCGAAATAAAAACTACACAATAAAAATCGTGACAGAATCCCTTTAAAGATACTTTTGCCAAAAGGAGCTCCATGCACTTCCACTTGTTGGTGCAACTTGTTTCATCCTGCTCCCTACTGTGAATCAGTATACCTAGTAATGCAGGTGAACCTTGGAGCTACCAATACCTCTAATGGTGGTGGTAGCTCCAGGGTTCCTAGTGGTCTGTGTTAACAGACATGGCCCACTTATAATGAATTGATACAGCTCTCATCTTGATGCTGAGTGGCAGAAGTAACCAAATCCAAACACCAATAATTTTCAGAGCAGTGTCTGATTTGCATAAAATTTATACTTATAGAAGTTTATTTAAATTTTCTTTGTTTATTAACTGCCTCTGTTGACATTTTTTAAAAGCTGGGCAGCCAGTATGTAGCTTGTAAGAGATGATATGTGCTGCATACACATGTAGCGCTATATAATAGAAATTCATGAAGCTTGATAAAGGGCTGGAAAAGCTCGAAACGTCGCTTAGCTTGAGGCACGAATAAAGTACCAATTTTTTCACCATAATCGGAGTGCTGCTGAAGTATTTTCTTTAAAGTGAACCAGACCTGGGCAGACAGGGTCACAGACGGCACCCAACGCTGCAAAGAGAGGCGAGAGTGTGTGTGTAGCACTACTTTGTGTTTTTTGGATAATAAAAATTCATATGCACACATTTTTAAGCACAAAATGAGCTCAGGTTTGATAGTGGTAGTGGTGAGTGCAGTTCTTTTATTTTATATATAGTACAGGTCAGATAAAATCCAAAACGTTAAACCAAAACATTACTTAAAGTCACATAACTAGTCCAAAATATCACAGCACATGTCTGAAAGAACACAATTAGCAAACATGTAGGTCACCACACACACACGGCCCTGCACCAGCACATGATAGCATTTATAATATAACAGGAATGTGCAAAACATGCTGTACAAGAGCCAACCGCCCTCAAGCAACAGTAAAAAAACACAAAAATACAAAGAATTTAAGAACTATTCTCAAAGGTGCCTGAAATGTCATTTCCACCATAAATTAAAAACAATAACAAAGCATATCTTTTGCGAACAACAGTTGTTTACAATTATGTTGCAAAATCATATGCTGAAGTCCCATTTATTAGAAGTAGTTTCTCACGTGAGCTAGAAATGTCACTTATAGGAATGGTAAATATGCCCCGTGCACTCTCACCTCCAGGTCACATGAGCAGCAGCTTTGAGACATTGTAGATGCCTATTAACATGAGCTGGTTTTCCCATCAGAGAACTCAAAAGGTAAAGTCTTTTTGACTGAAGAAAAGAACTACAATTTTACAATGAGCTGCAAACTCTGATTGTTTAGCCCATGCGGGTGACTCCTTTGCTCTGTTAAGCCCACAAAAGGCAAAATAACCTGCAGGCAGCCACACATACGGATGGAGGGAACTGACTACAGGATATGTGACCTGAAATGTGACAGGGCAGGATAATGATTGCTTAGAACACTGCTGTGCATTTCATATAGAGAACCAACTTTCTACAATAGTTTATACTTGGTCGGCCAGATTTGTCCCAACAAGGGTTCACTATTATTTGGGCCATTAAAATACCTTGGGAGGACCACATGTGACTGTCTAGTCCCAAGCGTCCCAAACATTGGAAAATTGTGCTCACCACTCATTTTTAAAACCATTAGGTGGGGGTGCAATGAGGCTGTGACCACAAAATATATATAGACAAATACAAGAAGTCCTCTGCACTCAACCCATTATCAATATATCAATATACATTGGCCAGCTGAAATATATTGCAATATGTGGACAAACAATCCCTGTTTTGTTTAAAGGGTAAGGCATTATAGTAGATTTAGGGCTGGGACACACTGGGCGATTTGGGGAGATTTAGTCGCCGGGCGACTAATCGCAGCGACTTTTCTCCCCGAATGCCTCCCCTCGCTCTGCGCCTGGCTAAAATGAGAAATCGCCTGCGCTAATCACACGCCTCACGAGGAAACTTCAGGCGACTTCGGAAAACGAATCGCCGCGTGTGATTAGCGCAGGCGATTTTTCATTTTAGCCAGGCGCAGAGCGAGGGGAGGCATTCGGGGAAGATTGGTCGTGGAAAGTCACGGCGATTAGTCGCCAGGCGACTAAATCTCCCCAAATCGCCCAGTGTGTCCCAGCCCTAAGGCACGAAATGTCTCAATATCCTAAATATATTGATAATGGGTGCAGTGCAGAGAACCTCTTGTATTTGTCTATATGACCATAACTACATGCATTTTGCAAGGTGCAACAAATTGCTCAGTCAGGAAACCCCGTAGTTAATGCCTGGTTAATGTCGGGTGTAATTAAAAGGGCTTGCTTGCACTTATCTTGCCTTTGCACATGAATAAGCACAAGAGGCACATTGGAACTAGCCAGTGGAAAACACGGGTGCACCTATTGCATGGCGTTTCAACACAAGCAATGTTGCATGGTTTTTGTGCCTTTTCAAAGTAAATAAAATCCACAGATGACAACTCTGTCCAGATACCATATTTGTGGGTCCCTGCACAGCTTGTATATTAAAAGATCATGAGTCAAAGCTAATGATGCAGGTAGTACAGTAGAACCCTGATTACATACTTAGATTTAAGGTTTCCCACAACTGCCATACAGGTCTCATACAGACAAGTGTCTCCCCCTCACCCCAAGTTTTATGTCTTTCCAGAATTTACACTGCTTTTACACCTTTCCCTGGCAATTGAAATATTGGGGTTCTACTGTAATATAACTAATGGGTTCCTTCAAAGGCATATTTATAATAATAATGGGATGGGACACCCCATTTATGGAGCTCAGTGCAAAGGGTGATAAATTTGGGTTATTACATTATCGATAAAACTGTTTTTTTTTAAATCTTAAAAATAATATTGGCTTCATCTGTATCATTTGTAATCTTGTCACACATAACAGACAAAAACATTTTCATAGTCAGGGTTCTCTGGTTAAGTTTGTTGTAACTTGCTGCACAATGTTAAACCGCAAAATCCACTAGAGAAGTAATTCCTGAAGAATTGGTTATAGAGCTTTAGTTCCCCCTGGTGGTAAAACAATATAACCTTTCTTCCTTTTTGAAGTAAATAAAATATTTAAAAAATGTTATAAGAAATATAACATTTTCCTCCTTCGTACAGCTTCCTTCTTTCTATGTTGGACATCAAATCAGGCAAGTCCGTCAGTTTGCCAGCTCTGCTGCTTTCTAAAGTAAAGCTGGCCATAAATGTAAAGATTTTTAAAAGATCCGATCATCATCGTGAGACCACGATTATCTCGAAACGATCGTACGATCATACGAATTGTCCATCAACTAAAAAGACCATTTCAGGCGATATTGCCAGGAAAACAAAGGGGAGCTGCCTGCTTGGCCCTGCAAACATAGATAGATTGCACTGGGGCCGATGAAGATTTTTTTAACCTGGCCGATCAATTTTCTGACAGATGTCGGCCGAAAAATCGTAAGATGTTCGATCGTTCGAATCCCACTAACCGCACGATAATTTCGAAGGATGGGTCGGACTGCGCTAAAATTGGAAATCTTTACGTCTATGGGGACCTTAAAGCCATGTATCAGTATCTGCCAGACTCATCTGTCAAAGTCAACACAGCAGATATAGTTCACCTACTTATTAAACAACTCTGCTATTTGTTACCATATTACAGCAGATGTCACCAAAGATATTACAGTTTTCCTCAGTATAGCAAATCAGTTATCTGACCATTGGTGGGCTTTTTTTTCTGGGTTTTAGCAAATATCTACCCATGCCTGATATAAGTACAGTTTTCCTATTTTCTGATGCTGTTCTCTATTGGCTGCTAATATTGCAGTATCATGATTTCACATGTGTTCTTGCTATGGTTTATTTTTCATCATCAATACCTAATACCTCATAATACCTCATAATATGCAAGTTATAGTTCTATTAATTCCTTAACTATATGCTTATTAATTATACCAATAACCAGTGTGCTCTAATATCAACACACCCCACTTCTAATATAACAATAAACCTGCTACTGACCCAGACCTGCAGCACATGCACAGTGCCCACATATTACCAATATATGTATATTTACAGGAATAAAAACGTATGTGGAATCATATATTTATGAGATGCATTGCACTACATGATTTGGGTGCCTCCTTTCCAGACCTTGATTCGTTAACATTATGTAGGCTATTTTTTTTTAAATAAAGATACAGTGAAACCTCAATTTTAAATACCCTGACTTTAAGTTTTCACGCATTTTACATTTTTTATATGTGGTCCCACCAATTTATAATGCATTTCAATAAGTGCTTTTCCCTAACTTTCAGTAATGTTTTCCCGGATTTTACATCAAAATTTTGTCTTGATTTACCCAAAAGTTGCTGTTTCTCCTCTGTGAATGTTATTATTTGTGAAATAAAGAAGTTTAAATAGTAACCAGATGTATATTTTGCCATGGTTCTGCCTGTAAATGGTCAATTCCAATGAGTCTGTCCTTATACAGTCCTGCACCAATCACTTATTGCTTTAGTTGGTGTATCTGACTGTCAGAAAGGCCTTGCACATTCCTCCTATAGTGTAATATTAACTTTGTAAAGGAACAGGAACACCAATAAATGAAAGTGTTTTAAAGTAATGAAAATATCATGAAGTGTTGTCATGCACTGGTAAAACTGACCTGTTTACTTCCTTCAGAAACACTACTATAATTCATATAAACAAGCTGCTGTGTAGCAATGGCGGAAACTGAAAAAAGGCTATATGGCACAGGTTATTAGTGGATAAAAGAAAACACCATTATGTTCTACAGAGCTTATCTGCTGTGCAACCTGGGCATTTTCTCCTTTGAATGGCTGCCCCCATTGCTAAACAGCAGCTTATTTATATAAATAATAGTGATGTTTCTGAAGCAAACACAACAGTTTTCTAGTGCAGGGCAACACTGCATTATATTTGTATTACTTTAAAATGAGTTCATTTTTGATGTTGCTGGTCCTTTAACCCTTGTTATAAACACAGTAAATATTTTATCTCAAAGTAAAATTGACTCCTTTGCTTGTATCCTTTAAGTACTTGAAGAAAAAGTAACTTTAACACATTTTCCCAGATTTTACACAATATTTTCCTGGTCCCCTGAAAAATGTAAAATGGGGGTTCTACTGTATAGCATTTAAGTTTGGCTGCTTCATAGTAAAAAGAAAAGTTTGAATGTACTTTGCTTTACATGTTCTTTTAATTCCCCTTCATTACCACTAGGGGGTACAACAAAAACATAGTTGTAGAATGCAAATTTCAGTTCTAACCTGTAATCCCATGATGATCTGAGCAAAATGAGTAAAGGTGATCTTGAATTTTTGTGCAGCTACCCTCCTGGGCTCCTTCCAATGTTAGGATGCATAGTTTCCTGCATTCCACCTCATAGCAATAGTTACTTTCTACATTTGATGTTGCTATCTGTTCCCATTTGTACAGTGCCACAAAGCATCCAAGCCTCGGATCTGTGTTGAAATTCTATGGGATACACGGAACTGCATCACAGATCAAAACACTGGTGCATTTTTGCTAGTAATATGATGCTAATCTTAATACACAAATTATATTTACTGGTCCTTCAATATGTGGCGAACTAATGGGTTACTCCCCTCCCCCTTCTGAATGAAGTGTGTCTTCCAGCCCTAAGTGCTCCATACTTGTTTTCAGTCACGAGTTCCTGTTTACTTTTCATGCTGATATTACAGATCTATGCTCATTTGCTGATTTTAAATTGTATTATATTTTAGGCTACTGATAATGAGTTCTAGAAGGTCTTATTCTGGATCCGGGGGGGGGGGTTGGATTTGGAGACTGCACAATATTGAATCCTAGGTTGATTATTTACTATGGGTCTGTATACCTTGTATATTGTACGTGTACCTGTATATGAATATGAATGTTACAGGCATTCCCAAAGGAGATAGGGATAAACAACATCAGTAAATCAATGGCTTGTACTGCTCCAAAATACCTCTGTTCTCACTTAATCCCACAGCAGACCCCGATCAGAAATATGTGTCACATATGGAGAACCCAGACCCCAGGGGGAGTCACTCCATTCTGGTCTAGGCATGCTCTTCTGCCAATAATAGCCACCTTTGGCCTCAGGCCCAGCCCTCGGCTACTTGGGTGTCGCCAGGACTTACCTTACCACAATCCACCAATCAGCAACGTAGCTAGAGGGGGGCGGGCCCTGGCGCGGGAGGCGCAGACGGGCCCCCCGCCCCCTCCATATGCCCGGAACCGCCCGGAATTCGTGGCGCTCGACCTGCCGGGGGGCCCTGAGGGGGTGCGCACCCTGGCCCAAGCGCAGGAAAGGAGCCGCTAGAGACTGAATAATCGTAGTCAGGCAGGCCGGGTCAGTACCAGAAAAACAACCACTGAGACATTAGACAAATGCAAGGTCAGGAACAGGCCAGGGTCTAAAGCAGAAAGTCTCACAAGAAGCTTGCTGTTGTTGTTATCTCCTGTAGTTAATAAAGTTATCAACTTATCACAAATCTTGTTATGGCTTTACCCTAGGAAGATTCTGACAAATTTGATGATGTTATACTAGTCTTTTTTATATTGTGACTTGATGATGTCAACTTTAAAGGCAAGTAAACAACCTAATCCAGAAAAAAATGTTCAAAAAACACTACTATGTCCAATTTATTAAGCAATTATGCATACAATTAATACTGATTGGCAAAGCCCAAGCCCAGAAGAAAAGAAAAAAGTTTCCTCCCTCCAGAAGTATGTACCCATTCCTAGAAGAGTCTTGGAAAAGTACTTAATAATATGATGTTGCCATCACCAGTAGTGATTGACGAAATTGTCCCATTTCACTTCGCCGAGAAATTTGTGAAACGGGTGAAAAATTAGCGAAATGCCGATTTTGACGCCGGCGGGAGTCAAAGTTGACGATGGCACCCATTAAAGGCAAATTTGCCACAAATTTTTTCGCTGGCGGCGAAACGCACATTTGCGCCTGCCAAATAAATTCGTCTATCACTAATCACCAGGGTTGCCAGATGGATTAGCTACTAGCAAGTGCCATCACTTCTCTGGCCAGAGCCAGCAGCTTTTGGTTGAATGATACAGAAGAAGCTTTATGTAATGGGGCAGAGAGAGAGAGAGATACAACAATAGCTATGCTACATAAAGCCAGAGCTACTCATTATTTCACTGTGGAAGCATCTATGAATAATATCAAAGTGGCATCTAGATTTATAAATTTACCAATAGCATCTAGAAGATCTTTGTAGCTCAGGCAATGGTCTGTAGACTCCCAGTCCAAGTACAGCCAATGCTGCTTTCTACCTTATTCAGTGGCTCTAAAATGGATCAGGTCTAAAGTTTCAGCAAGCACATCTTTGAAAGAAAATACAAAGTGCTTATAAAAAGAGGGAATTGATCTATTCAACAATGTCTCATATATATATATATATATATATATATATATATATATATATATATATATATATATATATTAACTTAATTAATCACAAGCTAATGACACTTTATATATATATATATATATATATATATATATATATATATATAAGAGACATTGTTGAATAGATCAATTCCCTCTTTTTATTTTCTTTTTTTTAAATAAGAAATGATTATAAGTTTAAAGAGTTACTGGAATGAACTACATTTATATTGGCTAATAGAATTAATAGAGTCATCACTATCAGTAAATTGTTTATTAGGGTTAAAATCAATTTATTATTTATAAGCACTGAAGCACTTTCTTTAAAATGTTTCATGAATGAATTAACAACACAACATAAGTGATTACATATTTATTGGTTATTACATTACATTGATTAGGAACAATTAATGAATTGTGGAGAATTCATTTTAAGGTGATGAATGTGGTTGATAATTAGAGTTTCTATAATCAACATGACGTTTAGGTTTAGATTTGGTTCAGCTGAAGCATTTGTCTAAATCCTGCATTTAGACAAAAAAAGCTGCCATGTGGCCTATTTGTTTCCCTATTTGCAATGTATAGCCTTTTAGGTACACTCTCCCTTATAATTTATTCTGCAAGTGTTTTTGTTTCATGGAGAATTTCTTCCCAGTATGTATCACTGCTGTACTGGTTCACTCATACAACTGTAAATTAAAGCATCTTTAGCATATCCAAGAAGTATACATGTAGAGAGGAAAAGGTTGTTTAGGTAGTCACCTAACTATCTGTAAACATGGCAGCCATGATTCTCTTGTCTAGATATATGGAGGCAATTTGATTCAAGTTGTTCTAAAGGGAATGATAATGCTAATAGAGCTGATTTTATAGTTGTAAGGAGCCTTTGCATCAAGAGTTTTTTGTGCAGAATCTACAGCAAATATTAATATTTTCAAAATGTTCATATTTTTTGTTGTAGGACAGAATCATGCCTATGTGTCTGTACAGTAAATCATTATTATATATTTTACTCCAGATAGCGTGGTTGTTTTACCACAAAGCCCAGTTTTCCATTTTGAATGAATGCACAAGTGAGGTTAGTGTAGATGTGGAAGGTTACAGCTACAGCCACTGTAGGAAGGTAAGTCAAATCAAAACTATTCACTAAAAGGAACAAGTAAATGTTACATCATTTTTTAAGGAGCCCAGTATCTTGTAAATGTCAGTAGCAAGCTGCCAAAACATGAGGGACTCCATGAAAGGAATAAGTGTTAGGGCCAGACTGGGCCAACTCTTACCTGCTGTGCAGGGTCTAGAAGATAGAAGACTGGCTGGGGGCAGGTTTCTTACCAATTAAAAATTTATATATGCTCATGTGAGAGGCTGTATGCCATCTCTGAAGAAATGACACATGTGCTTTGCTCTCCTCAAGGCAGAAATGTTACTGTACCTATAAGTTATTCATGTATAAGTTATTCTTTGGGAAGCCATGATAAGGATTTCAATGTAGAGGCTCCTGTTCTATCTTGAGAAGAAGAGGAGGCAGCAGAATTCAGTACAGACTGTAGTGTTGAGTGTTTGACCAGCAGATGGTGCAGTAATCAAATTTTCACTGTCATTCTTTGTATAATTTTCTGTGAAGGCTATATATGTCTCACAAATGTCAAATCGAATTCCACTGAAGAAACTGAGAATCTGAAGCAACCTGTTCAAACTGCACATAACAATACTATATATGCCACCACTAATAACTGATATTGTTGGTTACATTAAAAACAATGATTCCACTACCCTTGCGTGACAATGATTACCACAACTGCTTCATATTCTGCTTTTCTATTATTGTTGTTATTATTCTATTAACTGGGGATCTGTCTGCTTATTACTTCCTAGTGGGAATAACTCTGTTCACAGTGTCACACAGAAAGTCCCTCTGGAAGGACCGTGAGGTATGATGTTCCACATGTGCAGAGTGATTTGGAAGGAGGATTGTGTAACATATCTCCCTCTTGTCTCTTGCAAATGATGTATGCACTGGTGTGCCCCTGAACATTCTGTGCATGCCTCTTTATTGTAATGCAGACACAATTAATGTATTAATATAGCCTTGGGTTCATACCGGATACACAGATATATTTATTGTCAGGCTAAGTGGCTGCCCAGTATTGATTAAACGAGCAGGGAAGTCACTGAGTACTTGACAGATGTTCTTACTGTGGAAGTCACATGGATGGGTGTCAGGAGAGGTTGTTGCTTTTGGATTGATCTTTATTGACAAAACCTGTAGTGCATCCAAAGCCAGTTAAAGACACCTTATCACATAGCAAAACACATTTTTCTTCGGCACACCACTTACTTTCTTTCCATAGGGTGCATTCAACTCCTCAGGCTACTCCCAAGCCAGTTTCTCATACATGAATTCCCATAGGGAGGAAGCACACCAGACACTTGGCTTTGCCTTTTAGAACATTTATTCCAGCAGAGTTAGCACAAGCTTTCGGGTTGCACCTGAGGAAGGGGTTGACCCCGAAAGCTTGTGCCAACTCTGCTGAAATAAATGTTCTAAAAGGCAAAGCCAAGTGTCTGGTTTGCTTCCTCCCTATGGGAATTCACCTTATCACAGTCATAGAACATTGTTGCCCAGACAGGGTTCCAACAACATTGGATGTTGGTAAAAATGTCCTTGCCAACTACCCAAAAACACTCAGCATAGTAGCTGTTCACTCCTTACTGTTGCAGTCAGGTATTGGGTTAAAACCAAAAATCACATGATCTGACAGTTGCAGTACATTATGTTTTTCATGTACAGTATGTGTATGTATGATATGCGAAGGGACATCCATTTACTGACCACTTCCTCTCTCTTTCTCTTGTTTGCACAGTTTTACTTTCACATGGATGGCAGAGACAACTATGAATTCAAGCAAATCACAGAAGAGACAGATGCATTAGGATCTTGAATGTCTTGCTAGTAATTGCAAAGGTACCAAATCTTACATTAATCTGTTAAAAACTATATTGTAGGTTTTTTTTTTACCATATTGCCTAATCCTAAACAATCCAGGTTTAACATGTAGAACATTGACAATTATATCTAGTATAGGTCAATCTAAAAAAACAAAACAATTGACAATAATGTTTACGTTTATTTAATTATTAACCCTGCTAGGGGGCAATGCGTCCTGTTCCTACAGGAGAAGCGTCTAGATTGCCACATTTTCTCTAGCCACTAATACCGTTGTCCTGTGCCTGGATACTGCGATTCCTTTCACATTTCCTGTGGCTTTGACTTAGGCCTGAAGAGAATTCAAGAAATTATTCAAAACTGGAAAAAAAGCATGTCTGTTTTAACTGCAGTAGATGTGAAAAAAAGATTTGTTTTCTTTAAATTATTCTCAGGTTAATTTTATATCTATATACGATACACACAACTTGGTGTCTGCCATTTCTCTCTCATATAACCAAACCACTAAATGCATGTGAATGAAACTAAAATATAATGTGGCCTGTTTCACTTTGGTGAAAAAAAAAAACATGTTTATCAGCACAGCGGACCAGACAGGACTTTGGCCTATTCCAGATAAAAGGAGCCCTTGATTGCCGTTATCTATAGGGTATGTCTTTTTGGCTGCAATTTTTGGCTGCACTTTTTGTATATAATCCACTGATTCATTGCAAGTAATAAAGCTCATGATATATTTTTCAGTAACCTCCATCTCCTTTTAATGTAAAATGTTAATTTGATGGCTTTTTATGCAACTAATTCTGTAGTGAGTCATGTATTGGTTTTGGGAGTTGATATATTGTAACATATAAATGTGCTACTTGAAAGCATGCACTGAGTATGCAATAACACTGTAAATCATTCCCAAGACTTTGCAATGAATCCTTATTTATAGCAAATGTTGTTCACAGACAGTTTTGTGTATTAAATGAAATGAATTCCATGAACGAGTTTACAGTCAGTTTACAGGACTAGCTATTGTTATAGTAAGTGCTACGAACATGAGATAGTCAAGAATAACTATAAAGAGTAGCCTGTGCTCCAACCAGGAGAGATAGTAGGAGGTAGCCCCCTAGGCTCTGCTAGTCTAAGTGAAGGAATAGAGATGGCGCGAACTGTTCGCCGGCGAACTTGTTCGCGCGAACATCGGGTGTTCGCGCTCGCCGGAAGTTCGCGAACGTCGCGCGACGTTCGCCATTTTGGGTTCGCCATTGTTGGCGCTTTTTTTTGCCCTCTCACCCCAGACCAGCAGGTACATGGCAGCCAATCAGGAAGCTCTCCCCTGGACCACTCCCCTTCCCTATAAAAACCGAAGCCCTGCAGCGTTTTTTCACTCTGCCTGTGTGTGCTGAAGAGATAGTGTAGGGAGAGAGCTGCTGCCTGTTAGTGATTTCAGGGACAGTTGAAAGTTTGCTGGCTAGTAATCGTGTTGATACTGCTCTGTTATTGGAGGGACAGAAGTCTGCAGGGGTTTGAGGGACATTTAAGCTTAGGTAGCTTTGCTGGCTAGTAATCTACCTTCTACTGCAGTGCTCTGTATGTAGCTGCAGTGGGCAGCTGTCCTGCTTCTGATCTCATCTGCTGACTGCTGCAATAACAGTAGTCCTTGTAAGGACTGCTTTTATTTATTTTTTTGTTCCAATACAGAGCAGTATCAAGCAGATTACTAGCCAGCAAACTTACTATCATCTGTCCCTGAAATCACTAACAGCTCTCCCCCTACACTATCTCTTCCAAGCACACACAGGCAGATTTTTCAGATACATTTTTGCCCTTGATCCCCCTCTGGCATGCCACTGTCCAGGTCGTTGCACCCTTTAAACAACTTTAAAATCATTTTTCTGGACAGAAATGTCTTTTTTAGATGTTAAAGTTCGCCTTCCCATTGAAGTCTATGGGGTTCGCGAACCGTTCGCGAACCGCTCGCATTTTTGCGCAAGTTCGCGAATATGTTCGCAAACTTTTTTTCCGACGTTCGCTACATCCCTATGAAGGAACTGCAATACTGAAGTCTGTCCAAAAAATCATCCAAGCCATTCTTAAAGGCATTAACTGAATCAGCCATCACAACATCACCCGGCAGTGCATTCCACAACCTCACTGTCCTGACTGTGAAGAACCACCTACATTGCTTCAAATGAAAGTTCTTTTCTTCTAGTCTAAACGGGTGGCCTCTGGTACGGTGATCCACTTTATGGGTAAAAAGGTCCCCTGCTATTTGTCTATAATGTCCTCTAATGTACTTGTAAAGTGTAATCATGTCCCCTCGCAAGCCCCTTTTTTCCAGAGAAAACAACCCCAACCTTGACAGTCTACCCTCATAATTCTTCCATCCCTCTAACCAATTTAGTTGCATGTCTCTGCACTCTCTCCAGCTCATTTATATCCCTCTTAAGGACTGGAGTCCAAAATTGCACTGCATACTCCAGATGAGGCCTTACCAGGGACCTATAAAGACGCATAATTATGTTTTCTTCTCTTGAGTTAATGCCCTTTTTTATGCAAGACAGAACTGTATTTGCTTTAGTAGCCACAGAATGACACTGCCCAGAATTAGACAACTTGTTATGTACAAAGACCCCTAGATCCTTCTCATTTAAGGAAACTCCCAACACACTGCCATTTAGTGTATAACTTGCATTTATATTGTTTTTGCCAAAGTGCATAACCTTGCATTTATCAACATTGCACCTCATTTTCCAGTTTGCTGCCCAGTTTCCCAATTTAGACAAATCACTCTGCAAAGTGGCAGCATCCTGCATGTAACCTGTAGTTCTGCACAATTTAGTATCATCTGCAAAAATAGAAACAGTACTTTCAATGTCCACCTCCAGGTCATTAATAAACAAGTTGAAAAGCAACGGACCTAGTAAGGAGCCCTGTGTCGCAGGACCTTGCGCTGTCTATGACTGCACTGACATAAACCAAAGAAATAAGTGTTATCTACTACAAGTACAAATCTCATACATGTGACTCTTGACTTAGTGGTGCTTTAAAAAGCCTGTTCTGTTATTTTGTTATGCAAGAATCTCTGGCATGTAGTTCTTCACTTTAAGCTCTAATGGGCAGGCCCCTCTGGAGCTCCTGATTCTGTTGGCATGATGAGAAATCCAACTCTGAATAATGAACTTGAGCTTAGTGTATGTCTAGCTCTGACCATTTGCATCCATATATGGGTGTTCTGCAAAAGTGAAATCATTTATATTGACCTTTTCAGTTAACAAATAGGGGATCTAAACCCAAATAAATAAGTGTTACAAGTTAGATTCAATTAGTGTTTTTCCTGGCTGCTGCTATTTTAGCAGGTCTAGGCCGCTACTACCAGGATTTGGGCTCCACAGATCTCAGTATGTGCTTTCTATGTGAACTTTCTGCATAGTCTGTTAATCCTAGGGTTGCAAGCTCAATGAGAGAGCTGCTCAACTGAATGTCTGGTGTTAGCAGTTTAAATGTGCAGATAACTCAGAAACCACTAAAAATAGACTATGAATGTAGCTTACAAAAGTGTTTGGAGAAGCACCCTGAGTAAGTATATATCTATTCATTTTTGGGTTACATCCCCTTTAAAGGGATACTGTCATGGGAAAAATTTTTTTTTTCAAAATGAATCAGTTAATAGCGCTGCTCCAGCAGAATTCTGCACTGCTCAAAAGACCAAACAGATTTTTTTATATTCAATTTTGAAATCTGACATGGGGCTAGACATTTTGTCAATTTCCCAGCTGCCCCTGGTCATGTGACTTGTGCCTGCACTTCAGGAGAGAAATGCTTTCTGGCAGGCTGCTGTTTTTCCTTCTCAATGTAACTGAATGTGTCTCAGTGAGACATGGGTTTTTACTATTGAGTGTTGTTCTTAGCTCTACCAGGCAGCTGTTATCTTGTGTTAGGGAGCTGTTATCTGGTTACCTTCCCATTGTTCTTTTGTTTGGCTGCTGGGGGGAAAAGGGAGGGGGGTGATATCACTCCAACTTGCAGTACAGCAGTAAAGAGTGATTGAAGTTTATCAGAGCACAAGTCACATGACTTGGGGCAGCTGGGAAATTGACAATATGTCTAGCCCCATGTCAGATTTAAAAATTGAATATAAAAAAATCTTTTCGCTCTTTTGAGAAATGGATTTCAGTGCAGAATTCTGCTGGAGCAGCACTATTAACTGATTCATTTTGAAAAAAATGTTTTTTCCCATGTCAGTATCCCTTTAAGAATATTACTGTATTTTCTAACCACATGGCAGAAAAGGAATTATTGAGTTGGTGTGCCTACCTTTCTATATTGCCCATGGAACACTCAATCACCAAATCCCTAAAAGAAATATTTATCTTGTATTATGTATTAAGTATGATTTGCTGACAGTGTTTAACTATTGGGAGTCACTGGACTGTTACAGTGAGAGGCACCACCACTTATCCACAGTCTATGGGCACAGCTTCTTATGAAACATGATCAGGGACTAGTCACAAGATACATGGTTCTGCTCAGTTCTGTTTTTCCATGAAATGTGAATGTATACACTTCCCACGGATACTATATGCAGGCACAGCACAGTTTATCCCCAATTTATTTTTACTCCATAAACCCAGTTGTACCAAGTTTTATTTGTGTATTTAAATAAAATTGGGCGTCATTTATTAGGTCTTGAAACTTTTCGAAGCAAATTTCATGAGTCCGTTATGACCTGGCACAAAATAGTTTGTTTCTGGTGCCTTTAAGGTGATTGGAAATCTATAAATTCCTCCAGTATTATGTGGATTCTAATCCTATCCTCTCTCTCATGAAGATGATGACATGTCTGCCCGGGAGATGTTTGGAATTCCTGAATGCAGGGAAGCAGGACAAAGGGGGACGTGCTCTAATTACGACATGCCATTGATAATACTCCTTTGCATTGTGGAGATGCAGTTTTACAGATGTTTTGCTGGTTTAGAGGGGAATAATCTGTAGGCTGCATGGATCAGTAGTTCAGGGAAAATTAGTCCACTCAGTCTTTCTTTATCCAACTACAATGTATAGTGCCCTCATTACTTCTAAACCTATAACCCAACATATTTCTCTCCAGCTATTCTGTTTATCTGCTTTCATCATTTTGTTTCATCATTTTGGGAAGTTTAAAACCTCTATTGACAAAGCACATTCACTTCCTTTTTGCATTCCCCTGCATGACAAAATTGTCTTATTTTCAGTTGCTTTGCTTTTTCTCTCACATTCTGTTTCCCCTTATTCCCCATTCCCAGGCCATTATCCAGTGATGTAACTAGAAATTACTGGGCCCCACAGCAAATAATTTTTCAGGCCCACACAATGTTAGAGGTTGAGTAGTTTTACCAATATTTATTGAAACAGTATATCATTTAGGGCCTCATGGGGCCCCTATACCTCCTGGGCCCCCTGCAGCCGCAGGGTCTGCTTCTATAGTTACGCCCCTGCCATTATCTAACAGGCAGTCAGCCCATTCTCTGCTATGGTGTATGTGGTCTCTGGATAACCCAAGCTCTACCCACACCAGATCATGGGGAAGTTCTTACCGCTCATAGTAAATCCATTTTGGGGATGTTAGTAAGGAGAGGAGAAATTTTCGTTTATATATTTACTGTAACTGTGACACTTTTTAGAGACACTCTCTATAATTGTGGTTGGTCTTCTGGACTGGAGATTGAAGTTCAGGTGAAGTTATGACCTTTTTGACTTCCCTCTTCTGAGATCCCTCTGTTGACTTCTGTTGCTCAGAAGTCAGTAGCAATGGATAAGCTGTCATTTGACATCTATATTTTATAAAAGCTAATTTAGTATGTGTATTTGCTATTTTTACAACAAGATCCCCAACCACCTTCCTGTTACATTTCTTTGCACCAAGATATTTATTCATATTCTCTGACCTGGTCATCCTTGGCTCAGGTGCATAAAACCTTGAACTTAAAGGATCAGTAACATAAACATTTTTTTTCTTGTTCTCTGCATGCGCTCCTCTTCAGAAACGACGATCCATCATGCGCCTTCTATAGGAGATAGCCAAGGAGGAGAAATTGAGCGGCGCACAATGGATCGTCACCCTGTCGCCGTTTCTGAAGAGGAGCGCATGCAGAGAATCGGTAAGTAATTTCTTAATAAAACCTTTGCGATTTAAAAGTTAAAACTGTATTGGTGTCGTTTTTTCATTAACTGTTTTATAGTCAGGAGTCCAATAGCCTAAGGCAGTGCCAGAGGGACATGCCCCGGTTCACAAGGCAATCAACCCACAAAAATTTATATCAAAAGATATATGTCCCAAGGCTCATCTTCAGTAAAAATAAATATTTATTATTCACATTTTTAAAAAATATTATGATACATACTGACCCCAAATGGCCCACCTTACTCGTTTTGCACCCTCCGGTGCTTAGTCATATTGACTAAGCGCTGGAGGGAAATGTGTAAGGTGGGCCATGTGGGGTCAGTATGTATCATAATATTTTTTAAAAATGTGGATAATAAATATTTATTTTTACTGAAGATGAGCCTTGGGACATATATCTTTCGATATAAAATGTTGTGGGTTGTTTTTTCATTGCAAAGAAACTAATTTAAAAAAAAAAAAAATTCTGTTACTGGTCCTTTAAAGGGTCAGTAAACCCTGCTGCGCTGCATTACTCAACCAAATTCAGTTGTTGCTGAACTACAAAACCTGAAATAATGAAACATATAAGGCTGAGGCATGCTGGGAACTGTAGTCCGGCAACAGCAGGGTTGTAGTCTTAAAGCAATATTGCAGAATAAAACTTTTGCAAAACTTTTCCCCAGACCTCCACAGCCAGCAACAGCTTTAAAATGCAAAAAATCCTGAAAATTCCAGTTGAATGAAGTGTAAATCAGGCTCCATGTTCTTTGTTCCTGCAACTGGAGTTGGAAAATTTAAGCACAGTTTCCCAGCACTAAACCAGTCTGTCCTTTGCCCCCATGTTTGATTCCAGTGTAATATAATGAAGACAAAAATGATATAACATAGACAATGACATAGAACTGGTAATCAGTATTCTTATTGGTCAAATCTTTTGCATCTATAATGAAGTTTTTGATCAGTCGAATTCTTATTGGTGAATTTTCTTGTATCTTTAATTAAGTTTTTTTCAGCAACTTCTATAGAAAATTAAGGGGCACTGTGGGACGGCCTTAAATATGAACCTCCAAACTTTGCAAAACATCAAATAAAATTTTTTTTTTGCCCTACACATGTGGCCACTGTATAGTTAAGTTGCCATGAGTTAGGAAATGTAGGGGGGAAGGAGGGGAGCCCCAAAAAATTTTTCAATCTTTTTCAGTCTATCACCCATAATATAGAAAAAATGCATTTTTTGGGACTTAGAAAAAATTTGAACTTTTTTTGAAGCAAACCCTATCTACTCTATTGCGCTTCGCCTGGTCTGAGGTGGCGAAGGAAGTTTAGCGTAAAAGGTAGCGTTCAGTACAATGCGCGCGTTAGTGAATTTGCGTAGTTACGTCCGTTGCGCAAATTTGCCAGGCGTAAGGGTTTTTATGTAACACTAGCGAATTTACGCCAGCGTTCGTTAGTGAATTTGCGAAGTAACGTAAATGACCAACACTAGCGAATTGACGCTAGAGTTAGGCGCTTCGGCGCATAGTGAATTTGCCCCATAGAGAGAAAGAAATCATTTTTAAAAAATTTTGATTATTTGGATAAAATGGAGTCTATGGATGATGGCCATCCTGTAATTATGCGCTTTCTGGTTAAGAGGTTTCCTGTTTAGCCTCCTGATGTCCATGCACTGGCTACACAGATGTTGTAGGTGAAGGTGCAAGGGGCGCAGTGACATCTAGGAAGTGCAGAATGGAAATAAAAAGTAATTGCCTACCCCGTGTCTATGCCTAAGACATATAGGAGGGGCAGGCAATATATGATTGACGGCTGAGAGTTTTAAACAAGTTTATAACAGATATAGGTTTTTTAATAAAAAAAAAAAAAAAAAAAAAAAGAATTCGGGTTTTGTGTTTAATTTTAAATAGACTTTTATTATACAGCTTTTAATATCTGAGTGACAGGTCCCCTATAAGCATTTCTGCATAAAAACTAAATACAAGGTGAACAATGTTCTATTATTGTTTTTAAATATCTGTTGTTCTGCTGCAAATATCACTGTGTCACCGAGCCTCTCCATACGGAAAAATGTTTGGAATGTGCATCTTAATAATAAGACAGCTGTGGGTGAACAGTATTATTCCCAAGTTCCCAAGTGAATATCTCCTATCAACATTCATCATACAGAAATGTACTCTATTTAAGGACATCTTTCTTATCCAGAGTCTGTGACCTTTATAAAAGCATCAGACCTGCCGTGTCAGCATACATTTCTGTGGAACTTTCCAGTGATCTCTCATTTCAGTAGGGGGGTTCATTATCCCTTGCAGCTTCCTATAAAATATCAATTAGTGAAAACATTTTCATGCCGGAATAATTGTTCTTATAACTTACTATAACTATAACATCTATGGGAGATTTTGCTCAGGGAGAAATACACTTTCATTTTGCATGAAATAAAAAATGGTACCAATTATCTTGGGGGAAAAACACAGGAAAAGATAGCTATTTGTAAAAATATTTTTTTTCCAACTGTTAAAAACAAAATCAGCCTCTAATTGTAAAAAGGGTATAATTCTACACCAGTAGTATCAAATATAAGGTCTGGTAGGCTGCATCATCCTTGGTTTTTAGAAGAAATGCACTGAATTCAGAATTTTATTTGGGATTTGGCCAAGATTCTGCCTTTTTGTGGCCAAATCCAAGTGCCTGATTGAACTGAATTCTTAAAATCATGTGACTTTTCATAAAAAAAACAAGGAAATTGAGATTGTTCTCTGCGTGCTGTGTTCATGGTTCTTTTTAACCCTTCCTTGTCTTAATTGGCATATGTAAATTCGAGTACGGCTGAAAACTTCATGTTAGACTCTTTGGTCGAATTTGTCTGATTCCCAAAAGAGTAGATTCGGCGCATGCCTAGTTTTTAACCCACTTTCCTTTATAGAGCAATATGCTTCCATGCAACAGCAGGGAATGGAACAGAAGTAACAGGTCCACTTACTTTCTGGTTAGATTAACCTGCTCTTGTGTTTCTCAAGTCCAGTACTACAAATCCTTTCTCAGACTTCATGAAATAGTGTCTGGCAATGACAGCCAATCTGGTGCAAGCCCCGGATACAATCAAGGTGCACGCATCTTCTCTCAATGTAATTAGTGCAAGAGTTTCTTTGTCTTCTAGTGAGTAACGATTCCCGTAGATCCATTAATCACATTATTAACAATGCATTCCAATGGCACCACTGCACTGACCAGAATAGCTGAGTGGACCTATGTGTCCCAAGCCTTGGTATGAAGCCAATTAAGCTCGGAATGTTTCTTTCCCACAGTTCCAGGCTTGATCAATGGGGAGATTGCGGATGTATGGAGAGTAATATCCCACATATCTGCCATCTGCTCTTTGAATTTAGAAATTTTTGTCTGCTGTGTATTTGAAATAGTTACTAACTTATATCAGCATAACATTATGAAGGTAAAACTTTCCACTTCAGCATATTGTGTCTGTTCATATGAGTGGGAAGATATGGGCTGACAGGACTTGGGTGGGGGTGAAATCAAATCATTTCTCTAAATTAATGACAAAACGCACACGTCAAGTCGGATGTGATGGAAAACAAGGCATGCAAAAGGAACGTTGAATGGTGTCGCAGCGTTCGTCTGACGCAACATGACTGTCAGATGCAGACGCTGCGGATGCGACACCATCCGGCATTTGTATTTCTTACCTTGTTTTCCGTCGCATCTGATTTGACGCCTGCGTTTTGGTGCAGAGCATCGAATCCGCCACAATCGCGGGGAAATCATCCATGTAGTTGTACCCTTAGTGTTAAACTTCACGGGAGAGTTTGATTATATTTTGTGGGTCAGATTTTATCTATTCTTGCCACACAACACCACTCAACAGCGCAAGATTATTAGGATCCTACTAAATCTGATCCCCCTGTAGCTAGAATGTAAAGTCGGATCAAGTTGGATGGTGTCGTTTGTTCATCCAACAGTCAATGTATTTTAAACGCTCAGACGCCATCATTTTCATCTCTTCGGATGAAGATGCAGCATGTAAGGTCCGTATCTGACAGTTGTCTCGAATTGGATGGCAAATATTCCATGTCATTTACACATCATTCTTATTATATTTTGACCCACGCGACTACATCTGTCTTGTAGGGTGTGGTCTGTCAGTCTGACACCATACTACAAAATCTACTGTTGAGTTTATTCTGCAATACGGGTATGGGACCTGGGGTTTTCCGGATAAGGGGTTCTTTCTGTAATTTGTATCTATATGCCTTAAGTCTACTAGAAAATCATGTAAACATTAAATAAACCCAATAGGCTGATTTTGCTTCCAATAAAGATTAACTATATCTTAGTTTGGATCAAGTACAAGGTACTGTTTTATTATGACAGAGAAAAAGGAAATACAGTAGTTTAAAAAAAATGGATTGTTTGGATAAAATGTCGTTTACGGAAGAAGCCTTCCTGTAATTCGGGAACTTTCTGGATAATGGGTTTCCGGATAATGGATCCCATACCTGTACTTACCCAGTATGTCACCAGTGTCTGAACAAAGATTTTTGTACCACACATGTGCTCATCCAGGAAGGTGCAGAGGATGCTGGGGCATTGGAAGATTATGGCGTTGTGGAACCAAGAAGCACCATGAAGCAGTGCATTTTTGGAAGAAGAGGAGCTTGGACCTGGAGTCTGAAATAAGGGACTAGAATCACTGCTGGGGGGGGGGGTTCTAACAACTTGGCACTGCCCCCTGTGATTCTACTTCTAAGGCTACTAAACACATTTTAACATTAAATACAGAATGGCAAATAGAGAAATCTGTTTTTGGGGAGCAACATGGAGAGATAGAGTGTAGTGTACAGATTCTCTGGAAAGCAGAGAGACTTCAAGTCCCAGAATCCATCACGTTACAATAGAAAAAGGTGAGAGACAGGTTGAATGAAAGGGGAGGGGGGTGGAAAGGGTTCTTGTGTAGCAAGCCTGTGAAATCATGTACAGTATATCCCTGTTTAAAAAACTACATTTATATTTATACCTGGAAGTTCAGATAGTGTTTATGTACATTTTGTATAAAATCCCAACTGTCAAAACAGGAGGATGTATTCCCTTTAAATGTATAAATTAAGCTATAAGTTTGTAGGTGTAAAATTCTACTTGTCAATATGACATTGGAAGTATAGGCAGGTATTTTCGCTCTGCTCAGAGCATTCAGTGGAACCTGTCATGTGGAACAGGGAACCGCATGGTTATCATTTTCTAATTGCTTCATTTCATTTCTCCCCCACTTGTAGCTTTTTTGCTGTTTTCTCCTCGCTGAGCGGCGCATTCTTTGATTTTTTTTTTCCAAATGAAAGCAAACCGGCAAGACTACATTCTAGATAATATAGCGCACATATGTGTCCCATGTAATGTTAGCAGCACCTACATTCTGAGGTGCAAACCATTCTAATAAATAGCACCATAAATGATTATAGTAATCAAGTGCTAAATTGTTGGGCACATAATTCATACAAAATTAAGTGCATGCATATTTAAGCTCACAGCAATACAAGTGTGCTTCTTATTACAATTATTTAATTACCAGGACACTCTTTTTATACATTCAGAAAAGTGTTTATCTCCGTGGGGGAATATTGAGTATTCAGTCAAACTTCAGACTTGTCAGTGAAGGAGAGTAAAGGTCTTGCTCACTTTTAATTTAAGCAGTCCCCATACGGCTTAATCCAGCTGGGCCTAGTTCACAGAGATGAGAGGAAGCTGTTTCCTTTTCCAGGTTAAAGTGTTTCCTGGTTGTCCTGTAGTTGGGCAGGGATGTCATGTTGCTGGAGGAAGGAGAATTGAGAAGAGTTAATCCCAAAGCTTTAGAGACGTCAGGGTGGCAGGGACCCTGTGAATGGAGGCCAGTTAGTAACAGCCTGGCTCTTGTTATAGTACATTCCAGGGGTGTAATATAGTCAGGGCTAGTAAGTAAGAGCAGTGTTTTGCAAGTGAGATGACATTAATTCTACAGCTCACTCTCTCCCCAGAAAGTGGAAATTTGCTTTTAAGCTACTTGAGACTTCAGGCCAGGGGTCCTCATCCTTTTTTTACCCGTGAGCCACATTCAAATATAAAAATAATCGGGGAGCAATGCAAGCATGAAAAAAGTCCTTGGGGATGCCGAATAAGTGCTGTGATTTGCTATTTGGTAACCTCATGTGAAGTGGCAGCCTACAGAAGGCCCTATGTGGCAATTCACCTGGTTTTCATACAACCAAAACTTGCCTCCAAGCTAGGAATTGAAAAATAAACATCTGCTTTGTGGAC
Organism: Xenopus petersii; assembly: GCA_038501925.1. Lineage (NCBI taxonomy): Eukaryota > Metazoa > Chordata > Amphibia > Anura > Pipidae > Xenopus > Xenopus petersii. The sequence goes on along the minus strand of CM076678.1, from coordinate 102,626,834 downwards.
AATCAGAGAAACAACCAATGGGTTGGTGAACAACATGTTAGCCTAAGGTATTACTACCTTAGGCTAATGGCATGGAGGGCATTGGACCACCTGCAAATTACCATGTTTTTTTTCACAATGTAGTTTTTTCCCCATAATTCCAGCAACATTGCATTTGCCAGGGGAGCTGGGATGTTAGAAATATGTCCACAGTGTTTTATTTTTTCTGTGTCCACAGCACAGCCCACAGCTTATCACTTCTCCTCCCACTCTTAGAAGTACTAGTACACCTACATATAGCTGAATTCTGAAGGTCAGGCCTGTCCAACTAGAGCCCTATAGGCTGTACTTGATGCTCCACTAACCTCTTTGGATGACATCATTACAGTATATTCTTAAAATCTGGCCTCCATCACGTTGGCTGTTATGTATCCTGCTTGCGTTTGAACAAAGATAAACAGTTATTTTGATTTGCTTGCTTGTGGGATTCTGTACCTTCAAGATGAAGTTTTGATTATATAGTATAGGTGGTAGTAAATAATTGACCCACTACAATTGGGCAGCACTGTAAAGGTTATTAAAAGATTATTAACTCAGTCCCTTTAGACCTGGTTAATGCATACTAGATTTAAAGTCTCCATCTAAGGGTAGTGCAAGACATGGCTGTGTCTAATGTGTAATAAATGCAGGATAAGAAACAGCCCATACACTCATATCTGCGTATGCCTTTCTCTGCACTGTATTCAGTTTAGTGCTATAAAAGGGAACCTTCAATCACTTCAAAATTATTTTCATGGAGCACAATATATCTTGTGATCTTTGGCAGGAATGTTGCTTGTCAGTGCAAGAGCAATAATAAATCTGTAGTTTAGGGTCTGCAAGTAGAAATTGATAACACCACACAAAAAAAGAGGCCCAGCTGCACCGCCCTGAGCCAACAGCCAACAACCAAAAAAAAAATAAAACTTTTGGAGCAGGCACTCAATGAAGGCAATCTTCCACCAGGCAAATAAATTCAAAGTGAAAAGTTGATCGTATCCACAGCCTTACGCATTTTGTGATAAACGCTTAATCATAGGCCAGGCCAACCTGATCCTCTGCAGTAATAGGTCCCACTGGGTATGGAAACATTTTGCCCTATGGGATTTAACTAGGCCAAAGGGGCTGAATTTAAAGTGGGCATATGGCCAAAGATGAGGTGTACTGGCACTTGTATCTACCTCTGTAAGTAGGTTGTGATTGTCCTGAAAAGTGTTGGCTTTACCTGCAGAAAGTATTGGGGGGATAAATTATGTAATACAGAGTTTGACTCCTCTGATGGCTTCATTGTTTGGCATTTGATTTCTGAAACATATCAGGGATCATGTTATGTTGGAACACCTTAAAGTGCTAATTTCTGGACGTATATTTAATTGTAGTTAAGGTGGCCATACAAAGCTGATTAAAGTTGCCGGTATCAGTCCTTTACACCATTTCAGCAGCTTATCTGCTCTTGTATGGGGCTTTCGGGTCTCACCAATTGATATGTGGACAAAAATCGGCCTCATATCGACTGGGCAGGTTTTAATACTCCTGCTATTGAGGATCACGTCAGCTAGTTGAAGCAGTCCTACAACCCATAGGGGCCTCTGCCATCCATGTAATCCAATCGTTTGGTCCTAGGCCCGAATGATCGGATTGAACGATAATCGCCCCGGCCATTGGTGCCCATATCTGGGAAAGATCCACTTGTTTGGTGTATGATCACCTTTACACATTCAAAAAGAATATATAATATATATCATATTCTGTGTTTTCATTACATGTGTTCCCCTGTATGCCCTGCTTATTAAAAATACAAATATTCAGTGCTTTTTCCCCAATCACCTTTATTTAAAGACCTTCACATCAAAATAAGTTACTCCAAAATATACAAATACACGAATCAATATTATTAATAACTAATAAAACCAACCATATAAAATTACTTATATAAATAATTCCCTTGATTGTCAGTCTTAAAAAAAATCTATCCCAAAACAATATATATATATATATATCTGCAAAATACTATAAAATTATAAAAATAGACAACTCATTTAATAAGTGCTTGGAAAAAACTATTTCATAGTTCCATGGAAAGGAATGTTCTAATAAGTTTTAAGAAGCAGCTGTGTGTGTTCATCACACTAAAAGGAGACCTCCCGCCTCTATATAAACATGCATGGGATATATACAGTCACATTGGGCAAAGCTATAAAGTAATAGTGATGCACTGTTGTTTTGTGTGAAATCACATAAATCATGCTCCATATACCATGTTCAGGATATGTTTATGGAATGGGTTATTGTCATGAAAATGCACCATCTCTTGGTCCCCGCAAAGGTCTCCAATGTCAGACTTGGGTTCAACCAGTTGCTGGCACTACTCTCCATCAGCCACTGGAGACCTCTTATTAGCCATGAATATTTAACATTGTCTAACAAACAAACATGAGATAACAACATTAAAGGGGAGGTTCACCTTTAAGTTAACTTTCAGTATGTTATAGGTCACCAACCTTTTTTTACCAGTGAGCCGCAATCAATTGCAAAACGAGTTGGGGAGCAACACAATCATGAAAAATATTCCTGAGAGTGCCAAATAAAGGCTATGATTGGCTATTTGGTAGGCCCTATGTGGACAGGCAGTCAAAAGAAGTCTCAGTTTAGGGTAAGGACACACTGGACGATTTGTCGCCAACGTTTTAAAAAAGTAAATCGCGGCGACAAGACGATCGTCTTTTTTGAACAGACGATTCACAGCGACTATTGGCACAGAGCGATTTGTATCCCATTACTCTGTGCGGTACGTGCTCCACCCAAACTGGAAACGGTTTGTGCTTCCCGCTGTAACCTGGCGTCTTTGCGTTCACATTGTAATTTGAATACAATTGCTGCTACTTATCTGTATGTGTGTGCGTGTCTAGGAGATTTCAGTGCTTTTCTAAGTACATGCTATTTCTGATAAATCGCTCGGAAAAGGGTCTCAGTGCGTTTTGGAGCTACAGGCGATTCACAAACGCGCTGTGGGCACAGGAGCTGGCGTCTTTCATTTGGTTTTGTTCAGAGACAAAACATACGATATGTCGCCGCGATTTGCTTTTTAAAAACTTTGGCGACAAATCGTCCAGTGTGTCCTTACCCTGAGTAGTGCATCTGGTTTTATGCAACCACAACTTGCTTCCAAGCCAGGAATTAAAAAAGAAGCACCTGCTTTGAGGCCACTCGTGAGCCACTGGTTGGAGATCACTGCTCTACACCATACTCATAGGTGAACAACCCTGTTAAAATTCATATAAGTGCAAAAATGTATATTTTTCTCAGAAAGAAATCCATGTTATTATTCCACCTTGGTACCTGAGACTCAGTAACCAGCTACTGTTTAAAGAAGTACCTATTTTGTGTACCTTAGTTAGTGTTCTGTGACTATTCTTTTGTCCTTGAGCATAGTCTTTATGCCCATCCTGAGCCATACAAAAAAAATTGTTGAAATACAAATTGTAGTGTTTCCCGTACATCCAACATTTCATACGATAGTTTGCAGAAGTAAATTCTAAGCTAGTCAGAATCTGACTGTAACAGTTATTAAGGTTTCCCAGAACCAATGTGTTTCACAGAAACAGAAGAATAATTCCCTGGCCAAGCACAAGCATGCCAAGAGTAACAGGCAGGGTGCTGAGCGGCGGCAGGGTTCTAGTAGTGTAGACAGGCCGGCAATGCTGGTTATAACATGTCGTTATCGGACGCTTTATCTGGCTTTGCCCTTTTACGTTTGCACAGCATAACAGATAGAGCGATGACAATCACAACGATCAATACCACCGATATAATCACAGCAACCAATACAGTAACATCCAACTCTGAAAAACACAAAAAGACACAAGTTAGATACAGTCAAATCACCAACTCTCACCAGCATGCCGAAACCAACGGAAAGAAGTATATGCATTTTATGAATGCATATAATAAAGCAAGGCCTTTTTCCTGTTATTGTAAGCAATGTCACCATTAGCTGTTACATACTATCACATGACCTAATATTCTCTTAATTGCCATGGAAAATTCCATTTAACAAGATTTTATAATGTTCCTGTGTGTGTGTTAAACATAAGCTCAATAGTCTTCGCTGGGAATGTTTCACCTGTTTTTTTTATCCCCTTTATAATATATTTTTTTGGAGAATTTATATAAGGAGCTCAGTTATGACGGAGTTAAAAGAAGGCTAATAGGAGAGCTAAGGCTTATATGAAGGCAATGGCCATAGGTCAAAGAACTCCGAACATTAAAGGGGTGGTTCACCTTTAAGTTAACTTTTAGTATGTTGTAGAATAATTCCAAGCAACTTTTCAATTGGTCTTCATTATTTATTTTCTATAGTTTTTAAATTATTTGCCACCTTCTTCTGACTTTTTCCAGCGTTCAAATAGGGGTCACTGACCCCATCTAAAAACAAATCCTTTGTAAGGCTACAAATGTATTATTATTGTTACTTTTTATTACTCATCTTGCTAATCGGGTCCTCTCCTATTCATATTCCAGTCTCTTATTCAATTCAATGCATGGTTGCTATGAGAATTTAAACCCTAGCAACATGATTGCTGAAATTACAAACTGGATGGCTTCTGAATAATAAGCTGAATAACTCAAAAACCACAAGTAATAAAAAAATTAAACCCTATTGAAAATTGTCTCAGTATATCCCTCTCTACATTACGGAGCATGTTCAGCTGTCAATATGCCCTTTGTGCCATTTATTCTGCTCAGCACTATTTATTATTTATTTAAAATATTCCTGCTACTGTAAATTATACTAAATATTATGGGCTGGAGTTACATTACCTGTATGAAAGGGAGTTGGCCCCGCAGCCACCTGTCTATATATATTGTCTGGGTTCTTATAATACAGCTTGCATAAATGGATGTATTATGTTATATACAATCTATTATCATTACAAACAAATTCTATTTGAGCCTATAAAAAGGTTTCTTTTTAATTGCCATCAATCCAACCACCTTTGCAAATAACAGAGCAGCCAGTAACTTAAATAAGTAAGCACAGAACCATAAGCTCATTAACATAAAAAAAAACATTTTGCTCCTTTGGGCTCATCTATATAGAAAGAAGCTAGTTTTGTTAATAAAGATGAAAAAAACACATGTAAGTCCCATTTAAAAGAAGAAAGTGGCAACACATCACTCTGCAATGTGTTGTTATTCCAATAAGCTCAGACAAGAGGAAAGCATTTACAAGAACAGATTAATTGTGATTTTGCTGTTGCCTTTTTGACCTAGAGGAGCTTTTTTGCAAAGAATAAATGAAAGCCTAATAGACAGCAGGTCCCATCTCCCATGTGTGTACTGCAGTCATGCCAGAGTCAACTTACACATAGGAATATAAATTCACTTGTGGAGAAAACAGCACTGGCTGCTGAAAAGCAAAAGGATATTCAGATATACAATCCTCAAGATGCAAACGGTTGCCATCAATACATCATACTGTCTGTATATAGTATATTTATGTATTAGTGTTTCCCATACTGTAAGTGTACAGCACAATAATGTCTACAGACGCAAGATTAGGAGCACACTGCTTGCATTGTAGGGGGGAGATGCATGGATCAGTGGATAGGCACCTACCGTTCTTACTGGCAGTAGTGCATTTCTCGTCAGACACTTGACTGTCGCGGTTCTGACTGCGAGAAGGTATAGTTGCCTGTACATAAAAGCAGTAGCTCTCTCCTTGATCCACATTGATGACAATCTCGTTACTACTACTTGTCTCCTGCTTCTGCAAAGGTAAAAGAAAAAAAAAATAATATTTCTGCAGTAAATCATCTTTCCCCTAAAAATAAATTGTGCTTATTTTCCAATGCACTTGCACTTACCTTGCCTGTGCTGGAAGCTCTCCTATAAAAAACCGTGTATTTCAGGTCGTTGTTAAAAATCTCCCGAATACTCTTGAAACTTCCATTAGAGAATCTATATGGTGTGAAAGGATCCTTTATTATGACCGTGAGCTTGGTATTGTCCTTACTGAAATTGTAACTGTCAATGACTGGCTTTCCGATAATTGCTAGAAGCAGAAAAAGAAGAGGAAAGGCAACTTAATGAACTGAAAAACACCCCCACAGCTGAATTTATACATGGAAACCAAATAGGGGCATACAAGTATTGTGTAGGTAGGGGGTGAACACTGGCTTGTATAGATACACAACTGTTTCAATTTGATTTTCCTGCCACAGTGGGGAGGTCTACTACACACATTTTGACATTTCCAATGAGAATCACTGCTCTTGCATTCGATTATATTTCTACATATGGTTTGTTAAACAATAAGAATGTATAATAATTCCATGTTTATCTGAGAATGACACAAAAGCCTCTTGAAACCTTAGTGATGATTTCTTGGCCAATTTATAAGGACGAGGTTCCAGTTCCACAAAGCAAATTCTAAATTAACCAACCCACCAAAAAGCGATTACTGTCTTCTCTCACTTAGAGGGGGGAGGGGAGGAACTAATAATACAAAAATAATAATCATATCTATAAGTCGTGTCATTTATGGTGTATATGGAGCATTAGCATTTAGTGATGCACCAGTCCACAGGCATAGCATCCCTGGAAGTTCTATTTTTTTGCTGTCAGGCATGAATACGCAAACTCATTTAATCTAGTTTGCGCTGAATGAAAAGATTTAGAATGATCCCTAGATGTGGTTCACTGGAAAATTTCCAGCCATTTGGACTGTATGAAAGTGCTTGATAAATGTCACCTACTCTGCTCGTAAGGTACAAATGGAGGGCTATCAGTGTAAGGGAACTCCTCTGTGAAGTCCTCCGCGTCTTGTACGTCAGAAATAATGCGAGCGGTGTATTTATCCTTTACGTTCTCTAACAGATCGGTCACATCACATTCTGTGGCTGTTATATGGATACATTTCCTCTTCCAGTTGGCACCTTCACTAAAATAGTAGAAAGATATTTTGTTAGTATATTTTTACTTTTAATGTGCACAGAACGTTAGAATAGTTACTGCTTTGCAATGCGGACTGAACAAGAATGAACAAGCTGCCATAAATCTCTGGCAAATAACCCAGTAACAGTGGAGGTTGCTGTGTGAGCAGTTTGTTCTGCACAGGTGTGGAATGTGTAACTTCCGTATGGGATCAAACAGATAACAGGGGAGAAGACAAAAAAAAAAAATCTGGTTCCACTGCTTTTACCTTCCAAAATTATATGGCTGCTTTCCAGGCCCGGGAGTGCTGTATAGAGTAGCCTGTAAATCTGTCATTAAATAAAACGTAGTAGACCCCGAGGCACATAATGGCTGTGGTTAGTCAAGAAAGGGGACGTGGGAAGAATTACCCTGTACGTGCATGTTTAATAGGTCAGTGCCAAAAGCCCTTTCAGCCAGGGATTGGGTGGATGCAGTGCTAGCATGCTGGGAATAGTAGTTCATAGGAAGCTAGAGTATAATAGTATCATATTTCTGCCTTTGTATCTGGATTCTCAAGCAGCGACTTAAATAATACCGAGAATTCCAGAGAGGCGGAAAGGACACCGAGCCGGAGTCTGTCAGTAGGTGAAACTGAGACCACGTACGGCTGAGTCATTGGTTTGCTTAAGGGATTTATGGTTTTCTGGGAAACTGTGGAATGAGAAAGGACGCACCTAAATTATGGCTGTGTAAACAGCACTTTTTTAAAATATTCACTCAGGATAGTTTTGCAACTGTTTGGTATGATACAAGAATAGGTTTCTCACCTCAAAAGCATGTCATAGTGGTGTTAAGCATTGTATTAGATTTTGGCAGCAAATCCTTTTGTACTGCATACTAAGGAACTATATTACTTGCCACGGCTTGCTAGACTTCAGAATGTGCAATTTGTGTACTAGTGCCTAAATCCCAATATGTGGCAAGATATACACAGCTGGATCCATTGCTCTCAGAACAACATACTTGTTTTAATGCAACTAAAGTACACATATCCCTACCAAAATACAATTTTCCCAGTCATTTTCATTTCACTAGCAGGAAATCTAAAAGTTTTGGAGAGCACACACACAGGGATACATAAAACTGTGGCACATGCCAGTATGGGCATTATGTGGCATCCCCTGGGGAGTTATCAGTAGCCAAGTGAAATTATTAGCGATTTGACTTTTTGTGTAAAGGACTATACTGTATGTTTTACTGCATCACACAACAGAAAGCTCCAGCTGCTAAAGCTGCATTTACCTGTGTGTGCTTCTATTTGTATACAGGCATGGGACCTGTTATCCAGAATGCCTGGGGCCTGGGGTTTTCCCGATAATGGATCTTTCCTTAATTTGGATCTTCATACCTTAAGTCTACTAGAAAATCATGTAAACATTACATAAACCCAATAGGCTGGTTTTGCTTCCAATAAGGATTAATTATATTAGTTTGGAGCAAGTACAAGTTTCTGTTTTATTAGTACAGAGAAAAGGGAAATCGTTTTTTAAAATTCTGATTATGTGGAGTCTATGGGAGATTGCCTTTCCGTAATTCGGAGCTTTCTGGATAACTGGTTTCCGGATAGTGGATCCCATTCCTGTATTAGATGAACAAATGTAACCCTTATTCACTGCAGGTCAGGACTGGGAGTAGAAATACCTCTACAACCCCTATTAAAGGACCAGTAACATCAAAATTTTTTACAATAAATTTCGTTAGAGTAGAACAAAAAAAAACACCAACACAAATTAAAATAGCAAAGCCTTTATTAAGAAATAACTTACAGAAACTCCACTTCCTGTCCTCTTCAGAAACGGCGACCATCCATCCTGCAGCACTCGATTTCTCCTCCCTGGATATTCACAGCTCTTCTTCAAACTCTTTCATCCAGCAGCAGTAGGAAGGCGATGTCAGTGGGTTCCATTGAAGAGAATCAGGCTCAGTCCGGACTCCCAAGCGAAATCGCCCAGCTGGTTCTCTTCAATGGAACCCACTGACATCGCCTTCCTACTGCTGCTGGATGAAGGAGTTTGAAGAAGAGCTGTGAATATCCAGGGAGGAGAAATCGAGTGCTGCAGGATGGATGGTCGCCCTTTCTGAAGAGGACAGGAAGTGAAGTTTCTGTAAGTTATTTCTTAATAAACCTGTTGAAAATATACAGAGCTAAAACAATTGCGCTTACGTATATCAGAATATAAGAGTATACACTCACCCGGCCACTTCCACTGTGTATGTGTAATTTGTCGGTTTAGGCTCCCACTCAATAATGGTCTTACCGTTGATAGATGACCATTTAACATTTACAGCCTTGCCGATGCTCGTCGTTTCTGCACATAGATAAGTATAACGTCACTCATACAATATTTTCATACTCCGGTATTTTCAATCTCTCTTTACAATCCACTACAAATACAAAGTGCAATAATCGTCTAATTCAAATTAAACGGCAGCGGATGCTGGGAATAACAGTGTACAGTCCTAGCTGAATTGTCGGAAATTGACTGTGAGGTAGTGGCTTGCTGGGGATGCTGGAATAATTTAGTTTTAATTTCTGTATTTAAAGTTATTTAATTTGAACAGACACATACCATTTGCCAAATATAATTTATTTATCACATATATATATATTTTTTTTCCGAGACAAACCTAAGCTATGTGTTTGAAACCACCATAAAGATGTATTTAATCCCCTCAAGTCCTCAGGTGCTTGTGCTGTGTAGTCATAGGGAATGAGTCATATTGTAGCACCTTAGAGAGGAATTTGCAGGAGTGTAAAGAAAAATCAATACGACGTTGATATCACAATTACAGACATGACTATACTGCCATCAGCAAATGCCAAGGATACAAGTCTCTAGGTCATGGAGCCACTGGCTCAGTGTGATCTCATTAATCCAACTGTTATCACTCTGTCTTCAACTTTACCACTTTATTCACAATCATGTGCTGTATTTCTGATCATAAAAGGTTAATTTCTCTTATGTATACAGTATACCATTCAGAGGTCAAGTACAATATTATCATAGAGCAGTTTTACGTGACTATGTATGAAACACAAGAGAATAGAGGCATACAACAGTAAATATTAATGTATGCCAATATTAAACAGAGAGGAAAGGTTATGGTACACAACTATTGCCAATAAGTAGCAATGTGGGACCTAGTAGGACACATTACAGATGTACAAAATGTACAGAAACGGCACATGGGGCAGATGTTTACCCTGAGGGCAAGTGTGTTGTACTTATAGCTATAAACATAGTAGGAAAATGATTAAAAGGCAACTAAAGCCCCACAGCACACTATGTCCCATTAGTCAGTATCAGTGTATGCTGTAGTAGCTGTATTAGCACAGAACCAATAAACACTCATGGACATCCGTGTGGGGATTCTCCGGAGGAAGATGAATCCATACAGTGGGGGAAGGGACATTACAGTAGAGGTTTTACTGTAAATCATATCCTCAAGGGCAACACAGATCTATTGTACATGACACAATGACACACACTGTACATGAACATGAAGGCGCTTGAAAAGAATCTGCACAATGAGTTGTATTGTGTATTTGCACATCGCTACTATCTGATCTATAGAACACACATCCATTCAAATGCATGAAAAATCCCGTACATGAAAAGCATTTGGTCTCATACTCAAGCCCCAAACAAAATAACCAAGAAAGCCGACACCAGTGGGAAAGTCACATAAGGATGTAGCAGCACATACATATACACATGTTTATGATTACATGTTTATACACATGCTTTATCATGAATCCCCCACTTTAGACCCAAATCCTTCTACAATTGAATGTTATAAGTATGATTTAATACTTCCTTTCATTGTAACTAAATAACAAAGTCTATCCAGCAGCTGCAGATACAGTCGCCCTTGTAGATACATCAGGCTGATCTAATGAACACGTAACCTTATCCCCTACTTTAATATATATATTTCTTCTAAAACCTATATGAAAAGAAACCGTATCTATGTAGAAAATAATGTACCCGCTGTTGAAAAAGATAAGGATATTAAAAGTAGCTTTACTACAGTCATGGAATTCCAGGGAGACCCTGATATGTGACAATATTCTGAAATCCAGACATGGGATCAATAATCCAAAATGCCCGAGAACTGGGTTTTGAGGATAATCGGTTTCCATTTAACAGGTCCAATATCTGTAAATACATGATTTGAGTGCCACATGTGACATCACTAAGCGCTAACTGTAACTGATGACATCACTAAGCAACTTTTATTAGGATACTTTTTACAGGTACAGGAGACATGTTGTATACATAAATCACATGATATCCATTGCTTGTGGCCTGGAGATGGACTTACCTGCGGCTAATGCCCTGTACCAGCAGGACAGCCAGCACATCGCCAGCACTGTGAAGGGAAGCCCAGCTGTACTCATGATTCTGTACGATCCGCTGTGCCAATAGAATTCTCCAGAGAGGAATGGAGCTGAGGTGAGTGTCAGAGGTCAGTATGTGTAGAGAATAGAGCAGCACAGGCAGGGGGACGCTCCTCACTCCGTCAGTTCTTCAGCTTCACTCTGTGCCTGAGCTGCTTCCTACCCCGAACTGGCGATTCTGCGCACTTACATGGAATTTATATGGAGCGCAGGCCGGACGAAAGTCCGAAAGAAGCTAAACTGTACTGTAGGTGAGAAAGGGGAGGAGCTATAGAGAGACTGTCTGGGGCGAGGGGAGGTGATGAATAACTCGCTGGCTAATGACTAAATTCTTCTGCCTTTATTCCCCCATAGAGGCTGCTCGTGTTGCACTTATTTCCTAGCGGTGGCAGTGATACAGAACGACTGCACATACTGCTCTGCCCCCCCTCCGCTTTTACCAATGGTGGAGCCTGCGTTTTTATTCAATCCGTGTATTTCCGTACTATTTACATGGTAGTGGCGTAGATAGAGATGACTGGGCCACACAGCAAATTATTTTTCAGGCTCCCAAATTGTCTAGAGGTTTTACCAATATTTTTTGAAATTGTAAATGAATTAGGGTCTCATGGGGCCCATATACCTCATTGGCTCCTCTGCAGCTGTAGGTAGGGTTGCCACATGGCTGGTATTTTACTGGCCTAGCCGGTAAAACACCTGCCAAGTCCGGGGGCCAGTATTACAAATTTACAGGCAATGTAGGTGCCGGTAAATGCGTAATACACCTAACAAAGGCCCGTGGCCTGCCCCCAGTCTGCTCAAAACTTTTTTGCGGATTCTGGCCAATTGCGCACTGTGGCTCCACCCCCTTTGCCATCACAGCCTGCCCCTTTTGACATCACAGCCCACCCTTTTTTTCCCGCCCCTTCCACCGGCCGGTGGAAATTTTATTAAAAGGTGGCAACCCTAGCTGCAGGGTCTGCTTCCTCTGTAGTTAAACCCTTTACAAGGCATGGTTGGTCATGTTCCACGGGTTTAGGGTCCTTACTCACAGGCTGCGCTCCCCTGTGTTCTGGTTTTATTCGTTCAACCACAAGGGATCACAGGAGTAGACGCGCTGAATTATTTTCAATGTGGCTGTACTCACACAGACACATGTAAGCGCCGAACGCAGGTTGGGTTGCAGCATGTTGCATTTTACCTGCGTTGAGCGCTTACATGCGTCTGGAAAGTACAGCCGCATTAAAAAGAATTCAGCGCATCTACTCCTGCGCTCCCCTGCTCCCCTATAAAACCCATAAGTAAGGGCCCTGCCCCTTACGATACGTTACTTGGCTGTCTGCACAGCTTTGTCACAAAGCAAAAACCTTTTCCAGTTTTGTGTTTGTAGGGGCCCCTATGGCTATGGGTTAATCTGCCCTGCAGCTTTAAGGCCCCCACCTTTTTTCTTGGAGTGATCTGCCAGGAGAGAATGACACTCCCCTGCTACACTGCTATATAGTGTGTGTAGGGAGTGGCCACTTCCTCTTTGGCCTGTGGATGGTGATCCAGCTGGGTGTGCTCAGGGCTCTGAGCACAGCTAGGCCCAGAAAGGCCCATGTGCTTTTGGAGAAGAAGTCGGGGACCAGGTAAACCCCGTGAATGAGGAACAGATACACTAGGGCAGACTTGTCATAGTCTCTCTAGGAGAGAAAGGCAGAGAGGTGAGAGAGAAAGAGCAGCTGAAGCTCCAACGAGGATTTGCAGTAAGGGAGTAGCTTCCCAGAGGCTTTGTGTGTTGCCTCCAGTCAGGAACCTCAGTGAAGAGGGACTGTAGGGTAGAAGCTGCTTGCCTGACAACTTCCAGGAGGGAATGTGTGTAATACTGCAAATGCCTAATGGAGATCTTTCCTCTGTGAGAAATGCCTAATGCCTTGTTCTGTGTGAACTCTCGAAATGTGCTGTTTTCCTCAAGCTCCTGCGTGAGTACTAAACCTGTGGTCACTTGCCTCGTGCATAGTTAATAAACCGTTTCTGTTTTACTGCAAGAACCTCCTGGCGCCCAATTTGTTTGTTGTATGCACAGTAGCCTGGGGGATGTAGTTGCACTACACCATAGAGGGAACACTTCCACATGGCGAAGGCCCTGACCCTGTTGTGTGAAGTCGCATGTAACCCATGCTTCTACTGCTAGCTGGACAGTTTAACTATTTGTGTGCTATGCGGCCCAAATAGGTGTTACATTTGGCGTGCCCAACGTGGGGCTCGATTCCCTAAAACCAGGCTGTGCATTGTTTTGTTCGAATCGTACGAATGGATGTACGAATTTGTCGGAGCGTACGAATGGATCGTACGAAGTTTTCGAAGTGGATAAACGGAACGTACGAATACTTTGAATCGTACGAATTTTCTTCAGAGTGTTTGGCCGTGGGTTCGGGCTTGGAGGTTCGCCCCGAATTTCACGAAGGCCTGCGGATGTCGGTTGGAATGGATGGGAGGAAGATGGATGTCTCTGCTGGGACCACTCCCTGTTCATTTGTGCCCCCTGATGTGAGAGAAGGACCTGGAGGATGGATTCTTCTGATTTCTACAGCTTCTCTACGGACTCACTTCAGAGTTTGAGATGCCTAGAGTACAGCTGCTATTTGTGGCTTGAAGGACTGTGGACTAAGTGGGTTCTAACAAAAGACTATTGATCTCCACCACAACTCTTCTGCCTTCACCTACTCGCTGAGTAGTGTTTCTGCACCCAAGGACTGGCCTGTGTGGACCCTTGGGAGGGGGAGAAGTATGTTTGCTGACGTGTAATAAAGTTGACCAACTGCAACTGTTTATTATGCAATTGAAAATGTTTGATACAGTATTGTGCATGCTGTGTTTCCTTTACAGTGACCATTGTTACCAGGTATGCCTTAGGAGAGGATACCAGAAGTGGATGTGATGGTACTGTAAGTTGATATATGTTGGGGATGTTTAAACCATTGTCGGGACGAAATGGGTTTTTCCCCCGGGTGTATGTAGGGGCCCCTATGGCTATGGGTTAATCTGCCCTGCAGCTTTAAGGCCCCCACCTTTTTTCTTGGAGTGATCTGCCAGGAGAGAATGACACTCCCCTGCTACACTGCTATATAGTGTGTGTAGGGAGTGGCCACTTCCTCTTTGGCCTGTGGATGGTGATCCAGCTGGGTGTGCTCAGGGCTCTGAGCACAGCTAGGCCCAGAAAGGCCCATGTGCTTTTGGAGAAGAAGTCGGGGACCAGGTAAACCCCGTGAATGAGGAACAGATACACTAGGGCAGACTTGTCATAGTCTCTCTAGGAGAGAAAGGCAGAGAGGTGAGAGAGAAAGAGCAGCTGAAGCTCCAACGAGGATTTGCAGTAAGGGAGTAGCTTCCCAGAGGCTTTGTGTGTTGCCTCCAGTCAGGAACCTCAGTGAAGAGGGACTGTAGGGTAGAAGCTGCTTGCCTGACAACTTCCAGGAGGGAATGTGTGTAATACTGCAAATGCCTAATGGAGATCTTTCCTCTGTGAGAAATGCCTAATGCCTTGTTCTGTGTGAACTCTCGAAATGTGCTGTTTTCCTCAAGCTCCTGCGTGAGTACTAAACCTGTGGTCACTTGCCTCGTGCATAGTTAATAAACCGTTTCTGTTTTACTGCAAGAACCTCCTGGCGCCCAATTTGTTTGTTGTATGCACAGTAGCCTGGGGGATGTAGTTGCACTACACCATAGAGGGAACACTTCCACATGGCGAAGGCCCTGACCCTGTTGTGTGAAGTCGCATGTAACCCATGCTTCTACTGCTAGCTGGACAGTTTAACTATTTGTGTGCTATGCAGCCCAAATAGGTGTTACATGTTTAAGATCAATATTTTAGTGACAGTTGAGAGCAATGCTCTGTGCCTACATAGAACAAAAAATACAAAGTATTGTCACCATATAAAAGCCTGAGGCCAAAAGTCAGGTGTTTAATACAGGGCTTGGAAGTGCATTCTAATACTCTGCTAGGGCAGATATATCAAGGGTCGAATTTTGAAGTAATGGGAGTTTTTTTGAACTCCCATAACTTCAAATTCAAATAAAAAAAGACCAACTGAAATTTATTAAAAAAAAAATCAAAGTTTCTTTTTGCTGGTGAATAGGCTGTATTCAATCGTTCAAATTGATGTAAGAGCTAATTCGATTCAAAGTATTTTTAAAAAAAAAAAAAAATTGACTCCAAATAGGTTCTAGGAGGTCCCCCATAGGCTAAAACAGCAATTCGGCAGGCATAAGATGGCGAGTGGTCCAAGTCGGAGTTTTAAAGAGACAGTACATGATAAATTTCGATATTCGCGTTTTCGAATTCAAATTGAATTTGGACTATTCCATAGTCAGAGTACACAAAAAACAGCTCGAAATTCGAATTTTTTTACTTCGAATTTTCACTTCCACCCTTGATAAATCTGCCCCCTAGTGTACAACTGGGGCAAGTACATCATTTTTTATAATACACACTTTTCAGCGTGACAAATGACATCACTAGAAACAGTTTATAAGGATACCTTATGCAGGATATTAGAAGTTCCGTATTCTTATATTACACAAACACCATGCATATACTGTAAATTATATCCTTATAAACAGTGCTTATTGATGTCATAAGTTATAATCAGTGCTTAATGCAAATTGTGTTACGACTCACTGAAACATATTATAAAGTATAATATATAGTGAATAAAGTACCCCCTCTTGTAAATTATAAGGATATTATAAGTTACCGAGGAGTTTCATGACCATATAAAAACATGAGGCCGAAGGTCATGGAACTCCGAGGTAACTTCTAATATCCTTATATTTTGCAACTGGGGGTACTTTATTTATTATAATACACAAATTTCAGTGAGTCATGTGACAGAAATGACATCAGAGTGCACCGTTTATAAGGATATCAATTACGAGATATTCATGGCTTTTGTGTATCATATGAGGATATTAAGAGTCACCAGGGGCCCTGACTGGGTGCACAGGGACATGTCCAGTGCATTACTTATACATTTTTTGGCAAATGGTAGATGAAAAGATATGGGGGTGGTTCAGCACTTTGGACAGGGTATCTTTAATTTGTGGCTAGTAGGTTATAATAATGGTGGGACAGGTCTATAATAAATAGTAAGACATAGCTGCTTCCATGCTTAATGTATAATTAATTATAGATCTTGTAATAGACTGGTCTGAATTCTGATGGGTATTGAGCAGTTATTAGATATTCATCCCAATTATTTTGGGATAGTGCACGGATTTATCTTTGCCAATGTGAAAGGTTTGGTTTGGGGCCTTTTTTTTTTACGTGACAAATAAAATATGGAATTAGTCAAACCTGATGTTATAGGGTTTTTTCTAGTGCAAACTGTCTTGCCTTGCAATATCAACTGATTAACTATTAGCAGGCTTGTATTACTGGCAGACGTATCTAAATAGTAACAAAAAAAACACAGCAAGGTCATAGTAAAATTCTGTAGAAAAAAAATGAGGAATTGCATTCTGAGGTTTTCAGGGTCATAAGTTCTTAGGAGGTGGTATAGCTGCTCTGCAACATGTGTGATTCATAGTAGAATTTATAGACTATGGGACTATTCTTGGCCTTTAAAAAAAAGAAATGGAATAAAAATATAAGGATATTAGAAGTTACCGAGGAGTTCCATGACCATATAAAAACACAAGACAGAATTTGGACAGAACCGTGTGCCATTAGTGATAAGTGATGTTAAAGGGGACCCGTCACCCAAAAAAATTATTCAAAATCCTATTTTATCAGATTAGTCAAGGAAAATGAACTTTAATTACACTGTATAAATTATTTGAATCTTGTTTCCTTCAGTCTGGGATTTCAAAGTTATAGCAAGCAGGGAGGAGCCATTTTGTGGACACTGTTATTAAGACAAGCCTTGCATCAACTCAGAATTTTGTTTGTGCACCAGAATGGGGGGCCCGATGTCCATCCCCATGCACTGGCTACACAATTAAATGGTAAAGAGAAGTCGGGGAATGTGTGGAGAGCAGTGACAGCTAGTAAGTGCTGAATTGAAAGTGAAAGTAATTGTCTGGCCCGCCTCTATGCCTTGGGCATAGAGGAGGGGCAGACAATATTTGATTGACAGCTGAGATTTTTAAATGAGCTTACAACAGCTATGAATGCTTAAATAAAAAATAGAAATTGGTTTTTATGTTTAATTTGAAAAGGACTTTTATTATACAGATTTTTGTGTCTGGGTGACAGGTCCACTTTAAAGTCAACACACTCCTGTATATCCATTCTTGTTTTTTTTGCAATTATATGTATGTTCATTTTAACCTACCATACCATCATGTGTGTGTATGGGGCAAAAACAGCACCTTGGTCAAGCAATGTTTGCTATGTATTGTGCAGTTTAAAAACAATGAGGAATGCACTGGGCCGATGAAGCTGTTCTTGTCCTTTGGCGGAATATCTCCCTTCTGGGTGGCCAAATTGGGCACTGATCTGCTTGTTTGTCAGCCTCCTCATATAAGTGGATTTTGTGATGTAATGGCATTATGACAGGTTCTCACAGAGTAAGTGTCAGGACAGCAAAATACTCTTAGAGATACTGACACAAGAAATTAACCCATTTTTACATGTTTGTATGTATGTATATTTTTATTTGTAAAGCGCTCCTTGAGGGCAAAGCACTGTATAACAAAACAATAAATTATTAGTAACAAACAAGGGGTCATTGGAATAAAAAATAACAATAAGTGCATTATTAGAATATAATTCACATAAATATAAAATATAATTGCAATGCAGATTAAGTGCTCAGTGTCAAGGAAACAAAAGGCTAGAGGACCCTACCCCGCAGGGCTTACAGTCTAAATGGGAGGGTAACATACAGACACAATTCAGAGGGGGTATTAAGGTGCTGTGGGTTACACTGTTATATAAGTGCCAGTTCAGGTGTTATCCAGGTGCTCCCAGAGGTAGTCTTTGAGGTTTGTCTTAAAAACACTGAAGGAGGATTCTCTCCTGAGAGATTCAGAAATGTCTTTCCAAATATAAGGAGTCACAAGAGAGAAGGGTTTGATACGGGAAACAGCAGTAGTAGTGTGGGGTACAACCAATCGGTTGCTCTGAGAGGAGTGGAGATTTTGGGCAGGAACATATAGAGAGACAATAGATGAGATGTAGTTAGGTGCAGAGGAATGAAGGGCTTTGAAGGTTATGAGGAGGAGTTTATAAGTTATTCTTTGTTTTATAGGAAGCCATGATAAGGACTTAAGCAGTGGAGGGGCCTGTACCCTTTTGGATGAGAGGAGGATAATTCTTGCAGCAGTGTTTAATACAGACTGTAGAGGGGAGAGATGGGAGTTAGGGAGACCAGTTAGTAGAAGGTTACAGTAATCTAGTCTGGATAGGATGAGAGCATGCATGAGCATCTTTGATGTATCAGGTGAAAGGAAGGGACGGATTTTGACAGTGGTGTTAATATGATCAGAGAAGGAGAGAGAGGAGCTGAGTTGACAGGATTAATGAGCATGCCATCAATAGAGATAGTAAATAGGGGAGTAGGATCAGGCTTAGGTGGAAAGATGATAAGTTGAGTTTTTGTTAGGTTGAGTTTGAGGTGGCGCTGGTTCATCCATTTGAGATAGCCAGGAGGCAGAGATCAGAGCCTCTGTTTCAGCTGTTAATGAAGGGGTGGATATATATATTTGTATCATCAGCATACAGATGATAATTAAAGCCAAATGAATGGATGAGATCTCCCAAAGACAGAGTGTACAGGGGGAACAACAGCAGACCAAGTACAGAGCCTTGCGGCACCCCCACATTATGTAGAACTGGAGATGAGGTTTTGTTATCATAGGAGACAGTGAATGATCGGTTAGAAAGGTAAGAAGAGAGCCAAGATGCAGCCTGGTTACGGATGCCAAGCGAATAGAGAATCTGCATCAGGACAGAGTGATCAACTGTATCAAATGCAGATGATAGGTCAAGGAGGAGAAGGATGGAGAAGTGACCTTTGGCTTTGGCAGCCTGAAGATCATTTGTAACTGCACAAAGCAGTCTCAGTAGAGTGACCAGGCCGGAAACCAGATTGCAGAGGGTCCAACAGATTATGAGTGTGTAGAAAGTTAGTAATACGGGAGAACACAATACACTCTAGGAGTTTAGAGGCAAGTGGTAAAAGGGAGACAGGACGGTAATTTGATAGACAGGCTGGGTCAAGCATGGCCTTTTTAAGAATAGGTTTTACACAGGCCTGTTTGAAAGGAGAAGGGAAGGTTCCAGAAGCTAGAGAAGAATTGAAGATGTGAGTAAGTAGTGGGGTAAGCTCTGCAACACAGTGTTTGAGCAGAGAAGAAGGCATAGGGTCAAGGGGGCAAGTTGTGAGTGGGGAGGACAAAAGCAGCTTGGAGACTTCAGACATTGTTAACGGAGGGAAGGAATTAAGACATGCAGAAGGGGGCTTAGGAAGGAGGAACTGGTTTACATTAGTAGAGGTAGGGATCTGATTGCGGATGGATTCTACTTTGTCTTTAAAGAAATCAGCAAAGTCCTGAGGAGAGTGTGTCTGGTTGACTAATACTGTTGATGAGGGATGGAGAAGAGTATTGAATAGAGAAAACAGGCGTCGTGGGTTGGATTTGTGATTGTTTATAAGGGTACTGTAGTACTCTTGCTTGGCTTTTGACAAGGCAGAATTGAGGCAGGACAATAGAAATTTATAGTGAATAAAGTCTGCTTGCGTACGGGATTTTTTTCCACATACGTTCAGCAGATCTTGTGCAGGAGCGTAAGTATCTGGTTTGTGAATTCAGCCAGGGTCGTGGGTTCAGAGCACGTGAACGCTTAGCCTGTAAAGGGGCAAATGAGCCAATGGTTGAGGATAGTATCTGATTATACTCACTTACCAGGATATCAGGATCAGACGTTTCTTTAAGGGAAATGAGACTGGATCTGAAAGACTGAGCTAAGGCTGGAAGGTCAATGCCATGTGTATCCCAGACTAAGGGAAGAAGCAGGTTGGCACGGAGAGTGAGAGATGGAAAATGTAACCAAATTGTGATCGGAAAGGGGGAAGGGTTCACTGTTAAAACCAGAGAGAGAGAGTTTTTTAGTAAACACTAGATCCAGAAAGTGGCCATCATTATGAGTAGGGTGTTTGTCCACTGCTGGAGCTCAAAGGAGGAGGTTAGGCGGAGAAAACGAGAGGGCCAGGGTTGTGAAGCATCATCAATGTGGAAGTTGAAATCCCCAAGAATGATTGCAGGGCTGTCAGTGCAGAGGAAGAAAGAAAGACAGGTGTCAACGTCAGAAAGGAAGGCAGCAGAGGAGGATGCTGATGGGGGTCTGTAAATGATAGCTACACGCACAGAGAGAGGGTGGAAGATGTTAATGGCATGCACCTCAAAAGAGTTAAATGAGAAGGCTGGAGGAATAGGAATAGGTTTGGACCAACAGCGAGAGGAGAGGAGAATTCTGACTCCCCCACCACGTTCAATGGTTGGGGGGGTGTGAGAGAAAGATAGACCGCCATGAGAGAGTGCAGCCTCAAGGGCAGTATCATTCTGTGAGAGCCAGGTTTCTGTTAGTGCAAGAAGACTAAGTGAATTAGAGCAAAAATGATCATGGATTAATGTGGATTTGTTAGTTAAAGAGTGGGTGTTAAGAAACGCATAAGAAAAGGGAAGACAGGAAGAGTCGGAATCTGAATAAGGTTAGAGAAAGTAGAGGAACGAGAAAATTTGCGCAAGTTGGCAGGAAAACAAGGTCGAATATATGTTGGTATAGAGCAGGGTCCAGTGTTTGGAGAGATATCCCCTGCAGCTAGCAAAAGTAGGTAAAAGAGGGAAAAGATGTGGGAAGAGGATTTGAAGTGACTACATATCCGGGTCTTGTTAGTAACTGGAGGACAAATGTGTTGCAAGTAGTTGTAGAGTGTATAGGAGCTGGAGTATGTGGAAGAGAGTAGAGAAGAAGATATGTAAATAGAATACTGACAGACAATAGGATGGTTGAAGGAAGTAACTACCTTAGGGAGCACTATGCATGCAAACACAGCAAAAATAATTAACTTTGCCATTGCAGTTTCTAGCCGTTAGCAGTGTTATGGCTTTAACGTAGTCCTCTGTGTTGTCTCTCCTTGTAGCTTTCCTTGTTGAACTCCTTGTTAAACTCTTCCAGATCACTTGGAAATGAAGCACCCTTGCAAATGCTCACCCCAGCAAATGCTCTCCCCTAAAGAGGTCTTAATAAATAGGGAGAGTAAAAGCTGGGAGCTGCTGCACACAGGTCTGGGGAATTACAATATCTATCATAGTATTGGCTTTGTTTGCTACTTATAATTTTGCCATAAAGTATTTGCTCAAAGCTTTTACATTACCCATCTGACTCCCCGTGCTCATATATGAGGGGGCTGCCATATTTGTGCAGCAGGAGTCCATTAGCATTAGAAACTTTAACTGACAGGCTGAGATGGGACAGTCAGGTTGGCAAAATAGTCAGGTTTAGGAACATCAACTAAATAGCTTTTGGCAGCAGTATTAGTTCAATAACAACAAAAAGGCAGTGCAGTTACAGACCTTCCACATGGGTGACTGTGTGTGCACAGGTACATAGGATCCTTTGGGTCAAGATCCCAGACACTCTCTGTGAGTCTCTTTCAATTAGAGCCCTTGAGAGACTGAGTTTTAATGGCTCCTGATAAGCCACCTGAGGCTAATTAGACCCATCTGGTCAGCTTGTAGCACCTCACTCTGCTACAAGCATCCTTATATGAAACTTTCTTTTCCCACGAAAAATGCACAATTAAATTGTGTGTTCTATATCCCTTTACAGGGCACACAACAAAGAATCTATTGTTCTGATACGATACTGGTGGGCCCAGTGCGGTAAGTTTTAAATTTTTTTCTGTAAGTACTAGCCAGGCACACACACATTCATAAATACATAGCATATGCATTAGTCAGTGAATACTTTCCATGGTATTCCGATGGGCTTGAAAGTAAATGTGACTAAGAAGGTAATGATATCCGATTAGCTTCTATTAGAACTATGCATCAGGTTTACATGACAGGTCCTGCCCCTTATTGCCAAAGAGCTGAATGTAAGTATCAGTGCTTCTGTCTGGTATCTGATTCTCCAGAAATAAATATTTTTAATTTAAGGCTACAGCCACGTCAGGCTGATTCTTGGTCTGCTGATAAACACTTGCCAAGAATCAGTCCTATGCTTGAATATGTGCTCTTCTGTGTTAGTAGGCGCACTTCGGTGCCATACTTGCACGTTTTGGCACTTAAATCTGCTCCATGTGTCTGTACTGGCCCGACACAGTGTCACACGTAGGTTTCAAGCGTAGTGACGCTAATTCAAGAGTAGGGGGCAATTCTTGACCTGCATTTAACCACAGACTGAGAATCATCCCAGTGTGTCCATAGCCTAACATGATGCAGTCCATCTCTAAAGGTGAATTGTGACATAAACTAATGACTGTGCTATAGCCATTATTTTTTAAGATATCTGCCCCATAGTCTGTGTACACTGACAGAAGTGGCATCTGCCGGCCAGTGCTCACAAGGGTGTATTTCAGTCTGAGAGCATGTGAGCACTCACAGTTATGGGGCAGAATGCCTCTTGTGACATTAGTATGATATCATTGCAACAGGAGGTGTAAAAACTAAAGCCTATGACTATGTCACCCCCTCATCATCATCATTTCATCATCATGTATTTATATAGCGATGTCAAGATACGCAGTGCTTTGCATGCATGTCCATGAATGAAAGCGCATATGCAGATGAGCACATGAACATGAGCGCATGTGCAGATGAGCACATAAACAAACCGACCGTTGGGAAGGATACCAGAAGAGCTGCCGGAGGTTAGGGAAACAAGGGCCCAAATTAGGGGAAGGTGGCAGAAGTAGTATGTGCCTGGTACCCCTCCACCTTAAGGCCCTCTTCTGCCTTCCCCTATTTCCAAACCCTGGTGCCTAGTATATGAGTAATTTAAAAACAGGGAACTGAAAGTGCCTGAAATAAGCCCTGTGGGCCAATACCCTAAAGGGTATTGCATACGGAGTGCCTTCAGGTTCTTTTCATGGTGCTTTTTTGAGTAGCCCAGAAATGTGGCACCATAAGCACCGGAAATCTTGTCAACAGATTTGCACTTGAATCACATGCAAGCACTTGTCCCATGGTTTGTCAGGCATTAGTTGATTGAAAATGTGGAACTATGCTCAAAGCAGTTAAATAACAGGAGGTGTGCAGTAATATAACTCACCAGAGTAATGTGGAGGTCAAGGTGATCATGCCCCAGAACGTTCATCATAAAGGAGAGGTAAATGAGCCATAATGCAAACAGGAAGCTGTCACTCAATGAATTCCACTTGTAGAAATGGTGCAGATCAAAAATTATTTATTTAAAAGAATAGCATGCCACTAGGGGAGCCTAAATCACCCTATATACCCATGGCAGGGTATTTTGATCACTGCTGCCATGAAATGGAAAATACAGTTATTTATGGAAATTTCTGTGTCAGAAGCACACATAACAGTAACAGCGGAGCATGGTTGTTGAGTATCTAATGTAGGGGCAATGAATACTTGAGATTTCTATTGAATTTTAATAATGATAATAAAGGTTTGATTTCCATTTCTTGAGGCTGGTAAATATTTGTTGGTAGATTCAGCACCTAGCTTCATTTCACCTATTTGAAGTAAATCTCCCATCAACTCTTGACCTCTCAGCATAAAACTGGTGCACAGATTAAGTTGTACAAAACTAAGGTTTGTATGATTTTCGGACCGTGTGCGGATTGTCCCGACATATTTCGTACCATGGTGATTGGTCGTTTAGTTGATTGGACAGGTCAGAAGATTTCTGACGGCTAATGATAATATCTCTGCATATATTGCCTATCTGATAATATCAGTGGGTGACTGTCACTACTATTTGTCGGACATAACTTTTGTACGATTGCGTTCTGTGAATTAGGGTAGGACTTCATGGTGCACGTGGACCCGACACGTCGCAATGCGACTAAACACTTGCAACGTGTCGGATGTTTTACAGAAAACTTAAGTGAAGGAGAAATTGCAGGAAACAACTACATTCATCTGATTGTCGCATGCGTTTAGTGGCATTGCGACGTGTCGGGTCCATGCGCACCATGAAGTCCGACCCTTAATTGCCAGAATATTGTTCTTTTTACTACTTTATATTTAATCTAAATGTTTAGTTGTAGGCCTGGAGATAGCAACAAAGATTGTCTGTCGGACATAAGGATAACATTTGCACATCTATGGACAGTTTAAGAGTCCCCATTTTAAAATATACTAGGTGGAACTGACACAATTGTATTATTCAGCCAGCTAAAGCCTCATTTGTTTTAATGCAGTGTTTCTGATATTGGCTCTTTTTGTGCTCTTCACACATGGCTGTTTCTTAAAAAAGTCCCAAAATATGGCATTCCAGTTGTTTGCTGCTACGCTTCCTCTCTATATTTAACAACATTCACAGACACCTTTAATGTTCACCTTTTAAACCAGAAATAAAGACTTCTTTTCAATCTTTTTCCATTTTTTCACTATTATTCCAAATTTGAAATTTAAAATTCCTTTAAGGAAACTAAGGAATGTGTCAACTAATGTATCAATTAAGCCAGAGTGGCTTAAGGCATAAGCGGCATAAGAAGGTGAAAAATGAAACTTTAAACTTCAATATTAGAAAAATGTTAACAAATAGAAAGCAAAGGAAAATTTTTTTTATTTCTGGTGAAATATCTGAAAGCAAGTGAATGGAAAAAAGTGTTGGAGAAGGTAAACAACCCCTTTAAACCTAATTTGCATTTGGTGCTGAAGAATTTTAATATTGAAACATGAATATTCTGAATCGTCAAAAGACAGCTAAATGAAGATATCTTGAGGAACCTCAAGATGTACATAGAAAGCACCAATCCCATCAAGTGTAAGTTCTAGGCCCAACATACCTGTAAACAGTTAAAGGAATTGTTCAGTGTAGAAATAAAAACTGGGTAAATAGATAGGCTGTGCAAAATAAAAAAATGTTTCTAATATAGTTAGTTAGCCAAATATGTAATGTATAAAGGCTGGAGTGATTTGATGTATAACATGTCAGTCAGAGCACTACTTCCTGCTTTTCAGCTCTCTTGGTTTACACTGACTGGTTACCCTGGTTACCAGGCAGTAACCAATCAGAGACTTGAGGGGGGCCACATGAGTCATATCTGTTGCTTTTGAATCTGAGCTGAATGCTGAAGATCAATTACAAACTCGCTGAACAGAAATGTACCATGTGGACCCCCTTCAAGTCGCTGACTAGCTCAGAGTTATAGAGCTGAAAAGCAGGAAGTTGGATTCTGGCTGTTTTATTAGACATCTGTTCACTCCAGTCTTTATACATTACATTTTTGCCTAACTAACTATATTAGAAACATTTTTTATTTTGCACAGCCTATTTATTTACACAGTTTTTTTCACACTGAACTATTGCTTTAAGAATATTGCTAAGCATTATTATGAATATTCATATTTATACTAGCACATGAAAATGAGTAGTTAAACCTAATTAGCTTCAAATGTATTACATTACAGTTGGCAAAATAAAATAGAATGCAATAAACCCTAGTTGAATCACCTTTTATTGCCTTAGTTCCCAGTAATGCACACTAATTAATGGGTTTGTTTAATTTTTATTCACTGTTAAGTGTAAAATGATGATTTAGAATTTCATTTATTCACTGTTAAATTAACAATAAAATTATGAAAAAAAAAACAGAATCAAGGTGTGTTTCCCTGAGCAGACTTACAATAAAAGAAGGGAAGGAATGTGGAAGAAAAGGTGTGGTAGTATTGTATACTGTAGTGCGTACAGGAGCCTCTGGCAAAATATTGTGAGATAGCCAGTATAGTCAGAGGAATCCTGGGGCTTAAGCTCCGCTCTTAAAACATTAGTGTCGGAGTGGATCAAGGTGGCTGCATTGCTGGCGCAGAGAGATTTATTGTGCTTTCAGCACTAGCAGCACTGAATTTCCTTTTTTTAAAAATGGAAATTGAGCTATTTAAGTTGAGAGGCAGCTTTTTGCTGCCCCTGGTAACTGGCTGCTAACTGCCACCTGAGGCAAGATTCTCACCTTGTCTCACGGCAGTAGCGACACTGAGTATAGTAGGGTGAAAGTGGGATCTGTGAGGTTAGAAATCTCTTGGAAGTGGCAGTAGGAAAGTAGGTATAGATAGCTAAGTCAGATTGTGCTTGTAGCACTGACTACACTAAACACTAAACCCTTGCAAAACATTGTGACTCTGGGATAGCCAGAATAGTAGAAAAAAAACTACAACAGGGCAAGATGGAAAGAATACCACTTTGTTTATATTGTTATACATACATACAGTTAGGTCCATAAATAAATACATCTTAAATTTTATTTGCTTCATTGATAATAACATAACGAAGGAATTGCCCACACCTGCCCATGAAATAGACTTTGAGTCAATTGTCCAATTGTTTTTGAGCCCCTAAAATGAAGTGATACAGAATTTGATACAGACAAATAAGAGAAACCGCATTTTTGCAGAATGGATTGATATTTTAGTAGTAATCTAAAAAGCAAACAACAATCATTGTAAAATCTTTGTTGTTCTTTATAGTTGTATTTTTTATTGCAGTTTATTGGTATTTGCTTCTAACAGACAGAATTATTGCAGGATGTCTTGCTTATTGCAGTGGGAGAAACTCTGAGGGAAGAAAAGGTAATATGTAGGTAGACTTAGATATTTAAATATAGAAGAAAGCAATGCTAAGACATATCTGTATGACATATCTGTATGATACTAAATTCCTATCCACTGAGGTATAAATGCTGGCGCACTAGTGTCTTCTAATACTGATTGCAAAGCTGTGTGTCATAGAACCTGACATAAAACAGACACCTGGGAACTCTTGAAGCTCTCATAAGGAATGATGGGAAACTAATGCAGAAACAGGGAGAGACAGATTATACAGGTACCAGCTAGGGATTGTTACCAGAGGAGATAGAGGAATGTTTTGTAGAGGAGGTTTTTGTAAATCAAATGAGATGTTGTTTGCACACTCCCCTTCGTCTCTGCTCAGCAGTCTTTAAGGTATGCAAACAAAGCATGAAACGTGTCAGCACATCACTACCCCCCCCTTACAAACATTCCCAGCATTCTTACTGATAACACTGCTAAAACACTGTTACATATATACACTTGCACCTTACAAGTCCTGTGAGTGCGTTTTTTTCCAGCATTTTGTTTTACATAATACCATTAACCAGCACCAAGGCAGTTGTCTCACATTGCATGAGTGCTCCAGCTTGATGAACAATATATATATATCTACTGTGTATATGTATATATATATATATATATATATATATATATATATATATATATATATATATATATATATACTGTATATATATATATATATATATATATATATTCATGTAGAAAACTGACGCACACTGGGATTTCTTCAAAAAAGAAACATATTTATTGGATCGACGTTTCGGTCCTCACATGGACCTTCTTGGACCTATATATAAAAATTGAGGCATACATTTAACTTTTACATATATGCACATGTGTGTGTATATATTATATATTAAGACAAGCAGGGCATACTGTGTAAGCATCAATCATTTTCCTTCCTATAAACTATACTCTCCACTTCCTTGGAAAATCTCAGAAGAGTAGATTACAGTAATGCCTTCAAAAAGAATATTTAGTACAGGTATAGGATCCCTTATCCAGAAACCCAATATCCAGAAAGCTCAGAATTACTCCATAGACTCCATTTTATCCAAATAATCCACATTTTTAAAAATGATTTCCTTTTTCTCTGTAATAATAAAACAGTAGTTTGTACTTGATCCCAACTAAGATATAATTAATCCCTATTGGAAGCAAAACCAGCCTATTGGGTTTATTTAATGTAATGAATTTCTAGTAGACTTAAGGCATGAAGACCCAAATTACGGAAAGATCCATTATCTGGAAAACCCCAGGTCCAGAGCATTCTGGATAACAGGTCCCATACCTGTACTGTGTTAAATATCTGAATGTTAGTCATGAATGGTCCTCCCAGTAAAAATGATATATCCAATCTGCCAGTAACTAAATGCCCATCCCCAGTGTTTCTCGGCAGCTCCGCCTCAAACCCATTACCAAAACTGCTGCTACTTACTGCACCACCCAGTACCATGAGTGGCTGTTATCCATACTCTTGAGTACCATGAACACCTGCTATCCACTTAATTACAAATTTACTGCTCTGTAACTCTGGAAAAATGTACTGAGAACACACCCATTAATGCACAATCCAGTTCATTTTGTTTAACATTTGTCTCTTACAGAAAAGGTGTTTGAAATGTCAAGCAGCTTGGGAAACACTTAAGCTTGCTTGGAATGCCAAGGTCACATAACTGGCATTCAAGTACTTTTCTGGGAAGATGGTTTCTAGGGTAATATACTACTCATAATCTGATATTAGAAATACTGACAATAGCATAAGTACCCTTAGCCCTTTCACATTTAGATGTGCCAATCTCTAATGCTAGAATGATAAAACAAACAGTTCATAGAATTTGTGCATTTACCTATTACCTATAAATAAAAATATACATTATGAAAGATACAGGATTTGGAACTGGAAACGAATCTACCTAAATTCAGCCTTCCCATACACCCTCTGCAGTTTAGATGCATTGCGCACACAGCAAAGTTGTGATTCAAACACTGAGACAGCATGACTTTAACATTATAAAAAATAAGATCACCTTTTTCCATTCTTCAATACTATACTCAGCCTCAAATAACAATGCTTTATTCTCCCAGACATTACCATATTCAGGTTTGGTTCATTCCAAGAAGCAGTAGAAGGACTTGGGGCCACCTTGTCATTTCAAGTTCTATGTTTGCAATGCAAACTTTCAACAGTGTTGTTATCTGGTTGATTATGGTCTTAAAGTAATCCTGTAAATAATGTTTTGCCTAAATGTCACCGATCTGGATTCCCCAACATGAGACACCGCATCTAGATCTCTTCATCATGGACCCACAACTGTCCTCTTGATGGATGCACTTCAGCGAATATAAAGCCATGAGTGTGAACAGGGATTTGGCAGATTTGGAAATGAGTCGGATCACCTGGATGTTTCCCCTGACACTGGTATTTGATAGAAATATACCTATAGTGTCACCAGGTACCAAAAAAGATGTACTCCAAATGATTGTACAGTTTTTCCAATTAAGTTTTTTATTCAAAAACAAGCCATAATCACTCAGCCTCAATGCAGCCATTTGATGGACACCTACCCCACAGTAACTGATAGCCAAGTAGGGACATCACACTCTAGAATACAAACAGGTTGCAAACTACAAATGTTTCAAGTTTTAACCTATTTAGTTATATATGTTTTTCAATTATCTCTGCTCTTGTGTTATATGCTGACCCATGTGGCATAGGTTTACAGGTCAAGGACCAAACATCCGAGCGCATGACCCAAACCAGTTTACTAACTCAGCATTATGTCAAGGATATGACACTTTCCCTGGCATTGTTGCCTTATAGATCTACAATGCCAACAGGTACCAAAAAAATGACATTCCTAATGACTGCTCTAAACTTTTTCCTATGTTTGTTCCTCATTGGTTTTCTCAGTTTAACTCAATGGCAGGAAATTGGCTCTCAGATACTTTTCACAATCTTTTACCTACAATTTCCAACCAAGCTTGTTATTGGTTTTCTCAGTTTAACTCAATGGCAGGAAATTGACTCTCAGATATTTTTCACAATCTTTTACCTACAATTTCCAACCCAGCTTGTTATCTAGGAACAAACCATAGCTTATCAGCATCAAGGTAATCATCTGATGAACATTTGCTTCACAACTACCGATAGCCCATCAGAGCCACTATACCTGCGAATA
This sequence comes from Xenopus petersii, assembly GCA_038501925.1. Classification (NCBI taxonomy): domain Eukaryota; kingdom Metazoa; phylum Chordata; class Amphibia; order Anura; family Pipidae; genus Xenopus; species Xenopus petersii. The sequence goes on along the minus strand of CM076678.1, from coordinate 102,596,507 downwards.
CAGACAGGTTACAAAGTCCAAACGTTTAGGTTACTAATGTGTTCAATTACAACTATTTGGTTCTTAATTATCTATGTTTTTGTGATGCATGTTAATACACTGGATATAGATATGCAGGAAAAAAATTCAAACACTGGTGCATATGTCTCAGAAAAACCTGCTGAATCACTTTTCAAATGTAATTATCTCCTTGTTGATACTACATATGCATCTATATAGTAAAAGGAATAAATACTGTATATGCTTTAGCTTGTATATTAATACTGGGTACCTACAAACATATGGGCCTTTCCTAGTCAAGATGGCTACCTCTGCTACAATAATGCTTGTTCTTGATCATATAATGCAATGATTTGCTTTATATCACTGAATGTCAAGGGCCTAAATAGCCCCAGAAAAAGAACATTGACCCTCAGAGAACTCACACGACTCAAAGCGGACATTGCATTTATACAAGAATCACACTTTAAAGCCTCAGAGAACAATAAACTTCATTCCCACAATTTTATCAAGCATGCAGTTCTCAAAAGAAAGCAGGGGTAGCGATCCTAATCCATAAGAACTGCCCTCTGAGGATAACAAAACAAATCTCAGACCCGAAAGGTCATTAGCTCCTACTACAAGGCTCCTATGTTGGTACCCCTATTACTTTGATGAACAGATATGCTCCAAATACCAGGCAAATTCATATGTTATGCAAAACATTATCGCATGTTTCATTACCCATCTTACATAGGGGTAAATTTATCAAAGAGTGAAGTTCCTTCACTAGAGTGAAATTCTGCAGCTCACAATTCATTTCTATGGGATTTTGAAAGGCATGTTTATCAATGGGTGAAAGTGAAAGTTCACCCTTTGATAAATACGCCTTTAAAAATCCCATAGAAATGAATGGAAAGTGGTGTAATTTCACTCTAGTGGCGGAACTTCACTATTAACTTCACTCTTTGATAAATATACCTCATAGTGTGCTACAGACCTATGGTCACTTATGGGTATAAAATAAAGCATCACTAATGTCCACATTTGGGTACAAATGGCAACCAACACAGATTAAGTATTTAGGCATAACTTTGACATCTACTTATTAAAAACTGTACAAAGCAAATTATATCCAACTGGTGAAACAACATCGAAACCGATATGAAAGAATGGAAAAAACATAATATCTCTTGGTTGGGACGAATAGCGGCTGTAAAAATGAATATACTACCCAAGTTGTTATATTTTTTTGAAACCTTGCCCATAAGGTTCCTACTACTATGTTACGCCATATTCAAAATCAAATAATTTGCTACATATGGAATACCACTAAAAGCAGAATTCCCAGGTCAGTTTTAACTGCTAATAGAAATCAAGGAGGCCTATCAGTCTCAGACATTAGCAAATATTATGAGACGGCCCATCTAAGACAAACCTTAGCATGGCTACAACCTAACGCACCCACAAAATGGTCCCTACTTGAAGCACAATGGACTCAACCTTATCACATTAGCAACCTTATTTTAACTGACAAGTCCAAGGGCCAACTCTCAAATTTAGCTCCCAAACCAATACGCTTTACAATATCTATTTGGGCTCAATGTGTAAAAAAATACAAGATTAGCACTCATCCCTCACCATTAACAATACTCACGGCCAACCCTGCCTTCATCCCGGGACAACAGAATTCTTTTACCACAAATTGGGCCAGTCATAATTTGATTAGACTCAGATTTTTGACCCCCTAAACCATAAACTATACGAAAACTCAACGAAAAATGCAAATGGAGAACGAATAAATTAATGGATTATAACCAAATTAAACACTTTATAGAGGCCACAATGAGCAAAAGAATCAACTGGACTCTCACCCCCTTTGAACAAATCCTAGGAAGCCCATATCCCTATAAGGGTCTGATCTCCCATTTATATATATTAATGAACACTCTACCGGAAGACCCATTTCAGAAACACGCGTACATGCAATACTGGGAAACAATTATGGGACAGGAATGATCTATACAGCAATGGATATTTCCATATGGGAAAACGCACGCAAAATGGAAACATGCATCCAAGTAATAAAGGGTTTGAGGAAATGACAGCCAGAATAACCAATACGGCTCAGCAATATATAAAAGTGTGGCAAATTTGGGAAAAGTACACAGCAAGCTCATAGAATGCAGGGGTTTTAATAGGTAACCGTAACCATCACAGGGTAACCCCACCAGAGCTTGAGCAAGGAGAGGTCAGACAATAACCCATTCTCATCCTCACCCCTCAATTGGGCAACATGCTAGCTCATGGAGATCATTGATATGTAACCCACTACTCATTGAGAATGTGTACTGTATGCTAAAAATTTGATTGAACTGCCACAGTAATACTATTTCTTATTGTTGATTGATTTTGTTTGTCTTATTCTTTTTTGTATATTCATGATAAAACCCAATAAAAACATAAGTTAGAGATAATACCCTGGTCAAAATAAAGGCTAAAAGGACACTCAAAAAAAAAAAAAAAATTTGATGGTTTTAAAATGATTTGTAAATTACTAGTGTAGTAACCTCTGCTTGAGTGAACATGTTGGTTAAGGGCATTCCTACTGGTTTGCAATTTTCTTATAATTACTTATCCTGTTTCTGTTTCCTACTTCCTGTCTAAGCTGAGAGCAGGCATGGAGTAGACCATGTTTTAAAAAAAATGTACCAGAAATGACTGTGCTTATCTCACTGCTTCACCTGAACGAACACAGCAGAATCATTGAACCCACTGTTATCCCATCAGTATTACTACTACTATAACTAGTGAAACCAGCATATGTTTATCCTTTGTTCTGCTCTGCTTTGTTATTTGAAATATATGTTACAATGTAGCAGTTATCAAGTCTCCTCCAGCCAAAACTTACATTTTTATCAAAGAGTGTATAGTTTGCTTAATGGAAATTGCTCTCCTAATCACTTGTTCTGGACTTTGTAAGAACATTGTTCTAAAAAGTTAAACAATAAATCATCCCACGATTTCTACATTGGAATGAAAAAATAAAGTTCTGCTTTTTAGAAATGCTTATTTTTAATGTTCTTTAGAGTTCTACATTGATACTTGTCTTGAGAAAGGAAGGGATTTTAACATGGAAATCAGTCCTCTCTTAGACAGACAAACGAGCAAGTGTTAGTTTAAAAAACAGAGGCTGCCAGAATGTGGAGCTGGTCCATCTACTAGGACTGAACAGAATGAAGTAAGTCCAGGTTTAATGTCAGTTAGGTGAAAGTTAGAAGCTAATTGTAATTTTAGTCTTGGACATTGGAAGAGCAACAGCAGGGCAGTCATGTCTCAATATATTCTGAAGGTGATATTGTTATGAGATGGTCAGCTCACAGATATTCTTATTTATTTACAGTAATTTCCCCTAATATACAAGCAGGCCAATGGACTTGGTGATGACATTGCATTTATGGCCCACAGGGACTGGCACACAGGATATTGCCTTTTAAGAACAGTATCAGTAGTTTATAATTACGTCATTGCAAAGGAAGTGCAATAATAGTTAATGTTCTGCATATCAAACCTTTGGTATATTAAAACAGCTGACTATCTGCTATTTAGCTCATTAAGTAGAAGACTTATCAGCCTCGGTTATAGTGTAAATGTTGACAGGGCAGCTGCTTTTTTTATGTAAAGAGAATGTCATAATGTTAATGAAATAAAATAAAAAAAACTCAAGAACAACTTCAGATAATGGGGCCATTTACTTTTCCTTGGGGTGCAAGTGTTAGAATGTTAAGGGGTGCAAAGTTGTGCACCATAGTACTTTATTTATTATCACATGCACCCTGGAAAAGGCTGCACTTTGCTCCTTGTTTAAATCTGGCACAATGGGGTAGAGCGCAGCATCAGGAAGCGCAGGCAAGCGCCATCCTTACTATCTGCATTAGGGCAATCATGTACGAGTTAAAGAATGGGTAGGAAGGTTTAAGAAGTTAGAAGCCTGCGACCATTCTGCAAAAGCAAGACACAATGTGCAAAGAGCAAAAAAAGGCAGATTGTGGCTTTTGTACCATTTGTTCTGCTTTGTAAATGACCCCTAATGACTTAATTATTTATTGCTTATTGAGCTTACAAATAACAAATGTGTTTTTTTCTGCAGAAATGAAAAAAGATTTATCACAGATGCTGCACATAGATAAAAATTACTTTCTCTTTTTTGTAGATTCTCTTTTCTTCAGCTTAGTTTTTAATTACAGGGTACAGTAATGTCCCCAGTATTTTCAATACTTTGACCTATGCATTTCTAGACTTTACATGCTTAAAGCCATTGCTCAGTATATAGCTTGTTCAGGGAGTGAGCTAAATAATATCAATATGCAATGGATTTGTGCCTAGCATGCAAATAAATTGGTTGCAGGGCCATACTTTGTGTTCCATGCTGTGCAAGACTATGCAGGTGTCAGGTTATTGTGCAGTTCTTGGCAAATGATTCCTGTACATAATGTTCCCTTTGCAGCTCAGTGTTGTGCAGTCTGGCACTGGCATGAAAAGAAACTTTCCCATGAAATTAGGTTAAAGCTCCTATTAGTAAACAAAGGTTGGTCATAAGACTGTGCCCCTGCAAACTGAAATAAAACAAAATATGTTTTTGCTGGTTATTTTTTTTAGATTTTCTATAAAAACAATTACATTTTTCAAATGTTTACTAAGGTCTTAAAATGCTGCACAGAAAACATTGTCTGTCATGGTAGGAATCATTCTCATTCCCCCCCTGAAGCTTCTATTTCCATTTTCAACTCTTTTGATCGTATATCTGAGCCGGAAGTCTCTAAACTTCTCCTATCCTCTCCATCAACAACTTGCTCACTTGATCCTATCCCATCACCTCTATTAAAACAGTGTGCTCCAGTCCTCACTCCAGTACTTACTCATATATTCAATTCCTCACTAACGTCTGCTACCTTCCCTCGTTATTCAAACAGGCCTGTGTCAAGCCCATTCTGAAAAAGGCTACACTGGACCCATCCTGTTTCTCTAACTATAATCCTGTCTCTCTCTTACCACTAGCCTCTAAACTGCTGGAACGTCTAGTCTTCTCTCGTATTATTAACTTCCTCTGCACCAATAATCTGCTTGACCCTTTGCAGTCTGGCTTTCAGCCTGCACACTCCACTGAGACTCCCTTATGTAGAGTTGCAAATGATCTCCAGAGTGCTAAGGCCAAAGGGCATTACTCTATTCTCATTCTCCTGGACTTATCTTCTGCTTTTGATACTGTTAACCATTCTGTTCTAATGCAAGTTCTCCATTCAATTGGTATCCGTGATCAAGCTGCATCCTGGTTCTCTTCCTACCTTTCTGACTGCTCCTTCTCTACTTTTGCAAACAAATCCTCTCCTCCTGTTCATCTTAATGTGGGGGTGTCTCAGGGTTCTGTACTTGGTCCTCTGTTGTTCTCCTTGTACACTCTCTCTTTAGGAGACCTTATATCTTCATTTGTCCTTAAATATCACTTCTATACTGATGACATTCAGGTATATTTAGACACTCCCTCACTTACCTCTGATGTTCAAACCCAGATAGCAGACTGCCTAGTAGCTACAGTATCTCTTCCTGGATGAACCAACGCCACCTCAAGCTCAACTTGGCCAAGACTGAGCTCATGGTCTTTCCACCCAAACCGAGCCCTTCTCTTCCTTTCACCATTACTATTGATGGCATGACTATTAACCGGGTTAACTCAGCATGCTGCTTAGGGGTCATCTTTGACCAGTCCCTCTCCTTCTCTAATCATATTAATAATACTGCCAAAACCTGTTGTTTCTTCCTCCGCAATATAGCCAAGATGCCCGAACTGTTGCCTTCATTAAAGAAATATTTATCTTAGAATGTACTGTAATTTCCATTGCTGTTGATAAATATCCTGGGATAGGGGTACATTATATACAAAATATTTTTTTTTTTTATTTATAGTATTGAGCACCCACTTATTATCAATATTAACTTTTGTTTTGTGGTAGATTGTAAGGTCTTTTGTTGTTACGTTTTGGAGCCTAAACTACTTGGGGTAAATACAGCCACACGTATAATTTTTTAATGAAGAATTATTTCAGTTATACAAAGAAAAAAGAGAAACTTGTTATACCTTTAAAAAGAGTCTTATGTACATTGCTTCAGGAGATTGCTGGTTATACCCCACCATCAAAAATATATATCTAAAAGCATAAACCAAAAGGGAAAAAACATTGCACTACCTTGCATCCCGTGTTTTCAACAGAGACAACCTTGCCTGTTCTGTAGAAAGGCCATTTGTAAATAAATGCAGAGTGTAAAGTGCTGATTGTGAAACAAAAGCAAAAGGCCATTGGGAAAGTATTGTATTTGTTTACTTTAAATTAACTGCAGTCTCCAGGCTTTTATCAGGAAATGCTCCTACCTAGTTAAATAAAGGTGTGTAGTCAAGTATGATGTGTCATCTCTTACTGACCTGAGACTAGACCAGTCTATCACCTGAAAAGTGCTTACAAAGTGGTGACGTTAATTGAGGAAGTTGCTACATTGCTTGAAGATACAAAAGCAGAGTAGTTATGTGATCTCTTTTCTCAAAATCCAATCTCTAGAAGGCCATCTCTTGTAGAGTCCATTATAAGCAAATAATTTTTTTTTTTATTAATTATGTAATATTTCTCTGTAATGTAATAATAAAAGAGTATCTTGCACTTTATAATAACTATAGTGGCAGAACTAGATGCCGATGGACCCCTTATCCTTACCCCCTCCCCCAGAACAACCTGCATCGCTGTTCTCCCCTTGAGAGTGTGGGGGCTCAGGTGCAGGTGCATCCCTTCCTGGTATTTACACCAGTGCTGCTAACTAAGTTGCATGCATTCATATTGGGGTAATGCAATAAGCAGCATAGGTGTAAAAATCTTAGAAGAACACTACACTACTCTTTGTGCCATATCTGATTTTATGCCTAGTCAGATATTGATCAGGGAAGTCTTTGCTTTGGCCCCATACTCAGGCCAGTAGGGTGCTGGTGAGTTTGCAAAACTAAAATACTTAATAAGCATGAAATGCAATAAAAGGTGGTCTAATCATCTATAGCAGTCAGTCTGCAGGAAGCATTCACTGGTCAGCTGTTTAAGGGAAAACATCTCATTGACTGCCATGGGTATGGGCACCAAACTTTAATTACACATGGGGCAAATAGAGTCGGCACTGGGCCAGTAAAAATGCTGCTTGATTCCAATGTTATTAATAGGGAAGGAATAATATTATATAGTAAGGCTGTTATTTTTTTCCAGAAAAGGTGGCAACCCTAGGGGCAATAGGGCCTTGATCCTTTATGAATAATTTTACTCACTCTCAGCATATTGTTTATTGCAGTTATATAAAGTTTTTGAAGTAATCAGTTTGTGAAGCTGTCTCAAGTGTCCTCCTTTATCCTTGATATAGATATTACCCTAGGAATAATATCCAGTTTTTTCACTCCTACTTAGTTGTAGTCTGTTTTAATTTCCGAAGAGGCTTGATCATTTCGCTGAATCAGGAAATTTTTATAAAATTAATTGAAAGCCTTGATGCCCTTGTGTCAGTCAGGAAATAAAACCTTGCACAAATTATTATTATTTTTTTTTAATTTAGGAACATTGTTTATAGTCATAAAGCAGTAAAGGCCTTTTTATAACTTTTGATTTAAAAATGTTATAAATGTAAACGATTGGCTCTGCTGCCAAAAACAATAAGTGAAACCTTGAGAATCAAAGTCTAGAAAGATCGGATCAATGAGAAAAAATACATTTCTCTTATGAGGGGCAATCCCAGCCCCTGATATTATATATATATATATATATATATATATATATATATATATATATATATATATATATATATATATATATATATATACACCCATATGCTTGAACTGCACTGACATTTTCTTCTACATCTTATGGGAAAGATTAAATTCATTGTACCATGGGTCACCTAAGGTTTCCGGAGCTGGTGTGTTCACAACTCCCGAACCCCTGGTAGTTATGGTTCTGCATACTAAGCAGAAATCATGGCAAAATAGTCTACAGAAATGCTTTCCAGAGATAGAACCTCACCAAAAGTAGAAGTGGTCCAGGTGCACCATCCCCAGACCCTCAGCTAGGGAAGCAGAAATCTGCAAAATAATCTATGTAGTCTTATGTGTTACGTGCTCCAAATGCACCTAATCAGAGTGGTAGATTTTTCCCAAAAATCCACATGTGGGTTTTAGTGCCAATATTCACCCATTATGTGAACTGGCAGGTGGATGCCATTGCCTACTATAAAGAGCTGTGACAGCAAGTAGAGATTTCATATTTTTGTCTGGAATGGACAGAATGCTCTGTGCCAGGGGCCTAAAAAGATATAGTAGTAATGCAATCTTTTGACATGCACACAGCTGATTTATTTAAAAGATCTCACTCAACTAAACAGTAGGGGCCAGATTTATTAAGGTTTAAATTAAAAATTCAAATTCGATTTTCAAATTTTTTATGGTCATATTCGACTTTGGTTTTTTTAAAAAAAATTCAAATTCGATTTTTGAGATTTATCATACTCTGGCTCTATAAGAATTCCAATTTGTCAATTGTAGAGGTCCAGTGAGCAATTTGGAGATGTTTGCAGTCTTCCTGACATTTTTTTGGAGAAATACACTCGAATCACGTTTGATTGAATTCAAATCTAATTCGATTCGAGTTTTTAGAATTCGATTTTATTAATACATTTCCCTAAGTTGAATTTCAAATTCAATCGAATTTAAGGGAGTTTTAAAAAACTTCGACCCTTGATAAATGTGTCTCTTGATGTTTGTGTGTGGAATTTCCCCAACCAGGGAAATCAAAGCAGAACACCCCCATGACCTTAATATTTTCCATGTTTGCACAATACAGATTAATAACATCTTACCCAATGATCTTGCTGAACTACAGAAGAAGAATGATGTGAGCTCTTTTATAGACGGATCTTCAAGGCATTGTAATAACTTAGAATGCTTAGTCACATCCCTACACGCCTGTACAAAAGAATCAATTAAAAAAAAACATGGTAATGCGTGACTTCCAGATACTGATGACTTAAAGCCATTATAAAAGGAAAGTTTACTAATTAAGCTGAAACCAGTGACACTATTCTTAACTCATTGGACCCGTGTCCTCATGGACTTATCAGTCTCTAGTGGAACCTAACAATAATGCTGCACAAGGGAAAGTTGTGCTCACCGCATATTTTATTAAACGTACAATGATGCAATAGAGTTCTTAAAGGAATAGTTCAGTATGAAAATAAAAACTGTGTAAATAGATAGGCTGTGCAAAATAAAAAATGTTTCTAATATAGTTAATTAGCCGAAAATGTAATGTATAAAGGCGGGAGTGAACAGATGTCTAATAAAACAGCCAGAATCCAACTTCCTGCTTTTCAGCTCTATAACTCTGAGTTAGTCAGCGACTTGAAGGGGGGCCACATGGTACATTTCTGTTCAACGAGTTTACAATTGATCCTCAGCATTCAGCTCAGATTCAAAAGCAACAGATATGACTCATGTGCCCCCCCATCAAGTCTCTGATTGGTTAATGCCTGGTAGCCAGGGTAACCAGTCAGTGTAAACCAAGAGAGCTGAAAAGCAGGAAGTAGTGTTCTGACTGACTTTTTATACCTCAAATCACTCAAGCCTTTATATATTAAAATTTTGGCTAACTAACTATTTTAGAAACATGTTCTATTTACCCAGTTTTTATTTTTACACTGAACAATTCCTTTAATGAATCAGATGCTAGTTCAGTGTAGGGCTGGGCACACCGGGGGTGACTTTGACATAGTTGGCCAGCTTAAATATGTTACAATATATGGACAAACAATCCCTGTTTTGTTTAAAGGGTAAGGCATTTTTGGTAGCTTAAGGCACAAAATGATTCAAAGTCCTTAATATATTGATAATGGGTTGAGTGCAGAGGACTCTTGTATTTGTATATATATATATATATATATATATATATATATATATATATATATATATATATATATATCTGTGTGAAGAATAGCGTCACTCACAGGGTTGTTTTGAATGCAGACAATAAATATTTATTCTACTCAACGATTCGATAATCTCCCAACGAAGATCCCCGTGAGGGATCGAAACGTTCAGTGGAATAAATACTTATTGTCTGCATTCAAAACAACCCTCTGAGTGTCGCTATTCCTATTCTTCACACAGATGTTTATCCTTCCTTGCTGGCACCCGGGTATATACACAGTATTATATATATATATATATATATATATATATATATATATATATATATATATATATATATATAATATTTGGCAGCTACAAGAAGGTTATTATGGAGATCGAAATACACAAGAAAGATGCATCCAGGCATATATAGTAAAGGTGTTGGATTTCTTAGCTGGAAACCTGTCATTCAGATTGTACATTACAATAACGAAGCAGCACAAATCGATATTTGTGGCAAAATAATCCAATTGAGTTTTTTTTTAATGATGTAATGTTTTTTTACAAGGGTTAAGTATGATGATCCAAATTACAGAATGATTCCATATCTAGAAAAACGTAGGCGCCAAGCATTCCAGATATTAGATCCCATAGCTGTATTATCATATTCATAGAACTAGACTTTGAAATTTGATATGCACTTATGTTATCATTATTTGACTCGACAATTGTTAAACAAAGTATTGCATGTTTTTCTAGAATATCTCCTGATAAGTGTAGGGCCTTGGAATATATTTTATTAAAAGTCAAGAGATAACCGTTCAGAACAATAGAAAGCATAGCAGAATCTTATAGAGATACTGACGACAGAAATTAAACCTTTTTTTTTACATCTACCATAAAAACTTTATGCTGTTTATAATTTTGCCATATATATATTTTCTTAATGCTTTTACATTACTTATTTGATCTCCCATGTTCTTCTATGAGGGGGCTGCCATATTTGTGCAGCAGTAGTCCTTTAGCATTAGAAACTTTAAAGGTACATTAACACCAAAAAATGAAAGTGTTTTAAAGGAATCACAATATATTGACTGTTGCCTTGGTAAAACTAGTGTGTTTGCTTCAGAAACAACTATAGTTTATATAAACAAGCTGCTGTTTAGCCATGAGGGCATTATATTACCATTACTTTAAAGCACATTTTAAAAACACATTTTTTTGGTGATACTGCTCCTTTAACTGACAGGTCAGGTTGGCAAAACAGTGAGGTTTGGGAACTTCAAGTAACAATTACTTACAAAAGCGGATGCATCAACTAAAATTGATCAACATGACCTATACGTAAATTTTAATGTAAATTTATATTTAATATGATGAAGAGTTGTTTTTTAGTATCAGTTTAAGCTAGCCTCAAACATTTAGGGGGTTATTTAATAAAATCTGATTTAATATCATTACTTTAATAAAAAAAAAACACGACCAAACTCCCATACCCGATTTGACTTTATGTATTATTTAAAAAGCTTAAATGAATCGGTTCAGGGAAAAACACAGAAGAATCGTACGAAAAATCGTATTGTATGATTTGATCGGACCCGAAATGATTAGATTTTCAGGATAAACCCAGCACAGACCATGATAACTTCCAATTAGGATAGGGACCTCTGCCATTGACTTATACACAACCGGTCTGAGATGGTGGATTTTGGATCAGGCATTAATAATTCTTAATAACCCTGGCCTCTGGGCACCCTCAGAAGAAATCTGGCGCTGATCATTAGTGTGCTTATAAAACACTAAGAAGACACCGTATTGCACAGAAATTAGATTTGTGGTTAAGTACGTCAGTAAATCATGGACCCTGACTAATAGTGGGGAATAACTCCTTAAGGGTGGTGGCAGACGGGGAAATTCGTCGTCCAGTGACAAATCTTCTCTACTGTGGGCAACTAATCTCCTTGAATTGCCTACCCGCTGGCAAGAATGCGAATCATCGGCCGGATGGCATACGTATTGTATCGGAATCCCGAAGTCCCTAGAAGTTTCCTCATGAGGCAACTTCAGAAAACAAATCGATTCGTATGCCATCCCATCGGCAATTCGTATTCTTGCCGGCAGGAAGGAGATTAGTCGCCCGCAGTAGAGGGGATTTGTTAATGGGCGACTAATCTCCTCATCTGCCACCACCCTAATGCCTGGGAGTGGAAGGTGTTAAGGAGGATATACTGTAAGGAATGAAAATCAGTCACACTTAAGAACCAACAGTAGCACTTAACAGCTAACTTTCTGGGGAACCCGCAACCTGTTGAGACCACTAGATCATGACTCCACAGAGCCGGTGTCATATGCTTTTAGAGACCAGTGCATTTCTTTACCATTTGACAAACTTGTTCACAGGTGGATTTCCTTTGCTCTGCGGCACTCACAATCCTGTCGGTTAAATCCAAAAATCCACCATCTCAAACCTGTCCAGGTCATGTAGAAGTCAATGGCTGATGTCCCTTTGAAGATATCTGCAGTAGGTTTTGTCTGATAATCTGAAAAATTCTGGGTTTTCGGGTGATAACCCAAAACAATCGAGCGTTTAGAGTGTCAAATCTGAAATATTTGTATGATTTGAGTTTTCCCTCGATTTTATTGAGTCTTTTCCCGGCCCGACTTTTTTGAGTTATTTTATTGATAAATAACATGAAATCGTGGTAGTTTGTGGTCAAGCTTGATTTAATAAAAAGATGAGATAAATTCAAGTTTTTAGTAAATATCCCCCTTAAAGGACCAGTAACATCAAAAAATTAAATTGTTTTAAAGTAATAAAAATATAATGCAATGTTGCCCTGCACTAGTAAAACTGCTGTGTTTGCTTGAGAAACATTACTATTGTTTATATCAGGGGTGTCCAAACTGCGGCCCGAGGGCCACATGCGGCCCAGGATGCATATGAATGTGGCCCAGCTTGGTTCCCGAGGGAACGTCATGTTGCATAGGATATAGGAGGAGGGGGGACTCTGCCCATTGCCCAGTTACTAATATAATAAGTCTATTTAATATCCAGGTGTCCCATATTCCAGTGTAGAGCTCCATCTGGTCATCCAACTGGCATTGTAGTTATTTTCTGTGTATTTCCTTTACTTTTACAAATCAAACGTGTTTGTGTATTTCATGTGTGGCCCCAGACAATTTTTCTTTTTCCAATGTGGCCCTGTGAGACAAAAGTTTGGACACCCCTGGTTTATATAAATAAGCTGCTGTGTAGCCATGGGGGCAGCCATTCAAAGGAGAAAAGGCTCAAGTTACACAGCAGACAGCAGATAAGCTCTGTCTGTCTAATGGTGTTATCTGTTATCCATTATCTATCCTGTGCCATTTAGCCGTTTTTCAATTTCCGCCATTGATACACAGCAGCTTGTTTATATGAAGTATAGTAATGTTTCTGAAGCAAACACATCCGTTTTACCAGTGCAGGGCAACACTACATGATATTTTCATTACTTTAAAACACTTTCAGTTTTTGGTGTTACTGTTCCTTTAATATAGCCTTGTAACTATATTTAATAAGGGCTAAAGACCTTTTTTCTCCCTTGCATTCTTCTTAAACTGTGTATTGGGCCTCTGACCACCCCACCCTAGAGACCTCGGATTCCCATACATGGCCACATTGGGGTTGCCAAACCGTGACCAAATGCTGTATTACATATTACCATAACAAGTGCCTGCCATTGGAAAAATTTGGAAAATTTGTTATATTCAGTCCAACTGTACCATGTTTAAAATCATATATAGGGTACCCTTGCTGTGTGTGCAGTATACATACCTGCTTTATGAATACAGGTATGGGACCCGTTATGCAGAATGCTCGGGACCTGCAGTTTTCTGTATAACAGATCTTTCCATAATTTGTATTTTCATACCTTTTCTACTAAAAAATCATTTAAACATGAAATAAACCCAATAGGCTGGTTTTGCTTCCAATAAGGATTAATTATATCTTGGTTGGGATCAAGTAAAAGCTACTGTTTTATTATTACAGAGAAAAAGGAAATCATTTTTAAAAATTTGGATTATTTCTATAAAATGGTGCCTATGGGAGACAGTCATTCCTTAATTCTGAACATTCTTGATAAGGGGTTTCCAGATAATGGATCCTATACCTGTACAGAAATGATGTACAGAGACCTGCAACAAGTCAAGTAAGCATGAAGGCACTTACTGGCGACCACAATGGGGGTTATGTAATAAAAGACACTAAGTTTGCCCAGGAGCTGTAACCCATAGCAACCAATAAGCAGGTAGCATTTACGGAAAAACCTCTTATTGGTTGCTATTAGTTACTGCCCCTGGGCAGTGCCTTTTATTACATATGGGGGATAGTGTGACAAAAGGAAAAGGTGAACTGGCACTGCTCTCATAAATATAAAAGCACAGATAGAGGGAGGATGAATATATGATTTCATGGTACTGAGTAAAAGCAAAAGCAAGTTTTACACTGTATGCAGTTAATGGGGTTGTTCACCTTCAAACAACTAGTTGTTTTCAGATAGATCCCTAGAAATAATGACTTTTTCCAATTACTTTCCATTTTCTATGTGTGACCGTTTTTCTAAAATTGAAGTGTAAAGTGTCACTTTTCACCTTCTAAAGTCTAATATAGAGGTGCAGCTCATACTTGCACAAAGGAGAGCTGTACTTAGTAGCTGCCATAATTAGGCATTAGTACAGGGCTCCCCAGTGCCTTCCAGCTGGAACTTTCTGAATGACAATCAAGATAGAGGCCTTAGACGAGTTGCATTTCTGCAGGACTACATACAGGGCAAAGCACAATTATTTGTGCTTCATTCTAGAAAACTGCACCAAGTGTAAACAATTAAGGTAGTTGTGACACATTTATTTGTAAAAGTGTCATTTTGTTAAGTCACTGCAGGTGATAATACTAGGCAAGGCTGGATTACTCACTAGGCACCTTAGGCACTAGCATTTGGTCTGGTTCCAGAAGCGGCACAGCACATCATTCGGATGCAATCAGATCTCTGAAATGTAGTAGAAGGTTGGGCCCCAAAAGCCCTACCTTGCTTAGGGCCCCATTTGGTGTTAACCCAGCTCTGATCTGGGCCCACAGTGTTCTACTCAGAATGTCCAATTATCTAAAGCAGCCTACAGCACATTAACTAAATCAGTATTGTAGAAGTATGTGGATTGCAGAGAAATATTCTTAGCATTCTCTTCCTTTTTATCTAAACCTATTCTGGGAAGTCCGGCCTGGAAGTCCTTTCATTGCAAATACTATTTCTCAGAGCTGATGAGCTGCAATACTGTCTGTTTGTTGGTAACTATATAAAGATATCAATACTTTGTAAATGGGGTGAATGAAATGTTATTTCCAGGAAACTAGTTTGTTCACAAGCTAATGTGTCATGCTGCCGCTGCTAACTGTCATATCACTGCTGAAGTTCATTTCCAGACAATTTAATATTGTAGTCACAAAGGCAGCATTCAGATGACCTTACCAGAATTGCCAGCAAATGCACAGAGACTACTAATGCTATTCCCTGTATTCAGACTGCTGAGTTATTCAGCCGCACATTCTTTAGACTTTCATGTGTTTAACCGAGCCCTATGTAGAGCAGCCGTTTGTCTCTACGGGCAGTGATTCTGCGTGTGAATGCATTTCCATGTATAAGTGAACTCCTACGTGGTACTGCTGATACAGAGAAGCATAGCAAATAACCCATCCCTCAGAAAGAGAACATATAAAAGTAATTCTTATGCAGAGTATAAAGAAATAGTAACAAAAAAATAAGTTTGTGAGCTTAAGAATAAAAAATTTGTACAAATGCTAGTAATATATGCAGCGTGTTGGTGCAATGGTTAGCACTGTATTACTGTCTCTCAGTATCGGTTTCTAGGTGCAATATATGTGCATGGGGCACTTCCCCTGGCTCCTGATGGTGTGTATGTGAAAGGGACCTTAGATTGAAATCTCCTCTGGGACAGGCATAATGTGAATGATGTATAATCTCTGTAAGGAACTGTTGAAGATGCCAGTGCTATACAGATATTGGAGCTGTTATCAAGAATGCTCGGGACCTGGGGTCTTCCGGATAATGGATCTTTCCTTAATTTGGATCTTCATACCTTAAATCTACTAGAAAATCATGTAAACATCAAGTTCATCAAGTACAATGCACAGTTTTAGTATTACAGAGAAAAGGGAAATCATTTTTTTTTTTAAATTTGGATTATTTGGATAAGAGTATATTGGGATACCATTCTGTAATTCAGAGCTTTCTGGATAATGGGTTTCCGGATAATGGATCCCATACCTGTTCAAGTAAAACATGATACAGGATGATAATCATAGTAATAGTTCTGCTTTAATCTGCTAAAAAGGGTTGTTCACCTTTGAGCTACTTTTTACTATGATGTAGAGAGTGATATTCTGAGATGGTTTTTATTTTTTATTATTTGTGGTTTTTGAGTTATTTAGCTTTTTTATTCAGCATCTCTCCAGTTTGCAATGTCAGCAATCAGCTTGCTAGGGTCCAAATTACCCCAGCAGCTATACACTGATTTGAACAAGAGACTGGGCGATGAATACAAAGACTCTCTCAGATAAGTAATAAAAAGTAGCAATATATTTGTAGCATTACAGAGCATTTGCCTCTTAGACGGGGTCAGCGTCCCTCATTTGAGAGCAGGAAAGAGTCAGAAGAAAAGAGTAAAATAATTAAAAACGATACAAAATAAATAATGAAGACCAATTGAAAAGCTTAGAATTGGGCATTCTATAATAAACTAAAAGTTAACTTAAAGGTGAACCACTCCTTTAAGTGCAATGCAGTTTAATGTAATGAGAGGTAGCTGTTCAGGATGCAAAAGGTGCAAAAGCTTCAAAATCTTACAAGGCTGCCATCAGGGGGTACAGGGGACACAGCAGTCGGGGAGCCCAATGGCAGAAAGGGGTCTCAGTAGCCGTGAAAGTGTTATTCACATGCCGCAAAGGGAACAGGGCTTGTGGGAAGCTAGCCAGTTTTGACATAATGTGAATGGAAATCATGTGTGTGGGGATTTCTTCCCCTTGGGGCACCATTCTACTTGGCAGGGCCCACAAGCTAGTGATCAATGGGCCAATAATTGGGGAAAAAAAGAGCAAGAAACTGCTATAACATGGAGATTACAAGCAGGGCATCCACTCTTGCATGTTTATATTATTTAAAAGGTGTAACATTATTTAAAAGGTGTAACATTTCCCTCTTCGTCAGAACAGACCTGATCCATAGTAACTACTGATCACCAGTATAATTTGAGAGGAGAGGCCAGAGTGTACAAGTGACATACTTTCCTAATACTTGTCAGTGTCGAACTGGCCCACCGGGATACCAGGAAAACTCCCGGTGTGCCGAGGTGTCAGTGGGCCCTCTTGCTTCTAATCATTTGGCCTATTTCATGGTCATTCCCTATTTCTTTATGGGAGAAAAGAGACTTAATAATGGAAGAATAGAGTATTGTATGTAGGGATAAAAGACTAGGAGAATAAAGAGGTTGAGTGAAGAGAGGAAGAATAATAGTTTGGAAAGTGGGCCCGCAGTCTAACATTTTCTGGTGGGCCCCCGGCATCCCAGTCCGAAACTTGGAGACACCTGCTAACTTGGTATTATGTTGCTACTGATGGCAGCAGGCCCGGATTTGCGGCAAGGCCGCATAGGCCCGGGCCTAGGGCGGCAAAAAACTAGGGGCGGCATGCCGCCCAGCCGCACTATGGGGACGCGTGCGTCCCCATTCAATTACAGCAGCTGCGCCGGCGAAAAAACGCCGGCGCGCTGGGAAGGGGAGGTGAGGTGGGCGCTAGGACCACGCGGCCGCCTGGTCGGACCGCGCGGCCTAGGGGCGCCGCACACGGAAATCCGGCGCTGGATGGCAGCTCTGATTACCCATCACTTTTATAAAAAGTTTTAGGAAAGGAGTACTGATGTCAGCCTTTCAGTCTGTGTCCAGATAATCAGATTGAGTAAATGATAGGTACTAACAACTTAATGTAATAAAACACGGAAACCCCTTTAAGTATTCATTTTTGGGGTATAGTTTTCCTTTAAAAATAAATCTTTCAAATCTCCCCTGTTGACAAATGCTTCTTTCTCACAAATCTTGCAGACCTTTAAGAGGTCCAACCGAATGCTTTTTTCAGCATAACGAAAGAAAATGTTAACTTAAGCAACCTTTTAATATGCATTCAATAAACCTTTTTGCGTCATTTTGTAAAGTGCTATTGAAAACAGTATATTCTCTGCAGTGCTGGTGTTATGTTTTGGGTAGCCGAGGATGAGTAGAATATAACAGTGCTTTATTAGCAGAGTCTCATGCAGCCATTACACAACAGTAAGCTTTCACTTTCAAGCCACCAGGAAGTATGCACAGTACAAGGATGAGCACAGTGACATCTACAGGCCATTTGCATGAACACCACAGCTGGTTCTGACTGCTAAAGCAATGTAATAGCACTGTGAAGAATGGTGCAAGGCATTGTGGGAAATAGTTTTGGCTGGACGAGTTAAACATTTACAAATAACTCTAAAACCAGTGAAAATGTTTTTTTAAAGTATATTGGGAAGTTACTTACATTTTCTTTCATTAGGAAAAAAAATATTTTCGGATTTACATTGGTAAATGGTAAAATGTCAAGGGTTGTAAGGTTTTTGTAAAGGTGATTGTTGAACAGCATGGGGCACGTTTACTAAGGGTCGAATTTCGAAGTGAAAAAACATTCGATATTCTCGATTCGTCAAAGTCGACGTTTTTTTGATCGAATATAGCCATATTTGATTGAAGTAAAATCGTTCGATCGTTTGATTAGAACGATTCAAACGATTTAATCGATCGAACAATGATTTTTTTTTTAAAAAAAAACTTTGACTTCTAAAAACTTAGCCAAATGTTGGCTATAGGTTCTAGGAGGTCCCCATAGGCTAACATAGCAATTTGGCAGGTTTAAGGTGGTGAAGTGTCAAAGTCGAAGTTTTTTAAAGAGACAGTACTTCGATTTTCGAATGGTCGAATATTCAAAGTTTTTCCACTTCAAATCAAAGTCGGCCTATTCGATGGTCAAAGTACCCAAAAATTACTTTGAAATTCGAAGTTTTGACTTTGAAAATTCACTTCGAATTCACTTCGACACTTAGTAAATGTGCCCCTATGTGTCTGTCTGTTACTATGCTCTGCACTGTCCTGATTACATGTACCATTGAAAGCTTTCCTCTGGTCAAAATAGCACTTCCTACAATGTCCTGTGATTCAAAGAGCATTGAAGAAGGAGAATCACATAAGTGAGTAAGTGTTTGATAAAAACTTTCCTACAGCCTTTTCACCTTTACAGTAGTTAAAGCCTAACAAAATCTAATTCTTTGGTGATTTCACTTCTAGGGCTTATGAGTGTTTCTTGTGGCTTCCTATGTACAGTCATACTCTGACAATTCATTTGCACATGGACCCTTCTGACTGTAACTGGATGAGTTCATAGCTGATGGAATTATAGGTATTCTATATTCAAAGTAAAGCTTCTCCATAGGAATGGTCATAAATGTAATGATATTGATATCAGAGCATTTTTGTCCCCATCCAGCTTTCATAAGCTAGTGTTTGGAGTACACTGTCAGTATCGTACTGGTGGGCCTGGGCCCGCTGGAGCTGCCAAATCTGTTGTTGATGAATTTATGTGAAACCTCTCAACATGTAGTTCATGCAACAGACAAAGCAAACACTTAAAGGGGTAATTTATTAAAATATCCATTTATAAACAGGATAAACCTTCCCTTTAAGAAATGTAAAAATGTTAAATAAAGTTACTAAGGTTACTAATTAGAGTCTCTTGTTTTTTTCGTGGTGAAATGCAGCTAAATATTTTGCTCCTTCCTAATACTGAGTCATTATCGGTAGTGAAGAAAATGCTTTCCCAGCATTCTTCCAATCCACCCAGATTGCAAAAAAGGCTTCCAGTAAAATTGTTTCCAAGACTTTGGCCAAACAGCTAATCAAAGACTTACATTTAACTAAAGACAGCCAATGTCCTACGATCTCCAACCAAACTCACATCATAGACTGGTTCTCCCAATCAACTCCGTGTTCCACTGATAGCCCACAGAACAGTGACTAGTGTGGAGTGGTGTCACAAAACCACCTCACTCAACCACACTTAACTCTTGGGTTTGGCTACAAGGGGTTACAATCAGTCTCTCAATCACCTTACACACAGGTTAGACTAACAACAGACACCCCAAAAACACACCAACACCCACAAAGTTCATTCGCTGCCACCATCTATCATTAACAGGCGATAGAAACCTAATGTGACTATTCCCCTGCCCTCTATAACAGGTAATAACTCACACTACAGAATACATCAAACACTCTCTCCTATGGTAGTTACTCAGGGTAAGATCCTACTAGTCTAACAAGCACTCCAGCAGCCAAAGGGTTAATCTACATTCAAACACACTTTCCTGCTAGCCGTACTAGTTATCCAACATACAAATAGGCAACTTTCCCTTTCCACACATACGAAGAGTTCATACACGTAGGCACAAGCATTCATAGGGGCAATGAGTTTGTTTAGAGCACAAGGACTAACGTATTAAATGATATTTAATATTTAAAAGAAACAGTGCATATGTATATATATATAAAAATGATATTACAAAGATGACACATAGTTGCAAATACAGTAAATAAAATAAAAGGGAGTAAAAACACAAAGAAAACCCTTACTTTACCAAGTTTTGAAGTTGTCAGTGTATTTCCTCTGAGGCACGAGTTGGAAGCTGGACATACAATCCACTGAAAAAATGGAGCCTCCTTGTATGACAATGTGATATTGGGAATGTCACCTTTTTATTTCCTGCTGGGACACTCCCCTCATTACCTTATGCATGAGGTAGGAGTGCCCAGGAACATGTCATTTACGACCCCCTGCAGGGGGTTTGCTACTCTCAGGCAATATTCCCCAATATCCCTTAATATAATATGGGTACTTGCCAGTACCCAATACTATAATAAAAACATGGGCAGGCTGTGATCCATATGTGGGCAAGAAGAACAATACCAAACACTAATAGGTTCCCACTTTCCAGTCCCCCAGGAACCAGCCCTCCTAACAGGTGGGTATAGGCTGGCCCTGTTTGGTATTATAAGGAAGCATGTGACCTCCTCATAACCAATATGTAAGTTATGAGGTTGTGAATCCTATGACACAGGAGATATGGATACTTTCCTATAATCCATAATTTTCTACTAGCTATCCCCCCCTGCTGCTCTAGGTCCACAGCTCTGTTCTGTGATCAGCCAATCAAAGAACAGACTGGCCCAGCTTCCTTGCCCAAATGGTGTGGCTCCAGACCATCTCAGATGACAGATATGGATTTCACCTTTCCACAGCCCCCTGGTGAGATATACACTAAAGGGTCTCTGTGTGAGCCTGAGACTGAGTAATTACAGTATTAACTTTTAAAATGCCAGGGCAAGGTGGCCCTGGCATGACAAGTGGTATTTGTTTTTATATTTTATAAGTGAGGGTCAGTAGCTTGTGCCAAAAGAACCTCCATAAGCACCGCAGTCTCTAGTTATGGTGGCCTAATCATTGGCCATCTGGGTTAAATATTATTGCATGACCATAAGAATTATGAATATGCATTTGCTAAATACATTTAAGGACCATAACTAGGTGTGGAAAGAACATACTTTCTGTATATTTTATTAAACTGCATTATCTTTTTTTTACTGTTATTAGAAACATAAGAAAATATATATAACAAGAGTTATTATGCCTAGTTATTTCTGAATATGTATATTCAGCTATAGAGAAGGGTGTATAATTTTATAGTAAAGTGTATCCATCCCAATAATGTAACTGGAAAGAGTGGGAACTACAACATGGAGCTTTAAAAATTGTTTAAAATGTAATGGTGAGCACAACTTTCCCTTTTTCGTTATAGTTTATACAGGAGCAGTGTCCATGTTGTAGCTCCCACCATCCCAGCTACAGTCAGGTGATCCCAGTGGTGGCCAATAGTTTTCAATTGAAAAATAAAGTTGGTTGGACACCATCAGATTTTATCTTGTCGGATGAAGACGCGGTGTTTGCATCCGACAGTTGTGTCACGTAGGAAGGGACATTTTCCATGTTGTTCACATGTCAGATTTTATTATTTATTATATTTTGACCCACGTGACTGCATCCAACTTGTTGGATGCGTTTTTTCGATCATACACCATCTGACAAAAGTGTTAATGGAGTTTAACCCTCAGTCCCCGTGTATAAATGTATAATGAAGCATTAGAATTCTTAATGAATCAGATAAAAGTTGAGTGTAGGACTGGCCATACCAGGGATGATGACTTTGATGTAGTTGGCCAGCTTAAATACAGTATATTGCAATATATGGACAAACAATGGCCGTTCTTCTCGCCCGCTGATTGGTCGCCAGCATTGGAATGGACGCCGGAGTAAGAACGGGCGACGGTGTCGGAACGCCAGCGTCAACGTCATGACGTCCAGCTATAGGCGCCAAAACAGGCCTATTTACAGGAGCTTGAACACTGCAACAGTGCCCAAGTATAGGTTTCACTTTGTGCATTCCTGGGTGTGACTCTAGTATTGTTTTATTGATTCCTGTGTACCGGCCTTTGCCTGATTAACCCTTTTGACCCTATTCTGCCTGGATTGACCCCTTGCGTGAACTCTGACCATTCTATTGCCGAACTCTCTTGTACCTTGAACTTTGTTTGCTTGAACTGCCTCCTCTTTGGTCCACACTCCAACTGTGCTTTTGGGCCCTTACATATATACATTTTTTATAAGTCCTGTGTTTGTGTAGTTTCTTGTAAGGACGATTAACTATGTGTTTAATCAACACCCAGGCAGCTGATTTTCTATAATAAGACGACGGCTTCAACTGGGATGACCCCTGATTCATCTTCTTGGGACTTTAGGGTCTTCCTCTCTGTGGCTTTTGGTTTTGAAAATAAGATAGTCGGGGCAGTGACTCACTGTTCTATGTAAAACTTTTCTGCAATATTAGGCTTGCTTTCATTGAACAACATAGAAGGTACATTTCTTTGTAATAATTCACAAATAAATAATATTAAACTTGTAATAAATGTTCTTTAATAAGGTTTAATAAGGTTTTTTAATAATGATTACATTAGTAGTCAGCCCGAGGCCTTCAAATGTGTTTTGACTCCTAGTAAGTCACCTACTGCTCAGAGTTCTATGGGTACAGACACAACAATCCCCTATAGATTTGCCTCTACTCTAATTATATGAGATAGATTACTAAGAATAAAATCTTTGTGAGTGAGTTAGTTCTATAAGGATGAATCCTGGAATAGAAACGGAAACTCAGCATTATAATACAGTTCATATCAGGTGTTATCTAATGGCTAGATATCTGGGTGTTATTTTCCAAACATTTATTGATTTATGCAAATACATATGTATGCTAGACAGGTTTATGGTATTTTTGCTCTGGCTGTGAGCAAATAGAGTTTTTTTTTAATGTTGGTTGTTTTGGTTATTCTTTGCAATATATAGCTAGCCCTGATCCCAGTGACTCAAGGTTACTGCCCTTAAAGGACCAGTAACGTCAATTTTTTTTTTTTACAAAATTCGTTAGTATACATCGAAATATAAACACCAACACAGTTTAAAATTTTAAATTGCAAAGCCTTTATTAAAAAATAACTTACTGAAACGCCACTTCCTGTCCTCTTCAGAAACAGCGACACGGCGACCATCCATCCTGCAGCAGTTGATTTCTTCTCCCTGGCTATCTCTCCTGGCCACCCTATGTCTGCCGCGCTCTGCTCTGCCAGCAAGATTGACAGCCAGCTTCTTCTTCTCCTCGAGTCACTTCTTGATGCAGCCGTACTGGTCCTGGTGGTGATCATCTATGGGGCAGTTGTGGTTGGCACGAAACCCGCATGCGCTGGCCTTCTCCCTGCACACTCGGTGTGCTGCTGCTGCTGACTGAGCCCTGCTGCCCCTTGTCTCCGCTGAACCCTGTGTGATGGAGGTCCCTGCTGGTGATCTGCGACGGAGAGCGCTTGTTGTTGCTCCTATTGCCCGGCCTGTCACTCCTGATCGCTGCTCCCATTAATAGTAGCGCCATGGAGAGCCTGTCCCGCAGTGCTGCTGCAGATTCCATTGCCGTACTTCTCCACCGATAACAGCTTCAGTTCAAGTGGCATCGCCTGGGACAGCGCCACGCTGACAGGCTCTCGTTAGGACAATACAGAACTCTTCATCGCTTTTATTTATTAACGTGCTCAGATTATATTTTTTCATTAGTTCTTGCTGACAGGGGGTCTGCAGCGTGTGGGGGGCGGCGGAGAGCACCATGGATCTGACAGGAGAGCCTGTCAGCGTGGCGCTGTCCCAGGCGCTGCCGCTTGAGCTGAAGCTGTTATCGGTGGAGAAGTACACCTTGTCGCCGTTTCTGAAGAGGACAGGAAGTGGAGTTTCAGTAAGTTATTTTTTAATAAAGGCTTTGCAATTTAAAATTTTAAAGTGTGTTGGTGTTTATATTTCGATGTATACTAACGAATTTTGTAAAAAAAAAAATTTGATGTTACTGGTCCTTTAAAGGGGACCCATCACCCAAAAACAATTCCAAATCCTATTTTATCATGTTAGTCAAGCAAAATGAACTTCAATTACACTGTATACGTGATTTGAATCTTGTTTCCTTCGGTCTGGGAATTCATAATTACACCAAGCAGGCAGGAGCCATTTTGTGGACACTGTTATTAAGACACGCCTTGCATCATCTCTGAATCTTGTTTGTGCACCAGAATGGGGGACCCAATGTCCATCCCCATGCCCTGGCTACACAATTAAATGGTGAAGAGAAATGAGGGAATGTGGGGAGAGCAGTCACATCTAGGAAGTGCTGAATGGAAAGTGAAAGTAATTGCCTATCCCCCCTCTATGCCTAAGGCATAGAGGAGGGGCAGACAATATTTGATTGACAGCTGAGATTTTTAAACAAGTTAACAATAGCTATGAATGCTTTTAAAAAAAGTATTTGGATTGAATGTTTAACTTCAAAAAGGACTTTTATTAACAACTTTTTATGTCTGGGTGACAGGTGCACTTTAAGTATGCTGTTTGCTTCTAAGTACATTGTGTTGCAGAAGGGCTTTGGTGTTGGGTAAGTGTAATAATGGGATATTGAGAAAAAAAAAATGGCTCAGACAATTCAGGGCAGAATTTATGAACATAATTGGTAAGTCCCTTACAAAAGCCAGAGGCACTTTGTAAAATATAATTATGCTGTGGATTCATTTCTTAACAAACGGAAAATACATTTTTGAACAGTTAATTATTTTTGTAACAGGTACATAATATTCCTTTCAGTTGTTAGTAAAATATCACCTTTCAGCTGGTTCCTAAGTAAAACTGCAAGTATGCATGTCAGCATAGGCAGAGGGATGATAATTAAGGTTGAAAAAAAGACACATCTATCATTTTTATACCTTTTCTTTAAATTAAACTGCCTGACTGCCTTTCTAACCAACTGATCCAAAGCATCCAGTGAAACGTAGTGGATAATTTCATAACAGGTATATTCTATATAGCGAGAGGCAGTAGGCACTGACACCCTCCAGCATAGGGAGTAATGGTACACCAGGCAATCTAATGGATGCAAAAAACATTAGGGATAGATGAATCCAGGGTAAATGAGTTGCCATTTTAATTTAAAATGCCCCCCTGAACACTGGGTAACATAAATGCTGTACAAATTTTATTTATCATGCCACCAGAAAGCAATGTAAGATAAATGCAATGCTAATACCATCTGAATGAACTAATAACCTCAGTAAAATCATAGGTTAATTGCAGTGCATTGCAGTTTATTTTTAGCTTCTAATATGTATTCAAACCAATGTTTAATCCACATGGGGTGTGTTCTTGTAAAATAAAACAGCAGGGTTTGCCATGGCATGAGAAGGGTTAATGTTGGTATGGTGGGAGACATAAGAAAGCAGCAAACAGATAGGTGCTGGGAAATTTGTCTAAATAATGGTTGTGTTTAGGGAGAGAAAGCAGAAGAAATAGTGGTTTTATGAACAAGATTATCAAAGCATTTGCCTTCTTCAGGTCTTAAACTGGCATTGTATGGCACTAACAGTGGAGTGGGGTGGAGGGCTGATAACCTCTGTGTCAGCAGCAGAAATGTAATAAATCTTACAGAAATTTCAGATCTCTGTGATTCTCCTCTCCATGTTGCTGGTTTTGCCCTCAAAGTCTAAGTCCCGGTGCAGTAATTGGATTGGTTGGAGGGAGGTTCAAAGCCAACTTTCAAGCCAATCAAATGGCTCAGAAGTAGTACAGGGACTTTAAACTCTCAGGGCAAACCAATCAGCATGGAAGCTTCCTGAATCAAGGAAGATGCCTGCTTGCAGTGACAGAAAATACACGGGGCTCTTCAAACTCCCCCATCCCCTGCTTCTCATCACACAGATAACAAAGGTCAGGGAAAAGGGTTTTATATGTTTTTCCCTCCGTTTTTTTTTTCACTTTACTTTACACTTTTAAAAGTGTCAGACATGTTTGGGGAGACTTAGCCTTCCCTAGCTTGATAGAAAATCCGCCTATGCATGTCAGGGTTATCATATTATTTGAAAATTCAGGGACAAATCTAATTAACGCATGGTGCAGGGCAATCAGTGCAGCCCTTCTAGCTGGATTTCTAGATGTGTTCCTGAATTTTCAAGTAATATATTAATAACACTAATGCATGTATTTTGTGCTGATGCTGTGTAATGAAATTCTTTGAGAACTTCATATGAACTGCATGGAAGAAGACCTAAAAGTACAAAAGGTCTGATTGACTAGACTTTTCAGACCTCACAAGAAATGAAAGCTCCTATGGCAGCCCTTTGACTTGTTTTAGAGGATTGTCCAAAATAGCAATTGGGCATTTTGTAAACCGAGAAACAAAACATCCAGAATTCATCTGAATAGCAGTGTATACTTGCGAATCATGATTATCTCTTGAAAGTGCATAAGTCAACATTGGCAAGTGTCAGTATCTTGACCTTCCAGTGCACCTTGTGAGTCCCAGGTGATTGACATTGAGACTGAGGGATCTTTCTGTAATGGGGATCACAATACCATAAGTCTGCTAAAAATCACTTAGACATGAAATAAACTTAGTGAGATTACTTAGGGGGTTATTATGAAACAAAGTCTACCAAACTCCCTTCCAAGAACTGAACTCATTTATCAAAAAAATTTCTCGGAAAAACTTTTGTGTCATACGATTGACACTCTGAAAATTCGACTTTATCAAAAGTTTTGCTGTGAAAACTCAAATTTTTTGGTTAATCTGACAAAAACCCCAACTTTATCGGATTATCCATTGCAGACTACGATGTCAAGAAACAGCTTCAAGGACATCTACCATAACTTCTACATGAGGTTTGAGTTGACGGATTTTCAGATTCAGCTTTTGGATATAATAAATAACTAACAATTCAAGGGTTTTTTTCCATGAAAAATTCGAGTTTTCCCCATAAAAATCTCAACCAGATAAATTAGAGGTTTCATAAATGGGCCTCTAAATTAACATCAAGTACAAGGTACTGTTTTGTCATTCAAAAAACGAAAACAAAATAGACTTACTGTTAGTTGAAAAAGGATCCCAGATAATATATAAAAAGTAGGAAAATCTTTATTAGGACATATTCAAGCCTGACGTGTTTCGTGCCATGGGTGGATATTTATTCATTGGCTTGAATATGTCCTAATAAAGATTTTTCTACTTTTTATATATCATCTCTGCTCCTTTTTCAACTAACAATAAGTCTATCCTGTTTTCGTTATTTTGTTTGATTTCACTTAATTAGATGGTCCTTGAACTGGGGGTCTTTCAGGGATTAGACTACTGTGAATGAGTTTGATTTTATGGAATAAGATTTTTTTGGAATTCACATTGATCTCTGGACTATGCTCAGTTAGTAGAGGCACACACCACAGTCATATAGTTTAACTGTTTTATCATTACAGAGAAATGGAAATAATTTTATACGAATAAGTAGAATTATTTGCTTAAAATGGATTCTATGGGAGATGGCCTTCCTGTAATATGAATTTTCAGGAAAAGAGATCCCATACCTATTATCATTATTATTAGCTATTTTGTGGCTTGCCAATAGCCTCAGAGTTATCTGCTAGGGACACTGTCCTCTAGGTTAAAGGGGAGTCTGTCTCACATACTACCTGGGTATGGCATCACATCATACACATTTATTTCTGTAACTAACTTTTAACACCGACAGTTGTATGGGATTTTCCTGCAACACATTATATTTTAGAGGAAAACATTCTGGCAGAAGTCCCATGGTAGCACTGAAAATATTTTTCTTACAACTTCCATGTAAGTTATGTTGCTATGATGCTGTGCCTTATTATACATGCAGATTCAAAAAAAAGATAAAAACTTTTGGATTTCCAGTTACTGTAAATGAGAGAAAATAACAAAAAAAAAAATCTGTCATCAGTGTAAAAAGTTTACTGGATAGAGGATGGACAACACCACAATTTTCAAAGGTGTCTGGCATTTAATCAGGAAATAAACATAAATTATTCTGACATCTGTGAAAACCACATTAATAGACCAAAAATGTGTAATGGTTCTTATTGGAAAATCTGGTGAAGACATTACTAAATCAGTGAAAGCAGCAAATGTGTAAATATGGGGAAATCCACAAGAAACCCCCAAATATTTGTAGTAATATAGTTGCGAGTGTTTTCAGGAAAGGAATCCCATCCATTACAGTGAGAACATTCCAGGGTTTTTTAGTAACATCTGTAGAGTTGGCCAGGCTATCTGCTGAAAGTGAAAATACAATACAACATGCACCCGCCCTTGAGCTAAAACAGGCAATCTCTCTCTGGCCTGAACTGCTGCACATTCTTGTTTTGTGTTTGCGATAAAAAACAAAGTATGATCTGAAATCACTGCAGCAGGGTAAGAAGATACTTCTTCAGTACAAAAATAATTTAATCCACTAAATGGAATCTTTTCCCTGCCAGTCCACCCATCATGGTGCAAAGGGGGCAGACTTACTAAAGGGCAAAGTGGCTAACGCTAGCGTCAATTCACTAGCATTACCGCCGGCAGGGACATTGTCAATTTACTAACGGGCGCAGGAGCCAATTCGTTAGCGAAAGAGACAAATGCTAGCGGTGATTTGCACTCTATCACCAGGCGACTTTATATTTCTGGCGAATGGACGTTACTTCGCAAATTCATTAAAATGCCGATTTTATTAAACGTTAACTTTTTTGCCAGACTTGCCTTCACCAGCTCAGACAAGGTGAAGGGCAATGGAGTACATAGATCTTCCTCAATCTTCTGTCACTTACATAATATTATGTAAGTGGAAAATGCATCAAAGTTCAAAAAACGCTGGTGACTTTTCCTTTTTTCAGAGTGATAGGCTGCAAAAGTCCTTTAAAAAACTTTTTTTTTTTTTGGTAACCGATTTTCTCCATACATTTTCTTTTCAAAACTTTTTTATTGGTTTATCACAGTGCATCCATTTACATTATAAAGTAACCATTTTTCTGATTTTCAGCAGACAACAGATGTTCACTTACACAGAGGGAATCACCAGCAGTTCAATCAGTTACAAGAAGAGATGACATTCCATTTGTGCATTGCATACCAATAAATATTTTAACTAACAAACATAACTGTCTACAGCTGAGTTTTTCTCGATCTTCATTTATCGCGTTCTCCCAAAATAGTGCCAAAGAACAATAAAGTATTGACATAGAGGTTGCAACTCAATCCGATAACCCTAATCAGTGTGGGAAGTAAAGTGCACATTCGTGGGGAAATTGCACAGTAATATATCAGTATTACATATTAGTATATGATATCCAAGGCGTCCAGATCTTGGTAAAGGTAGTAAATTTGTCAGTTGTGATACTTAACATTCTTTCATTAATCATTATCCAGTTCATCCTATGACGAAACATAGCTATAGGAAGGGATCGTTTCTCCATACATTTTCTAACATATGTAACATTAACTTTACAGTGGGCTCATGTGTAGGGCATTATAACAACTCTTTTGTCTTTATTAAGGTTCCCTGGACATGTGTAATAAACATTTTAAATTTAAAGTATTTGATGCAACATATAACATAAAGAAGTCCATACAACTTTAAGTTTTCCACCATATGCAAATTAACCTGAGCTCAAGATTAGTGATGGGCGAATTTATTCGCCTGGCGCGAATTTGCGTGATTCGCCGCCAGCGAATAAATTTGCAAAACGCCTGCGAAAATTCGCCCGAAAAAATGCGTAAGAAACGGGCGCCGGCGTCAAAAACGAGACGATGGGTCAGTTTTGCGAAATTCGCAGAATTTTCCGGCGAAGCGAAAGTGCGCAAATTCGCCCATCACTACTCAAGATCTCTAGACAGATCTAGATCTAGGAGTTAAACGCTAGCATATCTGTGCTTTGAAATGCTCACATTACCGAAGTACCACTAGCGAAAAGTTGCCAGTGTTCGACGCCCAGTACGAAACTCCACATGTTAGTGAATTGGAGTTGTCTGATCGAATTTTCGCCTGGCAAAGTGTTGCGCTGGTGCGAAGGGGATGCTGGCGAATTTTCACCAGTTAGTAAATATGCCCCATAGAGTTTTTAAAATTTTTAAAAGAAATGGGAAACTCAAGCATATTGTTGGGGGAGGGAAATAGACAGAGATCAAAAAAAGGTGGATATGAATGGAAGCGGGAAGAAAATTTAAGAGAATTAAAGAGTACCAGAGAAAGGGTTCTAGAAGGATAAGGGGACTGCACAAGAGAAAGGTGAACAGTGGAAATCAAAATGGAAAGGTAAAAGGGTGGAGAATATGAGCGGCATGAGAGAGAAGGGGAGAATAAAGAAAAAGTAGGAGATGTGAAGGGCTGGAAGAAAAAGGAAAGTGTGAGATCCAAATGAGAATCTAGTTTGGGGAAATATACATGGGCAGAAGTAGTCAGTAGGAGAGATAGAAGAGGGTTAAACTTGAGTTGATAAAAATAAGAGTATGGAATTATGTACTAGAGCAGAAGAGAAACATGATAAGACAACTGATAAAGAAGACAGAAAGGAAATCCAAAGATAAAACTGTACCAATCATGTGAGCAAAAGCTTTATGGATGCTGTTGGGATATCTCTGCATGGGGAGAAAGATAACCCGCAGAGTAAGTGTACACAGTGCTGACCACTTCAATGTTTATTTTGCAGCAGCTGATATTTTACATACAAAATGGGAGTTCTTGGGCCTAACAGCTTGATTGCATGGGAGGTTGGAAGGGAATTCAAGAAGATCACTGGCACAGAAGGCTTGTTCAAGCAGGGCACCCTTGCGTATTTATTTGCAACATTTCGGGGTAGTACCCCTTTGTCAAACATTGGTTGGAAGGGAACACAGGCCTGTAATTCCTTCTCATGAGGTATCGTCCACACATTGACATTGTGGCACAGGCATTGACTAAATATTCTGTCCTGACACATGAAGAGTTACATTTCTGTTTGGAGAGGCTACAAATAGAATGCTTTCCACTGAAGAACCTGTACTGCAGCTGACTTCCTTTCTGGATGCCAAACCTCTTTTAAATGGTTATTCTTCACTAGTTCGTAGATAATCCACCTGTATTAACTATTTCTGCTTATCTATGCACTAGAAGTCTAATTACAAAAAAGAAACACAAAGCCTATTCATTGACCTCATGTTGATCAAGCAGGTGTACTACAGGGACACTTCTAATAAATGCATGATTTAAATCTAATTGTATTTAAAGGGATACTGTCATGGGAACAATTTGTTTTCCAAAATGAATCAGTTAATAGCGCTGCTCCAGCAGAATTCTGCACTGAAATCCATTTCTCAAAAGAGCAAACAGATTTTTTTATATTCAATTTTGAAATCTGACATGGGGCTAGACATTTTGTCAATTTCCCAGCTGCCCCAAGTCATGTGACTTGTGCTCTGATAAACTTCAATCACTCTTTACTGCTGTACTGCAAGTTGGAGTGATATCACCCCCCTCCCTTTCCCCCCCCCCAGCAGCCAAACAAAAGAACAATGGGAAGGTAACCAGATAGCAGCTCCCTAACACAAGATAACAGCTGCCTGGTAGATCTAAGAACAACACTCAATAGTAAAAACCCATGTCCCACTGAGACACATTCAGTTACATTGAGAAGGAAAAACAGCAGCCTGCCAGAAAGCATTTCTCTCCTAAAGTGCAGGCACAAGTCACATGACCAGGGGCAGCTGGGAAATTGACAAAATATCTAGTCCCATGTCAGATTTCAAAATTTAATTTAAAAAAATCTGTTTGCTCTTTTGAGAAATGGATTTGAGTGCAGAATTCTGCTGGAGCAGCACTATTAACTGATTCATTTTGGAAAAAAAAGTTTTTCCCATGACAGTATCCCTTTAAACTGATTAACAATCAGTGCAACCCTTCTATCTTGGTTTTGATAAGTGTTGCTTATATTTCACATATTCTCTTACGTTTATGAAAAGGGAAAGGGCAGTGTGTTTCTAAGTACTCTTTGTGGAGGCAAATCTCGCAAATTAAGTTTACAGTTACAATTAACAGTACCCTCAGTACAATGGCATTTTAACATTATGTTACACGGGGATGTAAAGGGAGATGAAGTAGATCCTGTGATTGCTGTGGAGCCCAGGAAAGTAATAGGGCCTGAAGTCGTGTCAGTACATGTTTGCAAAAAATTGTGTATTTCCCCCCATTTTAAGGAACCCTAAAAATGATTTTAGTGTGCAATCCATTAGGCAAAGATTTTTCTTTGCCTAATGGCAAAGATTTTCTTAAAACTCCCTATTTTCAGCACTCATAGCAGCCATGCCCGGACTGGCAATCTGTGGGTTCTGGCAAATGTCAGAGGGGCTGCTATAAAGTCCCATAGAAATTTTGTATTTAGTGGGCTGGTGGGGGCTGTTTGTACATGAAATGCCAGGGCCTATTTTAATTCTCAGTCTGGACCTGTCAACAGCCCAAACTTCTAGACACAATTTTCTAAGGAGCTCCAAAAGTCATGTTGCTTTTTATTATCTCAGTCTAGATAGGCAGGTTCACTTGCGCCCAACAGTACTTAGCTCTGCAGTGGCATATATATAGAGGAAGCAAGCAGACCCTGTAGTGGCAGAGGACCATCTTCCTCTATAGTTGTATAAACTATAGTATCCGGCTGACTGCCCCACTCGTGTCCCCCACTCAACAGCTGATCTCCTACCTAAGAGTGGTGGCACAAGCTGGTGGGGAGCAGTGCAAGCAAGTGGGCAGCTGGGTATGGGGGGCATGTTGTTGTTTGCACCAGGCACCTCCACATATTCTTTTTGTGGTGGTACTGCCCGCCATTTGCACTGGCACAGGATACAGAGTGCAGTAATGCCCCAGACCCATGAGCAGGAAGCATATTTTGAACCCAGTTGTGTAAGGGGTTTTGATAAATTATCTAAGCCTTAAATAACCATATCAATCAATTTGAATTTAGGCCCTTTAACTTGCAGTATTCTAACATACATTTTATTTTAGCTGTCTTTAGCACAGAAGTGACTACAGAGGAAGCAAGGGGACAGGAGTTTAGGGGCCCAGTAAAGCCATTATTAAAGAGCAATTTCAATATATCTTAGTAGTACAGGTCAACTTACCAATGTTTTTAGGGTCCTAAATTGAAGTTGCTTAGGGGCCAAGTAGCATTTAGTTATGCCACTGGTTTAACATAGTGTTTGTATTTTTAACAAGTTTAAGTGGTTTAAGAGTTATTTTTTTCTTAAAAACTATTAATGTAATAAACAGTTGGTATATATATAATTAAATTAAATCACAATTTTTTTGCTTTATTGTATGTTTGATATTTCAATCCTTTGCCTTTTTCCACAATTCCAAATATATAGGACTTGGAAAAGAACATGGAATTAATCATCAATGGTGTCAGATGGTATAGTCCCATAAATTCCTTACACTATTGTCTTAAAGTGGAACAAGTGTAGTATCCAAGGAAAAACAGACACATCAATGAACCGATCCAGGGATATAGAGTGTCTGAAACCAACTCTGTCCATCTGGAAAACATCCTTCCATAAATAATATACCAATGACTGTATTTATAGACTAAAACACATTGTAAGAAGTCAAGTATCGGCAAAAGGGATTTAATTTAGGAATGAATTCCTTATGATTTAATTTCAAATAAGTAAGAATAACAGTACTATGGTACTAACGATATGTGTGTATAATGTACATGTTTGTTTTTCTGCATTTGCTTCCATTGTAAGCATTATTTGCTTTTTGATATATTTCTGTCACTTAATCAGGATCATAAAGGGATCCCACACACCCTCCTGGGCCCCACACAAAAGCGGCAAAAACATGTTAGACTCTTCATGCCCAGCCACAACCCCGCTACAGCCCACCATGCCTACCTTTTTTCCTGCTTGTGGCCACGATCGGGGGCTGGGAGGTCAGGGAAGCTCCAAAAGCTGGTCTGGGCTGGCAGGGCCCCTGGGTTTTTTCCCGGTGTCCCGCCAGCCCAGTCCGACCCAGGACTTAATGCTGATTTGCAGCTTTTTCTTTTTAATATTTTAAGTCTTTCTGATAAGTCTTGCTCCCCATAGTTTGGCTGCACAGTGAGTTGGGGTTAGTGTATTTCTAGAGCAAGCAGAGTTCAACATTATTAGTTGCAACATTTTAGCTCTTGCCCAGCAGATATAACAATTTTAGCTACAAGTTGCACTAGAGTAAAATTAAGTTTTAAGTTGTTGGGTATAAAATTAGAGTGGCACTGTGGTTAGTCCTAATGCATTATTCCAAATTGGGAACAATTTGCAAAGAGTTAGTATTTTCTACCTGTGTCTACATGCATTTTTTCCAAGTGCTCTGGTTTCCCCCATGTTCCAAAGATATATAAACCCTTGTGATGAAATGATCCTAGTGTGAATGCGTTGGGAACTTAGACTGTAGGGAACAATGTGAGTGACAATCTCTGGTAAGTGCTGTGGAACATGCTGTGTTATATGAATAAAGGCCACATAATACGTACAGCATTCTAATTGTATAATATTGGCATTTCAGTAGGGCATGTAGCAAGATGATATGCTGCACATTCTTTATAGTTTAATGACATTTGGTGCAGACTTTGTAGTTTAATGGCAGACATCATAAGGGACTACCCACTACCTACCTAGCACAGCAATCTACCTTATTTACTGCTTGAGGAACCCCAAACTGGTATAAATAAATATATTTATGTTCAGGATTTTTACACAATATTGAGAAAAACATGTAGATACACATTATTTATTATACTTGCTGGTTTCACAATTTATCAACATCAGCATTTGATTATGTGCTTCTTTTTCTGTTGTGCCAAGCTGGCAAACTATCTTCTTTTAATGATACCATAAAATGATGTATATCGAAACATATGCATCTCCCTGGGGCTGCTTAGATTTCAAGATTTTCCAGTTGCTAACAAGTCTAACAATTTCCAATAAAATGTAATATAGATAGAGATTTCATTATCCACATGAGTGTAAACACTAACTCAGACCCATTCCTAAGCATACATTAATTGCGCCATTAGGCTCTTTCCCATAATAAATTGTTATTTAATGTGCATAAATGAATTCTGGGAAGACAAAAACTTTATTGTAAAATATTTGTTGCTCTTTTTAAATGTACTTTGTTTGAAGCCATCTAAATATTAATCATTCCATAATTATTTGTTCAATTTGGAATGACCTAAAGTATGCAATAAATTAGGCCATTAATCCTAGACACTTCTTGGAAATGGAAATTTAAACCCTTCTGCTATGCATTTTGAGTGATGTAGGAAGAAGTCCTCATGGGTGCCATGTCAGCTTTTAATTTCTGTTTTGATATGGTCTCATCCCTGGAGGAGGGATAGTGTTCCTTGTTATTGCCTTTCATTCATTATGTTAATATTCTTAGTGCTCATTCCCCACTGCATGATCATGTTAAACTGAAGGCCTACACTCTGCAAACCATACTCTGAATCCATTTTGTCAGTAACCCATTTGCTTTAGCATCACTGCAGACCAAACAAAGAGACATATACACACACAAGCCATGTGCCAAGTCACATTCAATTATTTCATATAGGAGCATTGACTTTGCTCTAATATTTGTGATTGTGAATTAGACTTTGTGTGTGCTTATTGTGAGGCATTTTTACTTCTCATCAAATACAACATAGGATTGTATGTACATAAAACATACTGCCAGCCACATTGTTCAGTAGCAACCAATTATGGGAAACTAATCTGCTACTGACTCGCTGACAAGTATTTGGCGCCAATTAAAAGATGGCTAACTTAGAAACCCCACTAGAATGTCATTGTGCTTATAAAAACATGATTGGCGTGAGCTCCCCTTCTGTTGTCTCTGTCACCTTGTTGTTTGTTTGTTTAGGGAAATGAGGGCCTTGGTGATGTTAAAAAAAATAGATTTTTTTTTCAAACAGGTTTTCCCTAAACTTAGGACTTAAGGTCTCCCACTTCTGATCATTCACCTCATGGCATTTACTGTAGGTGATTAGAGCTCTTAGGTTTCGGCCACAGGATTTTTAATTTATAGGAAACACATTTTAAGAAAATTTTATGTTGTGGGTGGCCTTAGGTAGGGATTGGGACAAATGCTTTTCTTTATATGAAATCCCATCATGGGGTAAAATCAATTGCACCACCAACAGCCAGATATTGTGTTTGTGAGTGTCATTTGGGTTAGTGCTTGCACCACAAGCTGCCAACCGCTAACTCCAGCTTAGAGGTGTTTACATATGCCCCGTAGCCCATTGGATATGGGGTTTGGGAAAGCAGAAAGATGAGTGACTCCTCAGTAGAGTGACCCCCCTGATAGATACCAAGGGGTTATTGGACACTCCATCCCTAAACAACACCCCAGGTAGAGAGAAGTGATGCTTGCAGGCAAGAATGCTTAATTATATGGGTATTAAATGATTCAGAAGGACTGTATGAAGGATGTATGCTATTTGTTAAATTTAAAATGGTTCCAGTTGTGACTAGCGTACATAGTATAAGGTGTCAAAATTAAGTCCTGGTTTTAATAAAATTCAATCTTTCTAAATCTGTTTGTATGTCATCACTAATACCTTTGTAAGATTGCAGTACAATGAGTGTATGGAACCCTACCAGTTTGCTCTCAATTGGTCTGTATGTATGTTCTGTATGTACTACCCTCACCTGTACATAACCTAATGATGTATGGGAAATCTAATAAAAGTCTTCATAAAAAAGATATCTGCAATTCAAACAATTTTAATGAGCAGCTTATGCCCAGCCAGTCAGATGGCTTTTTAGAAAATGCTAAATCTGCAATCTACGTAAGTAATACCTTTCAGAATATTTGAGGAAATAAAGCAAATGGAAAAATGTAAGTATTCAGTACTTTGTATTTCCAGTTATTAATGTAGAATATACAATAATATAAAGAATAGGAGATAAATAATAGTACAATTAAACTTAATTTCTGAAGTGTTATCAAAAGAACATAAATAAAAATATTTAAAGGGTAACTAAAGCTATTAGACAATCTTTGTACATCTTCCCAAACATATCAGATCTATATTGTATAACTAATGCCCCTTGTTTCTCTCCCCTATCTATGATTTGGTTGTCCCCCTCTTATCACATCATGTGTATGTCCAGACTGGCACTTGAACATTTAACTCTGACATGCAGCCCACCAGGTAATGGAATGTATAGGCACTTTTCCCTGGTGCAGGAGACAGACCAAGACCAGGAATCATGGCATAGCACACATGGGGAAGATTCTTGCAGTAGTGTAAGCTAATCACACTTTTATATTTATTGATCTAATGGCAGGTGATTAACCAGGTATAACCAGCTATAATTACTAATGTGTGTGCAGTTATGAGTTCATACTTTGGAGTATAATTGCACCTGTTATGTCAATTCCCCTTTTTTCTACAAAGGGTTTTTATATTTGGTAATCCGTCATTTTAAAATGGTTATTTTCCAGACTTCAGGAATGAAATACCTCATCCTTTTTATTTGATTCAGACACAGGAACACATAGTAGGAGTCTTGTGCTCACAAACCTTAACCTCTTGAGTCATAAATAAGTTTACGGATTGTTGCTACTACAGCGTATTCCAAAGTATGCAGGGGTTTCAAAGCTATCATTCTTCTTGTAGCTATGAAAATGTAATATGACCTAAAAGTCAGTAGTTAAAAAGAAGTCCTGGAACTGGAGAATATGATAAGTAAAAATGGGGTATGTGAGTCACCCTTGCACTGAACTGTCTATGACTCACTGAGACAAGTGTATAAAGCATCAGTCTGGGGATACAACTATATAAACCATTATAAAGCTGTACAAAATGGAAAATGCAATGTCTGACTTCATGCTGCACGAGGCACACATATGTCTCTTGTCTAAGTGATTTTTTTCTTTGCAAAGTGATGGATGACTTCACCTATATTAAAGGAAAACTAAAAATACTAAAAGACAAAATAATATCCCTTACATATGAACATATCCACGTCTCTGATATTGCCCCTTTGTCTCTCCATCTCAAATGCTGGTATTTGTTGTTGCTGTATCAGCGTAAACATCTTAATGATAAGGGAAGTGTAATAGCATAAAATAGCTGAAGTCAAAGTGAGTGAAGTGAGGGGGTGCAGCTGAGCTGAGAGACCTGAGAAGAAAAACTGAAATAATGTTTAACATCTGTACCTTTCCCATATTAATTTTTACCACTTGTCCCCCATTTCCAGGACTTCTTTTAACTACTGGTTTTAGGTCCTAATACATTTTCTTAGCCACTAGAAGAATAATTGCCTAGAAACCCCTGCATACTTTGGAACACACTGTGGTAGCAATATTCCTTAAAATGATTTATGACTTAAGTTAAGGTTTGCCAGCACAAGACTCCTACTGTGTGTTCCTGTGTCTGAATCAAATAAAAGGATTAGGTATTTAATTCCTGAAGACAGGAAGATAACCATTTTAAAACTACTGATTACCAAGTACAAAAGCCCTTTGTAGAAAAAGGGGAATTGACAACAGGTGCAATTATACTCCAAAGTATAAACTTATAAATGCACATCAACAATTATAGCTGATTAATCACCTGTAGCTTACTCAAGTTGCTATATCTTGCTATAGTTTACACCACTGCAAGAACCCCCCCCCATATGATGTGCCCTGATTTCCAATCCCCCTTCCCCAACTAAACATCTTGGTCTGTCTCTTAAACTCCTGCACCAGGGAAATGTGCCTGTACTTTGCATTACCTGGGGGCTGCATATCAGTGTTACCAATCTGCCAATCTGCACATATATGATGCCATAGATTTGTCCTCCTAGGGCAGAACTCTGTACTGGGTCTTGCTGACATCAGGGGCCTGGCATACATTTGAGTAGAAGATGGAGGCCAAAGAAGAAGAACCACACTTTCTAATCACATATAAAAACAATGTGAGAGAAAGTGGTCACTAAATCTATGGCCCAGTATTAAAGATACAGTATGTAAATCTGATAGCAGAAATAGACAAATAGAAAATCCATTTGCAAATATTAAAATTATTTTCTTAAAATGTTCTAGGAGTTCGACACCTTTGCCAGGACCATAACTTGGGCCAAGGGGGCACGATGATGTGTTATGTGTTTTAGCAGAGACAATTCTCTGCATTTTCTATAGCAGGGTATTTTTTGGCTATTAGCCACGACAAAATGCAGAGTGACAAATAGTTCCACATGTCATTACCTTTAGAAGTTCAGGGCCAAATGAATAACTTCAATATATGATTATGTTTACTTTGTCTTTGCTAAACCTCCTTATTCCTTACAATCTCATTGTTAAATCACTCAGGTATTCCAAACACTATTGTCATAAATGTTAACGAGCCTTTGAGATAATGCTCAAGTAATCCTGCTTTGTCCTTTTGGACATTAACTTTGATATGAGCAAGTCTAGAGACCCTAAAATAAAGCATGAAAGTGATTCTTTAGTTTAACAGGAATACAACAGAAAGAAAGAAAAAAAAAAAACAGAAAGAAAGAAAGAAAACAGATTCCTTAATGCAATAATAAAAGTAACAAAAACCTTCCTAGCAGTAAAGTTAATCTTTTTTAAAAAAACTACCAAACTTTGTATATTATATTGTTTTATACATAGATTTAAGGAAAAAATATTTTGCTATTAGATACATTTATACACAGGCACTATTGCCCTGACAGTGTTAGACAGTGATATACTTGGGCTAAGGTGGTTCTGCACAAGTCTGACAGCAAAGGACATAAAACTATAGAGCACCCATTCCACCCCTGTGTGGGTTGCAACTAACAAAAGCCACAATACTGAAGGCATATATTGAACTCGTCTAACATAAGTGTCAAATTATTATTTTACTTTATCATGTTAAAGCACTGCATATAATACACTAGTGGGGAAATGTAAAGAGAGGTCTAAATTGAAAAATAATTTATAGAAATCATGTAAGTTTGCATTTGGTGTGTAATATTCTCAATTAGACATGTATAACATATTTTGGTGCAAACAAATTTTTACAACGAGATTTATTTAATTCGCTGATTACTGGTGCAAACTATAAAATGTGCAGTGGTGGATGGGTTGGTACATACTTTTACAGATTAAAAACTCTATAATGAAAACTAAATTTTAGGTCCCCTGATAAGACTTTTTTTTTCATTTTACACATTCCTTGTGGTCCCAATAATACAATTTGATTTTAATGTATTTCCCTGATTTTATAATACTTTCTTCATGTCCCCTGAAAAATGTAAAATGGGGGTTCTACTGTAGTTAGATTTGCACGAAAAACAAAAATGAAACCATAACAAGAATAAATAATTATACCAAATCTTTCTCATGAATGTCTTTTATTACATCCCCTGATAAATCTTTTTATTTTGCCTTGACCATGTTGCACTCATCTTCCATTAATGCAGTTACCTCACATTAGCATTTAACAATTAGTCACTTTTCTAAGGTTCTAGCCGGTGGATGCAAACTTGCACCCGAACAGATGCATACCATTTAATTTATGATTGGACTAATTCTGTGGTCAATCCTCAAAAATTGCTGGGTACATGAGTAAGCTCTGGCACATAAGGAAAAACTTGTCATGTTGGAAAAACATTTCACAGTGCTTTATGAGGCCAGTTAAGCCTCCATTCCACCATGATAAATGATGTCATATCTTCAGTTTTGTGCTTTTTTTCTAAATCCTCACCAGTACTGTCTGTTGATCGGCTTTTCCATAGGGCTAGGAATCTGCTAAACATGTTTGTTACATGATGTAGTGCCGGGGCTTTTCTGAAAAAACTATTAGCAGCACATCTGTTTCCTAGGAACTCACTATGGAACATGTGTCTGAATAGTTCATATATAAAGTAACCAGACAAAAGTAACTTCCCTTTGGATTAAGATATTACAACCAAATAAGATGAGGATTTGCAGGACATTCATTGCAGGTCTGATCTTGGACTTGGCTGAGTAAGCAAGGAATGTTATGGTCTGCAAGGAAATGATTCCTACTAACAAATTATATGTTTCAGATACAGTTATAGAAAGAAAAATAACAGAACAAAGAATGTTTTTAAAATGACAATTACATTTATTTTTACAGATACAAAATATGCTGTACTTATTGATGTGTAATTTTAAGGTTTTTACAAATATCATATATATTGAGGACAAAAAACAATCCAACCACATTGTCCCACCAAGAATATGAAAAGTTCATTTATGATCCTGTTTAACTGACCATGCCCCAATGGCATCATGTCATGCTGTTTGTTGGAAGGCCAGGCCAACAGTCCAGTTTCTTGAATGGCAAAACTAACACAACTTGTGGCCAAATGACATAAAAAAGGACAATGGCAGCCTAAGCAAGGCTAAAACTCCTCCAAGGTAAGCCAGTAACACTTTGATAAAAACTAGAAACAAAAAGATAATTAGAAAATAATATATCCATCTTTTAGTATCACTGTTAGACAAATACAGAAAGGAGCAAAAAAGAAGTTAAAGTGGCCTTATAACTAGGAACGGGTTTGGGATAAGTGTATGCTCAAGAACATGTTGCTCAAATGACCTTATTTACAAACAAACTTCACCTGTATTACTGTGGCAAAAGCAGGAATAATCTTTCAGCTGTTTATCCACTGGGCATTTAACGTCTTTTACCTTCTTCAGGATAACTAGAGGAGTGCAAAATGTAGGTTCTTCCACTAACTACAAGGGAAATGCAGTCATTGCTGGACTTGGAAAACCTGATGGGCTCCGGACCTCATGGACCCCACCGACCCAGACCCCAGGCCCATGCTGCCCCCTGATCCTGGCCACAACTACAGGACAGGTATGTGTAGGAGCCTGGAGGGGGGTTGCTACAGAGGCAGGAGGGCCCGGAGGGGGGTGGGGGTCCCTGTGGTGGAAGTCCCGGTGAGTCTCTGACCCGCCAGTCTGACGCTTTGCAGAGTACAGTCTGGCACCTGTGATTATTGCCTTAAACGTGACATTACTATAAAATATTCCCCTAAAGATAGCAGGCTATAAGAATCTGCTTATTTTAACATGATCTATTTCACTTTTGCTGCAGGCCCATATACAGTAATTATTGTTGTACTACTGTTGTACAGCTGCATTAGATGACTACAAATTAGCCTTTTGGAACTCATTTTTTAACAAATCATCGGCAATAGGAGAATAAAAGGTTTGGCATCAAAGTTCACAAAATTCTCCATATAGTATACCCCCCAGCATTAACTGTAGACTTAGAGGCCCATTTATCAACATTTGCATTTTAGTTGTTTTAGAGGTCTTTAAACCACAAATAAATTGGTTTTCTCTAAATAAGAATAAAATACGAAACTCTTGAAAACCTCTAATTTTTCTAGTTCTTCTGGCACTTATTAGCGAAAAAAATCCAAAAACCTCTAAAAGTCCGATTGACTAAAAAACAGTATAAGCGCAGCTGCCACTGACTCAAAAAGCTAAAAGCTTTTACATGGCAAGTCTTTCGTGGATTTTTACACTTCTCAATTTTTTTGAGTCTTAGAGAAATAAAAATAACCAGTATTTTTAGAGAAAAAAAAAATAGATTTCTAGGAATTTGAAAGTTAGTAAATAGGGCCCTTATTCTTTAAACAGAAAACAACTGTTACCCATTTCAATATGGCATTCAGGCATTGTGAGATTCCTTGTGTGAGTGCTGTACAATGCTTTTATCTTGTCTAAACATCCTTTTATTCACACAAGAAGATCTTTGGAAATACTGTAATGAAGCACTGACACATAAGGGATTCATTTAGAAGTAAACACTGCCTAAAGATATTTGTGGCAATAGCATCCTCTTTAGTTTCAGAGATTGAATTGTAATTCATTGTCTTTATGGTGATATTACACTTGGCATACAGAGGTTTTCCTTGTTGTATTTACAATATTTACACTTCTGTGGCATATCATGTTGAAACAGAATGCAAGCAGA
This sequence comes from Xenopus petersii, assembly GCA_038501925.1. Lineage (NCBI taxonomy): Eukaryota > Metazoa > Chordata > Amphibia > Anura > Pipidae > Xenopus > Xenopus petersii. The sequence continues at coordinate 102,552,951 of CM076678.1, read as the reverse complement.
CTGAAGGTAACTCATGTAGACATGCTGGATTATAATGCCTGAGGCACTCTGGCGACTGAGCTACAGTTTTCAGTATTCTCCAACAGCCACTGTGATACAGCTCATGCTCCTGAGTCATGTTCAATGACAAAGCATTTCTTGGTCAGCTGGGATTAAGTCACATTTTCCTCTTATGAGAACATTAGAGCCACAAAATCATGAATGCAATTGATATTACATGTGTAAGTAGGCCTGCTAGAACTCCCTAAATGTGTCAGGCGCATCCAGTGGGTGGCTGAGGAGAGACAAGCAGCCTGCATGCACATTTCTCAGGGTCAGAGAATCTAAGGGAAAACAGATGTTCGAATACAATCTATATATCCTGCTTCAGAGCATAATTTACAACCCCCTGGCATGTATGTAAACTTTTCAGGGCCAAGTTCAAATATTCACTTGAAAAAAAGATGTAGCCTTTTTTAAATTAAGACGGACAGATGCATTTCAATGAACCGCAGAAAAAAAATGTTTGTTTATATTATTATTATTGTATGGAAACTTCGGCTATTTCTTCCCTCTCAGTCAGTTTAAAACTCACTGAGGTCTCAGTTTATTCGGGAGTAAAAAATGTTCCGCCTTCAATAATTTCATGCTAAAGAAAGAGAGTCTAGTTTAACCACAACTCCCTGATGAGATGCAGATGGGGGCTCTAATGTAAACCATTCCACTTTTGACGCTTGAAGACTCTTATAAGGGTAATAAACTGAGCAAAGATTGCTACAGGTCTAGTAACCCAGAGCAACCAGCTCTTGTTCTTTACTGGACAGTTGTTTAAAAGCAAAAATCTGGTTGCTGGGCAGATTTCTTACATTTGTTACATATTATCAAAATTACTTACATTCTATTGGAACCTTACCTTATGGCAGATGTGCCCCAATCCAGTATATCAGGTAAGCATTACTAACGATGCAGGTAAAGGATATATTATCCAAAATGCTTAGTACCTGTGGTTTACAGAAAGGAAATAGAGGTATAGGGACCATTATTTACAACGTTTCAAATTACAGGGCCATTTCCCATAGACTCCATTTGAATCAAATAATTAAAAATGTTAAAAATGATTTCCTTTTTCTCTGTAATAATAAAACAGTGCCTTGTACTTGATCAAAACTTAGATGTAATTCGTCCTTAAAGGGATACTGTCATGGGGAAAAAAAAATGTTACAAAATGAATCAGTTAATAGTGCTGCTCCAGCAGAATTATACCCTGAAATCCATTGTTCAAAAGAGCAAACAGATTTTTTTATATTCAATTTTGAAATCTGACATGGGGCTAGACATATTGTCAATTTCCCAGCTGCCCCAAGTCATGTGACTTGTGCTCTGATAAACTTCAATATCTCTCTTTACTGCTGTACTGCAAGTTGGAGTGATATCACCCCCTCCCTTCCCCCCCAGCAGCCAAACAAAAGAACAATGGGAAGATAACCAGATAACAGCTCCCTAACACAAGATAACAGCTGCCTGGTAGATCTAAGAACAACACTCAATAGTAAAAACCCATGTCTCACTGAGACACATTCAGTTACATTGAGAAGGAAAAACAGCAGCCTGCCAGAAAGCATTTCTCTCCTAAAGTGCAGGCACAAGTCACATGACCAGGGGCAGCTGGGAAATTGACAAAATGTCTAGCCCCATATCAGATTTCAAAATTGAATATAAAAAAATCTGTTTGCGCTTTTGAGAAATGGAGTAGCACTATTAACTGATGCGTTTTAATAAAAACATGTTTTCCAATGACAGGATCTCTTTAATGGAGTAAAAACAATCCTATTGGGTTTATTTAATGCTTAAATGATTTTTAGGAGACTTACGGTATTATGATCCAAATTACAGAAAGATCCATTGTCTGGAAAACCCTATGGGGCAAATTTACTATATAGGGCGAAGTGGCTAACGCTAGTGAAAATTCACCAGCGTGACTTGATTTCTTTACTTTGCCAATTTACTAACAGGCTCTGGAGTAAATTCGCTAGCGAAGTGGACCTACTCTAGCGCTACTTCACACCCTTACGCCAGACGAAGTTGCTTTATGGCGAAGGGACCTAACTAGTAACTACGCTAATTCACTAAGTTGTGCATTTTCGTGAAAGTTACCTCTTGCACTAGACTTTACTTCGCCACATCAGTCCAGGCGAAGTGCAATAGAGTAGATTGCTGCACCAAAAAACGCTGGTGTCTTTTACTTTTTTAAAGGTGATAGGCTGAAAAAGAGCGAATGTTTTTTTTAGGGTACTCTCCTTTCCCCCTACATTTGATAACATATGGCACCTAAACTATACTGTGGGCACATGTGTAGGGCATAAGAATACATTTATTAAGGTTCCCTGGCCTTGTGTAGTGTAATGTGTTTTCTGCTGCATATACGGCCATTGTACTTTAACTGCACGCCGTATGAACATTTCTGATCACTTGCGTAACTTCGAACAGCTGATCGTAAGATCGCTAGCTCAACTTTCCAAATGATCGGTAACTTGTACGCAACTTCGGATCTTCGTGAATTTGAGTAGCCCTAGCGAATCTACGTCTGGCGAAATGTGGCGAAGGCAACGCTGGTGCAAATTCAGAGGTAAGTAAATTGTAAATTTGCCCCTAAGTCCAGACCATTCTGCATAACAAGTCCCATACCTAGCCTGCTGAAAATAATTTAACCATTATATGAACCCAATATAATTGTTTTGTCACCAATATAGATTAATGCATATTACTCTCAAGTACAAGGCACTGTTCTAATATTATAAAAAAGGAAATAATTTTTAAAAATTATTCACCTAAAATGGACTGTATGGGAGATGGCCTTCCCATAATTTGGACAATAGGTTTCCAGATAAGGGATCCCAAGCCTATAACATTTTTTGTATATATTCTTAACACACAATTATAGTTTAGAAATGTGCAGCTATGCTAAAAAATCACCTAACCTTTATTTTGTTCTTTTTTTCGGCTCTTGACTTATAGGAAAAGGCTCTTTTTCTCCCATGCCGTTTTTCCCCACAAAATATTAAAGAGTAACCGCACTGGGTAAATGTGTTAACACCAGGCGGCTTTCTTTTTAGTAATTTCTGTTTTTATTATTAGTATATGTCTATGGTGTTTCCGCTTTCAGAAATCAGTGATGGTGTGCAAAGGTCAGGAAACAGATAATAGGTGCAGACAGATGTCCTAACTGAATAATCACCTCTGAGTGCATTCCTTGATAGGTCGTAATATTGAATTATTTTGGTTGATCACTGTTGCAGGGTTGAAAGCAACACCCATTGGCTTCCTATAAATGACTTATCTTACTGTTCACTCTTCATTACAATCAATCGTCCAAAAAGCACCAAATTACAGGAAGGCCTTCCCCATAGACTCAGCTTTAATGAAATAATTCATATTTTTAAAAATAATTTACCTTTTCTAATAAAACAGTACCTTGTATCCAAACTAAGATATACTTAATTTTTATTGGAGGAAAAAAATGCTATTGGGTTTAATGTTTTCATGTTATTTTAGGTGCTTATGGTATGGAGATCCACATTATGAAAAGACCCCTTATTTGGAAAACCACTGGTCCTGAGTATTATGGATAACAGGTCCCATACCTGTAACATCTAAAGAAGTCAGCTTGATATAATTTTGTAATGAAAGGGGCCACAAATAATGTAATAAAATGAATGATGTCTGAAACAGTAATCAACCAATGTAAGGCTCCTCAACTTGGTCAGTGGTTTATGCAGCAAGGATATGGCTATTCTTAAATGTGACTATAGCATGGTATTAAGGATGGATACAGTACACTGTAATACATTTAAAGGCACATTAAAAACGTTTGAGTTATGTACTTGAGTGGCCACAAAGACCCACTTCTGTAGCAAGTACTAATCTGGCCACCCACTGCCAGGCATTTTTACCCAATCTTAGTGTAGGTCAAATCCATATCACAAAGTAAAGTTTGCGATGACTTGTTTGTGCAGTAAAAGAAAATTGCAGCTGCAGTACCTGCTTCTCAATATTTTGGCCAGTGTCATTTTTCCCATACAGTGTCAGAATCTGATTTGTATGATGTATGGAACTAAATAAATGGTAAATGAAACATCTAGAAACTCAGTGTTCAGTTACTCAGCAGGAAGACTTTTCAGAAAAAGTCTTTATATGATGATTGATGAATGGTGACTCCATTGGCAAATGGTTTTACAGTAGCAGACACGAGATATATGCCAATACAATGACACATATTCATTGTCTGCCCAGCATTTTGTGATGCATGCTTTTTAGAGCAATCTGAAGACTTTTATTTTCACATCAATAGCAGGTTTGCCTGTTGATTCTGTTTTTATCCATTCTTGAATTTAAAATGTAGTTTTAGCAATCTTTATAGTAATCCTAGCAATAAAGTATGTTTGTAAAGAACTTTTTGGAATTAACTTTATACTCCATAGCAATAACTTCACCTTCTTCATTTTCACCTGACTTGTTATCATGCTTATGACTACTTAATGGAATCCCTGTCTCTTCGCATTGTTGCTTTTATTCCGCCTGATACCTCGAATTATGTCTCAATTGTTTGCTTTTTGGATATTTTCTTTTGTATTACTATTTATTAAAGCTTTCCTGTATTAATATAATATTTCTAAAAACTAATTCATTCTTCCAGTTTCCTCGTATTACATTATGATGCCTATTTAAGTGCCCCTTGATTTGCACATTTAGTACTATGGGGCATGTTTACTAACATTGGAGATAAATATCTGGAGAGATTTTTGGAGATGTTGCCCATGGCAACCAATCAGCAATTAGATTTAAACAGCCACAGCCAAGTTAGAAAACAAAAGCAAAGATCTGATTGGTTGCTATGGGCAACATCTCCAGAAATCTCTCCAGATATTTATCTCCAATGTTAGTAAACATGCCCCTTTGTCAGGTTAATTGGACAAGTCTAGCAGAGTGTCAAATAATCATCTTCTTTAACTGAAGTTCTACTTTCCTATCTTCTCTCATATCTAGTTAATCAAAATCATTCAGATTAATAATTCCCAATTTTTCCTTCATTTCTATTTGCAAAAAGTTAATTTGCCACTCACTTTTTGTTTACATGTTAATTATGACAGTCCTTGAGTATCTTTTATATTCCTACAACTACTGTGGTTTTCTTCTCCAGACTGCCACTTAAATTGCTTACATCCTCCTATATGGTTGTAAACATAAAAAGACTCAAATTCCCTTTCCCTGTGCCCCATCCTTCCTGAACATGGCATAACCTTTATTACTAACTATCCAGTCATTTAATTCTCCCAGCTATGTTTTTGTTATGCCAACCATAAAATACTATTTATTCGAGCTAATATTTCCTGCATGCAGTATTTCTGATATCTCCTACTCAGACCGTAGCTTACTGTAACAAACCATGCCCCCAGTCTGTCCCAAACCCAATATCTAGGCAAGCAAAGCCCCTTTAAAAATAGACCCTGCCCCAGTGGATTTACCATACAATTTGATGCAATTGTTCAGACAGTTACAGTATATAAATTTTATTGATAATCTTTAATTAAATATAGGCTTCTTTTTAGCAGCAATGTTTGGCAATGCCTTGGGGTTTCCTGAGAAGGTAAATCACTATTCTTAGGCTACTAAAACATATTTAAACATTAAGGGGCACATTTACCTAGGGTCGAATATCGAGGGTTAATGAACCCTTGATATTCGACCGTCGAAGTAAAATCCTTTGACTTCGAATATCGAAGTAGAAGGATTTACCGCTATTCCTACGGTCGAACGATTAAATCCTTCGAATCAAACAATATTCCTTTGGCCTCGGTAGGTTTTAGGTGGCGAACTAGGGGGTCGAAGAATTTTTTAAAGAGACAGTACTTCGACTATCGAATAGTCGAACAATTTTTAGTTTGAATCATTCGATTCGAAGTCGAAGGTCGAAGTAGCCCATTCGATGGTCGAAGTAGCCAAAAAAAAACATTCGAAATTCAAACTATTTTTCCTCTATTCCTTCACTCGAGCTAAGTAAATGGGCCCCTAAAATATGGACATTAGTGTGCAAGCTTTGTGAACATAAAGAACAGTGAAAAAGCAATGTTATTACAAAAAAAAGGATTTTTGTTTGAAAGAACTTGGAAATGGCTTTTCTTTGTTTTGGAACTTCCAAATGTCTGTATACTTGTTCATTTTTATACAAGAGCAGGGCTAAATGTTAGCACAAATACCATTATTATTATCATGGCTATGTGACGTCCAATGCATGTTGTAAAACACGAGAAGCATATTTTCTAAAATCTATTTCTGAAGTAAGTAAAGACTGATTTAAAACTTAGTTTGATATACAGGTTTCCAAAAATATAACTTTGTTTGTTTGTAGTCTGCATCCTGCTGGGAACACTCATGAGTCAAGCAGTGTGCTTGAAAAGAAAAACAGCAAAGCTTAGTGAGCCAGAAACCTCGGACAGCAGCCTGTACAAGAGTCAGGACGCCTGTCTGTGTGCATGACTCAAGCCATGAGCCGAGAACTTAATGTGAGCACAGAGGAAAGACACATATGTGGTGAGCCCACGTGTTTTCAACCAGGATTTGTAAAACTTGGCGTTTCCAGGCTTCCCCACAGTAATTTTGTAATCACAATGGTAATGCTAAATGGGAAGCAATCATTTTTTGTGGTCATCTTTACTGTTGGAAAGAGTTAGAAGATTTAAATTTGTCCCTAACTAAATTTCCACTTGATCCTAGGTCCAATATGAAAATGATTCCATCCCCCCCTTTTTGGCAGAACAGAAATGACTTTGTATACCAACTACACTAATTTTATAGAAAAGATAGCACACAATCATAGAAAATGCTGTAATGTTGATTGAATTGAAATGAAACTGAAATTAGAGTGAATACTTATGTGCTTCTTTCTTTTCATTCTGAACTGCAGTACAGTATGTAGAAATTTAAAAAGCAGACAAAATGGTCTGGTTCTGGTGCCACACCAAAGAAAACTGTATGCTAACTTTGCTGCCTAATGGATCTTACACTTTTTTTTGGATTTGTAGGATTTTTCCATTGCAATTTAATTTGTACTGGGTGCAAAGGAAAACTTTATTGGATAGGTATACTGAGAAGGAAGCAGGAACTGGACCAAAGACTAGACATGTTTTGCACAGACTAGTTTTGTATTGAAACACCTGCATAATAGAAAAGGTAGACAAGTTAATTAATGCAGACAGGCAGGACAGGCAGGACAGGCAAATGTCTAGTAGAAAGGTACCAAGGGGACCCCCAAGTTTCTTGGTCTGGGCAAAGATCAGATCTAACAGTGTTCAAGTATATACATGAATTACAGAACATGACAAAAATAATGTAAACATGGAATAAACACAATAGGCTGGTTTTGCCTCCAATGAGGATTAATTATATCTTAGTTGGGATTAAGTACAAGGTACTGTTTTATTATTACAGAGAAAAAAAGGGAGTCATTTTATAAATTGGAATTATTTGATTAAAATGGAGTTTATGGGAAATGTTAATGGGTTATAGTTTTCCTTTAAGTGCTTTTCTTGGTTATTACCTATAGAGGTGACCTCAGACATTTCCAATTCTGTAGAATCAGCATCCATAGGCATGGCAGGATAAGGTCACCTTTGCTAAACTCCCTGTGCTCATGTCCTAAGCATGCCAATTCAGTAGTAATACAAAGAAGATGGAGGAAATGTCAGAACTATGCTGCAAGGTTTATTTTTTAATAGTGGTTACACTATCAATAATTAAGGATACACCAAATCCAGGATTCGGTTCGGGATTCGCCCAAGATTCCACCTTTTTTTTAAAAAAAATCCAAATCCAAAAAAAAAAAAATCACTTTTCGTCACACAAACATGGAAGTCAAAATGTTGTTTCATGCAAAGTTCTCTTGCTCCCCTGTTTCCCTAATTTACATATGCAAATTAGGGTTTGGGATTTGGCTGAATCCTAAAATAGTGGATTTGGTGCATCCCTATCAATAATTGAACCTTGTAGCATAGCTCTCCTGTCCTGCTTCCTCCATCTTCTTTGTATTACATTTCCAATGCCTTTTCCCAATTGAAACAAGCCCTATGTCATGTTTTACTTCAGAATCAGGTGCCAAGTTACCTAACTTATTCAAGATGAGAAGCTCTAGAGTATTCCTCACGGATAATGGCAAAGGTTTGGTCTCTGACCAGCCCCAATACTTCTAGGGACTCTTTAGTTTAACCTCATTATACCACATGCCTTTTTATGACCACTAAAACTAGGGATGCACCGAATCCAGGATTCGGTTCGGGATTCGGCCAGGATTCGGCCTTTTTCAGCAGGATTCGGATTCGGCCGAATCCTTCTGCCCAGCCGAACCGAATCCGAATCCTAATTTGCATATGCAAATTAGGGGCAGGGAGGGAAATTGTGTGACTTTTTGTCAGAAAACAAGGAAGTAAAAAATGTTTTCCTCTTCCCACCCCTAATTTGCATATGCAAATTAGGGTTCGGATTCGGTTCGGTATTCGGCCGAATCCTTCGTGAAGGATTCGGGGGTTCGGCCGAATCCAAAAAAGTGGATTCGGTGCATCCCTAACTAAAACATTTAGTATTTTGAACCTTTCCCAAGAAACATCAGCCTTTCACATAAATTCAAATGTATCTATCCATGTTGTCTAGACTATTGTACACCCTTATTTACTGATCTATTATATTCTTATCTAAATCCACTACTGCTGGCCCAATAATGTTATCCTCCTCACTTTCTTCCTTTGCTAATGCTGCATTTCTACTTCAAACTTTACATTCCTCAATTCCTTTCTGCATTCCTAATGTTCTCTCCCAGTATACCTCCTGTTTTGCTTATTGTATATGCTTTCATCTACATAGCTTACTCACATATGAAACTTTCTTTTCATACCATTCCATTCCTCCCAAGTTTACTTTTATATACATTATTATATTCACAGACTAGGGTATTATTTCAGCTTTTATAATTTTATCCATTGGCTATGTTCACCATAATTTGGACTTCTCTTAATTCATACATTCTAACATTATTTCTGCATATTTTGGAAGGCAGTACAGGAATGAAATTGCTTGATTGCAGCCATTACTGGTAGCCAGTTGGTAACTGGTTATTATATTTGTATTTAGTGTTACTTTTACATACCTAGTAGCCTTAATGTGTTGTGGTCCACATTATGGAAATTCTCCTTATCCAGAAAACCCCAGGTCTTAAGCATTTCAAACCTCATACCTGTAATATAAACAAGGAGCACAGAGGATGCACTAGATATAAATATACACAATTAAAAATATTAAGTTTCATGTGCTAAGAGCCACACCCACTGTTTTGTGATATACATGTATGTAAATAATCTTGTGGACAGTGGCATTACAAGAAGTCACAGGGCCCCCCTGCAAAAATACATTTGGGCCCCCGGCCTCAACTCATCCTAGTTAATGCTTCTACACATCTTTGCTATATCCACAAGCATACTGTATAATGTGTAGAAGGAGCACATCCACACAGGTTTAAATTGCAAAATGTACTTGATGTATTTTAAAACGGTCTGTCTACCTTCCTCACATTCTGTGCATCCTCCCTCTGTGCTGATAGAGTTTGCTAAAAAAAAAGCTGACTGAGTGGTACATTATATTCATGCTCTGATGCCCCATGTTGTGTGACTTTCTGGCCTTGCTTTGCCAGATCTATTTCAGCTACAGTATATAACCTTCTCTTCATTCACTATTAGATACAACATACTAAAATGATTTTAATAATAAGATAAAAGATCAATATTATGAATACTTAACAAGGCAAAACAGTTCTTCCCTGATGATGTTGCCTTACCTAACAACCTGTAATCCTGTAGTCCTGCTATAGGTGATCTCAGCCCTAAAGCAGGGCAAGACAGAATGATCTGTTATATAGATAGCTAGAATAAAGCAGGACAGGACTGTTATACAGACAGCTAGAATCTAAGCTGCCATAAAGCAGGACAGGACTGCTGCTTACAATGGGGATCAGATAGGATCTGTGCAGCCACTGGGACAGAATGCTCTGTTATACAGATAGCTAGAATATCAGCTGCCATAAAGCAGGACAGGACTGCTAATTACAATGGGGATCAGATAGGGATTTTTATTAAAAAATATGAACAATAACAATAAACAAAATCAAAATGTCATAAACAAATCAAAACATACAACAGATACATATTCAAAAATCCATAGTTTTTTCCCATGAAAAATCTATCCCCCTCCACAATTTATTGTTTTCTTTATTGTTATTTATTTCTTTCAATTTTATCAGGTATAATTCTTTCAAAATCTTTTTGGTTGTGAAATCTATAGATTCTCTCCCAAAAGTTTTACCACATCTCCTCATCCATAAGAAATATCGAACAACTGAGAAAATAACAAAGAGGGTCTCTTTATCCAGAGGATGGTTATTAGTTACAATTCCATAGGCTCTTTCCCCGTAAGTGTTTCTACAGAAATTATTGATTCCCAAAGTTGTTAAAACTTGATCATAAAGGGCTTTTGAGACTGAACATTCTAATAAAAAATGATCTACTGTTTCTTCTTTTCCACAGTCCCAGGGGCATAAACTATTTACTGCACTTAGATAACTTAAATTTCCCCTTACAAATAACTTCCCTTGTAGGGCCAACCATGCGTTATCAAACATTTTTTCTGGGAGTCTTTTTCCATTCAAAAACTTAATGCATTCTCCCATGACTTTTATAGGGCAATCTTTTGGACTCAAAGAGACAACAAAAAAGGAGCTTAGCACTTGTTCATACAACTGTTTTCTTGATAAGGTTTCAATATCATTGAAACCTAAACCCCACTTTTTCAACAATTTTAAACCTAACGCAATATGTTGCGGAAAACCACCCCCCCTGATCCGGACCCCCTTCACTCTACCGCCCTCCACCCAGTCTCTGATAAAAGGCGAAACCCAGGATCTGACACAGTTTTCCCACAGAGAACACGTCCTTTGACCCAGATTCCCAAAATTGAATTTAAGAAAAATGGTGCCAAAGAAGGCAATTGGACAAACCATCCCTAGACCTCCCTCTTTCTTCTGTAGGAATGTTACCCCTCTTTTTACCGGGTTCAGCCTACTCCCCCAGAGCATCTGGAAAAACAAACTGTAAACCCGAGCATAGAGAGATTCTGGCAAGGGAAAGACATAAGCAACAAAAAGAAACAATGGGATCAAAAAGGTCTTGATCAGATTAACCCTTTCTCTATAGGTCAGCTTCCAAGATCTCCAACGCTGAACTTTTGCCAAACCAGCATCCACTTTCTCTTCCCAATTTAATCTGCTATTATCATCCCTTCCAAATTTTACTCCCAAGATTTTAACCTGCTCTGGGGCCACTGGGAAATTTCCGGCCTGAAAATCCGGTTCCCCTCCTAGAGTCCAAAAAGCTTCCGACTTTTCATGATTAACTGAGGAGCCAGACGCCCTCGAGTAGCTTCTGATGCAATCAGTGATCACCTCGACCTCCGCCTGCTTAGAAATGACCACTGACACATCATCCGCGTATGCTACAAACCTGAGTGGCTGCCCGCCGGGCACACAGACCCCCTCCAAGCCCTTCTCCTCCAGCATCCTCAGGAAGGGATCCAGAGCAAATACATAGAGAAGAGGACTCAGAGGGCAGCCCTGCCGCACCCCGGCCCCAACATCAAAGTTTTCACCTTGCCAGCCATTAATCAGTGGGAAGCTTTTTGCCCCTTCATACAAAATCCTTAACCAACTAATGAATTTGCCTGGGATGCCGTATTTAGACAAAACAGCCCATAGATATTCATGGTTAACCTTATCAAAAGCTTTTGTTTGATCCAAAGACAACAGGTATTTGCCCCAGCCATGAGCTTTGCATGACTCCAAGGCTTCCCTTAAAGTAAGGAGGGCCCCAAAGATGCTCCGCCCCTTCACCGCGCAGAACTGACAGGACGATAATAAAGTGCCAGAAAACAAAATCAAACGTGAAAAAAGAATCCGCGCCAGAATCTTTCTGTCAGAATTGAGAAGGGCAATTGGCCTCCAGTTCTCAACCTTCTCATCATCCTTCCCCTTTGACAGCAAAATTAAAGAAGAACACCTCATTGACTCAGGCATACCCCTCTCCAAGCATTCATTAAAGATCTTAACTAACACCGGGACTAACAGCGATTTAAAGGTCTTATAAAACTCTGCTGTTAGCCCATCAGGCCCAGGAGCTTTCTTGTTGTGCATTCTGTCAATCGCACCTGCCACCTCTTCCTCCTCAATATTTGCTGTCAATGGGGAAAAGTCCAAATTTACTGTATCAGGTCCTGGGGTCGCCTTTAAAAAGTTTTCAGTCCTTTCCCTCTCCAAAGTTTTACTTCTGAACAGACCAGCATAGTACGACCTTACAACCCCGAGGATACCCTCCCTGGATTTCTGCAAAACTCCCTCGGAGTCAATAAGGCCAGTCACCTGCTTTTTCTTAAAGGTCTCTCTACAATTCTGAAAAGGATCTGGGGAGTTTTTTGCCCCAAAATCTCTCTCCAGAATCATAGAGTCCTTGCGACTGTACTGATGCTGCCTAATCAGATATTTCAACCGGGCAATTTTTTCCCCCACCACCCCGGCCGAAATTAAGGTTTCCAACTTCTTCCTCAGAGACTGGTATGTTTTTGATCTTAAACCCTCCCGTTTAACAGATAGTTTTGTGAAGAAGGTTCGGATTTCCTTTTTTGCTTCCTCCCACCAGTGTACCACAGAATCAAAGAAAAAGAATTTTGACCACAAGGCTTCAAAAAACACCTTAAAAGAGCCATCCTCTGCTGCTTCTTTAAGAGACCCAATTCCCAGCCTCCACAGTCCTTTGCCTCTCTTGGGAAGATCTGATGTTCCCACTGTAAAGGATAACATTAAATGATCTGAGAAAGCTACTGATGATTCCTTCACATCAGAGAAGACCTCCCCTTCCTTTACAAATATCATATCAATACGACTACTTCTATTGGAGCAAAAGTATGTATGTACTGCTTTCCTCCCTCCCCAAGTAGCCACATCAATATAACCCGCCTGCTTAATTATACCTAACAAGAAAGCACCTTCATATTTGTTATATCTCCCAGTTCTATCTCCTGGATTTAAGGTCTGGTTAAAATCACCAGCCCAAATGACTTGGCAAGAAACACACAAGTATTGTTTTATTTCTTCTAACAGATCTTTTCTTTCTATCACTGCATGAGGGGCATAAATATTTATAAGTCTGTAACTTTCTCTTTTTATATTTACATCTATTAAAATACATCTACCCACTTTAAGCTCTAAAAATCTCTTAACCTTAATGTCTGAGAATCCCTTAAAAAGAATTCCCACCCCCCCTGCTGTTTCCTCTGCTATGGACCAAAATGATGGACCCAACTGCCAGTCCCTTTTTTCATTAGAAATTTCTAACTTATTTGTTAGTCTTGTTTCTTGCAAAAAATAAATGTCATTTTCTTCTTTCTCCAAGTTACTAAACACTTCCCGTCTTTTTTTAACATTTTTAATACTACACACATTTATAGTACTAAATTTAATTATTTGTTCAGGCATCTTGGAGAGTTAGATGTTCGCACAGGATTGTGTTCCGCATGTCTTTTATACTGGGGTTTCCCCATGCCACCCAATGACTCCCCCTCCACCAGGAGATCCTCCTCATCAATGGACGCCCACTCTTCCTCACTATCTATCCTTCCTTTCCTTTTCTTCCCTTGCTCCTCCACAATTCCTATTTCCACATTTGATGAACCCTCAGATTCTAATACAGAATCTTTCTTTCTTTTGCCCAAACCACTGCTGGGGGGGTACCACATTCTTTTTAATTGACCTTTCCTTGACTCTCTTTTTTACCTCCTTTTTGTTTCCTTCATCCCTTTTTTTCTCTTCTCCAATCCTTCTCAAATCCTCTTCCTCCTCTGCCAAATCCCCCCATGACTTTCCTGAGGGCAATTCAAATCTGTTTGAAGTTTTGATTTCACTTTCAAAGATCATTTTACCTGCTTTTTTTCCTGCCTTTTTTCCTGCCACCTTCCACTCATCCCCCCTTCCCTGCACTGATGTAACAGTACTTTCTGCTTTTTGGTTTTCTTTACTTTGACAGGGGGCAACCTCATTGTTCCCTTCCTCCTCCCGCCTTTCTTCTGTTATATCTTCCTGAAATATTTCCTCCTCTATTCTTGGGCAAAGTTTAACAATATTGTGCCAGGCATTAGGACAATCACGGTGTGTATGACCCAGTTCCGCACACAGGTTACACCTCACATTCTCGCAGTCTTTGTTGACATGCCCCTGGGCCCCACACAATGTGCACATCTTTATTGTACAGTCTCCTGCCAAATGCCTCCTTGATCCACACTTATAACATTGACGGGGCTGCCCTGGATAAAAGCAAACACCCCTTTCTCTGCCTATAAAAAATGAATTTGGGAGATGCTGTGTCATGTTGTTTTGCACATTTAGCCTCACTTGAGCCTTCCAACCCACCACCCAAAATCCTTCCTCATTATATACAGGTTTTAAAGGCATCAAAACATTGCATTGTCTCTTTAACCAAACTAACACATCAGCAGGAGGGACAGACTCATTCTTAAAAAAGATTGTTACTGTTTTTACTTCTGGTTTTGAGACTGGAATCGCCCTGAAGCCTTCCCATGCTGAGGATGTCTTTTTATCTTGATATAAATTCCAAAATCTGTCTAAACCTTGAGACAACTTGAAACTTATCTCAAAATCAATATCTGACACATTTACAAAAGCAAAAACATCTGCAGGAGTAAATCCCATTGATTGTTTGATTAAGTTTTTACACACATAGCGGCTACCTGGTGATTTCTCCTTTTCTCCCTCCCATTTGATTTTAACCACATTTCTCCTTTTGAAAGTGAGCCCATCATGAAATGATTCCTCCTGCCTTGCAAAAAAAATTCTTTTCTCCCAGAAAGACCTACTATCCTGTTTACCTTGTTCAGGATCAACTCCATTTTGAGCAAGTTGTTGTGTTTTTTCCTCAGGTAAAGCACTAGTTGCTTCATTCTCAGCAGCTTGTGTCTCCCCCTCCCCCTCCACCTCGTTTACATTCCCTTCAGAGACTGCACATTCCTTGTTGTTAAACAAAACATTTTCATTCCTTTCCTTTTCATTTGTTTCAGACAAATTATTTGCACCATTATCATCTGATTCCCCCCCACCTTCATTCAGCACAAAATCCAAATATGAGGATTCAAAGGTCTTTTTCCCTCCACTGGACATTTGTTTAAACCGTTCCTTGTTTTTATACACCTCCTCCCATGGTTTAATCACTAATAACAATGCCTCCATATTTTCCACCACCTCCTCCAGTTCTTTATTCATTTCTGCCATTTTCCTGATGCCTTGAGCTCTGAAATGTCCCTTAGCAGATTTAACATTTGAAAGTTCCCTCTCAATGTTTTTTTCCAAAGTATTTCTCCTATTACTTAACAGTTCCATAGCTCTGAGTGATTCAATGATGTGTAAGGTGTTAACAGTGTGTCCTTGCTGCACACTACTAGTCACATTAGAAGAGTCATTAGCCAGTGCTCCACTCAACCGTGCCCCAGTCCTGGTCTCCTCTGTGCCATCCAGCGCCCCCTCTGCCACTGCCACAGCAAGCTGGCCACACAGCACCTCAAGCCCTGTCATATGTTTAGCAGGACTATCCTTCATGCTTGCCTCCCTGCTAGTGACTTCCTCCACAGTGTTTGTCTCAGTGTTGTTGGTGTGACAATGTGCTGGAGCTGCAGTTCCCAGACTCTCACCTGAAGCCTCACTGCTGCTGCTTGCGGACGCCATCTTGTCCTTTTCCTCAGCACTAGCACCGGAGCTCCCTCCTTCTGCCTGGGCCTCAGATACTTCACTGTCGCCCACCTCTGCGTTACTGAGGGAACACTCCAAAAGGGTACTTGCACCACATCTGCTCACTTCTGAAACACTTTGGGGGCTGCTGGAATCCACTGCTTTCTCCATGGGCATTTCACATGGGGAGCTTGCACCAGGCAAATCCTCCATATTGGCTATTTGATCAGACAATTCTGCTGACTGTGTTACTTTCATTATTTCTTCACTGTTTGCTTCATTACACACCACTTCACATGAACTTTTCTTGCTTTTGCAAAAGACTTTCTTTATGGTTTCTTTTGGGACTTTTTTCCCAACACCTAAAGTCTTTTTTCCACTTTTAACACGAGATGACATCCTTCTCTCCATTTCCAAGTTGTAGGTAAATAAGAAAGTCCAAAAGAAAGTGTAATCTGCACCCCCAGACCCTTGCTGGGCCTGGGGTAAGCTCTGTAACTCAGGAGCTCCTCACACGCATGTCCTTCCTGATTGGGGATCAGATAGGATCTGTGCAGCCACTGGGACAGAATGCTCTTTTATACAGATACCTAAAATATCAGCTGTCATAAAGCAGGGCAGGACTGTTATACAGATAGCTAGAATCTCAGTCGTAAAGTAGGGCAGGACTGCTGCTTACAATGGGGCCTGCACCAGAATGTCCCTGATACTGGAATAGTGATCTATGGAACAAATATAACTCGGGAGGGGTGGGGGGTTCTGACTGCTCAGAGCAAACAGCTTTATTTGTCAGGGAGGTTAATGTGCTTGCTGACACTCCCTTTTACATAAAAGTAAATCATCACGTTTCACGTCCTACTCCTTGCTAGAATGTGTGGCAAAAGTGCATCGGTATAGCCGGCAAGGAATGAGGGCTACGGCCAACTATTCTCTTGGTTGTCAGCAGGGAGAATAGAAAGAATAGTGGCTTGCTACCTATCATCCATTGTCACACCGGGCCGTTGCGGAGACTGGCGCGGAGCGCTCTGTCGGTGACATCGGAGATCCTGACGATGATTTGCGATCTAAGTGTAAAATTACTCTGCTCTTGGGTTGCAGGTCCCATTAGGTAGTTCCAGGGCTGCCATCAGAAATCATGGGGCCCCACATAATAAAATTATCAGGGCCCCCAAATGGTTAAAACCCAAAACACACATTGGTGGCCAGGGGCTCTAAAAGTTCCAGGTTCTCCATAAAAAAAATAAAACTATTTCCAATATGCATTCACTAAAAAAAACAAATAGTATTAGTGATCACTTGTCTGTAATTCTCCACTCACTCACTCTGAATATTGATCGCAGAAATCTGGCTGTATTACTTTAAAAACATAAGTGTTGTTCCGAGTTCCATTCAGAACTCAGTGCAGTCCTTGATCATTTTACTGTAGTCCAGCCAGGGGTCTTATAAAGATTTGTGCAATTGGTAATCAGAGCTAGTGGAATGAAGGGGGAATTGCATTTTAAAAAAAAAACTATGGATTATTTTTTAACAAATGTGTACTGGAAAGTTGTTGTTTTTTTTAATGAAGAACTGGAGACTGTGCTCCTTGTTTGTGACTAAAGAATGTGCTATAACTCCTGTGCTCCCCATCATTTTTATTTTTTTCCCTTTTGTCTCCACACCATTGTTCAGTTCTTGTACTTTTTTTGCTTTATTTTTTTCGAATTTTTCTAATTTGCCCCTCTCTTCTTTTCTGCTTGTCAAGTCCCTCCTCTTGTTTTTTTGCCTCTTCTCTAATAAAATAATTGAAGTAAACCCCCTTTCCACCAGAGCAAAAGGAAGTATGCAGTGCAATTCAGCACACTTCCCCTGTGGCTTACCTGCAGGCTGGCTCCAGGCGCTGTTTTCTGTTTCCTGTTCTTCCTGAAGACCCGACTTAGCTGTGCTGTGATTGGACAAGAGGGCAGGTTCTGTGATTGGACATGGGGTTGGTTCTTCTTGCTTTATCCAATGACTAAAATTTGAGTAAGTGAGTGCAGCATAGCCGGGCCCTCCCTCTAGACCCAAAACCCACGGGCCCTGGTTCTGCCACTGCTGAAATGGTCCCTGCCGGTTGCACATACTGCTGAGGAAGCAGGCCCCGCCGGGCCCCCTGTACTCCTGGGCCCCCCCGCAACCGCGGGGTCTGCTTCCTCGGTAGTTACGCCACTGCTTGTGGGATCCACAACAGGCACTTTACTAATAAGAAAGTTCATTGAAACATAGGGGCTGCTCATTTCAAGATACAAAACTTAAATAATAAAAACTCCTGCCCTCTGGGTGTTACCTTCACACATTGGCAAATTCTCTCACTACATTGAGCCCCTTGTGAACTACCAAAAAAACACTCAAATGTTTGGGTCACCCCCCTGTACACTTGGGGCAATGTTTGCCTCCCTTACACTCTTGGTTGCTTAGTCTCTCTATTGCTTAGTCAATAGCTCCCTCTGCTCCATTCAGTGGCAGATATCCACTGAACATCCTCCATACAATAGATACCTTTCCACAGGACTGTCTTCCAATCAGAATTGGATTGGGGTCTGTGGGGCCGACCATGACCTCAGGCCCCCCCACCCTACAGGGCCCTCCCCAGTTGAGATCCCCACCGGGACACAAGATCCAATTGAAAACAAAACCCCACAGTATTTGTCAGGGAGCGGGCCTGGGCCTGGGCCTGACCCTGCTTCCAATGAAAAGTGACCTCCAGTATATGAGCTGGACAAATGGAATAGAGTGTTTGGCCTGCCTGTTCCTTCCAGAGCACTTCAGGTTTCAGGATAATGTATCATAAAATTAATAAATTTTTTAAATAATATATCAAATTATGGGAAATTGAATCCATGTTGTATCTATTTTACATGGCTGAATGGCCCAGAGACATGCTTTTACTTACTTAGAACAGAGGTGTGCCAAGAACTTTGAATATTAGTCACAGACACTACCATTGCCAAAAAAAGAGATCCATGCCTCCCTGTTTTCCCAAGAACATGACCTAAAGTTCTTATTTACTAGGATATTTTCCTGAACATCATGTATGCCCCTGAGATCTGTCCACTTGCAAATTCTTAAGCTAGACTGAGTTTTACTTAAATCCATGTTTCCCAATATCTTCTTTTAATGGGAACAATTAGAATTGTATAAAAGATAGGGAGGAACCTTTATGGGGCATTCTTGAAATGTCCCATGACCTCCTTCTTGGCCAGACTGGTTCTTAAAAGCTGAGTAATCTTTGTTATTAGGAGTTGTTGGCCCTAAATGATCATTCCTCTTTTTAATACACTAGTAAATATATATTTGAAGGGACAGATAAGTAACAGAATCCAAACAAGACCACCCTGAAAATGTCATGCTCAAATGGTCATTTTAACTGCACGCTTAAAAGCAAATGGTCCTATAAGAAACTGAAAATATTTTATCAATTGCCCTTTATAATTGTATAGAGAAGTAATTGATTTTGGTCCATAAACTCTTATTTACCAACCACACTAGATTTACGTAGACCAATTAGGGTGTATTATTGTTCTTATGTCAGCTTTCATATAATATCGTAATTTTGTCTTTTCATGCTATATTTTTTTCATTTTGCTGATGCT
Source organism: Xenopus petersii (assembly GCA_038501925.1). Lineage (NCBI taxonomy): Eukaryota > Metazoa > Chordata > Amphibia > Anura > Pipidae > Xenopus > Xenopus petersii. The sequence goes on along the minus strand of CM076678.1, from coordinate 102,533,484 downwards.
TTTACATTTCAGATCCCCCCTCTATTAGAACATATTTGTACAGCAGTAGTCTGTAAGCATTAGAAACAGATTGAGAAGGGACAGTGAGGTTTAGGAACTTCAGGTAACAATTACTTACAAAAGGAGACTCAGTGTCCATCTGTATAATCTTATTAGTCATGATATTCCTGGTATTTTATATAGTGACCAATATTATAGACGACTGAGACATACTTGCTTTGAATGTGTCATATTATGCTACATGTATGAATGATTTATGAGCACAATGAATCATCACTAAATATGTTATTCTTATTCGTTGCAATAAAACAAATATTATCAAATGTCTTATTTCCCTGCATTTTATTTACTTAGAAATTTGAAGTTACTTACACATCTGCTTAGTTCATTAAATACATTTATAATTTTTCTCATGAATTTTTCAAGCATTAGAAATGTAGCACAACTGGCCTATTCCAATTTGAAACAAAGCCAAGAAAGTTGGATTTAAAGGAGAACTAAAGTTTTTTTAAAAAAAAAAAGTAGTAGAGGTGACCACAACCCTTTAGCTATGAAGATCTATGCCTCAGAATATCACCCCAGTAGCTCCTCATCTTCTTTTCTACTTACTCTAAGTACATCCTCTGTGCTGCTTTCAGTTACCTAAGCTAAGGGACCACAATAATTCAGGATTATTACTACATGGCAAGTTGAATTTAATGAAAGTCAACATACAGTTCCAGATTGCATAAGTACAGCTTTCCATCTTTCCATTCATTTTACCCAGAGTACTTTGGACTATGAAGATCTTGCATTCTTTTTTCTCCCATATCTGTGACAACTCCGCTTCTCTCACTCACTTATCTGCAGCTGTTGAAGGATCATTTGGGAAATAGGGAGCTGGGGACAGAACGATCGCTTAAAGGTCATTGAAATCATGAGGTTTTTCCCCTAGGGTAGGGATAATAGTCTGCCTTGTGATAAATGTTGATGATGGAGGTTACATTGATGGGTGATGGATTTGTAGGCGATAATGTTGTTCTATCAATTATTAGTGGTTCTATTAATAAATAAAATTAAGAAAATAATTGTATTGGCTTAGTAGTTACTGTGAGTTCGGACGTTGCATGAAGCCAGATTCAAAGTAGAAATCTAGACATGTGGAGAGAACAAGGATAAGGGTAAGTTGTTAATAAAACCATATATTACCCTCCATAGCTCATAAACTGCTTTGATTTTCCACCGTTGGATAAAATTGGTTATCAAAATAGTAACATCTGTAGTTTCATGGATGTAACATATGGTACACCATTGACAAATATGGCTTTATTCATCTGAAGTAAACTTGATCATTTTATATCAAATTCTTCACTATAGGTTTTGTTGTCCCTGGTTATATGTCAGTTTTGGTTACAGAGGTGTCTGAATCCCTCTTTTGGGCTATAATTTTTTGTAGAAAATGGTGCCAGAAGTTTTGAATGGAAACAAGAACTCATATTTGACAGTTATGTATACTAATAGTTTTTTTTGAGCTACAATGTCATTGAGCCTTGACTGTCGGGCAGATTCACTAAAGGGCGAAGTTGCTGCCGCTAGCGACAATTCACCAGAAATCTTATCCCAGGGACATCGCCAATTCACTAACAGTCGTGGAGGACAATTTGCTATTGAATGAGACCATTGCTAACGTTCGTTCACACCCTATTGACAGGTGACTTTTAGTTCTGGCGAACAGTCTGCAAATTGACTAAGCTGCGAATTTTACTGAACGTTACCTCTTTTGCCAGAGTTTACTTCACCACCTCAGATCAGGCGAACTGATAAAATTAAGCTACATCTTCCTCAATTTTATGTCAGTGACATCATATCCAGTATGCTGAAAATGCATTAAAGTTCTTAAAAAAACGCTGGTGACTTTTCTTTTTTAAAAATTGCCTTCAAAAGTCCGAACTATCAAAGATTTATGTGTGAACAATTTTTTTAAATTAATTTGAGGGGCATGGAACATTTGTTTAAGGGCATTAGAGTTTGTGAAGATTCTCATTCATCCAGGTCATGGTATATCTCTAGAAATATGTCAAATCAACTGGACTTGCTGTATTTTTTTCCTTGAAGATGTTTCACCAGTCATCCAACTGGCTTTCTCAATTTAGAATAATTTAAATAGGATGTCATGGTTAGATTGTATTAGCATGATTGCAACTTTGAGGTGTTATTAAACCTTCCAGGGAGAGGTGCTAGAAGATATATTCCTGAAAAAAATATCATATTTACAAGTTATTCTGAATTGAATATGCCAGTTGGGTGACTGGTGAAATGTCTTCAAGGAAAAAAACACAGCAAGTCCAGTTGAGTTGACTTATTTCTACATATATAGGGCATTAGAGGATCTCTTTTGTCTTTATTATGGCTCATTGTAAATGTGTTTGAAAAAGTTGCCACTTCAAGCATTTGCACCAACATTATTCAAAATAACCTAAGCGTAAGAGTGCTAGCAAAGTTTTGCTAGGCAAAAATTAATGTTAGCGAAAATTTACTGTGAAATGCTCGCCAGCCGAGGTAATAATAGCGAAAATTGCCGGCATTTGGCTGCTGGGACACAACTTCGCATTATAGTGAATTAGCATAGTTGTAACAAATTTGAGCCTGGTGAAGTTGCACAGGTGTGTCGAAACAGTTGCTGGCGAAAATTCGCCCTTTAGTGAATTTGCCCCTCAGTGGCTCAATAGTTGGGTCAGTAGCTCATTTCCACAAAAGGAAAATTCTGCTTGAGCACACTAGCTCTATCAAACCTATGCCAAATCTTGATGAACCTTAAAGGGATACTGTCATGGGAAAACATGTTTTTTCAAAACGCATCAGTTAATAGTGCTGCTCCAGCAGAATTCTGCTCTGAAAAAGAGCAAACAGATTTTGTTAAATTTAATTTTAAAATCTGACATGGGGCTAGACATTTTGTCAATTTCCCAGCTGCCCCCAGTCATGTGACTTGTGCTCTGATAAACTTCAATCACTCTTTACTGCTGTACTGCAATTTGGAGTGATATCATCCCCTCCCTTTCCCCCCCAGCAGCCAAACAACAGAACAATGGGAAGGTAACAAGATAGCAGCTCCCTAACACAAGATAACAGCTGCCTGGTAGATCTAAGAACAGCACTTAAAAGTAAAAGCCAAATCCCACTGAGACTGATTCAGTTACATAAAGTAGGAGAATTAACCAGAAAGTAGTTCTAGAAAGTAGTTCCATCCTAACGTGCAGGCACAAGTCACATGACTGGGGCAGCTGGGAAACTGACAAAATGTCTAGCCCCATGTCAGATTTCAAAATTGAATATAAAAAATGTGTTTGCTCTTTTGAGAAATGGATTTCAGTGCAAAATTCTGCTCGAGCAGCACTATTAACTATGTTTTTGAAAAAACATGTTTTTCCATGACAGTATCCCTTTAAAGAGAAAAATCTTTAGAAACTCCCATAAACTGGAAATTCGACCCTTGATAAATCTTCCCCATGGTGTCTCTGTTAAACTGCTCACATTTGTAGTCTTCAGTTCTGTAGCTGTGAAGGACCTTGGGTATTGTGGGAGAAAATCATTATACAGTAAATTAACCATGATCACTGTGATTATTGTTCTGAACCATTGTAGCTACATGTTGTTCTAAACACCTGACTCTCTTAAACAAGATTTTAAAAAAATTTAAGAAACTCTGGCGGACACCTTGCCTGAAATAACTGAATATTCATATTCCTAAAGCATGAGACATGATACACAAATACCAAGGGACTTTAATCCCCCCCAGCAGCAGCATGATCCCAAAGTAGGAAAACTTCCCACTCGGCCACCTGTGGTTTTGATGCAAATGATACAAATCATTTCCCACGCTGATCAAGGGGATTTTAACAATAACCACAGAATTGCTACATGGCACATTCTGCTGCAAATCACATACAGATGTGAATGTGGCTGTGATCCATTCAGTATCCCTGAATTTGTGTTTTGTTACACAGTGTGCTCTATAGTTGCAATGAACAAACTGTGTGGGAAATAAAATGAATTTCCAAGTTGAATTCATGTCTGCTAATTTTTTTGAAGGGAATGGATTGGGGCTGGAATTTGTGTAATGCAACATGGCTGGCTGCTATTATAGATACATCTTAATTAGTGTAAGTCACTGGGAAATATATGGGGTGGGATCTATACTGACAGGAACATTTAGAATAAGCTGTCAGCTTGTTAGTTGTTTTGGCATTACTCTGACTGTGTAACTTTCCAGTGTTTGGCTTAATGGGTTACAGCAATAAAAAGAAAAACATTTCCAAATGTTATGTAAGTCAATGGAATAAAAAGTAAGGACATTTACACATTCCTTTTTATATTTTACATTTTTTACATTTATTTATTCTACATTTTTTATTTATTTATTAATTTACATTTACATTTTTACATTCTACATTGACTTTTATTTATTTATTTACATTAACTTTTATTGTACTCCCCAACAATCATGCTCACCTTCTTTGTTATGACATAGGCCACCTCTTCCAGACTCATGCAAGCTCCATGGCTACAGAGATCTTAAGAACAGTGATGAGTGAATATGTCCCATTTCACTTTGCCGAAAAATTAGCGAAATGCACTGAAGTCAATAGGTGTCGATTTTTTTATGTGCGCAACAATTTTTCATGCGCACAAAAAAATGTTTTCACTCTAAATGCATTAAAGTCAGTGGGTGGTTTTTTTTGTCGAGGCAAAATTTTTCATGGCTGATTTTTGCTGCAGTTGTAAAGATGGCGAAGTGCGTAATTTTGACACAAATCCACGTCTGGTGAAAAAATGTGCTCAGTACTACTTAAGATCTACAGTTTATTAATGTAGATATTGGTATATATATAGTTTATATATGTGAGTGTATAGATAGGTCTGTGTAAGTATGTGTATATATGTGCACTGGGGTTCAGCGTAACTATGTAGCACTCATGTTCAAGCAATGGACAACTTGGACACTGGCCAGGACCAGATTTAACCTGAGGAAGGCCGGAGGCCTCCGTCACCCCCTACCGCCCACCCTGAGGATGTAGTGTGAGCATCCATTATTTCTACCAAAGCTGCTCCAGAATCAAGGTAATTATTTGTGCAACTGGGCAGCATGCCGTCCTAGGTCCTGGCCTTTGTGGCCTCACCTCAAATCTGGGCCTGACACTGGCTTTTCTCTAAACACGCCATACAAGTGAAAAAGTAATAGGTGTGCGTTAAGTGGGAATCTATATCTAATTGATGTACTGGTGCCATGCATAAATTCATGTTGGGCTTTTATTTACTAATTGAAACTGATTTTATTCCTTCTTTGGGCTTCACCTGTAAATCACAATGAAAGAAAACAGTGAAAAAAAATATAAAAAGAAGTATAAAAAAGCAAGACTTAAAAAATAAAAGCAGCTAGAAGAGATGGATAGATACAATTTCCTGTACAGTTATTAAGTCAGTGTATCTATAATACCATGTTGTCTAGTATTGCACAATATGCAGGTCTTCAATTTAAGGAAGAACTTAAGCCATATATAGAGTGTCAGTAGATTCTCTGGCAGATGAACACTAGAACATAATGAACTGTAATAACTGTCCACTGCATTGTGTTGCTTCCAGAAGGCTCAGAACATATAAATCAGAAATATTGCTATATGGCCTGGCTGCTGCACATAAATGGGAACTATTAAGTATGTGAAATAACTTTTGCAGGTGCCCTGTAGAGGGAATGTCAACATACCATCCAGCAAATTGAGTTAACATTATTTTTGGAGAGGATGAAAGACCAACTGTTTTTTAGTGATTGTTGGTTTTGGACTTGAGATTCTTAGTTCAGTGTCCCTTTATGGGAATTGTTTGAGGCACATCTCTCTCTCTCTCTCTCTGTTAAATCCTCATCTGTTTCTGCTTAAATTCAGAGCTCTTGTAAATCAGGGGACAAGTGAGAGGTGGGACATTTCCTGTAGACTGCTCTTGTATTTATTTATTGGTTTTGTACAAAGTTCACCGCTCAGTTATTGTGAAAGAACAAGAGCAAGTCTGGGGTCAAACCCAAGATGTATGATAGGGGCAGAGCTCATCAAATAAGAAAACTAAACTAGTAGCACTGTATAGGGAATGGCATTTCCTTTTAGAGATTTTGATGCTGTTGATATTAGCAGAACTAGTACAGCACACAGAAATATATGCATCTGTAAAGGCTATAATCAAAAATGATATGCTTCTAACGTGTACACAATTTACAGTAGGCATTGGAAACTGATAGAGTTGTATTTTGGCAAGTTAATCATGTCAGCATAAACAATCCCATGATGTAGCTTAAAAAGTGGAGCAATAAAATAGCATAAAATCCTTTTATTGCATGGTATAAAACTTTTTAAAATACACTCGCAATTGTAGCAAGCTTTCCAGCGTTGCAAATTCCCCAGTCAATAATTCACCCGCACCCACAGCAGTTGGCTCCGGCCAGTGTTGCTTGTCTGCCCATGTTTCCCTTCCGGGTGGCTGGTGATGACGTTGGGTGCTCTCTCCTCGCTTTGCCTTTGAAGCAAACAAGTTTTTTTGGAACCGCCAAAGAAAGGGAGACCCAGGGAATCTTTGAGTAAACTTTTTACTATTGGAACATTTACACTGAACTTTTTATTTTGGACCAGTATAGGTGCTCCTCTGTGTTCTTGGATTGGAATGTTTGTGCTGAACTTCTAACAGTATGGTTATCCTCATCCTACTCTCTCAACCCTATGAATATTTTATTTCCATAATAATAAACCTTGCAGGTAATAAAAGCTGCCGTGTGTGGTCATTATACTCTATACAGTTGCTGGATGGATTATACTCTATACAGTTGCTGGATGGAAGCAAACTTAAATACATTGAAAGATCTATTCGTTTGGCATGATTACCAGATCTTTTCCCGATATGTCCAAATTGAAGTGGTCAATGTAAGACAGATCTAATCTTTAGGCCCTAGGGCCAAACTCTAGTATGGCCACCTATAGATGTCATTTTCAAGTGTAAAATCATGCACACAACGCTGTTCACTAAAATACTTCCAGATAGGCATTCTTTATTTCCAGCTTTCTTTAACAAGGGAAGCCTGGAATGATCTCCTGCCTTGAGGAAATGTTACTTCCCTTATCCCTTATCATGTAGAGCAGTGATCCCCATACAGTTACTCACGAGCAACATGTTGCTCACCAACCCCTTTGATGTTGCTCCCAGTGGCCTCAAAGCAGGTGATTATTTGTTAATTCCTGGCTTGGAGGCAAGTGTTGGTTGTATAAAAACCAGGTGTACTGCCAAAGTGAGTCTCCTGTAGACTATCATTGCATATAGAGGCTACGAAACAGCCAATCACAGCCCTTATTTGACATCCCCATGGACTTTTTCTTGCTTGTGTTGCTCTCCAAGTCTTTTTACATTTAATTGTTGCTGACGAGTAAAAAAGTTTGGGGACTCCTGATGTAGAGCCTTCACACAACTGGCATGCACCTAATATTTTTCTTCTGACACATGGTAGAATTTAAACCACCGACTAAGAAAAACTGCAACACAACTTGTGCATGATTTATTAGTGTATATGCCTATTAGCAGATGCATTCACTGAAACTGAGATTCTAGGAATAATGTTGTTGTATGGTCACAAAAATATGATTTGTGTGCTTTTTATCACGGTTTTCCTTGTGTTCATAAATTAGCCTTTGTGTGTCTGCAAAAATACATGGTACTGCTCATATAGTGACATTCAGCACTTTACACTCCAGTTACTGTTTTTTCTAAATTTTTTCAGTCTAATAGCAACAACCATGATTGGAATTTCAGTGGTGATGTTTCAGATAGATTAGGCCTAGGTGTTGACTTTGAAGTATGTGAGGCTTTGGAGAAAAAAAGAGAAATTATATTTTGGTATTTTTGATACATTATTTAGTATTTTATTACTAATTGTAATATGTGTGATGGAATAGGCCCTTTCTATATGAACTGTCAGTATATTTTATTGGACAGCCCAGCCAGGAACCCCCTCTTAGGGGCATATTTATTAAATTTCGAATTGAAAAAACTGCGAAATTCAAATTTGAAAAGACCAACCGAAATTAAGTTTTTTTTTTTGTCGAACAGGTCCGTTTTCGATTCAATAGGTCCGTATTCAGCCAAATTCGAATTATACTAATCGAAGTAATAGCGCAATCGATCGAATTCGATTCTAAGTTTTTCCCAAACAAACATTGATTTTTTGAAGTCCACCAATTGACTCCAAATAGGTTCTAGGAGGTCCCCCATAGGCTAAAACAGCAATTCGGCAGGTTTTAGATAGGGAATGGTTGAATTTTTTAAGAGACAGTACATGATAAATTTCGATATTTGAATTTTCAATTTTTTTTTAAATTCAAATCGAATTTGGACTATTCCCTAGTCAAAGTACACAAAAAATAGATAAATCTGCCCCTTAATGTTTAAAGGACCAGTAACATCAAAAAAAAATGTTCAAAAATTCGTTAGAGCACAACAAAAAATGAACACAGAGACAAATGAAACTTTTAAATAGCAAAGACTTTATTAAGAAATAACTTACAGAAAATCCACTTAATGTCCTCCTCAGAAACGGCGAAAAGGCGACCATCCACACTGCAGCAATCGATTTCTCTCCCTGGATATTCACTGACATCCTCTCGTTGTGTCCAACAGCAGCTGGTTTGTTCCTGTGCTGGCGGCGATGAACTGACAGCAGCGAGTCCTCTCGCTTCCCTTCCACTGGCCTGGCCGTCTACAGTCTCCCAACGGCACACTTGTTCCTGCACTTTCACTGTGCATCGGCTTCCCTGCTCCGCTCTCCTCACCTCCCTCTCCGTCTCCCCTCCTCCCCAAGCTGCTGCCTTATCTCCCCTTTGATTTATCTCCCCTTTGATTTCAAGAAACAATAAAACCATATTTTACACGTTTAATTTCCCTTTAGGCGCAAAGCACTGGGGTAGGAGCGAAAGAAATCGCTACCTCGCTGGGAAGGCTGTGGGGGTCTAGTGGTCTGGGCTCTCTGTCTCTCGCTCTACGTAGACCTTCTGTGCACTTTTCATCCGTTGCCCTTCCCTTCTACCTTCTGACATAACGCTGCAGCCCGAGAGTATATAATAAATAGCCGGTCAGAGACTCCCCTTTTGCAGGCACAGTGAGAGGGCGACACTTTGGAAGTATGAGAAACAGATGAGAAAAGCATGTTCGCTAGAAGCACACCGAGCGTTATTTATTAATCCCTGGGATAAGGTTTGCATGAATAATAACAGAGGTTTTATTGTTTCTTGAAATCAAAGGGGAGATAAGGCAGCAGCTTGGGGAGGAGGGGAGACGGAGAGGGAGGTGAGGAGAGCGGAGCAGGGAAGCCGATGCACAGTGAAAGTGCAGGAACAAGTGTGCCGTTGGGAGACTGTAGACGGCCAGGCCAGTGGAAGGGAAGCGAAAGGACTCGCTGCTGTCAGTTCATCGCCGCCAGCACAGGAACAAACCAGCTGCTGTTGGACACAACGAGAGGAGGATGTCAGTGAATATCCAGGGAGAAGAAATCGATTGCTGCAGTTTGGATGGTCGCCTTTTCGCCGTTTCTGAAGAGGACAGGAAGTGGATTTTCTGTAAGTTATTTCTTAATAAAGTCTTTGCTATTTAAAAGTTTCATTTGTCTCTGTGTTCATTTTTTGTTGTGCTCTAACGAATTTTTGAACATTTTTTTTGATGTTACTGGTCCTTTAACTGAACATGATATTATGGCATATACAGTACTTAGGGGCAAATTTATCAATGGTCAAATTTTCGATTTTTTTTTTATGGCCAAAACTGTCAAATTCATCTAGGGTATTGTTAAAATTCAATTCAAGTTTTTTGTAAAATTAGATTTTCGAAATTTATCATACACCCGAATATGACTATTCGCCACCTTAAACCTGCCAAATTGCTGTTTTAACCTATGGAGGACTTCCTGGGATCAATTTGGAGTTGTTTGCAGTCTTACTGGCATTCAAGTTTCGAAGAAAAAACTTGAATCAAATTCGATTCAAATTCAATTTGAGTTTGAGGGTCGATCCTATTCACCCGAGTTCTAAAAATTTGATTTTTTTAATAAATTGCAAATGGTTGAATTTCGAGTTTTAAATAACTCCCATGAAATTCGACCCTTGATAAATCTACCCCTTAAAGTAAACAATACCACCGGGGAAAAATCTACCCTAATTCTATATGGTTAGGTGTTAAAGATCAGTGCTGCGACTGAGCACTAATATCCCATAGGGTAGAATGCAATTGTACTGCTTAGACCAGATTCATTCTGATGGTCTGACACAATGATCAGAGCAGGAATCATTCTGCTAAATGTGTCAATTTGTTAAAAACTTTCCTGACTGTCTGGAAACTCTGTTTGAATTCCCCAGTTCATTATGTTTTCTAAAGGATATATTTTTAAAACAATGCAAAAGTGGCATCTCTCACTGTTACTACAACTGACTGTTGCATCATTGTAAAAGGATATTGTGACTTCCCCAGCACGCTATATCCAGTTGCCTGTAAAGCGGAATGAGAGCTACATGTAAAGAACTAGAGGAAAATCATATTGCAATATTTCCACGTATGTACTGAAAAGGAAATCCTGTGTCGCTCTGAAAATGTGAACTAAATGCAAATATTCATCACAGAATTACCCCATTTTTTATTAATAACATTTAATTTTTTACACAAGTGCTGTCACATTAGAGGGTTTTACTGTTTACAGTGTATTGTTTATAAGCGTAACTCATTGGTCTGCTTTAGCTAAACCCTCTTAATTGTTTAGTCAGTCAAACACAAATTAAACAGCAGTGCTGTATATTTTCAAGAGCTTTGTTTGGTGGAACAGCAGCTCTAATCCCGAACATATATCTGAAATCCCCATTAGAAAGCAAGACAGGGCTGTTGTTTGCCAGAAAGGTTAATAGAAAGACGCAGGAAACAGATTTCTTCATGAAAGCAAATAAAAAAAGTTTATAATATTTTTGTCCAAAATTGTCAAATCAAATACTTATTATTCTGACTGCAGTATGCCTTAAATAAACGTTTACATGCTGTTTAGGTAAACACCCTTCATGGATAGTGATGGGCGAATCTGTCGCGAAAAATTCGCGAAACGAGTCGCGCTGCCCGATTTTGTCGCGCGACAAAATATTTTGTCGCGGACGCATGTGCGTGTTTTAACGCGCGACGTTATTTTTGACGCGCAGTGCAATTTGATGAAGCCCATCTTCTATGGGTGTTTTGTTTGTATAACCTTTTTTCATCTTTGGGCCTACAAATAAAAATTTTCCCCTTAGTTTCAAGCTTTGTAGTCTGTGATGATAAATGAACATGGTATCTTTTGCTTTGTGTCTGAATGTGCTGAATTGGATTGGACTCCATGGGAAGACCAATACACATGCGTGTTTCACTTAGTATACTGCTACACACATGCCCTGCATTGTTAGAGGACTCCTATCTTGAAAAAATGGCTCCCATTTTGCAAGTTTCTTAAACTTTTAACGTTTGTGGATTTTTTCACATTACCTCTGGTCAACTGGTAATGGTATCTACTACTACTCTATATCTCTGTTTAACCAAAAAGTACCATCTGTACTTCATATATCTAATAGTAGATTACTAACACAAGTACAACTAATAAATCTGAACAGATAGTATCTGGATGCTTTGTATCTCAGATAAAAATGAATAAACCATATGTTTATGTGAATGAACCTTATATTTACATCATGTAATTGTAATGATTCTGAAATACTATGTAATGTAATTTTAATGACTCCGATTAAGAATAGTCATCGTTGTGTTATTAGAATCCAAACAATTCCAAGTACCATGTGAGTATTAGTTTAGTCAAATGAAAAATGAACTCAAAATATAGAGATATAAAAAAAAATTTTAATTTACAACATATAGCACAACTGGTGCTGCAAGAAACAATAAATACATTAAAGTGGAGGAGGAGGAGGAGGAGCAACTACCCTCTGCAGGTTGTCAACTATGTCCCTAACCTCTCCCAGCTCCTGCCGCATGGCATTTACTTGGTGGACTAGGGTGACCAGGAGCTCAGTCTGGTCGTAGTAGGCATGCTCTGTCTGAGTGCCTACACTGAGCCCCTGGTCGTCCACTGGTGGTGCCGCCTGGTGAGGTGGTGGTGCCGCCTGGTGAGGTGGTGGTGCCGCCTGGTGAGGTGGTGGTGCCACCTGGACAGGTGGTGGAGGCGGTGCTGCCTCATCAGGTGGAGGCGGTGCTGCCTCATCAGGTGCAGGTGGTGCTGCCTGGTCAGGTGGTGGTGGTGGTGGTATTTCCCCATCATCAGGATCATCTTGGATCCATTCAGCTGGCAATGAATAAATTTCAGTTTGAGTAACACAGCAATTGCATTTGTACAGTATAAATTATACAGGATAAGGTGTCATGTTGTAACTACAGGAAAATTAACTTTATTGTAGTTAAGAAGGGAAACCTATTTTTTCCGTTTAAATAAATCTACCTTTATGTGAAGTAAAATTCTTATTAGCCTTGTCACAGGCCTAAACAAATACACATTTGCTCCAAAATACCAAAATAAATAGGAATCAAGTGCAGGGCAAGATTTACATAGTAGGCACCCCTAGGCCCACTGCCATTCGTCGCCCCTGTCCCCTCCCCTTTATTCGGGCAAATTTTTATCATCTGGACAGGAGCAATGGGGATTGCTGCATGGGAAACTATTGTATCTCCTGTGCATCCCCAGTTTTTCTGAACCAATATGGGTGTGGTTGGGCAGCATGCCGCCTCCCTAAAATCTTCCAGCCCTAGGCCCGGGCCTTGGTGGCCTTTTTCACAGATCCGAGCCTGATCAAGTGGCTTTATTGTAGTTAAGAAGGGAAACCTATTTATTACGTTTAAATAAATCTACCTTTAAGTGAAGTAAAATTCTTATTAGCCTTGTCACAGGCCTAAACAAATACACATTTGCTCCAAAATACCAAAATAAATAGGAATCAAGTGGCTTTATTGTAGTTAAGAAGGGAAACTCATGTATTGCATTTAAATAAATCTATTATAATCTGTTTAAATAATCTCCATTTGACAGCTCATTTACTTGTTATCTAACTTGTCTGCAATTATGTCAGTCAGTCAAAGTCAACTGTTCCAATCCTAATTACAGTATTCACTTAAATACATTTTTGCTGTAAAATAGCAAATCATTATAAGATGTTTTCTTTTTAAATAACTCTACCTTCCACTTCCACGCGCAGCTCATCAACAAATGCGCTGTGGCGTCTTTTGAGATCGCTCCAGATCCTCTGGAGCTCCCTCAGACTTAAGCGCAGGTGGTACTCCCTCCGCAGCCTGCGCCTCAGCCGTTCCATGATGCTCCTCCGGAGCGCCTGGATTCCTCTCACTCCAGGAGGGATATTGTCGTATCCCTCCTGGTGCAGGTACCTGACGAAGTACCGCAGCTGGTCTCGGTTCATCATGCCAGGTCCTGCCATTTTCAAACTGCACTCCTAAAAATGTAAGCACGGGCGGGGCTATTTATAGTGGCGACGCCCATTTTTGACGCGCGCATGACGCGCGTCACATGACGCGTGCGCGCACACGACGCGCGTCACATGACGCACGCGCGCGCATGCGCAAACACAGTTTTGATATGGCGCGCGACGAACCTCGTCGCGCGGCGACGAACCTCGTCGCGCGGCGACGAACCTCGTCGCGATGGCGACGAATATCGTCGCGATGGCGACGAAATTGATAAATTGACTACTGTAACACTCAAATACATTGATTTTTTAAAATAAATTATGATATTAAGTCACACTATATTTGGCAATTAGGCACTATTAGAAGTAACATTATTCCCCTAGCAATCATACATTGATTTAAATAAGAGACTGGAATATGAATAGGAGAGGCCTAAATGTAAAAAAGTAGCAATGACTAACAATACATTTGTAGCCTGACATAGTATTGGCTTTTTAGTTGGGGTCAACTCATTGACCCACATTTAAAAGCTGCAAAGAGTCTGAACTTAGAAGAAAAAGGCAAATAAGTAAAACCAAATTAAAAGTTGCTTAGAATTTGCCATACTATTGCATACTAAAAGTTACCTTAAAGGTGAACCACCCCTTTAAGGGCTTTGCACTGGATCTATGAATACGTTGTGTAAAGTGTTTGGAAACAAAGGATGGCGTGTGTTCTCTTTGAAGGTTATGGACAGCAAACTGGGACAAGACTGCTTGTGAAGTTGAAAGTTGCAAAATAGCAGATGCAGCTGAAAGTGGGATGTAAGATGGACATCATCTAGGAATGAAATTCCTTTTTCCATTAAGCAAACTGTGTTGTCTCGTTTATTTAACTCAAGGACAAAAGCATTCATAGAGGACAAATTCAATCTAAATTATTACTTACAGCATGAATTTAAGTAGAGTTTATGGCTATGTTTGTGTCACCCAGGGTTGCCAGGTTGGTTGGTTTCCAGTCAAATTTACTGGGCTGATGTTTGGGGCCTGTTTGGGCCTCTGTGTAATTTGAATGCAAGGGCCTATTTTGACTCCCAGACCAGACATGGCTTTGGGACTACCATTAAACATTTACTACCATTGGGACTACCATTAAAACATTTCCCTTACCTTTGTACACAGTAATGAATGTATATATGTCATGTTTTGCTTTGGAATCAATGGGAAGAGCAATTCACACCTATGTTCCACTCAGTTACTGCTACACACACATGCCCTCCCTGTATACATTTTTTAGAGCACTCCTATCATTTCAAAAGAAAGAATAATGACTGAGGCAAAGGACTTTTGGCCGCAGTCGTTTCAGGGGTAATAATAGTGTGAATACATTTGACAACCAAGCAGCAAGCATTGTTGTAATCAATTGTATTAGAGCCAGAAGAATTAAATGAGGCAGGCCTCAACCCCCAGAAGAAATTAGCCAAACAATGGGGCTGTATTCGAAGAAACATTTTTATAAGCCATGATAGGCCTCAACCACCAGAAGAAAGTAGCCAACTTAGCGGCAAAATTACAAGCAACCTATTTAGAAGCCATGATAGGCCTCAACCCCCAGAAAAAATTAGCCAACAATATGGCAGTATTCGAAAAAACATTTTTAGAAGCCATGTTAGGCCTCAACCACCAGAAGAAATTAGCCAACAATGTGGCAGTATTCGAAGAAACATTTTTAGAAGCCATGTTAGGCCTCAACCACCAGAAAAAATTAGCCAACAATATGGCAGTATTCGAAGAAACATTTTTAGAGGCCATGATAGGCCTCGACCCCCAGAAGAAATCAGCCAACAATATGGCAGTATTCGAAGAAATATTTTTAGAAGCCATGATAGGCCTCAACCACCAGAAGACATTAGCCAACTTAGCGGCAAAATTACAAGCAACCTATTTAGAAACCATGTTAGGCCTCAACCCCCAGAAGAAATTAGCCAAACAATGTGGCAGTATTCGAAGAAACATTTTTAGAAGCCATGATAGGCCTCAACCCCCAGAAAAAATTTAGCCAACAATATGGCAGTATTCGAAGAAACATTTTTAGAAGCCATGATAGGCCTCAACCCCCAGAAGAAATTAGCCAAACAATGTGGCAGTATTCGAAGAAACATTTTTAGAAGCCATGATAGGCCTCAACCCCCAGAAGAAATTAGCCAAACAATGGGGCTGTATTCGAAGAAACATTTTTATAAGCCATGATAGGCCTCAACCACCAGAAGAAAGTAGCCAACTTAGCGGCAAAATTACAAGCAACCTATTTAGAAGCCATGATAGGCCTCAACCCCCAGAAAAAATTAGCCAACAATATGGCAGTATTCGAAAAAACATTTTTAGAAGCCATGTTAGGCCTCAACCACCAGAAGAAATTAGCCAACAATGTGGCAGTATTCGAAGAAACATTTTTAGAAGCCATGTTAGGCCTCAACCACCAGAAGAAATTAGCCAACAATATGGCAGTATTCGAAGAAACATTTTTAGAGGCCATGATAGGCCTCGACCCCCAGAAGAAATCAGCCAACAATATGGCAGTATTCGAAGAAATATTTTTAGAAGCCATGATAGGCCTCAACCACCAGAAGACATTAGCCAACTTAGCGGCAAAATTACAAGCAACCTATTTAGAAACCATGTTAGGCCTCAACCCCCAGAAGAAATTAGCCAAACAATGTGGCAGTATTCGAAGAAACATTTTTAGAAGCCATGATAGGCCTCAACCCCCAGAAAAAATTTAGCCAACAATATGGCAGTATTCGAAGAAACATTTTTAGAAGCCATGATAGGCCTCAACCCCCAGAAGAAATTAGCCAAACAATGTGGCAGTATTCGAAGAAACATTTTTAGAAGCCATGATAGGCCTCAACCCCCAGAAGAAATTAGCCAAACAATGTGGCAGCATTCGAAGAAACATTTTTAGAAGCCATGATAGGCCTCAACCCCCAGAAGAAATTAGCCAAACAATGTGGCAGCATTCGAAGAAACATTTTTAGAAGCCATGATAGGCCTCAACCACCAGAAGAAATTAGCCAACAATGTGGCAGTATTCGAAAAAACATTTTTAGAAGCCATGTTAGGCCTCAACCACCAGAAGAAATTAGCCAACAATGTGGCAGTATTCGAAGAAACATTTTTAGAAGCCATGATAGGCCTCAACCCCCAGAAGAAATTAGCCAAACAATGTGGCAGCATTCGAAGAAACATTTTTAGAAGCCATGATAGGCCTCAACCCCCAGAAGAAATTAGCCAAACAATGTGGCAGCATTCGAAGAAACATTTTTAGAAGCCATGATAGGCCTCAACCCCCAGAAGAAATTAGCCAACAATGTGGCAGTATTCGAAAAAACATTTTTAGAAGCCATGTTAGGCCTCAACCACCAGAAGAAATTAGCCAACAATATGGCAGTATTCGAAGAAACATTTTTAGAGGCCATGATAGGCCTCGACCCCCAGAAGAAATCAGCCAACAATATGGCAGTATTCGAAGAAATATTTTTAGAAGCCATGATAGGCCTCAACCACCAGAAGACATTAGCCAACTTAGCGGCAAAATTACAAGCAACCTATTTAGAAACCATGTTAGGCCTCAACCCCCAGAAGAAATTAGCCAAACAATGTGGCAGTATTCGAAGAAACATTTTTAGAAGCCATGATAGGCCTCAACCCCCAGAAAAAATTTAGCCAACAATATGGCAGTATTCGAAGAAACATTTTTAGAAGCCATGATAGGCCTCAACCCCCAGAAGAAATTAGCCAAACAATGTGGCAGTATTCGAAGAAACATTTTTAGAAGCCATGATAGGCCTCAACCCCCAGAAGAAATTAGCCAAACAATGTGGCAGCATTCGAAGAAACATTTTTAGAAGCCATGATAGGCCTCAACCACCAGAAGAAATTAGCCAACAATGTGGCAGTATTCGAAAAAACATTTTTAGAAGCCATGTTAGGCCTCAACCACCAGAAGAAATTAGCCAACAATGTGGCAGTATTCGAAGAAACATTTTTAGAAGCCATGATAGGCCTCAACCCCCAGAAGAAATTAGCCAAACAATGTGGCAGCATTCGAAGAAACATTTTTAGAAGCCATGATAGGCCTCAACCCCCAGAAGAAATTAGCCAAACAATGTGGCAGCATTCGAAGAAACATTTTTAGAAGCCATGATAGGCCTCAACCCCCAGAAGAAATTAGCCAACAATGTGGCAGTATTCGAAAAAACATTTTTAGAAGCCATGTTAGGCCTCAACCACCAGAAGAAATTAGCCAACAATATGGCAGTATTCGAAGAAACATTTTTAGAGGCCATGATAGGCCTCGACCCCCAGAAGAAATCAGCCAACAATATGGCAGTATTCGAAGAAATATTTTTAGAAGCCATGATAGGCCTCAACCACCAAAAGACATTAGCCAACTTAGCGGCAAAATTACAAGCAACCTATTTAGAAACCATGTTAGGCCTCAACCCCCAGAAGAAATTAGCCAAACAATGTGGCAGTATTCGAAGAAACATTTTTAGAAGCCATGATAGGCCTCAACCCCCAGAAGAAATTAGCCAACAATATGGCAGTATTCGAAGAAACATTTTTAGAAGCCATGATAGGCCTCAACCCCCAGAAAAAATTAGCCAACAATATGGCAGTATTCGAAAAAACATTTTTAGAAGCCATGTTAGGCCTCAACCCCCAGAAGAAATTTGCCAACAATATGGCAGTATTCGAAGAAACATTTTTAGAAGCCATGATAGGCCTCAACCCCCAGAAGACAGTAGCCAACTTAGCGGCAAAATTACAAGCAACCTATTTAGAAACCATGTTAGGCCTCAACCCCCAGAAGAAATTAGCCAACAATGTGGCAGTATTCGAAGAAACATTTTTAGAGGCCATGATAGGCCTCGACCCCCAGAAGAAATCAGCCAACAATATGGCAGTATTCGAAGAAACATTTTTAGAAGCCATGATAGGCCTCAACTACAAAAAAAATTGCCGACAATGCAGCAGTAGTGTCAGCCACAGCAGTAGGAGCCTTTATAGACACCCACCAGAGTTTTGCCAAATAATGAGGCATTAGTAGCATCAGCAGCGGCAGTCATGTTGTAACTTTCAATCAACTCTATATTAGAGCCAGAAGAATTAAATGAGGCAGGCCCCAAACAGAAGACGTTTGCCAAATAATGAGGCCTTAGTAGCAACAGCAGCGGCAACAACAGTCATGTTGTAACTTTTAATCAACTCTATATTAGAGCCAGAAGAATTAAATGAGGCAGGCCCCAAACAGAAGACGTTTGCCAAATAATGAGGCAGTAGTAGCAACAGCAGCGGCAACAACAGTCATGTTGTAACTTTCAATCAACTCTATATTAGAGCCAGAAGAATTAAATGAGGCAGGCCCCAAACAGAAGACGTTTGCCAAATAATGAGGCAGTAGTAGCAACAGCAGCAGCAACAACAGTCATGCTGTAACTTTTAATAAACTCTATATTAGAGCCAGAAGAATTAAATGAGGCAGGCCCCAAACAGAAGACGTTTGCCAAATAATGAGGCATTAGTAGCAACAGCAGCGGCAACAACAGTCATGTTGTAAATTTCAATCAACTCTATATTAGAGCCAGAAGAATTAAATGAGGCAGGCCCCAAACAGAAGACGTTTGCCAAATAATGAGGCAGTAGTAGCAACAGCAGCAGCAACAACAGTCATGCTGTAACTTTTAATAAACTCTATATTAGAGCCAGAAGAATTAAATGAGGCAGGCCCCAAACAGAAGACGTTTGCCAAATAATGAGGCATTAGTAGCAACAGCAGCGGCAGTCATGTTGTAACTTTTAATCAACTCTATATTAGAGCCAGAAGAATTAAATGAGGCAGGCCCCAAACAGAAGACGTTTGCCAAATAATGAGGCAGTAGTAGCAACAGCAGCAGCAACAACAGTCATGCTGTAACTTTTAATAAACTCTATATTAGAGCCAGAAGAATTAAATGAGGCAGGCCCCAAACAGAAGACGTTTGCCAAATAATGAGGCATTAGTAGCAACAGCAGCGGCAACAACAGTCATGTTGTAAATTTCAATCAACTCTATATTAGAGCCAGAAGAATTAA
The DNA here is from genome assembly GCA_038501925.1 of Xenopus petersii. Lineage (NCBI taxonomy): Eukaryota > Metazoa > Chordata > Amphibia > Anura > Pipidae > Xenopus > Xenopus petersii. The sequence goes on along the minus strand of CM076678.1, from coordinate 102,513,871 downwards.
ATGAGGCAGGCCCCAAACAGAAGACGTTTGCCAAATAATGAGGCAGTAGTAGCAACAGCAGCAGCAACAACAGTCATGCTGTAACTTTTAATAAACTCTATATTAGAGCCAGAAGAATTAAATGAGGCAGGCCCCAAACAGAAGACGTTTGCCAAATAATGAGGCATTAGTAGCAACAGCAGCGGCAGTCATGTTGTAACTTTTAATCAACTCTATATTAGAGCCAGAAGAATTAAATGAGGCAGGCCCCAAACAGAAGACGTTTGCCAAATAATGAGGCAGTAGTAGCAACAGCAGCAGCAACAACAGTCATGCTGTAACTTTTAATAAACTCTATATTAGAGCCAGAAGAATTAAATGAGGCAGGCCCCAAACAGAAGACGTTTGCCAAATAATGAGGCATTAGTAGCAACAGCAGCGGCAGTCATGTTGTAACTTTTAATCAACTCTATATTAGAGCCAGAAGAATTAAATGAGGCAGGCCCCAAACAGAGAAGACTTTTGCCAAATAACGAGGCATTAATAGCAACAGCAGTGGCAGCAACAGTCATTTTGTAACTTGTAACTTTTAATCAACTCAATATTAGAGCCAGAAGAATTAAATGAGGCAGGCCCCAAACAGAAGACATTAGCCGCAAAATTGTAAGAAAAATATTTAGAAGCCATGTTAGGCCTCAACCAGAAGAAATTAGCCAACAATGTGGCAGTATTCGAAGAAACATTTTTAGAAGCCATGTTAGGCCTCAACCAGAAGAAATTAGCCAACTTAGCGGCAAAATTATAAGCAACATATTTAGAAGCCATGTTAGGCCTCAACCAGAAGAAATTAGCCAACATTGTGGCAGTATTTGAGAAAACATTTTTAGAAGCCATGTTAGGCCTCAACCAGAAGAAATTAGCCAACTTAGCGGCAAAATTATAAGCAACATATTTAGAAGCCATGTTAGGCCTCAACGAGAAGAAATTAGCCAACATTGTGGCAGTATTTGAGAAAACATTTTTAGAAGCCATGTTAGGCCTCAACCAGAAGAAATTAGCCAACTTAGCGGCAAAATTATAAGCAACATATTTAGAAGCCATGTTAGGCCTCAACCAGAAGAAATTAGCCAACAATGTGGCAGTATTCGAAGAAACATTTTTAGAAGCCATGTTAGGCCTCAACCAGAAGAAATTAGCCAACTTAGCGGCAAAATTATAAGCAACATATTTAGAAGCCATGTTAGGCCTCAACCAGAAGAAATTAGCCAACATTGTGGCAGTATTTGAGAAAACATTTTTAGAAGCCATGTTAGGCCTCAACCAGAAGAAATTAGCCAACTTAGCGGCAAAATTATAAGCAACATATTTAGAAGCCATGTTAGGCCTCAACGAGAAGAAATTAGCCAACATTGTGGCAGTATTTGAGAAAACATTTTTAGAAGCCATGTTAGGCCTCAACCAGAAGAAATTAGCCAACTTAGCGGCAAAATTATAAGCAACATATTTAGAAGCCATGTTAGGCCTCAACCAGAAGAAATTAGCCAACAATGTGGCAGTATTCGAAGAAACATATTTAGAGGCCATGTTAGGCCTCAACTACTAAAAAAATTTGCCGACAATGCAGCAGTAGTATCTACGATAGCAGTAGGAGCTTTGATAGGCCCCCACCATAAAAAAATTGCCGACAATGCAGCACAGCAGCAGTACTACTAGGGCTAGTAGCAGGCTACAGCAGCAGCAGCAGCAGCAGCAGCAGCAAGGGCAGCAGGTGCAGACAGATGGGGAATGGGCAATACTACTGAGGAGGAGAGTATGGGCAGCAATGGAGAGAGGAGGAGAAATCTGTGGAGGAGAAGGAGGAGAGGAGGCTAGTCTCTGCTGTCTGCAATGGGCACTTGGATATCCCCGCTTATCCATGCCTCATTCATTTTAATGAATGTCAGCTTATCCACGCTGCCAGTGGATAGCCGTGTCCGCTTCTCAGTGACCACCCCACCTGCGGCACTGAAGACACGCTCTGACAGGACACTGGCAGGGGGGCAAGCCAGCACCTCCAGAGCGTACTGTGCCAGTTCTGGCCACTGGTCGAGCCTCGAGACCCAATAATGCATGGGGTCATCGTCAGGGCGAATGGCATCCTGCACGCTGACTGACCCCATGTAGTCAGCCACCATATGCTCCACCCGCTGCTGGTGGTGGCTTTGGGTGCTGACTGGGCCTGCTGCTGGCCGTTGAGGCTCGAAAAAGCTCTTCCACACACCCATGAGATCTCCGCCCTTGCTGCTGCTGCTGCTGCTGCTAGGCCCCTGTCTCTGCTGGGTGTGTGGAGTAGTGGAGGCCTGAGAAGTGTCAGACTGGGGGAAGGCCTCCACTAATTTTGAGCACAGAGCCTTCCTCAATTGACCCATCCTCCTCTCTCTCTGGCTGGGTACAAGGAACTCCCCCACCTTTCCCTTGTACCGTGGGTCAAGCAAAGTAGCCACCCAATAATCCTCCCGGTCTTTGATAGAACAGACCCGGGGATCGCTTCGGAGGCAAGTCTGCATATGGGCAGCCATGTAAAAGAGGTGCCCCCGACCAACCTCTTCTTGACTGCCCTCCAGATGCAGCAGGTCATCTGGCTCGACCTGCCCCTGCTCTGTACCCTCCCAGCCGCGGACAATAGCTGGGGTGGTTGGGTGGCATGTGCCCTGCTCCCCATGCTGCACAGGCACCCAGTCCTCCTCTCCCTCATCCTCCTCATCAGGCACCATCTCCTCCTCAGCCCCCTCTGCCTGCCTACGGGGCCTACTCTCCTCCTCCTCCTCCGCAGGCACGTCACCCTCCTCTAGCAGCCCATCCAACGTGCGCTTGAGGAGGAACACCAGGGGTATGACATCGCTAAGACACGCATTGTCCCTGCTAACAAAGCGTGTCGCCTGCTCAAAGGGGGCAAGTACTTGGCAGAGCTGCCTCATTTGCTGCCACTGCTCTGCACTAAAGTACCCCAAATCCGCCCCCTGAGTACCCCTGGCACTGTGCTCCAGCAGGTAATTGCTGACCGCCCAGCGCTGCTCTACGAGGCGCTCCACCATGTGCAGGGTGGAATTCCAGCGCGTCGGCAGGTCACAGATGAGCCGGTGGGGTGGCAGACTATGCTGCCGCTGCATCCGTGCCAAAGACGCGCTGGCGGTGGGGGACCTGCGAAAATGGGCACATACCCTACGTACCTTCTCCAGCATGTCACCCAACCCTTGGTAGCTCTTGAGGAAGCGCTGCACCACAAGGTTGAGGACATGTGCAAAGCAAGGCATGTGGGTCAGGTGCCCTAGGCGGATGGCGGCCAGCAGGTTGCGACCGTTGTCGCAAACAATATTACCTGCTTGGAGCTGGCGGGGAGTGAACCACCGCTGCACCTGAGTCTGGAAGGCAGCCATGAGCTCAGGTGCAGTATGACTCCTCTCGCCCAGGGAGAGGAGTTGCAGCACAGCCTGACATCGCCTGTGCTGCACTGAAGCGTAGCTGCGGGGACGCTTCAGGGGTGGCTCATCCATAGTGGAGGAGGAGGAGGAAGTGGACATGTGGGGTTTGCCCTGTACCCCACGGGGAGGCACCTGTAGCCTGAGGGGAGCGCCCCGGCTTGCACCCTCCCCAGCACTCATGAGGGTGACCCAGTGCGCAGTGTAGGTTATGTACCTCCCCTGCCCATGCCTGCTGGTCCACGTGTCAGTGGTGCAGTGCACCCTGCCGCCAACAGCATGATCCAGCGACAGGGACACATTCTCAACCACATGCTGGTGGATGGCAGGGACAGCCTTCCTGGCAAAATAATGGCGGCTGGGGATCCGCCAGTTAGGGGCAGCGCAAGCCATCAGCTGTCGGAAGGGGGCTGCTTCGACTAGCTGATAGGGCAGCAGCTGCACTGCCAGAAGCTTTGCCAGGCAGCCATTAAGCCTCTGCACTTGGGGGTGGCTGGGGGAGAGAGGCGTCTTGCGGCTGAGGAACTGGGGGAGGGAAACCTGGCGGGACAGGGGCCGCATTGAGGAGGAGGAGGCTGCAGAAGAGGCTGAGCTACACAGTGGCTGCCTCCGACTGTGAGCCCCAGAATCCTCTTCACCTGCTGCAGGGTCTGGGGAGCTAGCACCTCTTCCCTGAGGAATGGGAGGAGGTGGACAGGAAGCACCACTGCCACCCGGTGCCCTGCCACTTTGGTGCTGCTCCCACGTCATCCTGTGATGACGTTTCATATGGGAACTTAAAGCTGATGTTCCCATATGTGACCCTGCCTGCCCCCTTCGAACCTTCTGCCGGCAGAGCTGGCACACTGCTATTGCCTGGTCCTCTGCCTGGCACGTGAAAAAAGCCCACACTGCTGAAGTGCGGGCCACTGCCTTGCCTGCTGTGGAGGGTTGAGGATGGTCCCCACCCGTACGCACATAGGCTTTGGACCTAGGCGCAGTGCTGCCCTGTTGCCTGCCCCCCCTAGCAGTGGTCGGTGGAGCCGGCTCTTCATCCTCATCAACAACAAACAGTTCCCCCCCTGAACTGCTGCTGTTATCCTCTGGAGCCGGCTCCCAGGGTCTGTCCCTGTCATCGTCCTCCCCCAGACCAGACCCTGCCTCATACATGGCATCAATACCCACATCCAGCATGCTGGTGTCTGACCCCACACCAGCAACTTGCTGCCCTGCCATAAGGGGACCCTGCCCAATATCCCCTATTGATGTGGGCTGTGACATGACCACCTCCTCCTCTTCATCAGACATGAATGCCCCCCCCATTCCTGCCTGATCATCAAAAAGATCCTGGGTGTCTGGGCCCAAGTCCACCTCAGGATCAAATAAGAGGGATGGGGTGTCATCCCACACTGAGCTAGCAGGTGATGCCACCTCCTGCCGCTCACTGGTGCCTGCTGCAGATGAGGTAGCCTGGGTCAGCCAGTCTACCACTGCCTCTGCCTGCTGCGACCGTATGGGTCGCGAAGCAGTGGCAAAAAAATCGGGCACAGTCCTACGTGGACCAGTTGCCCCGCTGCTGCGACCCACAGCCACCTGCTGCTGTGGCATTTGCTGCTGCTGTTGTTGCGGCTGCTGCTGCTGTTGTTGCAGCTGCTGCTGCTGTTGTTGTTGCAGCTGCTGCTGTTGTTGTTGCAGCTGCTGCTGTTGTTGTTGCAGCTGCTGCTGTGATGGCAGCTGCTTTGATGGCAGCTTGTGCTGCAACTGATTTACAGTGCCCAGACTGGGCATGGCACATGGCTGTTGTGGGGTTGGATGCCCACGGCCAGCACCACGGCCTCTTCCTCGGCCACCCCTCCCTATCCCACCCTTCTTCCCACCACCACCACCACCCATCCCTAACCCACCCTTCTTCCCACCACCACCACCCATCCCCCCTCTCCCACGGCCCGTCATATTGGGCAACTAAACTTAAAAAAAAAAAAATATATATAAGGGGGGGGTTTGGATATTTCGGGGAAGGAAAGGAGAAAAAAATAAAACCCTCAACTAAATCCCCTCAGCAGAAGTGTGCACCCACAAGGAGTACACACACCAGCACAGACAAAGACAAAGACAGTTAGCCCTAAAAAGGGCTATTGGGTGGTGAGCAGGCAAGCAGAAGAGGGAAAACAGTAAACTGAAATCCACAACCTCCACTTGCACTGACTCAGAAAAAAAAAAAGCTCTCTACACAAACTCCACTAGCTAAATCACACACAAATCTCTCACTATCCTGCTCTCTCTACCTCTACCAGAAACGCCACGAGTAATGGCCGCCTCTGCAGCTCCTTATATAGCCAGTGGGTTGGCTCAGGGATGGCTCACATCTTATTGGCTGCTGTGGGTGATGTTTAGTTTGTCGCGCGTCTTTTTGTTTTGACGCGCATTAGCGGCGTCGCGGCTCGTCGCGCGACGAAAATTTCGACGCGCGGCGAAACGAGTCGCGAGGCGAATTTTTGCCGCAATTTCGCGAAAAATTCGCCCGCGGCGAAACGCAGAAATTCGCCGCGAATTTAACCATGGCGAATTTATTCGCCCATCCCTATTCATGGATAATACCTGTTTAGGTTGGCCAGAACTCAGTATACAACCATTAATTCCTTTCGTTTTACTGCCAAGATCTACAATGCGCTTTCAATGTAATGTGCAGTTTATTGAGCTTAACTGGAAGTGGTGAGTGCAGATTGGGAGTGTAGATAAAATTGTCCCAAGTTACGTCTTTTGTTGGTCCAGGCATTTGCTACAGAGTCTGTGCAGGCAGAAATCTCTAGGTGTGTGCTAGGCTTGCTGTTAAAGTTGCTGTACCGTGTTAGCCGGTAAAAATGTTATAGGGAAACCCTTTTGAAATAAAAAATAACCTGCCGTGGGAGCTGCCTGAGCAGGTAAAAGTCTTTGTGGAAGATGTGAAGTATTTTACTTAAATAATTTAGGCATTTTTAAAAACAACGACCTTATTTTCTGTAATAATAAAACAGTACAATGTTCTTGATCTCAACTAAGATATAATTAATCCTTATTGGAAGCAAAACCAGCCTATTGGGTTTATTTAATGTTTTAATTATTTTTTTTAGTAGATTTTAAGTATAGAGATCCAAATTACACAGACAGACCCCTTATCTGGATAACCCCAGGTCCCGAGCATTCTGGATAACAGATCCCCAGAATTCTGGCTAACAGGTCCCATTTCTGTACAGCCAAGGTGGCTAACAGAGACTGGTGACTCAATTGTATGTTGTATAAATAAATTTATAAATAAATAATATTTGTTTAACAATGACTCTTTTATGCCTTCCAACCTTAAAAATATTGACAATGCCTGGTAGGAATCAGAGCTCAGAGTTTTGCAAACTGATTTGAGCGAATCAGATATCATGTTAAGCTGTTTATGATTGATTGGCATGTGCTGAGTAGTGTAGTTTAAAAACAAAACAGGAGAGGTGCCCTTTTTGGTCAGACAATCGGGTTACATCTGTATCATATATGTAATGTTATATAGTCAGGGTAAAGGAAACATTATTCAAGCCTCTTATTAAGGTGGCCATACACGGGCCGATAAAAGCTGCTGACAGACCGAGTCGGCAGCTTATTGGCCCGTGTATGGGGCTCCCCGACGGGCTTCCCCGATCGAGATCCGGCCGAAAGTTGGCCAGATCTCGATCGGATGGGACTAAAAATCCTGTCGCATCTGTTCATTGATGCGGTCCCGCGATCTGACCGCCCGTTCCCATTCGTTAGGATCCGATCGTTGGGCCATAGGGCCCATGATCGGATCAGCCCGATATTGCCCACATATCGGAGAGAGATCCGCTCGTTTGGCGACATCGCCAAATGAGCAAATCTCTCGGTGTATGGCCACCTTTACTGTGAGGAAGGTGGCAAGTATATAGCAGGGTTCACCCCATTCTGCTGGGTAACAGCACTCCTAAATTGAAATGCTGGGCCTTCTTTAATTGCCTGCACATCCGTCTCTGACTACTGAGGAATTGAATCATTCAGTCAAGGCAAAATTCCTAGAGTATGACAGAGTTATAAATAAAACTAAAATTGATATGAAGCTTTTCTGATGCTTTTGAAGTTTTTAAAAATGTTCTGTGTTTTAGCAGTTTCTGAGATATTTGCATTATGGGAATAGTAGTACTTGGTATTTGGCTCAGCTGGGGTTAACTGAATCTACAAAGTGCTTAGAAAATACATAGACAGTTAGGGGTCTTTTTATCATGAAATTACCTCCAAGAAGTTAATTATTCAAACTTGATTGTATTGATTTCCAAAGGAAATCAGGACATTGCAAAGTGCTTATTCTAAAAACCAACTCGCATGTTAAGCAACATGAGTCTGAAAATGGATTTGGTAGGAAAATGCAACGGACAGGGCTAAAAAAATCGTGTAAAATTGCAGATGTTATGTTACAAATGATATGCATGATGTAAGTCACTCCTTTTGTATTTGGGAAAGTACTTTTTTATTTCATTAAACATTGAAAAAGAGAAACAACATATAGGGGCAGATTTACTAAAGAACAATGCGTGTTTTTTTTTTTTTTTGTGAAAATTCACCAAAAAGTCAATTTGCAGGGACATAGGCAGTTTACTAAAAGGTGAATAACACACTTTGCTAGCGAAAAACCCCAACTTTGGAGCCATTTCATCAGGTGAATATTCACTCAGACGAACAATCGTTAAATCGCTAATTTATCAAAGTGTGAAAGTTTCTATTCATTACCCTTTTTGCCAAAGTCTGTTTCACCAGGTCAATTCATAAGATGAAACTTCATACTCAACATTATTATGTCAGTGACATCATGACCCTGTTTCCCAACAAACGTAAATGAGGAATTATTTGTATTTGTATCCTCCTGTATTGTTCATGACTGTGCACTTAACACACGCTGATGACTCCCATTCTACCTCAACTCACTTTTGACACAATGCTCAATTAAATCGAAATAATGTCATCTTGACCTGTTGAATGTTTGTGGTTCATTCAAGTTATGAACATATGTACACGGTTCGTCCATGCATGAATGCACTCAGAAATTTGATTGACTGTTTTACGGTGTTCAATGAGTTTTTTTTTTTGTTATAAACATTTTTTAATAAATCTCCTCAGACTTTATAACACTATCCGATAATGAGAACATTATTTCTTAAATATATTTGCCATCAGCTATTTCATCGTAATAAAAAGCACCTGTTTTTACATTATTTATTTTCAATTTTTTTGAACAGCAAACTTTTTTTTATCAAAAATATTAAAATATTTAGAAAGAAAATATTTATTTTTTGCATTTTTTTCTAGTCTCTCCACCCTTTTTAAAAAAAAACAAAACATTTTGAGCTCTTGCCACATTTCAGTAAGGGAGAGCTTTTGGCTTGGTCCTTCCTGTCTGGCTTCCTGACTCGACTCCTGTAAGGCCTCCTCACTAGCCTGCTGTCTGGGCTCCTGACTAGATTCCTTCAGGCTTACTTAGCCTTGGCTGGACATTATAATTTCTATGAAACAAAGATATTGCCTTCTATTAATCTATAGTAGGGCCTAGTTTGTCTTTTTTTTGTCATTAGCAGATAGCATTAAAGAGAGTGATGCAAAAACAACCTTCAATGAATATATCAATATTTTCAATGACCTTTATAGGTCAGGCTCATTGTGGCCGGCTCTATCAAATCATCCAGCCATAATTCTATGAAAAATTATTCAAGGTATTTTCAGTGTCATTAAATATGGCATTACAACCCAGCATTCAAAAAGATAGATACCTACATTTACCAATGCATTACATGTAATAATCTATTTTCACAAACATTAAGGGGCCGATTCACTAAATTCGAGTGAAGGATTCGAAGTAAAAAAACTTCGAATTTCGAAGTGTTTTTTGGGCTACTTCGACCATCGAATGGGCTACTTCGACCTTCAACTACGACTACGACTTTGAATCGAAGGATTCGAACTAAAAATCGTTCGACTATTCAACCATTCGATAGTCGAAGTACTGTCTCTTTAAAAAAAACTTCGACCCCCTAGTTCGGCAGATAAAAGCTACTGAAGTCAATGTTAGCCTATGGGGAAGGTCCCCATAGGCTTGCCTAAGTTTTTTTGATCAAAGGATATTCCTTCGATCGTTGGATTAAAATCCTTTGAATCGTTCGATTCGAAGGATTTAATCGTTCGATCGAAGGAATAATCCTTCGATCGTTCAATCGAATTTTCTGCGCTAAATCCTTCAACTTCGATATTCATGTATCTGCCGCGTTCATGTAGAAGTCAATGGCAGATGTCCCTTGAACTATTTGAAGATGTTAATAGTAGCAATGAGCCAAATTTTTACTTTGAAAATGACACCCCATAGACTCCAATGGGAGGAGTCTTCTATGCAGCCTTGCTAACACTCATATCTTCCTTTTGTATTCTTGCTTGTGCTGCACACATATATAGGCACATTGTCATAATCATGAGTCAGCAAAAAGCTGACCAATTCACAAGTAGATTGGTCAGTGAGTGACCCAAGTCCTGGCATTTTGTCACATCCACAGTAAGACAAATAATAAAATGGCAGGACATGTGACAAGGGAAGGGAGTCAACCAATGTAACATTAATCTAATCAATTTAATTTGAAGATATTAATGTGTTAATAAGATTTTATATAGTGAATTTAATATTCATTTAGAATTACTTTTTTGTTTCACTACAGGGGTTATTTATTACTATAAAATCCCAATTTTTAAAAAAAAAAAAAACTCTCGAGCTTTTTTGGGATTTATTATACCCTAAGGATGGAAAAAGTCTAAATCTGAAATCCAGCATCTCAGAACTGCTGAGGTTGCATATAAGTCAATAGGAGAAGTCCCAAAGATCTTGTTGCGCTAGGTTTCATTTTTTTTTGTAATAATACAAAGATTTTGTGGTTTCCAGGCAAAAATCCATAAAAGACAGAGTTTTTGGTATGTTTTTGTACGATCCAAATTTTTCATGAATTTTTCAGGTTTTTTACCGCACAGATACTTTTCAGGAAAATGTATTGATAAATAGGGGGGAAAAACCAGTGCGGATTTGGTCAGAGTAGTTTTCAGAAAATAATGACATAAATTCGGACGGATAAATGGTCCTCCCTGACTTCTCACTGAAGAAGTGACATAATGCTACTGAACAAGTTTAGCAACTTCACTAATAAATACATACATTTGACCTTTATATACCACTGATTTAAATTAACATAAGTGTAAGTTAATGAAGTTTCTCTAGGAAGAAAGTAATGCTAGACAAAATTCGTTAAGAACGAATTATCGATGACGAAAGTACGTCGTTGCCTAGATGTAATTACACATTTTGATGAATATATGTAGTCACACAAAATAACGCCTGACGTAGTTGTGCAAAGTATGGCGAACCGAAAATTCATTGGTAAGTAAATGTGCCCCATAGAGAGAGAAACTGTAGTTATAGATAAACTTTTTAGATTTGATACATTTCAGAACTTTTATATTTTATGAATTGTGGTCTTATTGATTTATTATATTTATTTGTGTCTGTATTTTAATGTATTTAAACCAGTCCTGATGCACTCACTGATATTATTTAATATAGATACTGTATATATTATCTATTGCATTTGTTTTTTCTTTTGGAGGAAATTTTGGTGGGTGGTTACTTCCAATAAATTTGTAAATTTGGATGTGTGTAGAAGAGGAGTTTAAGATTGTGGATTGTATATTATACCAAAAGTTGTTGAAGTTTCTTTGCATTCATTTGGGAAGTTACTACATCTGCCAGTTTGTGGTTTAAAAATATTTTCTCATTATAGATACTAATTATGCAATTCAGAGCAGAGATCTTAATCTGTGACTTCCCTTTTGTGATATTTTTATGATGAAAGAGTTGTATAATGTATTGGATGTTGTCATACCCCAAGTGTGATGTGTCACAAACTGGCATATGCAGGGAAATACAGAACTTATGAACAGGGTTTGCACGGAGGTTTTATTGGAATTGATACTATTCCATGGTTGGTCCTCATGTGGGCTTTATGTGGAACTGGTAATTATTTGGTTGCATGGACCAAGCATGGAGTAACTTCTGTATCTTCGTTAGCCATATGCATTAAACAAAATTAAAACAATAGTTTTTCATGATTAAAATAGTAAGCAAAAAGTATGTTCTGTAGTGTGTGGACTTCTGCTAAACAAAGCCAAGGCAAAATTCAGTTTAACTGATGTTACTGTCAATTTTCTTCACTGTGCTTCTAAGGGGGGTTATTTATCAAAGTCCAAATTTATCTCAATATTTTCTGAAAAAAATTCAGACCAAAGCCGCACAGGTTTTTTGGGCTTATTTATTAATATACTTTCCCAAAAATTTTGTTTGCGGGAAAAAATCTGAAAAAAAACCAGGAAAAATTAGATTTTCACGATTCTTTCATATTTTTCATCCAATTTTTTCAGATTTATCATCCAACAATGCTGAAAACTTCGGGGTATTGCCAAAAACCCTGCTCACATAAAAAAATCATTGGGACTCCGTCAAAGTCATCCCATATCTGGCCAGTTTGGGAGTTTTACTTTGAGAGCAGCTAGTAAGTTGCAGGTAAAACTTAGTCCCTTTGTAAAATGTATAATGAAGCAATAGAATTCTTAATGAAACAGATAAAATTGAGCATAGGACTGGCCAGATATGGGATGACTTTGCTTAAATATATTGCAAGGGTAAGGCATTTTTCAGTAGCAGTATGCACAAAATGTCTCTGTCTTAAATATATTGGGTTGAGTACAGAGGACTCTTGTATTTGTCTATATATATATATAGCTCAAACCCAGTGCTGGGCAATGCTGGGAGGGAAACCCGGGGAACCTGGCACGTCGCACCCCACCCTCCATTCCGTTCAAACCCCGCCCCCTGAAAGGCATACGCAAGTGGGGGCGCGCGTATTTTGTCATCATATGAGCCGCTATGAAGATTACCATATATTCTTTTTCGAAATGTAGCAGGGGTCTTCATGTGAAGGTTTATGGTTTTCTTCTAAAAAGAAATGTGGCTGATGCTCTTGGTCTCATTTTTATCCACACAATTTTTTGGCAGAGCTAGAACACATGTTAAAAAATAGCTTTGGCCCTGACATGTAAATTGTTTAACCTATTAGAGACCTGCTCGGGTCTAATGACATACTTCACATGCAAGGAGAAATTAGAAACTAACATGTTTTGTCTGGCAGATTAAATAGTGTTGAAAGAAGTGAGCAAGAGCCTTCACGGCTGTACAGCTACTACAGTAACAATAAGCAGAGTTTGCCCAGGCATGCAGCTAATCACGTCACAGCAGATAAGATTCCCAGAGCTGTTGCCCACCAACCTCATAATTGCTGTTAACGTCTTTTTAACGCAGCCAGAAGATTCATTATTTAAAAGTTGCTAAATATATTGTAGATGGTTACAGTCCAGCATTATTTTTACATTGCCCAGTGACACACACACAAATGCATATACATGCCCCACAGATTGCAGTAGGATAGAAGTTTCTTGCCCATTTCTCCTCATTTCCACTACTTTAGCTAGGTTTTATCTCCGACCCGGGGGGGGTATTTATTAACATTAGACTAATAGATTAAGTAATACAATATCAATAGCAATGTTGCAGACTGGCACATCTAAATGTCACCATATAGTAGCCAACCATTTAACGCTCGTGCCAAAAGATTGGATATGTAACCTGGCCATTCCTGCTGATGGCTGATTAGTATACCTGTAGTTTGGTTTGTTCAGGTCGATGATCCAACAAGTACTTTAAGCCTACAAATTATCCTAACTGTCAAAAATAAAGAAATGCAAATCGTATCTAGTTACAGATTCTCAAACAGACCCATATTTTCCAGGTAATACCAATAAATGTTCATCAAGGTGAGTAGAAATATTGGGTTCCACTGTAGCAGTGGACACTTTTGTAAACTGTTCCTGATAGTCCTTCAGTGCTGAGTTTCTGTGAATAGTGACAACAGTACATCAGGTTGCATTAGCTGGGCACAATCCTTGCGTCTTATCACTGGCTGAAGCTAGAAATAATTGTCATTGTGACTAACCACTAAAACTTTGTTTTAAAAAGTTTGTATCATTCAAAAACTGGAAACGAGGATTCAATTTATAGTTTCCACCGTTTAATGTTATTATTAGACTTAATTCATTGAGGCAATTGCAAGAGGAACAGCCAAGCATCATTTCTCTCAGAACCCACATCCTCCTTCTATAATGACAATGGGTGAAGAAAGAATCCCATGTGATGCAAAGGACATTTCCCTCAGTTGATTCATGATTATTTGTATATACGTGCTTTCTAGTGGGTGTATAAAAATAAACACATATAATTGTTTATTTGCCTGGTAAAGTTAGCAGAGAGTCACTTTTATTTGATATTATTAGGCCCAGTTTATACTAACATTTCGCTTTTTTGAATAAATCCAACCAGTGCAGAATGATTTGTAATATCTGTTCCAAGACAAATGTATGAATGTGACTTCTTTATTAAAGAAACCCACTTAGAGGCAGATATCAAGAAAGCTCCAAATTTCAGGAAGGCCATCTCCCATAGAACCAGCATCAGACTGGGATGTCCTCTAGCATTTGCCAGAACCCACAGATTGCCAGTCCAGGCCTGAATGCATGCAGCATTCTAGGTGAGTGGCCTGGGCCAGGTGTGTTTTCCTGTTGTCCTGCTGACCCAGTCCGACCCTACATAGAGCCATTTTAAGTAATAATTCAAAAGTTTAAAAGTTTTTCTCTGTAATAATAAAAGTTGCTTGCACTTGATCCTAACAAAGCTGAGTCCATATTGATGTCAATATAGTTATATCAAGTTCATTTAATGTATTTTAGTAGTAGTCAATCAAAATTATAGAAAAAAAACATTATTCAGAAAACCTAAGGACACAAGACATCAGATCCCATACCTGTATCAGGCTTTCTGCATTTCATACATTGTTATCTTCTTAAAACAAATGCTCTGTAATGCTAAACATTTAGGGGCCGATTCACTATGGGTCGAATATCGAGGGTTAATTAACCCTCGATATTCCACTAGGAACTAAAATCGTTCGACTTAGAATATCGAAGTCGAACGATTTAGCACAAATCCTGCGATCGATCGATCGAACGATTATTCATTCGATCGAACGATTAAATCCTTTGAATCGAACGATTCGCAGGATTTTAATCCAACGATCGAAGGAATATCCTTCGATCAAAAAATCTCAGGCAAGCCTATGGGGACCTTCCCCATAGGCTAACATTGACTTCGGTAGCTTTTAGCTGCCGAAGTAGGGGGTTGAAGTTTTTCTTAAAGAGACAGTACTTCGACTATCGAATGGTCGAATAGTCGAACGATTTTTACTTCGAATCGTTTGATTCGAAGTCGAAGTAGTAGTCGAAGGTCGAAGTAGCCCATTCGATGGTCGAAGTAGCCCAAAAAACACTTCGAAATTCGACGTTTTTTTAATTCGAATCCTTCACTCGAGCTTCATGAATCGGCCCCTAATTGTTATACTCCTCTTTCTATTCAGGCCCTCTCCTATTCAGTGTCTTATTCAAATCAATGCATGGAACTTGCTTGGGTCATGTAGACCCTAGCAACCAGATGGAGAGCTGCTGAATAAAAAAGCTAAATAACTCAAATACTACAAATAATAAAAATTGAAAACAAATTGCAAACTGTTGCAGAATATCATACTAAAAATGAACTCTAATTTTAACTTTTAACTTTAAATACTAGCAAAGGTAGGTTCCATTGGGCAATCATGGATTTGTATGGGACATTTCTTTATATATAAAAAATGACAAATGAACTAAATCCATGATTGAACGGCACTTCCATTTTCGACAAAATAAATATCTATGTAAGGACTGGCCAACAAGGTGTATCTCCAGTTTGGGACTTTAGTGTAAATGGAACATTTCTTTATATATTAAAACTGAACTACTGTAAATCCATGCTTGACGGGCACTTCCATTTTCCTCTCAACATCTGAATAATTAAAAGGACATAAGCAGCACATTTTTGGGTCATAGCCCAAGTACCACCTGACGCAGTGTGGACCCAAAGCGGGGCAGGGTGTGGCATCAGGCCCGGACTGGCAATCTGTGGGTTCTGGCAAATGCCAGAGGGGCTGCTGTAAGGTCCCATAGAAAGTCAATCTTTAGTGGGCTGGTGGGGGCTGTTTGGGCCTCTCTGTTGGCTGTTTGGGCCTCTGTGTACCTGAAATGCCAGGGCCTATTTTAATTCTCAGTCCGGACATGTGTGGCATCTCAGTGTTCCATGACAGATGCAGTTTGTGGCCCCCAGCATTTTTTGAGAGGTGCAGTATAGCCCCCAAGTTTCTCACAACAGTCGTAATATGTGGCCTCCCAGCAAAAACTCATTATTGGTAAGTCCTGTACAGAAAAGCAGATCATCAGTCAGCTTCTTGCCTCTCAGTACTGCCACTCAGCACTAGCAGCTCCCAGTCTGTAATTTTTTCTACACCCCAGATCTTCATGGAACAGTTATTCTCTCCCTGTTTTTGCCTTTTCCTGCTATACATGTTCTTATTGGACTTTCATTATCAATATCAACATTTTGGATACTCTGTTCTCAAACCTGCATCGCCATCTGCTGGTAACCTGTGTACAGGGTAAGTGACTTGTTACAATATAGCTCTAGAACCATATGCCAAATCTCATCAGATAATAAATGTTCGGGCTTCTTACAGACATGTCAACTCCTCTGTATTTTTTGGTAGCCCCTCTCCTCCAGTCTGCCACAGTCTGCTTCATTAGAATGCATATAATTGTCACACAAAGTCCTTCATTAACATCAAAAGCTCATCCAAAGCAGTGGAGCAGGGAGCATGGCAGGGGCATGGGTGAAACAGGTGCAGGGTGTGACAGATGCAGCCAAGATGCCCCCCATCACTTTGGATCCAGATTGGCATCTCTGTTCTTGTTAAAACAACAGACTTGGAGCAGCTACTAAAGACAATGTGAATCGCCCTTTTTCTGAAATGGAAGTCAAAAGTATTTTTAGTATATTATAGTATTATTATTAGTATAGTTACTTTTTTTTCATTTTTATGGATCTAACTTCAGCTGTGCTAATAATAATATCAACCACCTGCAACTCTGTTAAGGCCAACTGCAGACCATCCTTCAGCCAATAGCATAAATAACCCAACCTAATTTCCTGTGGTTGGTTATGCCATTTGACAGGGATCTAGCCAGTTACCAAGTCCTTGCATTTATTCTGTGGACTCTATAGTTCTTACCTTGGCATTACCATGGTCTGTTGATTCTGCATCTGCCCCACACATACTTCTGACCTCAAGCTTGCCTTTCCCCTTAAAATCAAGTGCAATCTGTGTTGAACACAATTATACTGGAATGCTTGGTATTGTTCTTTGAGGTTGTTTTAAGACCAATTTTACAGCTAGCTGACTAACAAATAATTTGTGAGTAACAGAATTCATTTTCTGGACAAAATTCATTTTGTGACTTTAGGACTTGATGACAGCTTTGAGTTCACAGAATACCTATTGCAGGGACAAATGTATATATTAATTGTAAAGTGTTTTTTTTTTTACCTTAAAATTTACAATGTTAAAATATATTATATAAAATATGCCTATATGAGTTCACAAAAAGTATTTTGTGTTTCAAAGTGTAGTGAATGCAAATAGCAAGCCATTAAAGTCTGTTTAGGTTGTTATATGCCATTTAATTATGAACAGCGTAAAAGTGCTTTCTTCCCCATCTTGTGATATTTCTTAACAATAACTTGCACCTTTCATTACTAATTTTTGTTTAGTGTGATTTGCATCATTGAACTGCACTGACATAAACAGAGGATATACAGTAGGTATAGTAAAGCAAACATAGTACTTAGAAAAAATTGAAATAAGTGAGTGCTTTTCGGCATGGTGCTCAATGAATACTCCAGCACTACGGTACATTTTGTAACAATAGTGACACCTGCTGGATTCTATAAAAGCTTATGATTTTAGTCTTGAACTGTGTTTTTAAAAAGATTGAACAGCATATAAATGCCAAGATATCATAAAGGCTGTGATGAGTAGATATATCAGTGCTGTAAAAATCAAGACAATGGCAGGCATAGTTCTGTAAACCAACATTGTTTCAACTAGGGGTGGTTATACTCCTTGCATGACAAGCGAGCAGCAACAGGCAGGTAAATGGGGTGACTTGGTCTGGTGCTCCATGATTGTAGTACAAATGGCACTAAAATGATGCTTGCAACCACATACTATATGGACGACAGTTCCAAGATGGAACTGAAATGTTGGAATAAATAAACCTTTATTATTTTTTGCATCAAAAATGTTGACTTTTGATCTTTCCTTGTAGTGCTGTCACATTGGCTGACTTATTTATATTGTTTTTGGACTGGCACCCAGTTTGTTTTATACTTATGGAAGTGCGCTCCAACTTGTGGTAAACTGTGCATACAAACATACAATCTTTAAATACCCTAATCTTGGATTTGGGAAACATTTCAATGTTGATAAATGCAAGGTTATGCACTTTGGCAAAAATAATATAAATGCAAGTTATACACTAAATGGCAGTGTGTTGGGAGTATTCTTAAGTGATAAGGATCTAGGGGTTTTTGTAGATAACAAGTTGTCTAATTCTGGGCAGTGTCATTCTGTGGCTACTAAAGTAAATAAAGTTCTGTCTTGCATAAAAAAGGGCATTAACTCAAGGGATGAAAACATAATTATGCCTCTTTATAGGTCCCTGGTGAGGCCTCATCTGGAGTATGCAGTGCAATTTTGGACTCCAGTCCTTAAGAGGGATATAAATGAGCTGGAGGGAGTGCAGAGATATAAATGAGCTGGAGGGAGTGCAGAGACATGCAACTAAATTGGTTAGAGGGACGGAAGATTTAAATTATGAGGGTAGACTGTCAAGGTTGGGGTTGTTTTCTCTGAAAAAAGGGGCTTGCGAGGGGACATGATTACACTTTACAAGTACATTAGAGGACATTATAGACAAATAGCAGGGGACCTTTTTACCCATAAAGTGGATCACCGTACCAGAGGCCACCCCTTTAGACTAGAAGAAAAGAACTTTCATTTGAAGCAACGTAGGGGGTTCTTCACAGTCAGGACAGTGAGGTTGTAGAATGCACTGCCGGGTGATGTTGTGATGGCTGATTCAGTTAATGCCTTTAAGAGTGGCTTGGATGATTTCTTGGACAGACATAATATCAAAGGCTATTGTGATACTGAACTCTATAGTTAGTATAGGTATGGGTATATAGAATTTATGTAAAAGTAGGGAGGGGTGTGTGTATGGATGCTGGGTTTTCATTTGGAGGGGTTGAACTTGATGGACTTTATCTTTTTTCAACCCACTTTAACTATGTAACTATATATTTTCCTAAAGAGATGTGTATTACAGTTGAACGTCATTTTAAAAAAACTGAAAAACAGTTCAGTCTTTTTAAAAGAATAGGCACTTGGCCCTTTCTACATTATGGATGTCCAAGTTATTCTGATCCTGAGAAAGCGGCATTATCACGCGACGTGATGACTCATCAATGTAGTGATGGAAAAAAATTGATTTAGCCTCAATATATTTAACATTTTGGGACAATAATTTTTTTTCGTCAAACTGGTACATATAAAAATAGGTTTAAGGGGATCTCTGTTTCTGACATCTGCAAATGAAATCATTTTCAAAGTGAAACTTGTATAATTTGCATTATAAGTGTATACAGTTTTAAGATATTGAGACTGTATTTCAGTAGGGCAACTATTTAGGGTATGTTAATGTTAGGAAACTGAACTGTTACAAAGTGAACAGATAAAAATATTCTACGGGTAAGGGTACTGTTTAATTATTACAGAGAATTATTATTATATTTTATCCTTACAGAGAAAAAGGTATGGAAGAGCACTGGGGCCAGCAAAAAACAAAAATTCTGAAGAAGTCGAAATTATGACTTTTATGGGCAGATTTACTAAACTCCAAGGGAATAATTCGAATTGAAAAAAATTCTAATTTCAAAGTATTTGGTCAAATTAGATTGAATTCGATCAAATCGAATGATTCAAACGATTCGAAGTAAAAATCATTCGACCATTCGATAGTCGAAGTACTGTCTCTTTAAAAAAAAACTTCAACTTCATACTTTGCCACTTTAAACCTACCGAGGTTCAATGTTAGCCTATGGGGACCTTCCCCAGCACTTTTCTAAGTTTTTTGTGGTTGAATAAAAATCCTTCGATCGATCGCTTAAAATCGTTCGAATCAAGTATTTGATCATTCGAATCAAGTATTTGATCGTTCAATCAAGTATTTGCGGTAAATCCTTCGATATTCGAATTCGAAGGATTTTACTTCGAGGGTTGAATTCAAGGGTTTTTTAACCCTCGAAATTCGACCCTTGATAAATCTGCCCCCTTATCTCATAATTATGACTTTAAATCTCATAATTACGACTTTTAAACTCATAACTATGACTTTAAAATGTCTAAAGTAATTTTTTCTTAATAACCTCCCAGTCGAATTGTGAGTATATTCAAATGAAAAAACATTCACATGTATTCGAAATTCATCCTTTGATAAATGGGCCTCTAAATATTTACATGATTTTCTTGTAGACTTAGGGGGTTATTTACTAAACTCTAAATGCAAAAATCATAAAAAAAAATTGATTTTTTTTTAATAAAATCTGACTTTTAAAAAAATCACAATTTTTTCTGAATTTATTAAACCCCAAGGATGGAAATCAGAAATCAGTCAGAATCAGAAAATCAGGCATCTCAGACCTGTCGAGATTGTATATAAGTCAATGGAAGAAATCCCAATGATTTTTTGATGTGTGCTGGGTTTCATGCAATACCCCGAAGTTTTCAGAGTTTTCGGGTGAAAAATCCACAAGCAAATTTTCGGGAAAATGTAATAATAATTAAGCGTAAAAAAACTGATTTGATTGGAGTTTGCAGCAGAAAATGTTGAGATAAAATCAGACATATAAATAAAGTATGAAGATCCAAATTACGAAAAGACCCAATTGTTCAGAGCATTCTGGATAACAGGTCCCTTACCTGTACTATAATGGGAGCTTTTGGAAATGGATATGTTGTATATTATGCCAGATAAAATCCAGTAGTATCTCTGACTGCTCTACAAAGCATATATTTACAGTTGTATTTCAGCATATTACAAACTGCATAAAAATAATATATCCAGCAAACCGATTCCCGTGCAGTCAATTGTGCTTGATTTCAGTGCTAGCAAAAATACTCATCTGTAGCTAACACAGCTCTAAACAAAGTAAATAGGACTCAGAGGCTCTGGAAACAGAACAGAAACATCATTTCTGATTACCAGGCACCTCTGCTGTTATAACTTTAATGTGATTCATTAAGAGAAATCAACAACTCTTGCTAAAAAGCATGATAGTTTTATTGATGCTAACATTGTTGCTTTACATTCTGCCAGTTCTGAAATTATTCACATTATGCCTTTTCATTCTTAATAAAGCAGATAGGTCCTGTTTCCCACTGAGTGGGCAGTGTTGTGTATGTACAACTCTTATGCTCCCCAAATGCCTTCATTGCACCCCACTTCCTATTTATAAGGTGAGTCTCAACTCCGTAAGCATTTGAGCTAGGATATTATCTACTTGTTAAAATAAAAGTATTCATGATATACAAAATATTTCAAGCTTAAAGCCAGTTGTAAGTAGAAAGAATAGGTAAAAACTGTACTCATGTGGCTTTTGGGGGCTTTCGTCTCATGTTTTTTTTGATAACACATTGGTTGGTCTGTCTGTGTAAAGCACCTTAGTGCATGTTTACGTTTTCACCTTGCACAGCAACTCATTAACTTTGATCTTATACCGATCGCTATGTTATTCTGTACCATTACAGATTTAATGATTTTATTATGGGGCATCTAGTTACCATAAATGGCCAATCTCTAAAGGTGGCCATAGACGTAGAGATCTGCTGATTTGGCGATGTTGTCAAATGAGCGGATCTCTCCCCCCAATATGCCCACATTGAAGTGGGTGATACTGGGCTAATCCGATCGTGGGCCCTAGGGCCCAACGATTGGATCATAATGGATCCGATATGGGTTGTCGGATCGTGGGACCGCATAGACGCACAGATACGGCCGCAATCCAACGGGATTTTTTAACCTGCCCGATCGAGATCTGGCCAACTTTCGGCCAGATATTGATCAGGGAAGCCCGTCGGATGGCCCCACACACGGGCCATTGGTAGGCCCCAACATCTGGTCCATTGGTAGTAATCTCTACAAGGCAGAAACTTACTTCCTATGGTGTCTCTTACCGCATGCCACAACATTATAATAAGTATAAATAGGCAAATACATATCTTCCCTGACTGTATTGACTGTATATGACTGAATATATGTATATACTGTATATGACTGTGTTTACTGTAAGAGCTAATACGCAAAAGCTACTTTATCTTTAATCATACTACCCAGTATATTAATTTTACCAGCATACGAAGTTTGTTTCTCTGTTATGATATTCCAGCTCTTTTTTTGTATGAGGCGGTGTGAACTTTAGCTTACCTATATTATCATAAACAGACATGAACTTGTGGTGAGTGCTGTCTACTTATTACCATTATTTGTATATTTTATGTAACCCTATGATGAGGCATGGTAAACAAACACATAGTACATGTGGGTTGACTCCTTTACTCACACATGGCACAAATGATGATATTGGTGGCCTCCTTCCTAGGGTTCTGCCACTGGGGTTTTACTGATGCTGCTTCCTGTCTGATAGATAATTATAAAATCTCTTGGTTTGAGGTGATTAGTGTTAATCTTATTATTGAATGCAATCTTGGGGTTATAAAGAAAGCCACTACAAGCATTTGGAAATTAACATGACCTGATTAATGTCATTAGAATAGTTAAAGAAATCACTTTATCAGCTACTCTGTGTTATTCAATGAAGTATTCTTCGATTATATGATACTACATATGTCTCATTGTGCATTGATCTGCACCTCTAGAGAATCTATTTAACTGACAAAAATCAGGTTGCAAGTTGAAAAAAATCAATTAAGCAATTCTTTGCATTAATGGAATGAAAGATCCTCTTGTCATTTCCATCCACTCTGTACAGACTCCCCTCCAGCTGCACATGCCCAGCTCAGAGAGTAAGGTCAACCAACCACTTTGCTATGCTGCTACTTTATCAGTCCCGTCCACTCTATAGTGACCTCCCTCAGCTGCACATGGCCAGCTCAGATGGTAAGGTCAAAAAAACTCTTTGACATGCTGCTATCACTGTAGCCGTTAATGAAACACAATACGTTTATGTTTCCTGCAGGAAAACCACCATACTCCCACCTTGGAGGTTAGACAACCACACTGCAGCCTCCCACCTCGGGGTCAGAACACCATACAGCAACTTCCCTCCCTGAGGTTAAATAAACATGCACCTGCTTCCATAATTGGTGTTTAGCTTTGATATTATGGTCACTGTAATGACAACTAGCCACAGAAAGAAATAATCTTAGATAACCTTGTCATGACTGGGATGGGGACTATTAGTTTCTTGCTTGTTAGAACTATAGAACTATTACTCCTTGTTTGCCCCACCCCTCATGTAAAAACAAGCTTTCCAAGTAAGCCATGAACTAAAAACCTTTCTAGGTATTCAATAACTAGACTAGCAGTAACGATAAGTTCAAGAGCATTTACGTTAGTTAGATGATAACTTTAAAAATATTATCAACTATGTATTAGCTTTACCTTAGATGCAGTCTCTGAATATGTTAGCTGCCATACTATGTGAACTTATTCTATAAAGAGTAACACAAAATATTCAGGGTCCATAATATGCAGAATTTACTAAAACATTCAGTTAACAGACCCCTTCTTATGCATAACTTGCCAATATACTGTCATAAATTACAGAAATATATATCTTCCTACCAAAACCATGAAAGGTACAAAGTGACAAGTGATTACAATTAATAAAACCCAGCACAATTAGAGGTCAGAATCTGACAACAGGCTGCTGAATCAAGTAACTATATATATATGGAAATACTGTGCAATAGGCAGACTTAATAAAGCAAAGCCCAAGAAAGTTACTATATTCGGGCTTTGAAACTATTCCTGACTGAGCCTCACAGCTTTCTCTGTATACCCCAACTACAGCTCTCTGTATACTTTAATGAGTTGCAGTAGCAGTGGCTCAGTGTCACAGTATGGATTTCTATATAATACACAGGATTCTCATACGCCTGGAGAACCAAAGCGACACATTATGCCATCTTGCCGACTGGAAGGCATTTGAGGAGATTAGTCACCAGCAATAGCGATGATTTATCACAGGCAACTAAATCAACCCATGTGCCACCTCCCTTCAATGCTGCCTGAGTGACTACAGTGAGATTAACTGCTGCAAAACAGCTAATATACAGTACAGCAAGAGTCTAACCAGAAGCCTGCCAAAATAGTTCTACCCCAAAGCTAGCAGTATACTGAGGAGTTAGTGTTATATACTGCAGCTAATAACATTATATAAAAGAGCGCTGCTGCATGTTTCTACCTGCTCAGACAATAAGGAAGTAAAGAGCTTCTTCCCCCAGCCCAGCTTTCCCCCACCTTAAAGAAGAAAGAAAGCTACAGAGACAGTTATTTCCAATAGATTAGCCACAATGGTGCAAGCTAGAACGCTATATTTATTCTGTAGAATGCTTTACCAAATCTGAGAAAACAGCTCTTAACACTCTCTCTGTTTGCTTAGGATAACAGCTGTCATATTAGTGTAACACTATTTTGGCCTATACAGGCCAATGGGGTTAATTACAAGCTAGTGCACTAGAGCATTGGTTATACATGACTCTAACATTTCAGGCTAGGGCCTTCATGAAAGATTGAAGGTGTGATGTAGTTTAACTACAACTCCCACAGGGAGACAAATGATCAAAAAATTATCCACAGGGTACTTACATCGGTACAGAGGCATTTGCAGAATATATGTAGGCACACACATAGCTCACACAGAGCTTCAGAGGTAGATGCAGGTGCATTCCTGAGGCTGTAGTCAAGGCAGTGCAGCTCCTCCAGGCAGAAATACCTCACACGTGGTCCAGTGGAGTGGAGGAGCACATGGCTTTTCTGGGCCTTGCTGTACCCAGGCCCCCTGGGCACACCCAGCTGGATCAGAATCCAGAAGCCAAAGAGGAAGATCCATCCCTTCACACTCACTATACCAGAGTGTGACAGGACATGGTCACAGCACATCCTGGCCAATAGAGGAGGGAGGGGGAGAGGAGCAAACTGAGCATGCTCAAGCCCTAGCCCTGGAGGTTTAAGCTGAAAGAAGGAAGTCTGATACAGAAGCCCACAATAGAAGGAAAGAAATGCTGTGTTTCTTTTGAAAGAGGACTCAGATCATTGATACTTTGAGGATTTACTGGTGTATTTATATAGAGCTTTCTGATAAAGCTTACTTAATTTTAGCCTTTCCTTCTCCTTTAACTCATTTCTTCTCAACCACTCACAGCTACATCTGATTCTGACAGTCTTTAAACATAAACCAATGTAATTTGTCTGCTGGTCATACGGATGCCTTGCCATGTAGCCCCTGAGCTTATAGCTCCAGAGCTTTCTTTTATTTTTCTGTGCCTCAAAAGATATACAACATAGAAATAAGAAATCACTCATAATATCATATTAGGACAGGAATCAAAATCTATTAGAATCCATTGGTTTGGTGACAGTGTCTGTGTATTTATATATTCTATGTAGTAATATTAATTAACACTGTATTTCTGATTTGCAATGGGCTTGCAGCTCCCACAGATCTGATACCATTGCCATTATCATACTAAAATATATAAATATGACCTGCCCATTTATGGCTATAAATATAGAGTAGAATAATGCCATAAAAAGCGATTTAACCATTACATTTATTCATTTTATACATATATGTTTCGCTATATATCTTCTAGAAAGACAATAGCATCTAATACCATTTTAAGACTTCTAATATCTCATGTGTTAGAAATACATTTTGCTAAAAACATGCATAGTTAAAATGCAAAGTAGTTCAGAATTTTACATCTAGCAGTGTTGTATAGGACACTCTAAGCAGCCTGTATTCTTTAGGCACTCCAGCTTGGATTTCTGATGGTCACTCATGTATGGCATATTTTGGTGCTTTGTGTTTCAATTTCATCAGTGCTGACCTTCTCAAGGGCTTACCAATAACAGTATGCAGTCTTATAACACACACACAGAAAAAATGACAATCACCATGCCTCAGTAAGCATTTGAAGAAAGGCCATTTAAAAACCAAAGGTGGGAGCTGCTTCATTCAGTCTTAGTGGAAAAATGTAATGGTATTTACTGGATAATACACTAGCCCAGTGTTCTCAGACAATGTTTAGTGAAAGATACTTCCCTGCTCCTTTCCAATTGACACCTAGTCTAATATCACCAGAATATCTCTGTTTTCAAGGTTTTTGGTTTGTTTGGCCTCAAATATATTGGATGCTGGAGCTGATTGCCTGTACATTGCCAGAGGAGTGCAGATTGGTTTTCACAATAGGAATTAACTAGGACTTTGACCTCCCATTGACATTGATTTGAAAAGTGGAAAGTGGTCATTAATATTTTTGGAATAATACAGTACACACGTTTATGTTACAAAAATATAGTTACAAAGTTGGCTGCATGCAGGCACATACTCTGGTACCAAATAAAATCCCAGCTTATACTAATATGTAGGGATGTAGCGAACGTCGGAAAAAAAGTTCGCGAACATATTCGCGAACTTGCGCAAAAATGCGAGCGGTTCGCGAACGGTTCGCGAACCCCATAGACTTCAATGGGAAGGCGAACTTTAACATCTAAAAAAGACATTTCTGGCCAGAAAAATGATTTTAAAGTTGTTTAAAGGGTGCAACGACCTGGACAGTGGCATGCCAGAGGGGGATCAAGGGCAAAAATGTATCTGAAAAATCTGCCTGTGTGTGCTTGGAAGAGATAGAGATAGCACTGGGCTCTTATAGTAGTAGTAGTAGTAGTAGTAAAACAACAAAAAAATAAATAAAAGCAGTCCTTACAAGGACTACTGTTATTGCAGCAGTCAGCAGATGAGATCAGAAGCAGGACAGCTGCCCACTGCAGCTACATACAGAGCACTGCAGTAGAAGGTAGATTACTAGCCAGCAAAGCTACCTAAGCTTAAATGTCCCTCAAACCCCTGCAGACTTCTGTCCCTCCAATAACAGAGCAGTATCAAAACGATTACTAGCCAGCAAACTTTCAACTGTCCCTGAAATCACTAACAGGCAGCAGCTCTCTCCCTACACTATCTCTTCAGCACACACAGGCAGAGTGAAAAAACGCTGCAGGGCTTCGGTTTTTATAGGGAAGGGGAGTGGTCCAGGGGAGAGCTTCCTGATTGGCTGCCATGTACCTGCTGGTCTGGGGTGAGAGGGCAAAAAAAAGCGCCAACAATGGCGAACCCAAAATGGCGAACGTCGCGCGACGTTCGCGAACTTCCGGCGAGCGCGAACACCCGATGTTCGCGCGAACAAGTTCGCCGGCGAACAGTTCGCGCCATCTCTACTAATATGTAAGGATAAAAATTACAGGGCAGTGCATGTTTTTCAAAAAGCGTAGTCAGGGCATTAACCATTAAAGGGATTCTGTCATGATTTTTATGATTTATTTATTTATTTCTAAATTGCACTGTTTACAGTGCAAATAATTCACTCTACAATAAAAAATGTAATTCCAGAACCATAAAGTAAATTTTTTTTAGTTGTAATATTGGTGTGTAGGAGCCATCTCAGGTCATTTTGCCTGGTCATGTACTTTCAGAAAGAGCCAGCACTTTAGGATGGAACTGCTTTCTGGCAGGCTGTTGTTTCTTCTACTCAATGTAACTGAATGTGTCGCAGTGGGACCTAGATTTTACTATTGAGTGCTGTTGTTAGATCTACCAGGGAGCTGTTATCTTGTGTTAGGGAGCTGTTATCTGGTTACCTTCCCATTGTTCTGTTGTTGAGCTACTGGGGGGGGGGGGGGTGGAAGGGAAAGGTATGATATCACTCCAACTTGCAGTACAGCAGTAAAGAGTGACTGAAGAGCACAAGTCACATGACTGGGGACAGCTGGGAAACTGACAATATGTCTAGATTTCAAAATTAAATATAAAAAAATCTGTTTTGAGAAACAGATTTCAGTGCAGAATTCTGCTGGAGCAGCAATATTAACTGATGCATTTTGATTTAATGCATTAAAGGATAGTGAATACAGAATGCAGCGAGGGTCTAACCCACACTCTGAAATTGACTAGCTGCTAGAAAAATCTAATAAAAATCTATTATTTGTACAAAAAAGAAGTAGAAAGATTGCCAGTGCACAATTTGCCTTTAAAAATATGTGTTATAAAAAATAAGGTGTTAATACCACACTTATCATTTACTTACTTTACCAAAATATGTAAGCTCATGTGCCACGGAAGGCCCCCTCATTTACCAATGAACAATTAAGTGTTGATTACAGCTATGCCTGCCTATGCCAGATATGCCTAAGTAATAGACACATCATGCAACAGTATCTTATCTGTTCACTATAGTCAATAAAGTGCAATGCTAAATACAAGGGAAGGTTGTATCATACCAAGGGAACGGGTTAACCATCCCTTTAATATTCCCCTACTTTCTGACAAATTATATTTTGACATGTAGGGGCAGATTTATTAAGGGTCGAATTGAAAATTCAAAATTTTAAATTTGAGTTTCAAGTTTATTTTAGTGTAATTCGACTAGGGAATAATCGAGTCTAAAAAAATTTGAAATGTATCATGTACTGTCCCTTAAAGAATTCTAATTCAAGTATCTGCCATCTAAAACCTGCCAAATTGGTGTTTTAGCCTATGGGGGGGGGAGACCACCTACAATCAATTTGAAGTAGTTTGATGGAATTTTTTTTTTGGTGAAAAAACTCAGATAAAATTTGATTCGAGTTTGCAGGTCGATCCTATTCACCCGAATTAAAAAAAAAAAATCTAATTTTTTAATAAATTTCGATCTGCCATTTTTTTTTTTTTAATTTCGAGTTTATGGGCGTTTATGAGAGTTTTTATAAATTGTCCAATTTCGAAAGCCCACCAGCACACCCTGGCCTCTCAGAACACAGTTGGTCCAGTTCTCAGTTGAAAGGGATCGGCAGCCCTTAATTAACACTGTTAGAAAAGAAAAGACCGGCACTCAGGACTCCATGGAAGCGGGCCAAGCCCTGCGTATTGAATGCAACGTAAAATTTTGGGGGCGTACCCCTTCGTCTGCCCTGTAATGTTGTTTGAAAGAAAGCAGGGGACAAAATAAAATGGAGAATGATGCATTTTTAAAAAGAGGTGTTTAGCAATCTTGCAGTGTGAGGGAGAAGTTATTTTATAAAAAAATGTTTTCCCCCTTCCCACCCCTAATTAGCATATGCAAATAAGGGTTCAGATTTGGTTTGGGGGTTCGGCCTATTCCAAAATAGTGGATTCGGTGCATCCCTAATAAGGACAGTCTATTCAGCTCTCACATTAGCATTGTTTATATAGCTGTCAACCCAATTTATAGAGGAAATTAGATAATTGCAAATGAATTTCCTTTAAATGTGTTTTGAATATCATTTCGCCCAACACCCAAGATACCATTGATAGTATGTTATTTTCTTCTGAATTCATGCATGACATGAGTATACAATCCATCATGAGAAATATTGAATTGCACTTCATGTAAATTGTATGATGGATGGTAAACTATGCTAAAGGCATCTTTAGTAGCAGCAATTCCAAGGCGTCAAGGTCAGAATGTGGTACTGTAAACATATTTCTTAATAAAAATGAGAGTGGATGATTGCAGTAAAGCTTTTGTTCATAAAATCCCTTTTAGAGTATATTTGGATAAAATGAATGTTTCATCATTATTTGAAAGGAGTTATGCTTTTATTTCATTGTATTTCTTATTAGCATTTCTTGCAATTCACATTTCTAACAAGCAGTAGAACAATCCAGCTATGCCGAATGACAAGGAGGTTATTGAGTCTCTGTAAACACAGAATGGTTTCCATGGAAATTACTTATTATGACAAGAGACTGAGCTGGTTCAAGGCAGGCAGAAGCTCGGCAGGCTTCCTATCAGCTTAACAGCAAAAAACAGCACTTGCATATTTGTACAACAGTCTGTTGGGGGTTTAATCGCAAATCGGGCAGATATTTGAGTATTGTCTGTAAAAATTATGAAATGAAAGTAAACCAGATTCTTACTGCATCCACTACTTAAAATAATTTGTATTGATGTTAATATTATTGATTTAATAAATAATCAATTCAATATACAGATTTCCATAAAAGATTGTAATCCTTCTGTTTTATCATTAGACTTTTAGTTCCTTCTTGTTGTAACAACTTCTCCATTTGTTCTCTTCTCATTATCACTCGTCATGTAGACTCCATAGGGGGAATTCACAAAAGTGTTGCTAAAATAACAATTTTTAAAGTGTTGGTCGCCAAATAGTAAAAATGTTGTAAACACAACAAATTTAGCCAAATTAACCTATTGACATTATTTCCCCCCGATCATTATGGCGGAAAAAATGTCATGGGTACATCTAATTCTTAAAAAGTTACATACAACACAAACATTGCCACAACCACTTTTTAAGAAATGTTTTTGTTGTTAGAGGCTGAGAAATTACGGAAAACATTTTCCTATACTGACATATTTGTGAATTGGCACAGTTATTAAAGTTGAATTTTAAATCCTTGTCTAACTTCGTCAAAGTTCACTTCAGTTTGCCTGGCATATTTTTGCAAAACATCTCCTATTTATAAGTACACTGTTGCAAGAGAAATGTGAATTTTTTCATGGTGTAAATTCTCTGTAAAATTTCACCAGTGCGTTTTCCCTATGCTCTTGGAGTGGGAAAAGTTTTCACCATACAGAAATAACAATTGTGGAAAATTAGCATAGAGGAGGTAACTGAAAATGACATGCAAAAGTGGCCTATCTTTAGAATCTGGGGGTTGGTGGTAGTAGATGGGAATACAGGGTTTGGAAAGGGTTGTAGTATATGGGAATATGAGGTTTGAAGAGGGGGTATTTTAATTTTTTGGTAAAAAAAAAAATACTTGTGCATACCTCATATCTTGTATAGGTAAATCTAAAAACAACTGGACTTGCTGAGTAATCAATGAAGACATTTCATTACTCATCCGAGCAGCTTCTTCAGTTCAACTGACTGGTGTGGGAAGTTCACGGCATATAAACTCTTCCACTAATCTACTCAAAATGGCACATTCTAACTCTTCAAAGAGGTGACATCTGAAGAAATTCACAGAGGTGTTGATTCTGTGTAGTTACTGTGATAGGATTATCCAATGTGTCATGCAACTCCTATAAAGAGGTGTTACTTGTGAGAGTTGCATGAATGGATGTGTGAAGTGTTCTGAAACCGCCAGGGTACAGATGTTAGAACAGCATTGTATGTAGCAGACAGGTGGTGTTGAAGGCCCCCCAGCGGTCTTCTTTATCCAAGATTTGGACCTTGCTATCTTCAAAGGAGTGTCCCTTGTCTTTTAGGTGTAGAAAGACAGCCGAGTCTTGCCCTGTAGGGATGTAGCGAACGTCGGAAAAAAAGTTCGCGAACATATTCGCGAACTTGCGCAAAAATGCGAGCGGTTCGCGAACGGTTCGCGAACCCCATAGACTTCAATGGGAAGGCGAACTTTAACATCTAAAAAAGACATTTCTGGCCAGAAAAATGATTTTAAAGTTGTTTAAAGGGTGCAACGACCTGGACAGTGGCATGCCAGAGGGGGATCAAGGGCAAAAATGTATCTGAAAAATCTGCCTGTGTGTGCTTGGAAGAGATAGTGTAGGGGGAGAGCTGTTAGTGATTTCAGGGACAGATGATAGTAAGTTTGCTGGCTAGTAATCTGCTTGATACTGCTCTGTATTGGAACAAAAAAATAAATAAAAGCAGTCCTTACAAGGACTACTGTTATTGCAGCAGTCAGCAGATGAGATCAGAAGCAGGACAGCTGCCCACTGCAGCTACATACAGAGCACTGCAGTAGAAGGTAGATTACTAGCCAGCAAAGCTACCTAAGCTTAAATGTCCCTCAAACCCCTGCAGACTTCTGTCCCTCCAATAACAGAGCAGTATCAAAACGATTACTAGCCAGCAAACTTTCAACTGTCCCTGAAATCACTAACAGGCAGCAGCTCTCTCCCTACACTATCTCTTCAGCACACACAGGCAGAGTGAAAAAACGCTGCAGGGCTTCGGTTTTTATAGGGAAGGGGAGTGGTCCAGGGGAGAGCTTCCTGATTGGCTGCCATGTACCTGCTGGTCTGGGGTGAGAGGGCAAAAAAAAGCGCCAACAATGGCGAACCCAAAATGGCGAACGTCGCGCGACGTTCGCGAACTTCCGGCGAGCGCGAACACCCGATGTTCGCGCGAACAAGTTCGCCGGCGAACAGTTCGCGCCATCTCTATTGCCCTGTAGAGTTCGCCCTCCTATGCTGAGCCATTCGCTTGGTGAGCAGTTGTTTTGTCTCCCCAATGTATAGATCTGTGCACTCCTCGCTACACTGGACTCCGTATACCACCTTGCTTTGTTTTTCTTTTGGTGTTGGATCCTTTGGGTGTACCAGTTTTTGTCTCAGTGTGTTGCTAGGTTTGAAAAACACAGGGACATGGTGTTTGTTGAAAATCCTCCTGAGTTTCTCAGACACTCCAGCTACATATGGGATGACTATATTTCGCCTACAATGTGTCTCTGGGCGGTGATTTCTATTGCTGTTCCTATTGGGCTTGGTTGCTGCTGTTTTGACAAAGGCCCAGCCTTTCAAAGCTCCTCTAAGATGTTTTTGAAGAAGCTGCTCGGATGAGTAGTGAAACGTCTTCATTGATTACTCAGCAAGTCCAGTTGTTTTAGGTTTACTTATACTAGATATACCATGACCTGGATGAATGAAAAACTTCATAGTCATATTGTGCATACCTCACAACACTTTGGAAATAAAAAGCGGGACAAAAACATTTGTCGCAAAATGTTACAATTACTTATTTGATTGTCTCAAAATTGTTACAAAGCATCTTAGTTGCATCCTAGTGGCTGTTCTGGGCTTTTTGCCAAAAGTCAATTAAGTTAGAAACTCTGTTTCTTTTTCTGGCTGTTCAGTGCAGAGAAAGTCTGGACTTTTCAGTACAAATGCGGGACTGCGACAAACTACACAAACTAGTTAGCGGATTGTGAACTGTTCTGAAAATTTTCTCTACTGACTTGCCCTTCAGCAAGTTCTGCATTTGTATGTAATCTAAAAATTGTAGTACACCTACTTAGCTTGATGATAGCAAAACCCCTAATACACACATTTTTAAACTAACATGCAAAATGTTTTTTACATTAAAAATTTAAAAACAACTACTTTTACAAAGTGTATTCCATTGCTAGAATAATGATTTATTTATATAGAATAGCTCAGCAAAGCTCAGGAGCTTTTACCCATGTGTATTATTGCAATGTGTGCCAGTTAGTGGTAGTATAACATTATTTTTGGAAACAGAATTTAGTTGTGTTTGTATAATCAGGGATTTTTCTGATTAGAAGAGAGGAGGTTTCATTTAAATATTCGGAAGGGTTTTTTTTTTTACAGTGAGAGCTGTGAAGATGTGAAATTCTCTCCCTGAATCAGTCGTACAAGTTGAAACATTAGATAGCTTTAAGATATTTAGCAAGTGTCGGAACACAGGGTTGTGGAAGAAAGCTCATAGTACAAGTTGATCCAGGGACTAGTCCGATTGCCATTTTGGAGTCCGGAAGAATTTTTTTTATTGGAACCAATAATCAATGTGTCTATGGAGGGTGTAAGGAACTTACCCTGGTGGTCTAGCGGCAGTGGGATCCACGCCGCGTCCTCGGCGTGGACGCCCGTCGTGCTGCTTCCTTCTGCTGTGCCGGCTTCCTCTAGGGCGCGCGCCGTGCGCACGTTCATTATTTAAAGGCGCAGTCGAGCTGGCGTCATCAAGCCAGCGCGCAATTGCGCGAAATTCAAAGGTATATAAAGCCCATTCTGATTACAGGACCTTGCCCATTGTTAGGTTCAATTAGTTTGTTCCTGGGTGTTTGTTCTGTGAAATTCCTGTTCGATCTACTGTGTTTGACCCTTGCTTGCCTGCTGACTACTCTGACCTCTCCAACCCTGACCTTTGCCTGCCTGAAACTACATTGTTCTCTCCAATCCTGACCTTGCCTGCTTTCCGACAATTCTATGATCTCTAATCCTGATTCTGGCCTGTCTGACTATTCTAACTGCTGTCGTGCCCCAGTGCCTGCCAGAACTTATGCCTTGCACCTCTCGTTAAGTCCAGGTGGCATCTGAGTACGCCGAGGGCTCCTCCTGAGGCCAAAGGCGGTCACTTAACTGGTGAAGTCGAGCTGAGACCAGGGTGCTTGGCATCTGTTCTGGTGTAGGGTGCCGACCGTGACAGTACAACGGGCCAATGAGACGGAAGAAAATGAAAGAAGTTCCCGCTATTCCGCAAACCACTGAACTGTTGTATTCAACCCTCCTCCAGCGCCTTTATGAACAAGAGGGGAAGCAGAATTTTATCATTCAAGGTCTGCGGTTTCTTTCCGAGAGGTTGGATGCACAGCAATTCCTGAGATTCCTGAGTGGTCTGTTCCGTCAGCTACTCCGGGTAATAGAGGTTTTCCCATGACCCAAAAATCTCCTTTCCTGATAAGTTTAGTGGGGATAGGAGTAAATTTTTTGTTTTTCAAGAGGCATGTAAGTTATAGCTCAGTTTTTTCCCTCACAACTTCCCTACTGATGAGGATGAAGTAAGGTTCGTTATGACCTTACTACAAGGTGACCCACAAGTTTGGGCACTAAGATTACCCCCCTCTGACCCTGCCCGTTTATCCCTAGAAGCATTTTTTGCTACCATGGCCATGTTATACGATGACCCGGATCGTGCTAGTTCTGCCGATTCCGCTATTCGTAAACTCGGTCAAGGGAAAAGAGTTATTGAGGAGTATTGTACTGAATTCTGCCGCTGGTCAGTTGAGACGGGGTGGAATGATACAGCTCTTCGTAGTCAATTCCGGGTGGGTCTTTCTAGCTCTGTCAAAAATAGCCTGGTTAATTACCCTCCTTCATCCACTTTGGATGACCTCATGAGGTTAGCCATCCAAATTGATAGGAGGCAAAGGGAAAGACGAGCTGAGGGGGATATAGATTTCCCTACTACATGTAATGACGAATCACCAACTCCCTCGTTTCCTAACCCTCAGGGGGAACCCATGCAATTGGGGGCTACACGTCTGTCTTCCGAGGAAAGGGCCCGTAGGCGATCCCTGGGTCTATGCATGTATTGTGGGTATAAGGGACATTTCCTTAAAAATTGTCCCAAGAGGCCTGGAAATTCTCAAAACCTTTGTGGAGAAAGGAAGCTCCATTTGGGTAGAGAGATTTCCTCTCCCCAATTCACCTAAATTCGGCAGCCCAAGAACATTTTTCTTGCATGTGTTGCCCCCCAACTCCTTTTACTTCTGAATGTTGCTCACAGGTTCAAAAGGTTGGGGATCCCTGCTCTACAGACTGGAAGGAATTCCCCACCCCTCTTAGGCTCACAGTGTAATGAAACACTTCCCTCACCTTGTTCCATTGTGAAGTGATAGATTCTGGGATTTGAAATCCCTCTGATTTTCATAGTAGTTAGTGCACAGATTCATTGGCAAGCAGAGGGACTTCAAGTACCAGAATCCTTCACTTCGCAATGGAACAAGATGAGGGAGGTGTTGAGACGGTGAGACTAAAAGGAAGAAGGAACTGGTTCCAGAAAGCAGAGACAGACTATTAATATGTGGAATCAGGTATATCTGTTTTTAAAAAAACATTTAGATTTATTTCTGGAAGCTCAGATAGTGTATATGCTTCGTTTGTCCAGAAACCCAAATGAATGATGCTCATGCCAAAAGCGGGGTTTAATTTCCCTAATAAAAGAGGTATAAACTGAGGAGAAGGAGACCTGAAAGCTTCTTCAAAAGAAGTAACAAGTTTCAAATGCAGGAACAGATGACCCAAAGTAGCAAGTAAGGAACCAATGCTGTACAACAACCTAATAATAGATCAAGTACAACATCACCATCATCAGTTATTTATATAGCACCGACAGATTACAATAGTTTATAACAAACACGGAAAAAATAACAAACAGGATTTATAGAGTACAATAGGATTTGAGAACCCTACTCACAAGAGTTTACAAACTAAATGGTTAGGGTACAATTGAGACATTGGGATTTTAAAAACAAATTTCTGATTTATAAAATGACTAATTCAGATACATTGCATAAGCTTCCCTAAACAGGTGGGTCTTTAGGGAGCATTTGAAAGTTTGGTAGGAAGGAGAAAGTCTGACAGTTTTAGGGCAGGCAGAGAGTTTCACAGAAAAAGTGTGAGAGAAGTATTTTAGATGGGAATAGGCTGAAGTGATGAGAGGTGAAGGTCAGAAACAGAATGCAGGTGTATTTTGAGATGAGAGCTTAAATATAGGGAGGGACTTCATTATTAAGGACCTTGAATATGTTAGTAATTTTAATTTGATTCTAGACAAGATTTGAAAACAGTGAAGGGATATGCATAGGTGGACTGTGACAACCTGCCTGGAGTTGAACCAGAGACCTGATGTTTCTACGCTGCTCGATGCGAGCAGACCATTAGGCTGGCTATAAAACCCCTACACTGCACTGACTAATTGCCCAATATAGGTTCATATTTCCTGTGTGTGTTATCTTGTCTGATACTGTTAATTGACCACTGCCTGACCTTGACCCAGGCTTTTCTGCTGCCTGTACCAACCTTGCCTGTTCTTTGACTATTCTATTGGATCTCGTTATTGTTCTGCATATCTGTTTGGTTTGACCCTGGCCTGTGACCTTGACTACACTTCTGCTTTCTGATACCATACGTTACTTGGAGCAGCTGATGTTGAGTGGTGAGAGTCCTATGCTGCTATTATTGTAGTTATTCTTTTGCTTTACTATGTTAACTGTCCACATCACAAAACCCAACTCCTATATACAGTTGTCTCTTATTTTCTTGCTGCCATTTTTGCAGTTTTCGGGAAAACTGTCATGAGAAAGGATAAATGTGAGAAATGAATGCTTTAGTCAAAAAACCCAAGAAACAGCATTCTCAATTTACACTAGGATAGAAAAATCATGACCATTTTTGACAAATTTGCTCAAATTTTTATGAATTGTATTCTATTTTCAAAGACACCGAGCAAGTTTCTAACAAGATTTAATTCTTATTTTATGAAATGTATTGCATAATGAAAATAGCAAAACCTATTGAAAATGATCTAGCCTAGGTTCATTTTATATTGATTTTTAAGCGACAGTAAAACACATTATGTGAAACATCCATCATTAATATCAAGTGCTATCAATCAAATGTCAAGTTATTTTTTCCATGAAAAATTCAAGTTTTCTAGGGTATTTTTCAGTCAAAACTCGAATTTTCATTTAAAAAAAACACTTGAGTTTTTCGTGATTTATTATACCCTGACGCTGAAAATAGCTTTCATCCAAAAATAAAAAACCTAAAACCTAAACCTAAAACTTGTCTAGGAAGAAGTCAGTGGCAGAGGTCCCTTTATTCATTTGAAGATGTTAATAGCTTTCATGATGTTCGAGTTTTTTTCAGGGGGTTGCCGAAAACTCAATCAATTGAGTATTTTGAGTTTTTCTGATTCCAGTTTTTTTTTGAGGTCTAAAAAAACTCACAAAGCTCTAAAATTCGACCTTTGATAAATAGCCCCCTAAGTGTGATACTTTAGACATAAAGTTCTCTACTGGTAATGCAATAAGCCTGGTCCAAATTTAACATTGACCATAAATTTGGTACTTATTTATGTATTTAAATTACATCAAAAGACCTTCATACCGCCTGCTGGTCAATGCTATAGAAAATGTTACTGACATAATTGAACAGTCTACTTAGCTGAGAAGTTTCCAGCAGAGCCACTAAGAGCAAAGAGAACAAGCTGCAGGTGCAGCCGCATGAGATGAACAAAAACAATAATGTTCCAGTAACTATGGAAACTGCTTTCAGAACTGAACAAATATACTTTAAGCAGACTATTACTTAAAATCAGGCTTGCAGATTTGGAAAACTGCTTGAAATAGTTGTCAAATAATAGCTTAGCATAAGAATAGGCAACCTATATCATGCAAAATGTTGCAGAACTAACTCTCAGCAAATGATTTAATCTGCTGGTGGCGTGACGGCAGTAGCATTTCTACTACAATAATGGTGTGCAATGTAAAGCAGGGACATTGGAAGCAGTGGAGCGAATTGCAGGGGCATTGGAAGACTGCACTAGATGTAAGACATTAAAGTGATACTGACACTAAAAAACAGCTTTTTAAAATATACATTAAGGGGCAGATTTATCAAGTGTCGAATTTCGAAGTGGAAAATACTTCGAAATTCGACCATCGTACGATCGAACTTCGAATCGTACGTTTCGAACGATTTTATCATACAATCGTACGATTTTCCTTCGATACCCAAAAACGTAGAAAATTGCTCTGGCATGTCCCCATAGGCTAACGTAGCACTTCGGCAGGTTTAAGTTGGCGAAGTATTGAAGTCAAAGTTTTTTCAAAGAGACAGTACTTCAACTATCGAATGGTCGAATATTCGAACGATTTTTACTTCAAATCGAAGTTAAAGTAAATTCGAAGTCGTAGTATCCTATTCGATGGTCGAAGTACCCAAAAAATTACTTCGAAATTCGAACTTTCACTCGTAAATCTGCCCCTAAAAGTTACTTATATATCATGTTGATCATTTTTTGCTGAGAGGTTTGTTTTTGTAACTTATTGTTAGTTGAAGTTTCTAAACCCGACTGTCCCATCTCAGCCTGTCAGTTAAAGTTTCCATTGCTAACAGACTCCTCTTGCTGCACAAATATGGCAGCCCCCTCATACAGGAACATGGGGCACCAGACAAGTAATGTAAAAGCATCCTACAAATTCTTTATGGCAAAATGATAGGTAGCTTTCAAAGGCAATATTATGATAAATGTAAAAAAAGAGTTTAATTTCTGGTGTCAGTATCTCTTTTAGGTAGGTCTACTGTGGCAAATGTAAAATAAAAAGCTGCCAGTTTCAGACATTAAGGCATGTGTGCAGGGTTGCAGTGGATTACAGCTGCCTGAGTTGAATCCAGGCCCTTACCAAGATATAAACCCCCCATTTGTCAAGTTTGACTGATCAGGTATTTCCTAATATATGAAAAATACTTTTTTTAAATGTATACTTAAACTTCCATTGTAAAAACTTCATTTAATAACACCAAATATATTTTAAAACTGCATCTACTAAAGTGGATCCCCACCCAAAAATGTAATTCTTAGCAATGTAATTCTTAGCAATTTTCAAATATAAATCCATCGAAATTCGACTGGGGAATAGAATCGAATAGACAATTCGGGCGAATTTACGCGCTGGCGAATATTCTAATTGGCAAATATTCGCCAGGCGAATAGGCGCACGATCAAATATTCGCTCGAAGGATTTGCATTCGATCGAATGCCTTTTTATTTGATCAAAAACTTGGTAAACAAGCCTATGGGACTTTCCTATAGGCTTTTAAAGCAATTCGGTAGGTTTTAGGTGGCGAAGTAGGCAGTCGAAGTATTTTTAAAAGAGACAGTACTTCGACTATCGAATGGGCGAATAGTAGCAGCGTTTTTGCGCTCGATCTATTCGAATCATTCTACTCAGGCGAATTTACGCCAATTCGATAGTCGAGGAGCACAAAAAACTACTCGAAATTCGAAGTTTTTTTACTTCGAATCCTTCACTCGAAGTTAGTGAATCGGCCCCTAGAATTGTCAGTTTTTTAACAATAATAATAGTGATGGGAGAATTTATTCGCAGGTGAGAATTCATTGCGGATTTCCACATTTCTCTGCCAGTGAATAAATTGTCGTGAAAATTCGCCAGCGTCAAAGTTTTTTTTGATGCTGGAGAAAATACCAGTGCCACCGACAATTTAGACGCTGTCAACA
Source organism: Xenopus petersii (assembly GCA_038501925.1). Lineage (NCBI taxonomy): Eukaryota > Metazoa > Chordata > Amphibia > Anura > Pipidae > Xenopus > Xenopus petersii. Next base: position 102,474,266 of record CM076678.1, on the reverse strand, counting down.
ATTAAAGCACGTCCATTGACTTTTTATGTATGTGGAATGGTTCCTGGGGTCAGAATTGTCGCCGGAATTGATTTTGACACCCATGAATTGACACCGATGTCTAAACTCGCGTTTCTCAAATTTTTTGCTGTTTTAAAAATTTCGATGGAAATCGAAACTAGTTAATAAATCTGAATTGAGCTAAATTAAAGTTACAAATGTCTTGAAAAAACATTATTATATATTATATATTTTATATATATAATATAATATATTTTATTAGGTGAGGTCCTATTTAAAGGGATCCTGTCATCGGAAAATATGTTTTTTTCAAAACGTATCCGTTAATAGTGCAACTCCAGCAGACTTCTGCACTGAAATCCATTTCTCAAAATGGGTCCTGGTGTTTTCCCTTCTCAATGTAACTGAATGTGTCTCAGTGGGACAAGGGTTTTTACTATTGAATGTTGTTCGTAGATCCATCAGGCAGCTGTTATCTTGTGTAAAGCTGGCCATAGATGTTGAGATTTTTAGAAGATCAGATCCTGATCGTGAGACCACGATCTTCTCAGAACGATCGTACGATCGTACGAATTTACCATCAACTAAAAAGACCAATTTGCCAGGAAAACAAAGGGGAGCTGCCTGCTTGGCCCTGCAAACATAGATAGATTGCACTGGGACCGACAAAGATTTTTTGACCTGGCTGATCAATTTCCTGACAGATGTCGGACGAAAAATCGTAAGATGTACGTTCGTTCCAATCCCACTAACTGCACGATAATGTAGAAGGATCGGTCAGGCTTCCCTAAAATCGGTCGTTCGGCAAGAAGAATAGTCGCATCTATGGGGAGCTTTAGGGAGCTGCTATCTGGTTACCTTCCTATTGTTCTTTTGTTTGGCTGCTGTGGGGGAAAATATAGGGGGGTGATATCACTCCAAATTGCAGTACAGCAGTAAAGAGTGATTGAAGTTTATCAGAGCAGAAATCACATGCCTTGGGGCAGCTGGGAAATTGACAATATGTCTAGCCCCATGTCAGATTTCAAAATTGAATATAAAAAAATCAGTTTGCTCTTTCGAGAAATGGATTTCAGCGCAAAATTCTGCTGGAGCAGCACTATTAACCGATTCATTTTGAAATTTATTTTTTTTCCCATGACAGTATCTCTTTAATATACATTTAATCAACTATTATTCCCTTTCAAATACATTTATGTTCACAACACACCAGAATGATGGCATCAGAGGGATTGACTTTTTTAAAGACATTAACTATACAAATGTATTCTTTGGAAAATATATTCTGGCAAACAGCACTATTCAGCCTTCTGTTGCTTCTGTTGAGAGGGAACAATAAATTCAAGAACTGTCAGTAGAAAATACCTTTACCATTTTCAAAAATGTAAATATAAGATATTATTATTGTAAAATATTGACTAGATATGATACACCATTTGATTATTTACTGTTTGCTTTATTGTTGAACTGAATTGGCCAGTAGTGAAATAGAGAAACATGGTATGAAAAAAATATAGGTGGCATAATTTTACATTGTTAGATAACATTTCTATCTTAGTAACTCTCAGCCATCAAATATTTGATCAGGCAAAAGCTAGAATTGGTCAAGGGTGATATATGGTTTGGCTCAAAGTTTTAGATGTCCACTGGAATGATTGAACTTTGACACATGTAGGCAGTGATCCCACAACCCATGGGTAACTTATTTTTCCAACCTTATAAATTGGGTGATTAGTTCAGATAACTTTTGGGGAGTATTTAGTAAAAAAAATAATTTTCACTACATGAAAGTTTAAAAAGTCAGGTGTTCTCCAGGAATTCAACCTAACTATAATCTTACAGATAATCATACAGATATCTTACTTTAAAGTAAGAGTGGGGCAATGTAATGAAAGACAGGAAGCTTATTTGGGACTTTTTGGTATAATAGCACACCAGGTGGAGAAAGGCCATGAAACAACCCGTGACTCCTGTCATTGACAACAGTCTATCACAGGTGGATTTTGGTTAAAAAATGTCCTTTTGTCAATGGAAAATGGCATAAGTGGTATTGGGCTTTTCTCTGCCTGGCATATTTACTAAATATTCAAATGTATCTCATCTTTTTATTAAACCAAGCTTGACCAAATTCCCATCCACGATTTCAAATTATTTATTAATAAAATAACTCAAAAAAATTGGGGCGGGAAAATGTTTTTGGATTTGACAACCGTGATTTCTTTGGGCTATCGGACGAAACCCAGTGCAGATCACAATATCTTCAAATTGTAAAAGGACATCTACCGTTGATTTCTACATTACCTTGGCAGGTTTGAGATGGAGGATTTTTGGATTCGGAGTTAGCAGCTTCGGGGTATAATAAATCTTGAAAAATTGGGTTCCCCCCCCCAAAAAAAACCTCAACCAAAAAAATCGAGGTTTAATAAATGTGCAATAAGCTTAAAGGGGTTGTTCACCTTTAAATTAACTTTTAGCATAATGTAGATACTTATATTCCGAGACAATTTGCAATTGGGTTTCATTTTTTATTTGTGGTTTTTGAGTTATTTAGCTTTTTATTTAGCAGTTCTACAGTTTGCAATCTCAGCAATCTGGTTGCTAGGGTCCAAGTTACCCTAGCAACCATGCACTGATTTGCTAGGGAATATGAATAGGAGAGGGTCTGAATAGAAGAGTAATAAAAAAAGCAATAACGATAAATCTGTAGTCTTACAGAGCATTTGTTTTTAGATGGGGTCAGTGACCCCCATTTGAATGCTGGAAAGGATCAGAAGAAAAAGGCAAATAACTAAAAAAGTATAACATATAAATAATGAAGACCAGCTAGCTAGGGAGTGGGCATTCTATAACATACTAAATTATACCTCAAAGGTGAACAACCCTTTAAAGGAGAACTGAACCCCCTCCCTGGTGTAGGATGTTTGTCAACAGTTGTCTTCAATTAGACCTAAATTCCCCCAATAAGAAAAGCCCCATCTACATGTACTACCCTACACAGTCCCCACTCCCTGTTTCCTCCTTGCATAGTTCATTATTCCAGAAAGTGTCCCTGAACAGCATGGTCACTTGTTTATGCAGAGTAGCGTTTTCTGTAAGGGACCGCCATATTTGGCGCATGCGCAGTTGGAGCAGTCTGGTTTTCGTACCAAGTGTGCATGTGCCACAAAATTTGTGAATTGCCAATTGAAAGGAAGAGGATCCAAAGAAGACTGAAGATCTGGAAGAAGGCGCTATGAGCTCTGCTGCGCTACTCTGTATACATAAGTGAGCATGCTGTTCAGGAACACTTTCTGGAATAATGAACTATGCAGCAAGGATGCAGGGAGGGGGGAGGTTAGTAGATGGGGCTTTTCTTATTAGGGGTGGGGGGTTAGGTCTCCTTTAAGACATCTGTTGACAAACTGCCTACACCAGCACCAGGAAAGCTTTTTATGTTGTCCCACTATGTTTTTTAAATATCACTTGGCAAGTGAAATCAAAAAAGTAAAAAAAAGTTTGTTCAGAAAATCACACATTTTTTGCTTATTTCAACTTGCTTTTCTGGGCTGGGGTAAGGGGATTCCAAAAACATGTAATCTTTAAATATTCTTGCCTAGAAGTTGAACTGTAAATATTTTTTAAAAATACATTTGAACAATTTCAGAGACATGTTATTAAGATCAGACAACTTGCCTATAAAGCCAATAAAAGCAACAATGACAGTCATCTAGTGCTTAAGGTGACTGATGATAAACCTTTAAAAGCTTGCATTAAGATATGAATAGAAACTACCTACTGCAGTTATAAAATTGTTCCTTATAGAAGGTGGAACCCACTGTAGGACAGAGCAATGGACAACTAACAAACAACACATGCTGTTGAGATGTTTCCTACATTCTATGCAAGAAATTATTTTTTCCACTAGTGAGCAAAATTGCAGCATTTCTCTTTACTTAAGAGTTCACTGAAATGCCTTGGAGACAATGGGAAGGTGGAAATTCACTGAGGTTAAGGTTAAGCTTGTTAAAGAAGTCCCTTTCCATTAAGCTACAACTGAAATAGAATAAGATGTTCCACTGCTCTCACTACAGTTTCAAGGAATAGAAGGGTGCACTTCTTAATAGAAAATACTTAAATATAGGTTAAATGTTTGACCTAAATTATAGAGAGCATTACGATTTTAAAACCACCTTCAAAAATCGTGTACATAAAAGACACCTTCATTGAAATCTTACAGGACATCAATAAATAACAGTAAAACCAATTAAAACACATTCTTGGTGTGAAGACTGCTGGGTGTACGCCAGTATAGCAACCATGTATAGCAACCATGATCAATGCCTTATCATGTATTTGCACTCAGAATTATACTTACTTACTACTAGCAGTTCTCCGTTGAGTACATGCTATCATTATGCACAGTGGAGGCCCCCAGCAGTTATATCTTAGACAGTGACGTGTCTCAAGCATGTAATCTATACTACAGTTTTTTTTATAGAAAAAAAAATCTGCTATGTTGCTTATTTCTTCTAAACATGGTGTCCAGGCAACTCTTAGTAGGGATGTAGCGAACCGCCGCCGATGTGTTCGCGAACGCCGTTCGCGAACACCGGCAAAAAATGCGGACAGTTCGCGAACAGTTCGCGAACTTCGAACATCCGAAAATCGTTCGATTCGAACGATCGAAGGATTTTAATCGTTCGCGAACTCGTATTGGCGAACGTCGCGCGCCGTTCGCGAACATTCGGCGGACGCGAACAGTCGAAGTTCGCGCGAACTAGTTCGCCGGCGAACTGTTCGCTACATCCCTAACTCTTAGATAGAAGGGGGGGGTGGTAGGCATTGATTCCATTTGTTGATGTGGAGGCAGATAATGACATCTGCGTTGTTTTGCATTTTTCTCTCTCTAAAATTATAGTGCAGATTTACAACAAAATTTGTTGCTGGAGAAACTGCAAATCGCAAAACTGTACTGGGTAAAAACATTCACTCATCCCTACTTACCATCCCTACGTTTTAGTATTTACCATAGTTCTTACAAGGACAAATGATTATTATTCCTACTGCAGTTATTTGGGTTTTCACTGTAGGGTTTTTCACTGTAGGTTGAAAAATACCTACAATTAGAGACAAAGTGACAGTATAATAACAAAGGGTTTCAAGATGTGGTATATATCTATCTAGGATGTAATTGCAGGCAGAGCAGAGAATGGAAAAAAAGAACAGAGAATAAACAATTCTTAACAAATATACCAGAAAGAGTAATAATTCTCCATACAAAGCTGCTTGTGTTTTGATGGAACACCATATATAAATATACGGTATTTATCACATGAGAGAAAATATACCATATTTATAGTCAAAATTTATATCAACAGAAACAAAATAATTCATATGCTGGTTGCAAATCACACATTTTACTTTTGTGACAATTTTGGGTTGTACTGTAAATCTTAAACTGAGTAAAATAACGCTGAATTAAAAGCTCTACAATACTTACATCAGTGTATATGTGAGCAGATCTGCTCTATGTTACATTACATCAGGCAGGGGGGCACACAGCTACCTTAAATACTTTTTCAATGGTATTGCCAGCTGAAACATCCAATGTGAATTAGAATCCCTCTAGTGATGTCCAGATAAGGAATTATCTATCTCTAGAATAAAGAGACTGTCCCACTTTGTGAACATCTGAGATATAAAAACCTTCCTTGTGGTTAATAAACCAAGTCCCATCTGTCCATATCTTACATTAATTAACAGATTGAGCAGCTGTAACAGAATGATTTGGCACTTGCAATCATAATAAATGCCATGTACACAGGGTGCCTCAGATGTATCAAAAAAATTAGTACAGTCTGTAGATGAGAATGCTTATACCTTCATTCTTAATTTCATGCCTACTTTTCCCATCTTCTTAGCTTCTTCTACCCCCTTTCTATATTGATTATTATTATATTTATTCCCAGTCACACAGAGCTGGGTAGAGAATAGGGATGTAGCGAACGTCGGAAAAAAAGTTCGCGAACATATTCGCGAACTTGCGTCAAAAATGCGAACGGTTTGCGAACGTCTCGAACCCCATAGACTTCAATGGGAAGGCGAATTTTAAAAGCTAAAAAAGACATTTCTGGCCAGAAAAATTATTTTAAAGTTGTTTAAAGGGTGCAACGACCTGGACAGTGGCATGCCAGAGGGGGATCAAAGGCAAAAATGTATCTGAAAAATACATTGTTGACACAGCGCTGCGTTTTGTGCTGTAAAGGGCAGAAATCACACTACATTTCTAAACCTGTGTAATAAACTGCTTTAAAACGTCCGGCGTCTACATGCCAATCAAGTTGTGTAAAGGTTACAGCCTGTTCACACGCAAAGACGAAACGCGGCGCTTACTGCAACGCAAAAAAACGCAAAGAGCTTTAATGAATGATACCGTCAAGTGAGCAAATAATAGTTGTTAATTACTAGTTGAGCTTGTCACCTCCAGGATGTTCGTCCTGTTGGTGGCAATATTTCTGTAGTGGTGTGTTTAGCAGTCACCGTGCTTGTGCACACGTGCACGGTCAGGCAGAGGTAATTCAATGTACAGTGAAGTGAACCAAAAAACACCGATTCTGCAGTGTGGGCCCAGTTTTGGTCTACTTTATTGATCACCTGCGGTGACCATAAAAGATGCGATTTTGCCACTGTTGCAGAACCCTGAAAAATTAGGCATGTGTACTTTCCTGAAAAATTATGTTTTTTTTGTCGCAGCCACTGAAGCACAGAGGCCAGAAAAAATATGCCATATAAATGCTGAAAATATTCATTTTTTTTGTCGCAGCCACTGAAGCACAGAGGCCAGAAAAAATATGCCATATAAATGCTGAAAATATTCATTTTTTTTGTCGCAGCCACTGCAGCACAGAGGCCAGAAAAAATATGCCATATAAATGCTAACAATATAATTTTTTTTTGTCGCAGCCACTGAAGCACAGAGGCCAGAAAAAATATGCCGTATAAATGCTGAAAATATTCATTTTTTTTGTCGCAGCCACTGAAGCACAGAGGCCAGAAAAAATATGCCATATAAATGCTGAAAATATTCATTTTTTTTTGTCGCAGCCACTGCAGCACAGAGGCCAGAAAAAATATGCCATATAAATGCTGAAAATATTAATTTTTTTTGTCGCAGCCACTGAAGCACAGAGGCCAGAAAAAATATGGCATATAAATGCTGAAAATATAAAAAAATTTTGTCGCAGCCACTGAAGTACAGAGGCCAGAAAAAATATGCCATATAAGTGCTGAAAATATTCATTTTTTTTGTCGCAGCCACTGCAGCACAGAGGCCAGAAAAAATATGCCATATAAATGCTGAAAATATTCATTTTTTTTTGTCGCAGCCACTGCAGCACAGAGGCCAGAAAAAATATGCCATATAAATGCTGAAAATATAAAAAAATTTTGTCGCAGCCACTGAAGCACAGAGGCCAGAAAAAATATGCCATATAAATGCTGAAAATATTCATTATTTTTGTCGCAGCCACTGAAGCACAGAGGCCAGAAAAAATATGCCATATAAATGCTGAAAATATAAATTTTTTGGTTGCAGCCACTGAAGCACAGAGGCCAGAAAAACTCAGGATTTACCTGGATTCAAATGAAACCAGTAGGGTTTGCACCCTAGTTTGTAATGGTGGCAGAGGGAGGAGGACGCTAAAGGACAGCTGTGTGTGGAGTCATGAGGCGTGCAGAGAAGGACAGCTGCATGGGGAGTCAGAACAAGTCTTCCGGCGTGCAGTAACCCTCCGAGATCCACGCCTCATTCATTTTAATAAAGGTCAGGTAATCCACACTTTTGTGACCTAGGCGAGTTCTCTTCTCAGTTACAATCCCTCCTGCTGCACTGAAGGTCCTTTCTGAGAGGACACTTGAGGCGGGGCAAGACAAGAGGTTCATGGCAAATTGTGACAGCTCTGGCCACAGATCAAGCCTGTGCACCCAGTAGTCCAGGGGTTCATCGCTCCTCAGAGTGTTGATATCTGCAGTTAATACCAGGTAGTCTGCTACCTGCCGGTCGAGGCGTTCTTTGAGGGTGGATCCAGAAGGGTTCTGGCGCTGCCTTGGACTGAAAAACATTTGCATGTCTGACGTTACAGAGTGGCCAAAGTGCTTTGTCCTTGCAGGTGCGCTCGTGGCAGGATTACTGGCACCTCTGCCCCTGGAATGTTGATGAGTTCCTGAAGTGACATCACCCTTAAAAGCATTGTACAACATGTTTTGCAGGCTGGTTTGTAAATGCAGCATCCTTTCAGACTTGTGGTACGTTGGTAACATTTCTGCCACTTTATGCTTGTACCGAGGGTCTAGTAGCGTTGCGACCCAGTACAGGTCCTTCTCCTTAAGCCTCTTGATACGGGGGTCCTTCAACAGGCATGACAGCATGAAAGACCCCATTCTCACAAGGTTGGATGCAGAGGTATCCATCTCCGCTTCCTCGTTATCAAGGACTACATCATCCACGGTCTCCTCCCCCCAGCCACGTACAAGACCAGGGGTCCCCAAAAGGTCACCACAAGCCCCCTGGGAAGCCTGCTCCTGTTGGTCCTCCTCCTCCACAAAGCCACCTTCCTCCTCTGACTCCACTTCTGACACCTCTCCCTGCGTTGCAGCAGGTGCCTGGGTTCGTTCTGGTGATTCCGACCAGAAATCGTGCGCTTCCTGCTCCTCGTCACGCTGGTCTACAGCCTCATCTGTCACTCGTCGCACGGCACGCTCCAGGAAGAAAGCAAAGGGTATTAGGTCGCTAATGGTGCCTTCGGTGTGACTGACCATGTTTGTAACCTCTTCAAAAGGGCGCATGAGCCTGCAGGCATCGCGCATAAGCACCCAGTAACAGGGGAAAAAAATCCCATGGCTCTGCAGATCCAGTCCTACCACCCAGTTCAAACAGGTATTCATTGACGGCTCTTTGTTGTTGCAGCAGACGTTCCAACATGAGGAGCGTTGAATTCCAGCGAGTCTGGCTGTCGCAAATTAAACGCCTGACTGGCATGTTGTACCGCTGCTGAATGTCAGCAAGGTGTGCCATGGCTGTGTAGGAACGTCTGAAATGGGCCGACACCTTCCTGGACTGCCTGAGAACGTCCTGGAATCCTGGGTACTTCGAGACAAAACGTTGGACTATTAAATTCAGAACATGTGCCATGCAGGGCATATGTGTTAAATTGCCCAGTCTCAGTTCTGCCAACAGATTGCTTCCGTTGTCACACACCACTTTTCCGATCTTCAGTTGGTGTGGGGTCAGCCACCGATCGGCCTGTGACTGCAGAGATGACAGGAGTACAGATCCGGTATGGTTTCTGCTTTTCAGGCACGTCATCCCCAAGACAGCATGACAACGGCGTACCTGGCACGTCGAATAGCCTAGGGGGAGCTGGGGGTGCACAGGTGTGGAGGAGGAGGACCCAGCAGCAGAGGAGGAAGAAGAGGAAGAAGACGATGTAGAGAGCGAAGGAGGAGTAGAGGTGGTGGCAGAACCGTGTGCAATCCGTGGCGGTGACACCAACTCCACTGTTGTTGTTGAGCCACTCATTCCCTGCTTCCCAGCCATGACCAAGTTCACCCAGTGGGCAGCGTAGGTGACATATCTGCCCTGACCATGCTTGGAGGACCATGCGTCAGTAGTCATATGGACCTTTGGCCCAACACTAAGTGACAGAGATGCGGTGACTTGGCTCTGCACATGGTGGTACAGGTGTGGTATTCCCTTTTTGGAAAAAAAATTGCGGCTGGGTACCTTCCACTGCGGTGTCCCAATTGCTACAAATTTGCGGAAGGCCTCAGAGTCCACCAGCTGGTATGGTAAAAGCTGGCGGGCTAAGAGTGCAGACAAGCCAGCTGTCAGATGCCTGGCAAGGGGGTGACTCGCAGACATTGGCTTCTTACGCTCAAACATGGCCCTCACAGAAACTTGGCTGGGGGCAGATGACTGGGAATGGGAACTGGTGGTCAAGGTGGAAGGTGGAGTGGAGGGTGGTTCAGACGGGTCAAGGACAGCAGAGGTAGAGCAGTAAGATGCTGGACCAGAAGGAGGGTGGCTTTTAGTTTGCCTGTTGCCTTTGAGGTGTTGCTCCCAAAGTGCTTTGTGCTTGCCGTTCATGTGCCTTCGCATAGAAGTTGTACCTATGTGGCTGTTGGGCTTCCCAAGACTCAGTTTCTGACTGCACTCATTGCAAATTACAACACTTTTGTCAGAGGCACACACATTAAAAAAATCCCACACTGCTGACCTTTTTGAAGCTGGCAATCTGGCGGTAACAGTAGAAATTGGCGACGTTGGCGGCAATGGCGGGTGCGTTGGCCGGCTGACCACAGGTGCCGATACATGTTGTTGCCCTACTGTTCCCTGCGAGCTGTCCTCCCTGCTTCTTCTAAGTCTTATTCTCCTCCTGCCTCTCTGACTCTCCGTCTCTCCATCTGAACTATCCTCCTCTTGCTCTCTTCTACTGGGCACCCACAAAACATCAATCTCCTCATCATCATTCTCCTCAGATGCATCAATTTCTTCTAACAGCTCACAGAAGGAAGCAGCAGCGGGGACCTCCTCATCACTCATTATGTCCATCTCTGTTGTGTTCTCTGCCAGAATTAAATCTGGTGTAACGTCCTCATCTCCTTCATCTTCTTCTGCCAATAATGGTTGCGCATCACTCAGTTCAAGAAACTCATGTGAAAATAACTCCTCTGACTCCAGTGAAGAAGGGGCGCCGGTGGTGGAGGAAGTGTTACGTGGGGTGCCCATAGCAGTGGAGGATGAGGATGTTGTGGTAAAGTTAGAAACGGTAGAGGATGGGGTGTGCTGTGTAAGCCAGTCAACTACCTCTTCAGCATTTTGGGAGTTCAGGGTCATTGCCTTTTTAAAACTGGGCAATTTCCTAGGGCCACAGGATAGCATAGCAGCACGGCCCCTAGTGCCTCTGCGTGGCGGCCTGCCTTTGCCTGGCATTATTTTTAAAACAACAACAACAACAACTCAGGTGGTGTTTCTAGAGACGGTATTATTATTGATATTTAGACAGATTGTGAAAAAGCTCACACAGCTAGATTGCAGTTGTTTGAAGAACACACTGGGCAAACAATGCCTACAAGGTCAACGTATACACTACTACAGCAGTGGATACGGAATATATTATTGCTGCTTGAAAAACGTCACTCAGGTGGTGGTTCTGGAGACGGTATTATTATTGATATTTAGACAGAATGTGAACAACCTCACACAGCTAGGTGGCAGTTGTTTGAAAATGAAGAACACACTGGGCAAACAAATTGAAACAATGCCTGCAAGGTCAACGTATACACTACTACAGCAGTGGATACGGAATATATTATTGCTGCTTGAAAAACGTCACTCAGGTGGTGGTTCTGGAGACGGTATTATTATTGATATTTAGACAGAATGTGAACAAGCTCACACAGCTAGGTGGCAGTTGTTTGAAAATGAAGAACACACTGGGCAAACAAATTGAAACAATTCCTGCAAGGTCAACGTATACACTACTACAGCAGTGGATACGGAATATATTATTGCTGCTTGAAAAACGTCAATCAGGTGGTGGTTCTGGAGACGGTATTATTATTGATATTTAGACAGAATGTGAAAAAGCTCACACAGCTAGGTGGCAGTTGTTTGAAAATGAAGAACACACTGGGCAAACAAATTGAAACAATGCCTGCAAGGTCAACGTATATACTACTACAGCAGTGGATACGGAATATATTATTGCTGCTTGAAAAACGTCACTCAGGTGGTGGTTCTGGAGACGGTATTATTATTAATATTTAAACAGAATGTGAAAAAGCTCACACAGCTAGATGGCAGTTGTTTGAAGAACACACTGGGCAAACAATGCCTACAAGGTCAACGTATACACTACTACAGCAGTGGATACGGAATATATTATTGCTGCTTGAAAAACGTCACTCGGGTGGTGTTTCTGGAGACGGTATTATTATTGATATTTAGACAGAATGTGAAAAAGCTCACACAGCTAGATGGCAGTTGTTTGAAGAACACCCTGGGCAAATAATGCCTGCAAGTGCACTACTATTGGTGCACTACTATGAAGAACAGCAAACAGCACTGGACACGTTAAAGAACAGTAAGATAAGTAAAATAAAAAAATATATATATGTATATTAAAAAAAAAGAATTACTCGGGTTGATGCTGCTGAACTACTAGGAGCAGCACAGTAGCACACCAGTCCCACTCCCCAACACAGCTAGACTAATAGCACTGGGCTCTTATAGTAGCAAAGTAAAAAAACAAAAAAGAAAATAAAAGCAGTTCTTACAAGGACTATTGGGTTATTACAGCAGTCAGCAGATGAGATCAGAAGAGATCAGTGCCCACAGCAGCTACATACAGAGCACTGCAGTAGAAGGTAGATTACTAGCTAGCAAAGCTACCTAACCTAAAATGTCCCTCAAATCCCTGCAGACTTCTGTCCCTCCAATACAGAGCAGTATCAAGTAGATTACTAGCCAGCAAACTTACTATCAACTGTCCCTCAAATCACTAACAGCTCTCTTCCTACACTAGCTCTTCCAAGCACACACAGGCAGAATGAAAAAACGCTGCAGGGCTTCAGTTTATATATGGAAGGGGAGTGGTCCAGGGGGTGTGGGGGTGGTCCAGGAGGGAGAGCTTCCTGATTGGCTGCCATGTATCTGCTGGTCTGGGGTGAGAGGTCAAAAAAAAGCTCCAGCTAAGGCGAACCCAAAATGGCGAACGTCGCGCGACGTTCACAAAACATTCGGCGAGCGCGAACAGTCGATGTTCGCGCGAACAAGTTCGCCGGCAAACAGTCTGCGACATCCCTACTAGAGAAAGGCAAGAGATTGGAAAAGCAGTTTTAATGGAGAGCATGATGGTGGTAGTCCTTAGTATTCCCCCCCCCCTTTTTTCTTCAACCAGTGCTCCCACATGACTCTTTCCCCACTGCTCCTTTCCAAAGAAAATTATTCAGTTTTATTTAACAAAACTTACTCCTGAAATTCTTTTTGCTATGCTGCACTGCAACTTTCTAGATATAAACCGTCTGCTTTCATTTACCTCCCATACCATTAAACACTTTTTTTTATTATTATCATTACCAAGTATTTTTAGAGCAACAACATATTGCGCAGTGCTGTAAAATGAATGTGCTTATACAAAGAAATCACATGAATTACATACATATAATATACAGAGTTACATACATAACAGCCAGTACCAGTACAAAAAGTGAGGAAGGCCCTGTGCAAAAGAGCTTACAATCTAAAGGGGAAGGGAATGAGACACAAGGGGTGGGAATGGCAAAATTAAAAGTAAGCAGGTGAGAGGTCTAGCATATGGTATTGCATTTGGTAGCTAAACAGAGTGAGGGTAGGCTTCTCTAAATAAGTGTGTTTTAAGAGATCTTTTGAAAGCAGAAAGGTTGGGAGAAAGTCTTTTCCTCATAATCATTTCTATCATTAGGGTAAAAAAAAATCATTTGTTTTTGTTATGTTATGCCTGGATTACTTAACTTTTTACATGTTTTCTGAACCAGATCTGTGAGCAATAAAACACTAAACACATATTTAAGAAAGAAATTGTGAAATTTTGTGAATGCTTTTCCCCAGCATTTTCCAGTTTAATATGTTGAAAACCCCACTTTTCCTATCATTTATTCATCCCTTTGAGCGGGAGCACGTTTGCAGCTTTATTGGCAGTGCAGAGGCCTCACGTCCCTCACATTATTGCTGTTTATCTGGCCATGTATTGTAGCTGGTGTATAGAAACAAGCATAGCATGGTGATTAGTACACATTCCACCTGCGATTAGTTGTAACCTAATGCTGGATCTCATTTTCTCACATTGTGACTAGGCTCTGTGACTGCCCGTCAAGTCTGAAATCAACATTAATCACTCATGTTCCTGTTTATTTCAGCTATTTTCTGTGTTAAAAAATGTTAGTTTCCATATTTATAGGACAATACTGAATCATCACAGTGCCAGCAACATATAAAAAAAGATATTTTAAAACATTTTAATGTAGCATAAATGAAATTCCTCTTATAGGAACAAGTTATTTTCACTGGATCACATGGGCTTCAGAACAAGAGGACATATCACTACATAACCCAATGTGTATTTATCTTAATTAAAAAAATTATAAAATACCCAAGAGCCACAAATAACCTGTAAAATATATATTTATAAACAGTGCTAAGTAATATAATTTGTGCCGCCACTCACTGAAACCTAATTATTATATATAATATACTTGTTTTGCTTTCAGTGGATCGTAAAAACAACCCAGACCCTTATGCCTTCTCCACCAAACTATACCGTGGCATTATGTATTCTGGCAGGCAGCATCCTCCTGGCATCTGCCAAATCCAGATTTCTTCATCACCACAACATTTCCAATGTGTTTCCACTGCTCCAGTCCAACAGCAACAACTATTATGGCTCTTACATGCAAGTGTCTTCTTCATTTGGTTTCTTGCAGCAGGGCTGTATTTTGGTTCAGCACTGCCCTACGCACCAGACCTCTTTGCGCCAATCAACTCATGTGGAATGACAGCGGAGGTGATGTTATGATAAAGTACCTGTCTGTGACATTACTTCAACCTGTGACCCGCACCAGATACCCCCTACAGTCACCTCTGCTTCATTATTTTGTGGGAATTTATTTTAATTAATATATTATATAGGCATCCAAGGGCTGCCACCCTACGCACAGTAACTCAAGTGCCTATATGGTAAATACGGCTTTGTGGTGGATCTTTCATGCATTCCACCATGAAGAAACACGGCCTGTTGGTGGTCTGATCAACAGCAATCCTATAAAAACAGAACATGTACATAAGAGGGCTCTATTAGATTGAGTCACATGTTTTCCCTTTGTGAAAGTTTCTCTGTATAATGTCTGCAAAGGTGCACAACCCAAGCAAAGCTGCTCACTTTTTGAAAAAATCATATAAGTAACAATCATCAACATCTAACGTCTACATGATCTTACCGTGGCACCTGTTGCAGAATCAGTTGTCATGGATACAGTGTGTAGTGAGGGAGGGCAGTTAATTGTGAGGCGGCCAGTGCAGTGGAGGAAGAACTATATATAAAACCTTTTTTTATCGCACTTGAGTCAAATCACCACATTTCTCTCTCTCACCAATCCACAGAAACACATTCAATTGATTCAATGCTAACAGACCCAGTTTGATTGTGCTAAGTCCATGTGTGCATTGCATCAAAATCAAAATCATTTATATTACAGACACTGCTTTAGCAGTTATCTTCACCTTCAACTTGAGAATAGTGCTCAGTGCCAAATGTAAATTGGACTTTATTCTTTATTGGACATTTTGAAAATGGTGTTTAAGACACCACAGCAATTCACCAGTCTCTCAGTATCATGCCAGACCTCAAAAAATCCTGAAAAATTCAGTAAAGAGGTTTGGAAATCACAGAACTAAGCTCGCTAAGTACCCTGAGATGAATACCATCCAGTCCCGGACCTTTGTTTATCTTAACGTGGTATATTTTGAATTTCTCCTATTGTGAACCATGCATCATTTGTTGTATTACTAGACTTGGGACTATTTAAAAGGAAACCATCGTCAGTTGGTTCCTCATTTGTGTAGACAGATGAAAAATTACAGTTCAGAATCTCTGCTTTATTTCTGTTCTCATCAACTAACTGACCCCCTCTGACAACAAGGGTCCCACCGAATCCTGTTTAATTTTTTTTACTATTTACATATTTAAAAAATAATTTTGAAATCATTTTACTACTTGCTGCCATACCCTTTTCCATATCAAGCTTGTCTGATAGCTTTTTTGCATGATTTGGAGCAATTACGCTCTCTGCAATAGCAATGCGGTTCCCCTCAGACCCCCCTCCAGCGCCGGAAAGGTAAGGGGAGCGGGATTGAAGGTGTCAGAAATGGCCCTGGCCCCAGGAGCCACTCATTCCCCTGCTCATTGCAGGGGAGCACATCGATCTGCTTTGATAACCGATAAATGATTTCCTGACCACTATCCTGACAGGAAAGTATTTAGTAACTGAGATAACATTTGAACTGCAAGGAATCCATTAGCCTTCCCCAGTTCAAATCTTAATAAACCTGCCCATTAATGAAATGTGCAAATCATTTATACATGTGAGCTCTGTATTCTAGTAAGTGATTTGTTTGTGCTTAAGTCATACCATTTATAATCTACTATACATTACATATAGGGGCAGATTTACATAGGGTTGAATATCGAGGGTTAATTAACCCTCGATATTCTACTGCCTTCGAATTGAACGATTCAAAGGATTTCAATCCATCAATCGAAGGATTTTCCTTCGATCAGAAAATTGTTAGGAAGCCCATGGAGACCTTCCCCATAGGCTAACATTGGCCTCTGTAGGTTTTAGGTGGCGAACTAGGGGGTCGACTTCGACTATCGAATGGTCGAATAGTCAAATGATTTTTACTTCGAATCATTCGATTCGAAGTCGAAATTGTAGTCGAAGGTCGAAGTAGCCTATTCGATGGTCGAAGTAGCCATATTCGACCATTCCAAATTCGAAGTATTTTTTCTTCTAATCCTTCACTCGAGCTAAGTAAATGGGCCCCATAGTATTTAAACACTAATTCTAAATGCTGATTGGTTGCTATGGTTACTGCTGCTGGGCAAACTTAGTGCCTTAGTCCTCCTTTTTCAACTGCTTATCAGTCAGTATCTCACTTGGCAACCTACGCCTTCTCGGTGCCTCATCAGTCAAACTAGCCATTAGTTAAGAGCTGACATCCTCTCCACAACACCTTCCTTTTGCTTAAGACTCCACGCTACAGCACCAACCTTACGCCATCATCTACATCCTTACTCTTCTACCTGCATAGCTGTAAATTCATTGTTTGCTCTGAAAGTATTGTTTGAACTGTTTGAAATATGAATTACCTTATGATGCCACAGATCACCAGTACGTAAACCCATATAAGCTTGAAAGAGACAAGTATTTTCCAACCAAATATTTTGAACTTCCTAGAAAATGGCATCTAAACTGTACTACTGAACAGCACGATATCTTTTAAAAGGATGCTTGATAGACACTAAAGCATTTTTACAAAAATTACTGTCATATCATTGATCGCCTCCTGGAATTTCCCCCCATGTTAAGTGCGTGGACCACTTTTTTTTTTGCAGTAATGGAATACTTTTATCTCCATTATAAGTAAAAAAAAAATCCAAAACTTCCCTCTAGCAATTTCAGTGTTTTTCTAACAGAAAAGAATCATCCATAACATTTAATATTTGCAATGTCTCCATGGGAACACAGTGTATGGATTGCTTCTAAAAGATTCACAGCATGTGCAATGCATATTTAACATAAATAAGCCTTGCTGTATAAACCAGATAGCTGGGAATTTATTTACTAATAACTAAATCAACACTGTCTATAATAGCAAGAAGTGTATATTTTTTATTCATTTCTACATATTTATAAGGGAATGGCACACAGGGTGTTTTGAAGGCCACATGTTTTCCAGCTAGATGAGTGGGCAGATGAGGCACCATTATAATTTGGGTACACAGCATTGAGTTTCTGATTAATACATAGCAGGGATCAGGTAATGAACATATACCTGTAACACAACAGAGGGGCAATTGCAAGCGAAATTTTTAGTGGGAAAATATTGGCAATTGACACGTGCCATTGCCCTAACATGTGTTGGGCTGGATTCCCATTAAGGACTCTGTGGACACAAACGCAATGATAACTGAAATACAACACTAGGTTTAGTGATACTTCTCATCATGCCATCCTGTATAGCTAACATGCATATTCATAGTATTTAGCCCATTCCATTGTGTATTTATATTTCAATGGATGATAATTAATTGCAAATCTTATTGGTAGTAGAATTGTATTAATTTATGTGCACCTAATCTGTCACAAAGATAGAAAATCTTTGTACACAGCCCAGTACAATATTTCAATTTGTTTTATAAGGTCAAGCTATGCTATCTAAATGTGAGGCCTGTATAATGAATTGAATTCCTGAACTGACTGATGTTAGAATAAGTAATCTTGATGTTTATGCTTTCAAGATGCAGCCATGCGTTAGCTGTTCAAGGAACAATATGATTACTGGAATATTCAACAGTGTTAACAAGGGAATTATAAAATAAGATTGTGTATTTTCATATCAGTTGGTGTAACTGCTTTATCCCTTAAAGTAAAACTAACATTTTCTTGCCTATTGCTGCTTTGCTTGATCTTTGCCATGTCTGTTTTTGAGTGATCACATACAAGAATATCGAACCGTGATATCATATATATATATATATATATATGTATTTCCCATGTGCCCTTCTTAAAGTCACTAACTAACTCAGAGTTAGAGAGCTGAAAAACAGGAAGTAGTGTTCTGTTCTGTTAGACATCCAGTCACTCCAGCCTTTATAAATTATATTTTTGGCTGATTATCTATATTAGAAACATTTTTATTTTGCACATACTATCTATTTCCCCCTGTTTTTATTTTTACACTGAACTGTTCCTTTCAAATCTAACAACTCTTTGGCAAAGTGCTTTGGGCATCTAGTAAGGCTAGACTAGTCACGTCTGGAGCAGAAGTTTCAATGTAAAATTCTAATGAATACTATGTAAAAGAGAAAACTTTTCCAGGCAAGCTGTTACAAGAAATGTATTTGTAAGTAGGCCATTGCCAGGCACCCACACAGCATACTTGTGTTCTTCAGCAAGTCATGAACATTATGTAACAGCTTCTTACATAC
Source organism: Xenopus petersii (assembly GCA_038501925.1). Taxonomy (NCBI): domain Eukaryota; kingdom Metazoa; phylum Chordata; class Amphibia; order Anura; family Pipidae; genus Xenopus; species Xenopus petersii. The sequence continues at coordinate 102,455,481 of CM076678.1, read as the reverse complement.
TCAGTCTTTTCTTTAGATTGTATTTATTGTTACCAGATGTGCAAAACTGACTCAAGGTTATATTTATACCTGATCACCTGAGCCATTCGCTCTGCATTGCTATTGGTAGTCCAAAATCAATACAAATAAATTGTAAACTGGAAAAGCAATAGTTCAGAACCTAAAAACGTTTCTTCAAATGGAAACAATTTAGAAATTCAAGAGATTTAACCTTTATGGGTACATGGACCCCCAGTGGATACTTTTGGAGGATTCAGTTTATCAAAGCATAAGTCTTAAGTTTATCAACCAACAGTAACAGAACATCTGATTCCAAACTCAAGGTAATTAAATAAATAGTCTTAAATTTGCTACATGTCTATAATATATAACAAATTCAAACAATCAGAAGCAATGGTGTGACTAGATATTGCTATCAGTCCCCAAACATGTCTACAGGTTGACTTGTTTTAACAGTATTTATTCAAAACATATATGAATTATGGACTCATGGGGCCCCTATACCTCCTGAGTTCCCCTACAGCGGCAGGGTTTGCTTCCTCTATAGTTACGCCTCTGATCAGAAGGTAACACTTACTTTTCAGTTGCTTGAAAATAAACATCCGATTGGTTGCTATGGCTAGTTCCAGGGAAACTTTAGACCTTTTATTACATTACCCCATAAGAATGTTAATAAGTAGTGCCCCCTTTGCTGCTATAATAAACTTTGCTCTTTTGGGAAGGATTTATACTACATGCTGGTGCATTGTTGTAGGATTAGCTTCCATTAGTTGGGCACTGATGTTGGGAGTCCATGCCTAACTCCTCCTATTTGCATTCTACTGTATTCCATCCATTGGGTACTCAGTTACCCTGAGGTCAGGCTTATGTGGAAATCAGTCCTTCTACTCTCATCTTGGCAAATCAATTCTGTACAGACAACACTTTAAGCCTTTATCATGCTCTAAACAGGGAATTACCCTCCCCAAGCAGATGATAGAAAGCTAGTGCTCTCTTTGAAACCTCCAAACCCAGACTCATCTACCATACTACCAAGTGGTGAAGGGTAATTTAGCACTCCAAAAAGCACATTTGCACTTTTAGACTGCTTTTAAAGAGGGTTTGGAACTGAGTGTTTCAACTGATGACAGATATATAGCTATATATTGTGCCCGGATAGACTTGTTGTTAAGCAACAATAGGAAACCTCTGTAACATTAGGGGGAGAAACTGCACTTGTTATTACATTCTCCAAAAGTTTGAAACAGGTCCAGCATCCCAGATTAATCAGCTAGAAACCTTTATTTGTCTACTAAATCTTTACCAGACCTATGATGCTTTTTTTTTTATGATGTTACCACCATTGATAAGTGGAAGTGGCAGAGAAGTTGCAATTCAGTTACCGTTATAAAGAAGGATCGCTGACCTAAAATTTACCCCAAAATTTTGCTGCAAAAAACAATGTTGTCATTGATTATTAGTATCTCTCTATACAAGCCATCTGCAAACGTATAGGGCTGCTCCTACTGATGATAATGATAAGTACAGGCAAATAACCATTCCTGACAAAGTTCAATACTGAGCAGGCACCATCAGTATGTATGAACTTAGAGCAACTTTCCAGCGGTAGTATTATTTACATTTTGTCCAAGAAATGTTTTAGAACAGAGCTGTAAATATACTGAAACAGGACAGTTTATCAGAATTCTATATGTGCTTTATGGAAAAATTTAAAATGTATGCCTTTCATTTTGGAGCTTTTTTTTAATTTAGTCATAAAGGTGGTTATTTATCAAAGGTCGAATGTTAGAGTTTTTTATACCTTGAATGAATTAAAATGTTATCTTATTTAAGAAAACACTTGAATGGAAACAACTCTATTTTGTGAGATTGAGTTGTTAAACCAATTAAGTTTTCCGCAGGAAAGAACTCAAATCACTCAAATTATTTGAGTTTTTGAACAAAACCCTCTGAAAAATTTCATGGAGGCATTAACATCTTCAAATGGTTCAAGGGGCCTCTACCATTGACTCCTACATGACCTTGATAGATTTTAGATGTGATATATATGTAGGGACCCTGAGTTTGAGGTATAGTAACTCAGGCAGTTCCTCCTTTGTAATTGGACACCTAAGTGGTCCTTTAGTATACCTAGGCAGTTTTGTCTCCCTTCCTGGGTTAATTGGGATTTAATCTAGGGCTAGGCTATGGTTTTCCCTCTAGGTGGCAGCATTGTATAAAGGGGTTTAGCCCCATGTGCTAAAGGTCTTTCCTGGGACCTCACCTCTCTGTGAGGTGGTACAGGCCCAGATCTGTAGTCTTGGTAAAAGTCATGGTAAAAGTTATAAAGAGTTATAAAGTGCTAGTAAGTTTTGTCATAGTTGCTCTAGAGCACGAGAAAGGCTCAGGGAAGATAGTGAGCAGCTTCCGCTCCAATGAGGAGAAATAGTGGGGTTAGGACCCCGTGGTGAGTCCACCACTAGTGCAGGTACTTCAGTGGGTGAGTTGAGGACCAGTCAGGTGCCAAGGTACAAGACCCTAGGCTGAGTATCCCTGCGCACAAAGCTCTACTTCATGGGATGATTTGTCCCAGGAGCGTGGTAACTTATTCTTGCTATTTCACTACTGAAAGGGAATCCTGCTGTTATTATTCTACTTGACATCAAAGTGCCTGTAACCTACTTCATTGCAACTGTTCACTGTAAATAAAGCAGTTATTTTGCTGCAAGAAACCATCTCCATCCTTTGCTGCACAGAACTACACAAGGTACCGGGACTTGCAGGGAGTTGCACAGGTACATGTGAGTCATTGGCACAGTATAAGCATCAGTAGTGATGGGCGAATTTATTCGCCAGGCGCGAATTCGCGGCGAATTTGCGTGATCTGCGAAACGCCCGTGAAAATTCGCGTTAAAAATTCGCCGGCGTCAAAAAAAAAATTTTCCGAAAAACGTACGCCGGCGTCAAAAAAGGGCGCCGGCGCCAAAAACGGGCGCCGGCGTCAAAAACGAGACGTCGGCGCCGTTTTGCAAATTTTTTGCCGTTTCGCGAATTTCGCACGAAATTCGCTAATTTTCCAGCGAAGCGAAACGTTGCAAATTCGCCCATCACTAAGCATCAGTAGTCCTGTTCACATATACTGCATAATGTTTGTTGTGGGAATACAACTGTAAAGCAGATGTTAAAGTTAAAATGCTTTTGGCATTATGTAATAATAATATATGCACAGTGTGCCCAGGAGCAGTAACCCATAGCAACCAATCAGCAGGTAGCATATAATGGTGACCTGTTTAAAAACACCTTATTGGTTGCTAAGGTTACTGCTACTGGGCAAACTGTTTGCCTTTTATTACATATGGCTGTTAGTGTTTAAATATATACAGTAGTTCCCTAAACAGCACATTAACAAGGGTTAAGTTTGTATACTGTAAAGTATATTTCTATAATTACACTAATGGTATATTGAATACAAAAACACAATTGATGAAATATAATAAATCTCTATATTATATCAATTTCTAGTTTTTTTACATGTGACTTTTTTCATTGAAATGTGCTGCTTTGTAATGATTTGTTGTTTTATGTAATCATGCAAAGTGGTTTTACTAAATATACACACAGAAGCTATCTTGCACTATGGCTAATGTGTCAATTTAACTGAGTGCTTCTGTACCAATTTAGGTTTGCCCTAACAATATGTTGGATAATTACTATATGCAATCAAGAAATTGCTAACTATATTCACATGTAAAAAGTTTTTCCTTCCCATATATTGCACAGGGTAGAGTCGAATTGTCTGTTACTTCGTTCTTTTTCTGTGTGAAAAGGATCCCCTGCTGTATGTTGATAATATGCATAAATGTACTTGTAATGAGTATTTATGTGCCCTTGCACACGCACCAGTTTAGCTACACATTTCTGCACTCTCCATCTCATTAATATCTTTTTTAAGGACTGGGCGCCCACAACTGTACTGCATACTCAAAATGAAGTCTTACCGGGCATATATATAGAGGAGACATTTACTTCAATGCCTTTTTTTTGAAGTTCTTATTATAACAATGAACAGCAAATATTTGCTATTTCTTGTTCGTAATAAATCACATTTTGTGAAGCAAATAAAGGTTCTATGAAATGGCAGAGAAGAAGCGGACAAACTGAATTTTCAGTTGATGTATCCCAAAAGGTTCTGAAAAAAAGTACCATGCAGTTAATCAGTACAAATAAAATGAGTGTCGTCCCATCTTGAAACCTTTTCATGTTTTTCCAGGTTTTTGCAAAGCCCATATGGATTCTTTTAGCATAATAATGTCCAACTATTCTAGAACAATGTGGTAAAGATATGATATTTATACCTTATTTCTTAATGATTAAATGGTTTTTATGAACGTTCTGTGCCAATGACAAAGTTTGGTGTGTGTTTTATTGCATGACTTTGTCCCCTGTGGATATGAATGACAATCTTTGCAGGAACCCAAACATCAAAAATAGTTAAGAACTCCAGTAGTAGGAAATCCTGCAAATAAGGCTATGCTATTAGCAAATGTAATCCTTTTGTGTCATTATTTAAATCAAATGGTTTTCTTCAGCTCCTTGTTCTGTATATGAAAATTGCACATAAGGCTTCCCTCTCTTATATAAAAAATTTGCATTAGCTAGTGGTAGGCACAGTACACATCTACAGAAATTCTACAATAACATTTTTTCTATACATGAATTCAGCCAGAGAAATCTAGAGGTTAAATTAAAAATCTAGCTGTTGTATATATTGGATATTTATTGCAGGAGCCCTGATAATCAACGCCAAGGAGGTTATTTATTAAGGTCTGAATGCCAAAAAAAAAATTTGAGTATTTTAATATAAAATCCGAATTTTTATACCCTGTGGATGGAAAAAGTCTGAAGCTGAAAATCTGGCGTCTCAGACATTCTGAGGTTGTATATAAGTCAATGGGAGAAGTCCCAAAGATATCCTGATCTGCAATGGGTTTCCTGCAAAAATCAATCCAAATGTAAAAAAAAAAAATAAACTAATTTTCCAGGATTTATTATACCTGAAAAAGTCAGAATCCTAAAATTCAGCATCTCAGAGCTACCGAGGTTGTATATAAGTCAGTGGGAGAAGTCCCAAAGATATCCTGATTTATAATGGGTTTCATGCAAAATTGGAAGATTTTGTGGTTTTTGGTCAAAAATTAAAAAAAAAAAAAAAAGATTTTTCGTGCGGAAAATCCAAAACATTTGTATGATTCAAATTTTCTTATGATTCTCAAGTTTTTTTTCGAGTTTTTTCCCGAACTGGGATTTTTCGATAAACTGTATCAATAAATAAGGGGAAATAACCCTGCATATATTTCAGAAAATAATGAGATACATTCAGATTTAGATAAACAACCCCCCAAGTATAATTAATCATATCAAAAATAGTTAAGAACTCCAGTAGTAGGAAATCCTGCAAATAAGGCTATGCTATTAGGAAATGTAATCCTTTTGTGTCATTATTTAAATCAAATGGTTTTCTTCAGCTCCTTGTTCTATATACAGTATGAAAATTGCACATAAGGCTTCCCTCTCTTATATAAAGAATTTGCATTGGCATTAGTGGTGGGCACAGTACACATCTACAGAAATTATACAATAACATTTTTTCTGTACATGAATTCAGCCAGAGAAATCTAGAGGTTACATGAAAAAAACAAGCTGAGGTATATATTGGATATCTAGTGCCACCTATATGTAATGTTTCCTGATGATATGTAAAACGATTAAAGGCCCACTAACAACAAAAATATGAAGGGGTTTTGTTTGTATTTACATATACTGGTATGGGACCTGTTATCCAATGCTTGGGACCAAGTACCCAGTACTATTTTTTTTTTATTAAAAAAAAGTTAAATTATTTGATTAAAATGGAGTCTATGGGAGATGGCCTTCCTGACCCTTAATTTGAAGCTTTCTGGATAATAGGTCCCATGCCTGTACTCTGAACTGAAGCACAGCTAATGTTTATAGAGAAAAATCTGCCGTGTAAACACATGGGCAGCCATTCAAATTGAAACTAGGCTATAGGGATAGTAGATAATAGGCTGTATAGAACACAATGGTTTTAATTTTACACAGAAAAATAAACAATAATTAAATTCCTTTCATGGCTTCCTACCAAACTATATAGTTACTCTATACTCCATCATTACATTTACAGGGTTATATACAATACAAAATGGGTTACATGTAAAACCACATAAGATACAAAGTATAGCATGTACAGCAAATGTACAGCAAATATTTGCTCCCTACCGAACTACACAGTGAAAACTGTTTTCTTACCAAAAAGGGGACAATTTTCAATGGAACCATTGTGATTAAAGGTGAATTCTCTACCACTCAGTAGAACTGAAGAATACACTTGTATGAGGGCTGAAAAGCTTTTAAGATCTCTCTCCTCCTCATTTATAGGTACTGGTTGAACAGATGAAAAGCTGTTCACGTATTGGAGTTACTGGTTTCATAACCTTCTTTTCAAGCAATGGTTTCATGAGGAAGTGACTAGCAGTCATGAAATGCGTCAAGCCATGCTCCCCCCTGCCTGCCAACATCCAAGTGTTCATGTTATGATTTTAACTTTATACTTTGAATAAAATTGTTTTTAAACCCATACTCGTTTTCACATATCCAGTGGAACTTGCAGGCCGTCAGTGTGCGATTATTGCTTTGTGTTTGTTACCACGTGACCAGAGTGGATCGGCCTCTGCCAATCAACACTGGATCAACACCACAGTCTTCCCCTCTTCTCCTTCTGCGTGTCTGCATTTTCAAGCAATGTAAGGAGATTCTTGAGTTAATACTTGAAACGCATGATATGTGAAATGTAGCTTCTTTTACCAATAACATGTCCTTGTGATAATTGTAGCTTCTTTAACAATAACAAGTCTTTGTGATAATTTGAAACAGTGCATTTGTACGCAGCTAACTGTCCCCTGAATAAATGACGTGAACGTTGGGGCCAGATCAGCTGCAGAAAGATTGTAACATTTTACAGTATCTATAAAAAGCCAGCTATTTTCTGTATTAGCTGGTCAACCTGCAGCTTACTTCTGTATTGCTTGTCCCCTCGCAGCGAGTATAAAACTTATCACATTCCTCTGAACCCTGAATGGTCATTGGCAGATTTTTCTAACAACTTGGTCCTTCGGACCGGAAACCAACATCTGTCTTCTCAAATGGGAAACGTGACTGTGGTCACTGCAGAGGGTTAATCCTATACTCTCTGTGGACTGAACCGAAAGACCTCCGACAGCTGTCGTAAAGAGAGGCCAGTTGCACTCGTTTGGGGGAACAGTGACGGTTTCCAAAGAACACAGCGACCAGGGTCACTGGAATCTGGTAACGTATATGTTTTCTTTTTGTTGTTGTTGTTATTAGTTGTCTACGTAGAGGTCCCATCACTAGACTGTTGATATTAAGGTGTTAAGTGGCATAATCGCCTGCCTTTGATAAAGAGACAGGGAGTGATAGTGGGTCCAGTCACTTAGACTGTTGCTACGTAAAGGTCCCATCACTAGACTGTTGATATTAAGGTGTTAAGTGGAGTAATCGCCCGCCTTTGATAAAGAGACAGGGACTGATAGTGGGTCCGGTCACCTAGACTGTTGATATTAAGGTGTTAAGTGGCATAATCGCCCGCCTTTGATAAAGAAACAGAGTGACAAGCGGACGAGTCCATAGTCTGTGTGAGAAGACTACAGGAATAACTAACTCCGTGTGCACGTTAAAGATAAAGAGTACTCCGGGGACCGCTGAATTTGTGTATGAAAGTGTGTGAAAGAGAGTGTTTGGGAGTCAAAGAGGGAATGGTCAACCCCTCAGACAGGCCGTAAAGGGTGATACACTGACCGGTGAACGTTTTCGGCAAACGGACTACCTTGCTCCTCAGGTTTTACTTGGCCGAGCTCCAAGCTGTGAGGCCATATCCGTGAGTACTGCTTCACCAGGCGTTTGACTCCACAAAATTGTCAATTGTTTGTCATCTATACATACTAACCATGGGAAATAAATGCTGTAAAAGTATCAATGATCTAACTGAGGACGCTCAGTTCATGCGTGATCAGAATCCAAATAATATCAGGTTCTTAAAAGGTATAGAGAGGATTATAATTTTAACCCTATATCAGACAAGGAACAGTATAAATTGCTTGTTGGAGAGGTACTGACGATAAAAAATGAACATTAAAAGTTACCTATAGGTAAGTAATTATTAGATGAAGTTTCTAAACCTGACTGTTTTGCCAACCTGACTGTTTTATCAGCCTGTCAGTTAGAGATTCTAATGCTAACGGACTCCTGCTGCACAAATATGGCAGCCTCCTCATACAGGAGCATTGGGCATCAGACAGGTAATGTAAAAGCATTGTGCAAATACGTTATTGTGAAGCTATACGTTTCTTTCCAATGCAATATTATGAGGAATGTAATAGGAGTGAAAATAAAGAAAGGAATGCCAAGAAAGGCAAGGTACAAGATCAACTATATGTCAGGTAATAAGATAATTAAGGGATTGTGGATTGATATTATTGTAAACTGAAGGAAGTCTTTGACACATATAGTGGTGTGCCTATACCAGATCAGGGCATGGTAAATGATAGTCCTTATGAGCTACAACTAAAAAATGCATTCCTATGAGGATGTCTTTGCAGTTTTGTGAGTCAGCATATGGTAGACCACCGGGTAGCCAGTTTGCAAGCAGTCCTTGAGTATGCCAGACATGCTGAAAGACATCTCCAAAAAAAACAAAAAAAAAACGAGGGTTAAACTATGTGTTTTAGTAGAGGAAGATGTGTATGTGGTAAAGCAGGATAGAGGACGAGATAGGCAGAGAGAAGGGGGGGTTCAGACCCCATTGAGATGACAAGCGAGAAAGGGAAATACTGTAAGTAAAAGACGTGGAGAAATTAGGTTTTTTCACTGTGAGAAACCGGGGCATTTTGCTAGAGAATGCCGAGCAGAATTGAGCAATGGGGATGACAGGAGCCCCCTTGGGGAGGCATGACTATCTGAGAGTATACATTCCCCTGTAAATAACTTAGAGAAACATGAGGATAATTCTTAATATAGAAGACATAGAATGTAGTCTCTTATGTAAGTCGAAACCCCAACTCACACTTGAATTTGGGGGAAAATCCATTACCTTCCTATGTGACACTGGGGCATGTAGATTCCTTATACATCCCCCTGATGTGCCAACTATCCAAAGAACTGAGGAATTTACTTTTCTAAGAATAGCAGGGGGACAATTAGATAAAGTATACTTGTCCCCACTATTAGCCGTAACTGACCCTGACATTCAACAGACTATTCTTAATCAGTTCATTCTCTCTTCCCATTGTCCATTCAACTTACTGGGAAGGGACATGTTGGTGAGATCAGGAAAGTGCCTTATAACCACCCGGATGGTTAATTGCCTTTGGCGACCATCCGCTTAATAGAATAGCAGCCAAACCGAATCAAATACCAAGCAAACCTCTTACACAATCACAAAAGATGAGGAAGCTAGAAAGCTAGAGGGAGAGATAAAGCTGCTAGCAAAGGGGTTAAGTCAGAAAATAGAGAACAGTGAGAAACAACACCAAAAGGAAAAACACCTTAGAGACAATTTATCTTTCAGTGCTGAAAATAGCAGCTCTGATACTGAGGGACAAGCAGTTCCCAGCCCCCCAGCCAAGTTCTACCCCATCGGTAAATACAAACTAGAGAAGAGGGGTAGAAGTGGGGGCTGCTGCTTCAACACATCACATTACACACACAGAGTACATTCCATGGGCAGCATCAGATCTTAGAAGGATTTTTCAAGACGTTCCATATCCCTGCACCAATCCACACAAATTTGTACAGGAACTCATGTTTGTCCAACCCTAATTGGACTGATGTTAGTTGTACTCAAACATGTGTGTGGTCCAGGGGCTTACCAACATTTGTTGGTCAAAATGAATAGGGAGACTAATTCTGCTGACCCAGCCCAAGTAGGGGTCCGCTTATGTGCTCTGGAAGGTACCAAAGGCACCATATTTCCAGAAGTTTATTGGGAAACAGTTTTCAAATTTAACCAAGATGCTCAAGAGTCTGTTGTCCAGTATGCAACCAGATTTAAAGAGTGGGTCATTGCCTGTGGTGGACCTGCTGCCCTAACAGATGAGGAAAACCTGATGGGAGTTGTTGCATGGTTTAGGACCTACAGGCAGTAAATCAAGCCGTTTTCCAAGACTGACCCAGTCTCATTAGAAAATGCCAAAGCTGATGCGGCTGCTAAAGCACATTCCCATTCAAGCTTTAACTGCATCACCAGACACAAACTTTTTAGATCAAGGGTTACTCAAAGACATGAGAAATAATGTTAGTAAAGCAGAATGCCACAAATGGGTTTCTAAAGGGGCCCAACTTAAACAGGGCAAATATTATTGCCCCAAAAGGAAAACCAATCCTTCCTACTACACTATTTCACTATGTTGCAATTTTGAGTCATGGGCAAAGCCATGTCTCAACAGGAGGGATGGTAAATAACATACTCATTTTAGATTTTAGATCTGCATGGATTTTATCAAACTCAATAGATGGGAGAACAAGAAATGTTGCCTTGTAATTATAGATGCCTTTTTCAGATCATCGAGGAAGAGGCAGACCAAAGTTTGACGGAACACGTGCAGAATATTAAATAAACAAGAGCTTACTCCAAATTCTCTTCCAGATACCGGAGAGCCCACCCCAATAGAACTTGTGAAGCCTGGAGGCTACATGTGGGTAAAGGTAATAAAAATGAAGAATTGGGCGACTCCATTGTGGGAATAGCATTATCAGGTAAAATCGCAGAAAGAGTGTCCTGGGTACACTCCAGTCATTGTAAACTAGTAAAAGAACTAGGGCAAGTGGCTAGGAAACCCAAATAGTCCTTTGGATACAGTCTGACTACAAAGGGGGTTCTCTCCACTAGGGAGGGGGTCGTCTCAACGTCAGTGAAGAACCATGGGACTATTTGGGAGCAGCAGCAGAAGTAGGGAAAGAGTAGAAAAATATGATACCTGGACACCATTCTCAAGGTGGGGTTGTGCAGGCATGTTAGCACTAATAATGTTTTTCATCTTATTCCCTTGTCTTTTCTTCCCCTTATATCATAATGCCACCAAACACAATAATACACCCGTTGGGGAGCATCCCTCATTCCCAAGAAATAGGACTCCCCAGAGTGTAGGTACAACAGGCAGACAGGATTGGGGACCACCTCCCAAGGATTATTCATATCCACCGTGGAGCAAACCTCTAGACATTACCATTATCGAAAGAACCACTACCACAGTTGAATTTGATGCCTGTTAATTCAGTGTGATTCCTTAGAGACCACTAGGTCCTTTGCCTAGGAAAATAAGTATATGTGCATCATTGCACACCCCAACCCCGGACTAATGCCCTGCCCGGATTGGGCCACAGTCTGGTGGAGTACAGATCCCCAAGAGTGGGAGATAGCACCATGGGTAGGAGACTTAGAGAAATTCATGCAGCAGCGGATTTCCATAATAAAGAAAGCCTCATCTGCTTACTGCACAATCAAGTCATGTAACCCACTGCTCCTAACCATTAAAAATCCACATCCCAGAGACTAAAGACTTTTTGGTCTCGGGATTACCATCACAGGAACAGACCCCATGGGATTAATTAATGTAACCATAGATAGGGCAAAGGCCAAAGAGAGAGATTCCACAAACCCATTCCTCAAAGAAAAGATCTCTATCTCTGGTTTTCTGAGCCCAGGCTCTGAATGGAGGGTGAATTACTTACTTACCCAATCTCACCCTTGAAAAAGCTTTTGGAATAGAGACAGGTGTCCCCGAGGGGAACAAATGGTTAAAATCTGTCCCATACATGGCCCCCCGTGCAGGGAAAGATAACTGCTTCGCTTGCGCAAAAGCACGGCCAGCCATTGGTACGGTGCCATTCCCGCTAAACCCTGATAATGACTTAGAAGGGTTGTAGTGTGTGCTTAAGTTATATACTCAAAAGCAACCCGCAAACGGTACCACCCTGTCCTTTCTCTGCCCTGCTACATATGCCACCTTCCATTACAATATATGCAGGTAACCAAACCTGTTTCGATAGTCAAGGGCGTAGTCAGAAATTACTGGCGCTGCCAGCCTCCTTTTGTGCCTGAAATATAGTTCTGACACAGAACAACACCACATTTAAAAATGATTATTCCAGGACCAGTGTGCGGGAAGATATATGGTGGTTATGTGGAGACATGAAATTGCGCCCCTTACTTCCAAGTCGCTGGAGTGGGAGCTGCTGTTTAGTACAACTGATATTGCCTTTCTATGCTTTTCCCATAACCTCTATTCCGCAGGTACCAAGATAGGAAATGATTCACCGCTCCAAACGAGAAGTCCGACTTAAAGGGTCTTTCGACAATCATGTAAACACTGATGATATAGGAGTACCCTGAGAAGTCCCAGATGAATATAAGGCCAGAAATCAAATCACCGCTGGTTTCGAATCCTTCCTCGCCTGGTGGGCAACTATAAACAAGAACGTCCATTGGATCAACTACAACCAACAGAGATTTGTCAACTTTACCCGTGATAGATTTAAAGGTATAGCAAGTCAACTAGAAGCCACCTCCTTGGTTGCCTGGCAAAATCATATAGCCTTGGACATGCTTCTTGCCGAGAGAGGTGGCGTGTGCAAAATATTCGGTGACATGTGTTGCACCTTCATCCCAAATAACAAGGCTCCTGATGGGAGTATCACTAAGGCCTTGGAATGACTGACTATGTTATCTAATGAACTGGCGGAAAACTCTGGGATAACCAACCCTTTCAACGACTTTCTTCAGACTTGGTTCAGGAAATGGAGCGGACTTGTATCCAGCGTGTTAATTTCAACTGCCATACTAGCAGCTATTTTGGTAACCTGTGGGTGCTGTTGCATCCCTTGTATTCGTGGCTTATTGCAACGTCTTATTGATAATACCTTTACTAAAACCATGTATACTGCAGCTTCACTCCGCTCTTATGACTATGTGGATAATTATGACACAGATATATGACGCGAAGGATGAAAAGCTATGCTAGTCCTAATCACTGATGTTTTTCTGTCACACATAATGCATTCACAAGTATAAAAAGGGTGGAAATGTAAGGAGATTCTTGAGTTAATACTTGAAACGCATGATATGTGAAATGTAGCTTCTTTTACCAATAACATGTCCTTGTGATAATTGTAGCTTCTTTAACAATAAGAAGTCTTTGTGATAATTTGAAACAGTGCATTTGTACGCAGCTAACTGTCCCCTGAATAAATGACGTGAACGTTGGGGCCAGATCAGCTGCAGAAAGATTGTAACATTTTACAATATCTATAAAAAGCCAGCTACTTTCTGTATTAGCTGGTCAACCTGCAGCTTACTTCTGTATTGCTTGTCCCCTCGCAGCGAGTATAAAACTTATCACATTCCTCTGAACCCTGAATGGTCATTGGCAGATTTTTCTAACAAGCAATCATCAAACTTAATAATAAAACTTAATAATCTATTAAAATATGCAGATACTCCCTAAGATACTGACACCAGAAAAATGTTTTTATCTTATACTATAACATTGACTTTGCATTATGCTTTTTTCCCAAATCTCTTGAATTTTTCAAGTTTTTGCCTGAAACCCCCCTCAAAAATCGGATTTTCAGGCTAACCCCAGCACAGACCGCGAAAACGTGACATCGACTTACTTTATACAGGACCTTGACGGGTCTGAGATGGTGAATTTTCTGATTCAAGTTTTTTGTAGCATTGGAGCACCAAAAAGCCTGACCAGATAAATTTGAGATTTCAGTCCAGTGAGTATCCGTACACCAAGGCCAAAGTGTATGAACGGGGTGCTCGATTAAATTATGTATATATCCACGAACATCAAGGAACTGGCACACCCATGTAAAAATAATTTACTTTATTATTTTTTTTAATATATCATAATCCAATGTTTCGTTCCTCGTTGGATTCTTGAAAAAGGTCCCAACGAGGACCGAAACGTTGGATTATGATATAATAAAAACATAAAAAATGAATTATTTTTACATGGGTGTGCCGGTTGCTTGATGTCCGTGGAGATATATATATATTTTTATATATATATATATATATATATATATATATATATATCTATATATAAAAATATATATATATTTGTAAAACTTCTTTTGTAAAACTTCAATAAAACTTCTGTTGCACTATACCCGTGAGTGCTCCTGACTTCACCTATTGTATGCCTTTTGACGAGGAGCACCCGGGACTTGATGGATTGGCGGTGAGTATATATATATATATATATATAAATATAAACATGTTCTGAACTAAGAGCTAAGGGAGATCCCTACCATACTGTACATGGAGGGCGCAAATCCTAACCCAGTCTTACCTTTTTACATTAGAAAGTAATAGTGGTAATTTCACCCTGTCTTTCTAATTGACTTGAAATGATACAGGTGAAAGGATAATCCACAGGAGATTTTATCTTTATTTTATGATGTTATACACAATAAACTTACATGATAGCATTGATTTTTACTTAGATAAAATACATTTATAGCAATTTACAAATTTTTCAGTTTGAAAACATTTGCATAACATTTTATTAAACACATTACTTTACATAGAGGATTTCTTGTTGAAAAACATAGTCATATTTATTAGTCTTTATTCAATAAAGCACAGCCTCACAAAGAAATTAGTGCCCTCTTTCGCAAGTAAGAAAATTAGAAATTTAAAAAGATGCCATCTGGTAATTAATTGTTTTGAAATTAAGGTATTAGTATAATGTAAACAAAGGTGACATTTACAAAAGGCATTATCTTTTATCAAATATCTCTGCAGGTGTCTCTTTAAACAAGTGATTCAATTTGTTTCATCTGTAGTCGGCGTTTCACAATATAATATGATTTAATACGGCATTTATAAAAAAACAGATTTTGGCACTTTAAGTATAAAATGACTTACATGAATGTGATTCATGTTAAAAGCACAGTTTCAGGGATTGCTGAAACACTCAGAAATCACGTTTAAGACTTTGGAACGCTTGAGCAGAAAAAAGAAAATCTCATTATACCTGAACTGTACAGAGTTTTAAAATCACTTAAACCTTAGTTCTATATTGGTTAATAAACTTCTGAACGACCTAAGGGGGGGGGGGAGTATGCCAAATGGTCAAATGTAATTTATTGGATTCATGAATATACAGCGAATGGTTCATTGCATAAATGGATATTATGCAATAACATGGGCAGAGTTTTCTTTCTTGTAGCCATAGCAATGAATTAATAGCTTGTGCCCAGCAGCCTACTCCAGTTAGAATAATGAAAGCAAACATCTGGGTTACTTTCCTATCACAAACGTTGCCCATGTTATAAAATAACCCTGTATTCGTAAGTATGCAGAATGGGATTGAGCTGTAGAATCTGTAAAACACCAGCATATAGGAATGCACATTGACTGTGTTGTTTTTCAGCTATTTGAAGGCATTTTGATGTTTCTTGTAATTTTGCAGAATGCTTTTATATTATAACAACCTTGAAAATGCTGAAAATAGGAACAAGTCTCTCTTAGAAAAAAAGAGTCTCATACCACAACTATCTAGGACTATCTTAGGACTGGGGGCCTCAATCCTGCAACTTCTAATAACGTCTCTAGTGATGAGCCAGGCATGGGTTGGTAGTGAAATTCTGTATTTTATGTCATGAATTGGTGGTAAAAATTTGCCCCAAGTAAACACTTTTTTACTCCAATGCATGTTTTGCCTTAGAAAAAACGCCCATTGACTTCAATGCATTTAGCCCATCACTAGCGCCTGCTTGCTACTTGTATTAAAAACAGATCATTGTTATTTTTACAACCTTAGTTATATCTGTTCAGGCAGAACTCAAAAAGAAGCTCCATCTGCTGAAAAACAGCACAGAGACTGTAAAAGCCCATGCTCCCTCAAAGTAAGAAACCAGACATGTAAATGTTATATAATATGGTCTTTACCATAAGATCATTTTAAATATTATATATGGCCAGTTATAAAGTTGGTCTGCATCAGAAAGAGGTGCAAATTTGAAGATGACAACCTTTCATGTATCAGTATCCTCAACTCCAGCACTGCCAGCACCATCCTTGATGCAAAACATCTGTGCTTAGCATTGTTTACCTGTGGCCTGACATGAGACATAGAGTGTGGACATTGGAGAAAAAGGCTGAAGGGAGGTGTTACATGATATTGCTCTACACGTGCTGTACAAAAATGTAGAAACATTTTAACTTCAGCGGGCATATTAATTATAGAGAGAAATTTCCCATAGAATTACGAGAAAATGCTCTACTCTTAAGACTTATAATGAAGGGTCTCTTATCTGTACCCTTTAATCATTAAGCCCCTATATCAACTATCATTACCAGTTTCCTCTGGGGTGACAAAGTAGACTGCCAGCAGTCTTAATTTGTGACTTCTTGATGAATTCCTTGTCTTACAACAGTAGTCTATTGGCCTGCAGCTGCTTGAAATGCCAGTTGGAAAATCAGTGAATTGTCAAATCTGACATTCAGACTTTTATTTCTTTCTTTCATGAACTGTTTCTGTGAAGTATTTATGGTGTATGTATATTCTTTCTGAGATTGACAATGATTTTTAAGCAACATGTACAACTTATAAACTGGCATTGTTTGATTAAATGTCATATAACTGTATTACTAATTGTACTGTGCCAAATTCCACACCTTACACATTTGTTACCACATTGCTTACATCTTCACAGACATTCCTTTTATTGTGCCTTTCTTTGTGCTACCATTTAAATCTCTTGGACTTAAGCATTTTCTATTAAATTTGTGTAAACCCCAGGTTCACTGCTTGGTGCTCCCAATAATATCTTGCAGTATTCTGCATTAATAATAGGAAACTTTTAGTTACATTCTCATAAAAACATTAAAGTATACCTTTACACCTAAAATACATGAAACCCTGTTTTGGTGTGGGATAGTGAAGGTAAGTCAATCATAAAATAAGGATAAAAACATTCAGAGTCTCTAAATTCTCCAGGAGATAATGATTCTGTCAATAGGAATGTCCCTAATATTGAGCACCTTTATTTCTTTAGTATAATCTGCACTTAATCAATGTTAAGCAGAATACAGAAATTATAGTTAACAAGAGAAACAATAATACCATGGTGAATCGGATCCACACCAAAATCTGAAAAGTTAAGTGTGATTGATCCGCATTTACAGAGCTGTATGTCCTATTCTATACAGAAGCAACTTGACTGTCAAAAGAAGAACACATTAATATTCCTTATGTGCTTTAGCTGATATGCTATCTAGACTCAAAGCACCACAATTCACCTTTAATTTTTATTTTAGTGCATAAACGGCAAATGTAAATATTTTACATTAAATAAATCTTTTCTTTATTTTTGCTGTGAAAACTATAAATTCTTAGATTTAGGTCATAATATGTCTGAATTGGCACATTCATGAAATAAAGTGTCTAAAGTCTGTTACGCATTTTCTAGTTAGATCACATTTCTTCCTATAGTCACTTTTTATTATTAAAGGAAATTGATTGTATAATGCGTTTAATTCTTCACATTGGTTTGACTTCTAAGCATTGTGCTTTTTTCAGCCCTTCTGCACAAGTTCTAAATTTTCCATTCTTCATCAGAAACTTTTACCTTAGATCATTTGATCATTAGTAAATTGGCACATGTAATACTATTTCTAGCATTATCTCCCAAACTAATAAGAGCACAAGCGTTATCAATGTAGTATTAATTCATCTTAAACCAATGGAAATCTCACATATTGTTTCATTCTTTGTAGGTGCGAGTGGGTGAAGTTCCTTTGTAGAAGATGTTTCGAGTGCTCTCAGGGCTGTTACTCCTTTCTGGGATTAAAATGATATTGCCTTTTCTTCTTAGAGTAGAATCACGGCTTGAAGCAATAGATACAGTCTCTGACCCAATTTCACTTCCCTCCACTGGTGTAACTCGTATTGTAGTAATTCCATGAAGAAGCTGATCATTTTCTATGTTGCTCCTTTTTCTGTCAATTGTCCCAAAACTGTCTTTTAAGGATTCACAACTTTCGGAGTCTCTGTTGAGGTCATTCAGCTCATAGGCTTGCCGCAAGCTACCTATCTCAGGAGCTTTCCATTTCCAAGATCCACTGCCTTCTCCTTCTAAAGGCATCTGTATTATTGGCCTGTTGTTTTCTGGATGGGCTTCAATTCGTACAATATTTATTGGTTCATGTTCTGTGAGAGTTTTGTATCTGATTGAGCCAGTGCAACTAACTGTGCTTCCTTCTGAACTCTTTGGACTCCCTTGAAGCATTGCTTGCTGTTTTGACATGGCTATTACCTGCATGATTCTCGGTTGACTATTACTTCGACAAACAACACTTTTCTCAGCCACTTTAAGCCATTTTGATCTGGCAGAACTACATTTAGGAGATGTTGTAATTATATTCTCGTGTGTTTCTTCAGGAATATGCACTAACTGGGAGGACCCAGGCCTTGACTGAATTGAGACTCTTGGCCCACCAGGTATACCAGTATTGTTGCAGCCTGGAATACTGCCAGGTTGTAGTTTAAGATAAGAATTGCCTGGTCCTATGTGCTCTCCATTAACACCAACTCTCACTGGCTCAGAGCTAGACCTCATTTCTATTATCCTTTGTGGGGAAAGACCAGCTTCAGTCTCAATGACCTGCAAAGACAGCTTACGGCTTTCATTTTTGGTCTTCCATTGGGATAGGAGTTGCTTTGAACGTGCTGAATCCATTGATGCATGGATTGTTGCATTTCTTCTAGCTGGATCTTCAAAAGAGGGCGTATGCACCCTTGGCAGAGTATTGCTGAATGTTACCATGTTCTCCTTTCCCATAGGGCTTCGTGGTGTGATTACTTCCACATCGGTACTTGCTCTCTTAATATTTGTGAGAGAGCCTGATTCCCTGTGATTTCTGGTCAAGATATTTTCTGCATGATGGGTAGAGATGCCATCAGTGGTGCTGCCATTCTTTCCTGGTAGAATTCTATTGACATCTTGACTTATTTCTGTTAAAGATCTTAAAGGTTCTCTAATTGAAGGAGGTGGCTTTTGAGGAATGTTGTCTTCACTTGGCTGAAAGTTTCCTACAGCATAAAGTCCCTAAACATTGGAAAATGTGGATGATAAAAGCATAATAAAACATAAATTAAGGCTGACATTAATGCAATCCTATATAGAATCATTCCCATTATACAATAGATATTATGAGTTTTATAGTCTGAGCTTTGCTGAGAGACCCTTAGTCTTATGCAAAGCTTTGTATTCTAGACAGAGTTGGTTACTACAAAGTGTATTGTATTTTACAACTTTTTATTCATGAAGAGTTATTATATAGAAAGGAGGAAGACCAGGACACACATGTTTGTGGTTTTGATTTGTAACCCTGTTTTTACAAATACAACAGTTTTTTCATTTTGATGTTGCATAGATTCAGGCAGGTCTAAAACTTCCTAAATACAGTGTAAATACTGAACTGTAAGTAACTTATTGTAGTGCACAACTAACCTACAATGTCATTCTATTAAGTGAATTAATCCAGTTGGATAACCGGCTTGAAATAGTTACTAAAAATACAAATGCAGGATGCATAGCTATGATTTGCCTCACATACACACTAAAAACTTGACTTTGGAGTATATTTACTATAAGATGAAACTTGAACTTGACACAGTTCAGGGGAATGCTCTATTTTCACTTACTTATATAAGATTTTAGGGAAATATGTTTTGTCATAGGATAAAATTAAGGGTTCTATAGAAGTGAATAGATATTATAGCTGTGTGATAAACTGTGGCAATCACTTTTTTCACTCTTTGATATATATGGAAATATACATTATATAACTAATATCTGTCACCTGCTGCCTTATCTGGAACATTCCTTTACTCAACTTATTTTCCATAGAATGTAACTTCAGTTATGGTTGCACTAAGAACAGGGCTGGGCCAAGATATTTTGCCACCTTAGGCAAGGGCTTCAATCAATGCCCCACCCGGTCCATCATTACCATTTCCCACCTTACCATTCATATTGCCCCCTGTACCTGCGCCAGCAGCCATTATGTTGCCCCATGTACCTGTGCCAGCATCTATCATATTACCCCCATTTTTACCTGTGCCAATGGGAGTCAATCCCTCAGATTACCCCCAATCTGTACCTGTGCCAGTATAAGACAAAACAACCATCATAGTGTTACCCCCAGTCTGTAATTATGCCAGCGGTAGCCAAAAAATCCATCATATTGCCCCTAATTTGTAGCTGTGCCAGCAGAAACCAAGAATCCATCATAATGCCCCATAGATCTGTGTACCTGTGCCAGCAGCTATCATATTACCCCCATTTGTACCTTTGCCAGCAGCAGCCAATCCCTCATATTTGCCCTCAATCTGTACCTGTGCCAGCAGCAGCCAGAAAATCCACAATATTGCCCCCAAATATGTATCTGTGCCAGCAGGAGCCATAAATCCATCATATTGCCCACAAATATGTACCTGTGAGAGCAGCTGGATGTTGGGAGTACCAGCAGTACAAATCACAGGCAAGAGGGGGTTGGAATAGGTGGTTTATAAAATTGAAAAGGTATTAAAGGCCAAGCAAACCAGGGTTTAAAAAACAAAATCCCCTGCGCCCCCATCATGATTGCGCCTTAGGCGGGTGCCTACTTTGCCTACCCCTAGGTCTTGCCCTGACTAGGAATGTTTTTGGCTCTGTTATAGATATTGATACTTGTAACAATGTGTAACAATGCCTTGTGTATAATTGGAATTGCCTGCTGCATAAATTCCTTACCAAATATATAGCAATGCCTCCTCCCAATAAAAATCCACTGTAGACATCAATAGGGTGATTCTTGTACTGTGTTATACGTGTGAGGCCACATATAATCCCACATATTATAAAGGAGAACACCAACAATGGTTTCAGTAATTTAGAGGAGTCTGTTAATGTAGCATTGAAGTACATCTATGAAAGAAAAAAAAACAATAGAAAAATAAGATGGTTACCATAAGAATGTTTACATGCTCAATATAACATTATTATTCTGCAACGTGTAGTCATTGAAATATTCAAACTTATTTTGTTAGCCTTTATTGCCCTTAATCAATCTGAACTACCATATAGATATATCCAGAACTAATGTTCTGACTTAAGCAGGAAACACTGTTTTATTTCTTCACTTTTAGGGAATCCCAGATACCTTGATCTAAATTTATAATATAGCCCTGCTAATAATTATCGTAAAGGGTGGTTCACATTTTACTTTTAATGTGTTATAGAATGGATAATTCTAAGCAACTTTTCAATTGGCCTTCATTTTTTCTTTTTTATAGTTTTTGAACTCTTTTTAACTCCAGATTTTAATTGGGGGGTCACTGACCCTATCTAAAAAACAAATGTTCTGTAAGGCTACAGATTTATTGTTATTGCCTGGGACAATATGTCTGGCCCCATGTCAGTTTTGAAAATTAAATATAAAAAAAATTTGAAAAATGTATTTCAGTGCAGAAGTCTGCTGGAACAGCACTAATAACTGATGTGTTTTGACAAAAAAAACATGTTTTCCTATAACAGTATCGCTTTAACTTAAAGGAGAACAACCCCTTTAATTAACAATGGTTTAATTTTGTTTTTACTTAAACGGTCTTTGCATCTTCTGTTGAACATTAGAAATTAAATAGTTAAAGGTAAGAAGAGTTTGAAGAGTTGGAACTGCCACTCCCTTCAGGTCCAAAGACCATATACCATTGGTGGAACATGTACTAACTCTCAGGAATGACTAGATGTTATACACTTTTTACAAAAAACACATTGCTGGTGACATTGCATTGTTACAATCAATTAGCCTGTAGTTACATTATTTAGATCAAATTTCAGGGCTCTTGCAGTTCTAGGTTGGCCAGTGAACTGATACAAATACTCACTGGGTTATCATTTCACCCAGTTTTTTGTTTTAACTTATTTACAACTTACTTTTTTGAAATGATAACGTACTTTGATGAAGACCAGATTTCATTTGCCAAAAATGAACACCCAAATGAAAAAACGTATACCTTTATGCATTCCTACACATAATTAATGTGCATTCCTAGCACAGAAAGATGTGCATTCATAGGTAATTCTGTATAAGGGGCCACAGCTTATTCTCCAGGAAAGCAAGGCAATGGGGTAATGTATTGTTTACATTTCTATGGAGGAGGGAGGGCAATGTATAATTCAGCTGTGGTGGCACAGTACATCCAGGTCTGATGGGCAAAGCAGTTATATAGGGGTTCTGTCTCTATAAATGAGGGTTTTTGTATATTCCATCCATTTATTTGATAAAGAATACAGCCCCACCTCCATGTATAATAATAATACACCAAAAATAAAAAACAAAAGTGGGCTGCATTCTCCTGTAACATGAAGTGGCTTAGTGTGTGGGACTGAACAGAACATGACTGTTTTCCCTGAAGAATTAATTGATACTTGAGCAAGGTTGGCTGCGTGCCTTGGCTGCTTTTACCATTTAAACGTAGGAAGGAAAGAGCTGTATTTTCTGCACAGTTAAAAGCTTGTCATTGTGTCATTCAAAGTCTGATCTTATATTGCATCTAAACTTAACAGAATATTTCACATGCAAATCTGTTCCTTCCCTAAAACTTCATGACCAAGTGACTTGAGCTGGTAAACCTTTAGCATGCCATTAACATTTATATTAAGCCATAAGAAAGAGCTTGCTGTTTTGTACTCCTGAAATGCTTTTCTTTCTCTCATTATAATGATTAGTTTAAAGCTAAAAAGAGCCTTTGATCATTAGTTCCACAGGGATTATGTTTTTAATGCTTTTATTGTTATTGCTGGTTATTTAGTTACATGTCAATCTGTCAGTCCATCATAGTGTTGGTGTTTAGCAGTAGACCAGTTGGTTTAGACAACCTCAGGATCTGTGCTAGAGAAAGCTGTTATTTTGCCATTTTTGATTGTTTCTGCATGAACAAAATCAAGCAAAGATCTCATGCACCAGGTAACATTTATGTGTTTATGTTATAACCCCCACAGTGTTCCACACAAGAACACAATATATGTCCATATCACCAGTGACGGTGAGGAAACTTACTGTTTAACTATAACAGAAGGTACAGAGGTTGGGCAACACTGGTCTAAATCAAGGATTATAATAAAGTCATTCTATTCCATGTTATACATTTAATTAGACCAGTGCTGTCCAACTTCTGTGGTACAGAGGGTCAGAATTTTTCTGACCTACATGGTAGAGTGTAATGGAAGCCAGTGTTGACCCCTCCCTGTTTTTGAACCACACCCACTTTAAACCATAAGATTATATCCACATTAATGGTCGTATCACACCAAACAACCAAATGGTTGGTACTTACTGCAGGAAAATACCCATCACTCATATATGAAAAGGTCATATTAGGACATACCCTTAAATCCATATGCCTCCTCCTCCCCTGTGGATAACACTAAAAACAATCTCCAAATGTTAACAAACTCTCTGAACAAACCCCTATTAGGCTCACATACCACAGGTGGAGTAGGGAAGGCAAAGTATGGCACACACAAGTGGAGTAGAACAGGTAGAGTAGGCAACCACAGGTTGGCAGACTATGGCACATGAAGGGAGCATTGGGCAGGCAGAGTGTGGCACACAGAAAGCATAGGGCAGGTAGAGTGTGGCATACACAGGGAGAATTGGGCAGGCAGGGAATGGCACACACAAGCATATGGCTAACAGAGTATGGCACACACATAGGCAGAGGACAGGCAGAGTATGGAACACTGTATTCAGTAGTTGTGGAACAAATCCAGGGCAGCAACTTGTCTGCAAAGTTCTTTATTGGGAAACTGAGTTACACAACATGTTTCGGGCCCACGCCCTTTATCACACTTGATAAAGGGCGTGGGCCCGAAACATGTTGTGTAACTCAGTTACCCAATAAAGAACTTTGCAGACAAGTTGCTGCCCTGGATTTGTTCCACAACTACTGAATACATTGAACTATTGGGTATTATACACAGAATACCGGTGGAAGAAGCCAACAAAGAAATTCGGTGAGCTTGCTCTGAATATTATATTTGCAGAGTATGGAACACACAAGGAGCATTGGGCAGGCAGAATATGGCACACACAGGGAGCACAGTACGGCATACACAGACAGAAAATAGGAGGGGGGTCACGGGCCGCCATTTGGAAAGCACTGAATTAGTCACTCATAGCATTGTGAATGTAATTCATAATGCAAGAATTGAGATAAAACAAGTAAATATTTAGACAATTCTGCAGAGGTGGATAGGCTTTTATAGTTCTTGTTCGTGGGATAATAAGAGTGCAGTCTAAGGATAGTATAAAAAATAAGGTTTCTCCTGCAATATAGGAGAAAAACACAGGGTGAAATGAAAAGGCTGTTTTTGAGAGTATATAAAAAAGGCACCAATTTCATCCTAGCAACCGCATTTCTCTAGGTTACATTAGTGCAGGCACAGCTGTTTCCCTTGCTGATCAATCCCAGCATTCTGATTTTATTTTCTTACACTGTTTTCAGTTGTTTAGTGGAATGTTTTATCACTTGCAACACATTTTTCAGAATGGTATTACAAATATTGGTTTTCAGATATTGCTTGAAAGGATATTAGGGAAGTGGGGCAAAGTGAAAAACCATAAAGGTTAATAGTAATTTGCCCGCAGGTTTGAAATAATTATAAACAACTACAAAAGATAGGGGGTATATAGGGCAGGTACTTTAGTCCAAAGGCACCTCCCCCATAATAGAACCCACTTGCAAACCAGTTCAGGCTATAACGTCAAGTTTTTTATAATGAAACACAATAAAGAACTCCATTAAAACTTCACCTTTAATATAAAGTATTAAAAAACACTACAAATCACTGGGCCAAGCCCACACTGCAAACAACACGTTCACAGGACCAGACTCACTGCATCACATATGATCAGTGCAGGACTTTAGCCTTAAAAAACATTTAAAATTAAAAGCCAATAGCAAAGTGGACGGTGAAAATAGGAAATAGGCACTAAAAAAGAAAGTGCTATTTCAAATGGAGAATGTCACCATCACTGGGTAGCATATAGTAAATGTATTGCCATGTCACCCTCCCTCTCCAACTCCGTTCCCTTAGGCACAATTCTGCCTGTCTACCTGGGGAGCGGATGGGAGCTAGATTTCCCACCGTCCACCTATGCTGCCCTACGCGTTTTGCCATGAAAACGGCTTCCTCAGGGGCATAGGTGTTGGTGCACGTTGTTGCAGCCATTAAATACCCTTGTCCGGCGTTCTTTGTGGCGGCGCAGCTAAAAGACATCACTCCCGGTTGCGCCATGAGTTAGTGACGTATTTACGGTAGGCGCCATGATTATACTCCCACACAGACGCTAGTGCGTTAATGCGCATGTGCGACTAAAGCTGGCCATAGATGTTGAGATTTTTAAAAGATCAGATCCTGATCGTGAGACCAATATCTTCTCGGAACGATCGTACGATCGTACGAATTTACCATCAACTAAAAAGACCAATTTGCCATGAAAACAAAGGGGAGCTGCCTGCTTGGCCCTGAAAACATAGATAGATTGCACTGGGACCGACAAAGATTTTTTGACCTGGCCGATCAATTTCCTGACAGATGTCGGCGGAAAAAAGATGTACGATCGTTCGAATCCCACTAACTGCACGATAATTTCGAAGGATTGGTCGGACTTCCCTAAAATCGGTCGTTCGGCAAGAAGAATCGTCGCGTCTATGGGGAGCTTTAGTTCTGCCCTTACTTGTCCATCTTCATGCAGGTTCAAAAAGGTGCGCCTATGTGGCTGTATCCTACTTGTGGAGAAATGGCCTGCCCCAGTATTAAAGTGTGCATGTGCTGGTACATTCGGCTTCTAGATACACCTGATTGGCATATGATGCTGGCATTCAACAGCCCATGATAAGACATTCAAAAACATTATGGGCCTTGGAATGTATTTAACATGTCTATTAAAGTAATATTGGACTAAAGTACCTGCCCTATATACCCCCTGTCTTTTGTAGTTTAAGGAGTTTCATTCATGCACTCCTGACTTGGCTATTCATATACCCCATTGTTTTTTGAATCTGGAATGTAACTCCATTGTAGGAGACATATGGAGTGTTTTAGGGGTAATATAGGATGGGGAATTGTATCCCACTGAGCAGGCCTGGACTGGCAATCTGTGAGTTCTGGCAAATGACAGAGGGGCTGCTATAAGGTGCCATAAAAAAGTCAGTATTTAGTGGGCTGGTGGGGGCTGATTGGGCCTCTGTGTAACTGAAATGCCAATGCCTAATTTAATTCTCAGACCGGTCCTGCCACTGAGGATGTATATAGCCAACAACAAAGGATAGTCTCACCCACTCCCATAGCGACATTATTGTGACATAAGGTCACAGAGTAATCAAATAAGCTAAACTACAAAGCAAGCTATGCAAAACAGAAACATGTGTACAAAAGTAAATTATTCTCCAACAGCTATTGTGATGTACTGTATGTTGTATACTGTAATTAACTGTGAGAAATGAAAACACAAATACCCTTAAATCATTCTTCACTAGAAGGAATCAGTTGACTTTGTTTATATCTAAAGCAGTAGTTCCAAACTGCAGGGCTGGCCCTAGGAGGGTTTGGAAAAATGTCCGGTTAAGGTGAGAATTGGAGAGTATGGCCATTTTACCTCCTAGATACACCTGGAATCCCAGCTTCAAGGTCAATTAGAGTGAGATTTGAGGTGATTGCCTGCCTGTATTTCTTGACCTGGATAGTCATAAAACTATGGCTAAATGATTGATACACTGATATTTTCCTATATCTCTCACAATCTCACGAGCTGAGGGGGGCCCTCCACTCAAAAACTCCTGGCCTGTATGACAAACAGTTAACAATGTTGGAGGGTGATTTCTTACAATTCACTTTTACATTTTGATGTGTAGATAGATAGACAGATAGATAGGAAGCTAAATAGATCTACTTACAGAAATGTAGACTGCTGCAAATGCTGCAAGCGTGGCATGTTGAGAAGGAAATGACTTTCTGCCAGAAGAAGACAAAAATGTGAGCATTTTACACACAATTCTAGAAGGAAACTTTAATAGTGCCACATTTATTGCAGAGGATACATGCTGACTTGCTCTGATAACCACAAGCTCACTGTTAGTAACTGTTGGTCCCACAAAGGACATTAGGCTTGTTCTGTAGAACTGGGTCACATATTCAGACGGAGCCCAATTTAACAGCAGCCAGACAAGCACAGTAACTTCTGGTACATGTAATACAACATGGAATGTGGGCGTGGCCTGTCCCATTATTGCTCTCAGCTTAGACAGGAAGAGGAACAGGAGTGAGTCATAAGACGATGGCCAAACAGCTGGAATGCCCTTAACCAAAATGGCCACACAAGCAGGTTACTACAATAAGAATAGCCATATCACCTAAAATGATCATACTTATGTTTTGCATACATTTCTTTCTATACAATCATTATAAGTGCAGCATTATATTTCTCAGCCATTTGTAAAAACTTCCATTTATGAACCTGTAGTGTTTAACAGCAGCCCTTTTAGGAAATGTTTGTTCATGTTTATTACTATGCAGCACAGGGGACATTAGAGGGCACCATCTATAGCAGGTCAGATACTTTGCCTTAGCCATGTGGAGCAGAGCTGGCCACTTCTCATCTTGTTTGTATATGGCAATAAGCTTTGTTCTTATTGGTTCAGGAATGTGACTGACAGTGTTGATTCACAGCATGGTTATTTTATCTGTTTTGTGAAACAAAACTGTCATTTTGTGGAAAGAATGAATCCTGTACTATAAAATCTTGCTTTCTGTCACAAATATCTATTTTGTCATTCAAATCTAGCTTGATAAGCACTAGTTACTTACACTATTATATATTATGTCCAACTTTGTTTTTACATAATTCATTCTGTAAGTAACTTTGCACATAAGTGTGTCCGTTACATGGAGGTTATACATTTGTGAGACAGATTGCTTGTTAAACTGTACAGAATGGAGTTTGTGATATAATCACATCCTTTTGTGCATGAACCAGATTTTGTTCTCATTCTTTAATAGAAATAAGTCTTTTGTATATTTTTTTCTCTGTGTATGGTCACAAATTCTTATATAACATGAGAGACATTAATCATATATTAGGGATAGTTTTGTATACAGAATGTATTTGGGACAAACGGCACCCCATAAGAGTTTGCAATGGATGAATTGAATCTTAGCTGTAAGAACATTTCTGCTAGTCATAAAATCATCTCTTTGAAAGTTAAAGAAACTACAAGACATGCAACAAATATTGAATCTCTTAGTAGGGCTCCTTTTCCTATACATAATCATCCAGTTTTTCTTATACCTGAGAATATTTCATGTATTTTATGATATATGTGTTTTAAGACATGTTGCAGAACAAAAATAGTTTGTGGTTTGTGTGCTGAAACAAATTTTAAAGAATACTGCTGCCGGTGCTGACGGGTGATTACCAACTCAGAATTCCATACAGGTGCCATATGCCAATGAGTGGATATAATCAGTTTGCAGTTGGTTGTTTAATGAATGGAGGCATTGGGAAGTGACTAGCTCCTACTTGAGACTTATTATAAAGTAACTAAACTTCAATCAAATGTACTCATCAGTACTCAAAATTGTCAATTTGCCAACTACACTAAGAAAAGGCACTGTTTTTACTTTAAATCTTTACATATAAAGGGATACCACTGAAAGGGCTATTGCCCATGGACTAAAATGAGACTAGGCTGCATGCTTGTGGTAAGCTACATAGATGAACATAGGACTTTACAGGTTCTAAATATTATTATATTCAGTGAATGGCAATAAAATTACATCATTCTCTGCCTCAGTCCCAGTTCAGGACACCGGATAGAAATAACAACTTTCCTTGCTTGTAGATTTTAATAGTTAATATAAATTATAATGATGTCATTTCTCACTGGGCCAATTGAGAAAACATAAGTAAGGGGAAGATGAACAGATGTGAAATGAAAAGGTAGCCTCCTAATGTTTTGCTCTGCCTTCACTAAATGGGAAACAATTATTTAAAAATAATCCTATTTTTGTCTGGAAAGAAACCAACAGACACCCACAGAATATTCCTTTCATCCTATGGCAGGTGTAAAAACTGCAGAAGTAGCCAAGAACACAGAAAAGATCCAATTATGGAATTATACCCTTTCTTCAAATACACAGGACATGGTTTGCTGCCTATTGCTTTATAAGTACCAAATCTAAAATGTTGAGACAACTATAAAACTTTTATCACTTGACTATAAACCCTGAAAAATAATTACCCAAACACATGCATGTTACAGTAACACTCCCTGCAGGAGAACATGTATGCACAACCGAGGTAGGAACATTTACTGGATACAGAGCATGTTCCTGTTGTCAATAAAATGTATATCCTTTAGAATGAACACAGACTATAGCACATAAAGCCTGCAGGCAGTTATAATGGCAGGATTACAGCACACGTTGCACAGTAGCTCATGCTACTAAAAGTTACTTTTATGCAGGGCAGAACTATTATGTCAAGCTTTGTTAGATTTCTGTTATCTTGTTTATAAGATATATTACCAGATATGTACTACAGATTTTGGATCTGTTATCCAGAAACCCATTTTCCAGAAAGCTCCAAATTACAGGAAGTCCATCTCCCATAGACTCAATTTTAATTAAAGTGGTGGTTCACCTTTGAGTTAACTTTATTTAATAGAATTGCCAATTCTAAGCAACTTTTCCATTAGGCTTCATTGTTTATTTTTTATAGTCTTTTAATTATTTGCCCTTTTTCTTCTGACTCTTTCAAGCTTTCAAATGGGGGTCACTGACCCCATCTAAAACAAATGCTCTGTAAAGCTACACATCTATTATTATTGCTACATTTATTACTCATCTTTCTATTCAGGCCCTCTCTTACTCATATTCCAGTCTTGTATTTAAACCATTGCATGTAATTTGAGCCCTAGCAACCAGATTGCTGAAATGACAAACTGGAGAGCTGCTGAATAAAAAGCTAAATAACTTAAACCACAAATAATAAAAAATGAAAACCAAATGCAAATTGTCTCAGAATATCACTCTCTACCTCATACTAAAATACTATGATGTAGAAATGGATAGAAAAATGCTTTAGTCATTAAGTCATTCAGGAACTTTTACTTGATACACCAGCTCCCATGAGCAGGGTTAAGGGCATGATCCTTCTGTTTTTCATCTACCAGTAATAAGAGGAATTATTTTCCCCCTTACCCTCATAATTCTGTTTCCATACATGCAACCCATGCCTAACTAGCAGTACTGAAGTGATCTCAACCTACCAGAGTTGATTTTCAGGGTATTTTTGGCCACACATATATGTCCCTGAATTACACCCATTCGTTAATGTATGTTTTTCAAGATCTCTGCATTTAAAAAGATAAAAAGAGCTTCAAAATTCCATACCTCCCAGAATTTATAACTGCAAGGTCCGAGCCAGAACAAATGTCTTCCAAAACATATGGATTCTCTTTGCAGGATATATTTAAAGACGTGTAGTTAGGTTTACACACGGTCAAGAAATATGGGGTTTGGTAACCAGTTGAGAGTTGAATAATGTCAGTTATCAGAGCAGTAGAACATAATCCAAAAATATGGACCCCTACAAGGTAAAACAAAACATATTAGCATGCAACATGTAAGTCATTGCATTGATAACTTATTTATAGGATGCTCTCTCTCTCTTTCTATTTATTAGTTGATTCATAATTATCCCATGTGTGTTTGAATTCCTTTGCTGAATTTGTTCACAATATCTGCTGGAAGGTTACTTTTTTATGTACTTATAGTTCCACCTGTTATCTTTGAGTTCTCTCCTTAAATGTCATGCTGCGTTCACTGGTTTAACCTTCTTTTGCTTCTGTGAAAATGTTTTCCTGATGAACTGTTTTCATTTTTCCTTAAATAATCTGTACAGGGGTTATTTATAACCTATTAGGCTTTGTAGTAATTTCAAAGAAGGGGCACAAGGTATGTCTTTTTTTCCACTAAGCAAACTGCTTTTGCTTCTTGCAGGATTGCCACGGGTGTCCATTTTGGAGTAGTGAGACTTGTGTTAGGACGGGAGGAGTGAGGCATCCATCTTCCACCCCCACTTGTCATAGATATCCAAGTTAGATTACCCAAGTTAGAGAGTGGCAGAGATTGCGGCATACAACAGTATCCTGTCCTGGTGCCCCTTTGCAGCCATTGATTAAACATGGATTTTATTTGAGAATCTCCTTCCCAAGGGAAGCTTCTGCAGTATATGGTACAGTAAAATTGCCATGTTTTTACCCACAATGTATGATTCAATGAACATTTCAGTGCTGAACAACACATGTATGAATCCCTATATACTGTATATATATATACCTATAAATCTGACCGCTCTTCTAAGGAAAGAGTTGAAGTTGCATCCTCCAGCATTTATATTGGCTTCTGCTCCTATTCCATTTCTTCTCTTAGACAAGCAGCAGTACAATACACCTTCTCCTACCATGATCTGAAGGAAAAAGAAGACCTGTAAGTGATCATTATTTGTGCTGTAGATAATATATATTTAAGCAGAGGAGTAACCTTACACTCATAGATAACAATGGTTCAATGGGAAAAAACAATAAAGAAGAAACACATGCAGTTTATACATTTCCTCACTAGTCCTTTGATATTGGACTGGAACATCTGATAATCACCATTTTCCAAGTTTAATGGTCAGTTTATAGTTATTTTCAGTATGGTAGTGTTTGGCCTTTCCTCTACACATTGGTATAACACTGTCGCTAACCAAAAGCTCAATTATTACACATAAGTTTCTCATGGGCAGGGCACCAACATGTCATTATTGGCTTCTGCTTGCTGCATAGTTTGCTATATTGTTTTCTCTTGCAATATATTTACAATACTGTACAAATGGTGGTGCTTTATAAATAAATTATAGTATTACAAATATGTTTTAATATTACACAGTAATAGCACAAGCCATATATATATATGATTTTTATTGAAAATATGCCTTGCACACCAAAACCTTCAAAATAGTCCCCCTTATCAGTAAAGTCAGAAACAACTGCTGTCACATTTAAATTATTTCTTGTAAATGCACTCAGTATTATTTTATATGGCTTTTTAAGTGTATTTATTTATAAGTTGTTGGATATCTGTTAGTTAGGTCACGAGTTTTGTGCGGCTACATTGAGCGGAGATAGGCCTGGAAATGCTTGTTTTCTTATTTTTCAGATCGATCTCTGCTCAGCTCCGTATAAGAGCGGATCCTGTTCCCTCCACCTTATTAAAATCTGCAGGTGGAGAGAAGCGGTTAATATGCTACAGTATATATATATAGTCAAATACAAGAGGTCCTCTGCACTGAACCCATTATCAATATATTTAAGACAGAGACGTAGTTGGCCAGCTTAAATATATTGCAATATATGGACAAACAATCCCTGTGTTGTTTAAAGGGTAAGGTATTTTTCAGTAGCAGTATGCACAAAATGTCTCTGTCTTAAATATATTGATAATGGGTTGAGTGCAGAGGACTCTTGTATTTGACTATATGTATTTTGTGGTCACAACCTCATTGCACCCCCGCCTAATGGTTTTAAAAAATAGTGGTGAGCACAACTTTCCCTTGTTTTTTATATATATAAATATATATATATATATATATATATATATATATATGATTCATACTTTCTTTATTAATGTCATTTCAGACTCAGGTATTATGCAAAGCGCTAGGGAGAGTAAAAACAGACTTACCGTTGCTGCAGGTCCTGCAAATGTCAAGCACAGCAGCATCAGGAAAGGGATGGACTCCTGGGTAGGTTCAATATAGGGCATGCTGAGACTTCTGTCATAGCAGCTAAACCCCGAATTTACTGGTTTAAAGACATCTGTTAGCTCCAAAAAATATAGACTAACCACAGAAGAAGCCAAAATCGGCAGCTAGTGGGGAAAATAAACAATTAAAAAACACATTAATATGGGCTATATAAATGTTACACAATCAACATTTTAAAACGAACATGCCTCTATAATAGACTGGAGTTTGGTAGCAACATTTGTTTTTTATTTGTGCCTTTTAAATGAGAACTAACCCCTAAACATGTATGTTTTATATACTTACCTCATTGCACCAGCCTAAAGTTTCAGCTTCTCATAACAGCAATGATCCAGGACTTCAAATTTGTCACAGGGGGTCACCATCTTGGAAAGTGTCTGTAACACTCACATGCTCAGTGGGCTCTGAGCAGCTGTTGAGAAACTAAGCTTAGGAGTCCTCGCAAATTATCAAGCAGAAAATGAGGTTTGTCTGTAATATAAGGCTGATTATTAAATTCCGATTGCACTGGTTTCTGTGCTGCCATGTACTAATTATCTGTTTTCATTACTAATCAGCCTTATATTGTGACATTTATATTCTATGTTTACTGTATATTGTGAGTGGGTCTCTAAGCTCAGTAAGTGACAGCAGCACAAAGCATGTGCAGTCAATCAGCAGAAAAGAAGATGGGGAGATACTGGGGCATCTTCAGAGGCACAGATCTTCCCTGCAAAGGGCTGTGGTTGCGTTGGGCTGGTACACATGCCCAAAACATAATGTACAACATTTCTAGCTACTACGTTAGTTAAGCTTCAGTTCTCCTTTAATTTGTTTATTAATGACATGGTTGGCATTGTAAGTAGTAAGTACTGTCTCAGCAAGCCATTGCTGTTTTGTAAGAAAGAAAGAAATGTGATTGTGCTGTAAACTGTCAAATGAGGTTCAACGCTGATAAATGCAAGACTATGCAAACATCATAAATATTAGTTGTACCCTAAATAGATGCTTAAGAAGACTTTAATGATTTTCATGGATCAATATATATATAATGAACAATCAGTATAACTCAAGGCAGTGTCTTTTAAAGCAAATAAAGTACTGTCATGCTTAAAAAGGGCATTTCAAGGAATGAAAACATAGTTTTGCCTCTTTATAAATCCATGGTAGGACTTCACCTTGAGTTTGTATTGCAGGTATTGCAGCTTTTGGGTTCCAGTTCTTAAAGGATAAAATGAGTTGAAGAGAGTGCAGAGATGTGCAACTAAACTGGTAAAAGAAATGAAACAATTAAACTTGGAGGTAAGTCTATCAAAGTTGGGGTTGTTTTTTTCTGGAGAAATTGAGCTCTTCATGTGAGTGCTTGGTGACTGTGAAATTCCCTGCTGAGTGATTTTGTGTTGGCAGATCCCTTATTGTCTTTAAGAATGGCTTGCATGGCTTCTTGGACAGACAATATGTTTTTTTTAAAACCCAAAGTAATTATGTAACTATATATTCAACATCAAAACCTGTGGCTTTACAAAGGACATACAGAGCACTCAGGATGGTGCCAAAAGACTTACCAAGATCCTGATACATACTAACTAACTGCTAGAAAGTGTTGTGCCCAATGCCCATTTTGGAGGCTGTGTGACATTGTATGCAAGCAATCGGAATGCAAACCATAGAGATGTAATTGTGCTTGACGATCTTTTTGTGACCTTCTTTTTTTGTGAACAAAAAATCATGGAGGCTGTTGTGAAAATATGGATTGTCTGGTCAGTAACACCCAACAGAGCCCACAGATGGTCAGTGGCTTAAGAACAGCCTGGGGCCCAGAAGTTAGCTTTTTTTATACTTATGCCTGACCATATGTATAGTTTTATAGTAATAAGCCAGATAAACGTCCAGTCAACAGAATGACTTGTCATTGGCATAGTCTCTTAACTAGTAATGCATTTTTGGCAGTATATACTGAATTTTCATTCTAACTATCCCTAACACTGTCTTGCCATTGGTTATCTCTGTGGACTATAGCTTCTGCACACATTAAACGCATAGTACATGCAAAGGTGAAGAGGGCAGTTGCTGTAACTGGAAGTGAGCAGTTACATATTGTAATTGCAGAGAAAAGGCAGAAGCATAGGCCTATTATTCTTCATATGTAACCCTAATGAACTATTTAAAATGCTAACCATAACACAGATTTACTAATTTATTTCTGCTCTCAGTGCAAATTGTTTATTCTGACCTCATTCTTGTCAAGTCTAATCAGCTGTCTTTGCAGCATCTTATTGGACCCAAATAGCAGTAGCACTGAAGCAGCAGATATCCAGAACTCTATTAACAAGTGATTTCATTGCAGTCACACATTGCATCACACACAGGTGTTCCTGGATGTCAAATAATCCAAATAATTTTGCAGACTAACAGAAAAAAATGGTTGAAAAACAAAGTGCCCAGATGAAATAATATTAAGGGGCAGATTTATCAAGGGTTGAAGTGAATATTCAAAGTAAAAAAAATTAGAATTTCAAGCTATTTTTGTGTACTTTGACTAGGGAATAGTTCAAATTCGATTTCACTGCATCCGACAACCGTGTCGAGTTGGATCAACGCTGCGACTTCATCTGACATTTCTATCTCTTTCCTTATTTTGTCGCATGCAATTTGTCGCCTGCGTTTTGTCACAGCGCAGGGGATTGCACCGAAAATGTCCGTGTAGTCCTACCCTTAAAGCAAACATCTGATTGGTTCACATGAATTACAAGACCCCATCTGATTTTGCTCTTTATTTTATTTTACCCCACAAATTACCACAATTGAACCCTACAGTTTTCAAGGTTAAAAAAGAGTCTCTTTATATAAATGAAATCTGAAGCAAATATACAAGTTTTACAGGAGCAGAAAAACAGAATATATATGGCTCACTGAATAATTACATATAAAAAAGTGATATTTTTGAGCAAACAAGTAGATCTTTGACCAGTCTAGGCACAAAGTGTGCACATGTGCAATAACCCACATCATCCAATAAGATGTTTGCTGATAATTAGTAAATACTACTCACTAATTAGTTGCAATGGGAAACATTTTCAAAGCATTCCAAAAATTTAAATCCCGATTTCAGAAAAACAGAAAACAGGATGCATGTTTCTTGAGAACGCATTTTATTCTCCACAACAATATGTGACTGAGATAAGGCAGTTTATTGCCGATTTCTGTTTATTTATTTATAGATTTTCAAGGTTACTAATGTGTTAAACAGTACTATTATTTCAGTTCTAATTTATTGTTCAAATGATTAGATATTCATATTTGGGAATATTAGATTTTTTAAAAATAACATGGATACTTCTGTAATATAGTCATCAATATTCTATTTGCATAATACTTTGTAGAGAGAAAGAATAGAGGAGTTTTACTGAAGAAGTAAAGAAAAGTGTCAGAAGAAGAATAGCGTGGATGCATAATTATCAGGGCATAAGAACAGGGGCAGCTGACCCAACTGCCGTGAGTGGTCCAGCAGCATAGCGTTCATGAGGGGCTTGACTAATGGACTATAATACTAGATCTTTGAAAAACAGTTCACTTTCCTCAAGATTTTTGTTTACTATCAAAAGGGAATACAATTGGAATACAACTAGTGTAAACAATAGGGTTGGGCGAATCTGGCCAGTTTCGCCACTGGAGTCTATGGGGCAAATTCACTAAGCGCCGAAGCGCTAACGCTAGCGTCAATTCGCTAGCGTTAGTCAATTTCGTTACTTCGCAAATTCACTAACGAACGCTGGCGTAAATTTGGTAGTGTTACTTCGCACCCTTACGCCTGGCGAATTTTCGCAACGGACGTAACTACGCAAATTCACTAACACGCGCATTGTACTGAACGCTACCTTTTACGCTAGACTTCCTTCGCCACCTCAGACCAGGCGAAGCGCAATAGAGTAGATAGGGATTGCTTCAAAAAAAGTTCAAATTTTTTCTAAGTCTCAAAAAAACGCTGGCGTTTTTTCTGTATTATGGGTGATAGGCTGAAAAAGATCGAACATTTTTTGGGGCTCCCCTCCTTCCCCCCCACATTTCCTAACTCATGGCAACTTAACTATACAGTGGGCACATGTATAGTGCAAAAAAACAATTTATTTTTAGGCATTTGTAGTGATTGTACGTATTCCTCCATTGAAATTTGAATTTGGCGCCGTATGCAAATTAACTATCGCTAGCGCAACCTTACGCTACCCCTGAGCGCAACTTCAGATTTTAGTGAATTTGTGGAGCACTGGCGAAACTACGCCTGGCGAAGTGTGGCGAAGTGCGGCGAAGTTACACCTGGTGCAACTACGAATCTTAGTGAATTTGCCCCCAAGGGTGGTATTTTTACGGGGGAATTCTGCAAAAAAATGTGCTCATCACTAGTAACAGTAAATTGCTAGCTAGTAAATGGAATGTTACCAAAACAAAGTTCCATTACTGCTGTGATTGTGTGGCTTTGTTATTTCTGGCAGTAGATCTAGTTGATCTCTCCTGAGGATATATATCCAGGGAAACATGGACCAGAGCGCTATCAGCACCTGCACTTGCCAGAAGTCAGCAGGGATTATTTGTTTTGCTGCTGAGGTGGTCCTGAATGGTGTTTTCCCAAATAATTTGGCTATGTTGTACTCTTACTTATTTTAAACTCATAATGCAGTTTGTAACCAGTTCCTGTTTGCTCTCTCAACTCCTAATGGAGGCCTTTCCAAAACCACAGATGTGCCCTAGGCTCCTGCATGCATTTGATAGCACTGTTCCATGTTACTACTGCACTTGGATGGTTTTTTACCCATTTAACACTTCACCAAATTTGCCACCTAGCATTACACCCTCTTTTTATAATGGGCCGGCCAAAGGAGTTATTTCCATAGGTCAATGTTTTGCCTGGCTTTTATTTTTTATCTCATCCCTTTTAACCATTCATTGTTGTATCAGTTCTACTGTTTTTGTGTTCCGGTTCTGATTTCTGACTTGTGTAATTAGCTAGTCTTGGTCTTCGATACTTGGATTTTCTGACCACTGTCATTATTTTACTTTTTGCTGTTGTCACCATACTTTCAGAAGGTACATTTATTTCCCTGAATGACTATAGTTCCTTGGTTTCCATATAATATTGTTATATGTTTTAATTTCCATAACTTGCAGTGTAGTTGCAGATTGATGATTTTGATGATCATCATTCCAACAGCTACCAAACAAGAGATTTCATATTACTAATACTCTTCACATCATCTTAGGAAGTCATATTGCAAAGCTGGCACAGGTGTTCTGTATACAAATTTACATATCACACACCCCCAGGATTCAACTGATAACCTGGATTCACACACCTGAATTACAATCCCATTCTCACAATTCCACTTAATCACATTTCCTTAGAAGGTATCTGCAAATACAAATGTCATAAATGGTTTATATGTCCTTGTCACATGCCTTTGTTCTTCATAATCAAGAATCAAATCCAAGGCAGGACCACAAACCAGACAATATAAGAGCCAGGCCAGGAAATGTTTAAACAGAAGGGCTTAAATGAGTTGAGCTCTGACCTAAACAGCTAATATGGTCACTGCACTTTTGTAAACACATTGGGGAAGGAACGTGATAATTCATCAGTAACCGTTCTGGTCCAGTGGTTTAAATCCTATCAGAACCTTACAATATAGGGCCTATTTATCATGCATTATAAAATAGTTTTTGCTGGAAAATTGATGCTTGGTGGTAAAAATGGTATTTATACCGCACAGTATATTATGTGGACATTTTATGCCATTATTAAAAATTACAAGGAAATGATTAGGAAAAAATAGGTGGCTAGTAAATTCTAGTAGCTAGTAAATGCTAGTAGATTTTTTTTGCTGACAATTTGTACACAGCTTGATAATATGCTTTTTTTATACGGCAATGCCTGGTGATCAGATGGTAATGTGTGGTGTATGTGGTTGCTGTTTTTCGCCCCGCATTATAAATAGGCTAAGTGT
Source organism: Xenopus petersii (assembly GCA_038501925.1). Lineage (NCBI taxonomy): Eukaryota > Metazoa > Chordata > Amphibia > Anura > Pipidae > Xenopus > Xenopus petersii. Next base: position 102,416,499 of record CM076678.1, on the reverse strand, counting down.
GGTGTTTGAAGTCAGAAAAAAATGTTGTTGAGGCATAATAAATCATTAAAAATTCTAAACAAAAAAGACAAAAACATTGAATAATACTGTTTAGATTCCTCTCCTCTACAGGAATGCAATACTATAGTGATCTTATTGTCATTCACTTGCTGAGGGAAAGATCACAGCTTTTGTCCTAGACTCGGCCCCATAGTGATTATCTGCTTTCATGAATTTCACAATGGTATACTCTCATTCCTTACCACCTGCCAAACAACTGTATACTCTGTAATGAAGTTGTATGGAAAATGATGTATCCTTTAATGTATGACACACACAAACCCTCTTTGAACTAATGTTACCTCAAAGAGCACATGCATGCACAAACAAGCTTTGAGGCCAGCACTAACACACTCATAAATGTGTTAAAATAGTCTTGTACATATTCTGACCTGTCCAGTTCTCTAGTGCGTGCATATTTACGTTTTTTTGTACATACGCCACAAAAAATTAGCAGGAACATTGATTTGAACAGACATGCTAAATAATACAATTTTGAGAGCAATGTAACAACCCATTTCAAAAGCCATAGTATTATCATATTAAGGGGAAACCCAATCACACAATGCAAGGATTGCAGGGAAATTACAAAGGGCTTACAGTATATAAATAGTTAAATCAGAAATTCAGAACATCCATGAGATTCTGTTGATAAAACTATTCACTAGCAAGCTACAAGTTGGTAAATAATATATATTATTTACATTCATTTACAATACTTGGAAGAATGAGGTTTATGTACCTGGAATTATTGGTTTATAGCCAGAAACATTAAATGATGTCAATGTTCTCTGGGCCAGTAAGACCACATTACCATTAAAGGTTTTTCTGGAGCAAATAAAACTAAATTTGCTATAATATCTCTGTGAATCTCCTGATACTGTTAACTATTAATTTTATTTTACACTAGGAAATTACTAATTGCAGCTTTTAATTATTGCAATTACTTGCAGTGCACTGATGGATTGATGAAAAGAATTGTGACAAATTCATGTCTTGTTTCCGTGATCATGTATTTTATTCCTCAACTAGTAGAATATTTAAGAGAATGCAAAAAATCCAGTTTTGTTTAGCTTTACTTACAGTACAAATTTTGGAAAAGTTTTTTTCTACCAACATTTTAAAAAAGCAGGAATGTCTACTTATTTATTAAAAGATTCATATATAAAAAGCATGAATTAATAAAAACATGGAACCAATACCTCGAAACCGAAATTTCTCCAAATTTCTTGTGCATTTACAAACAAAAATCAACTTTGAAAAAATCAGACAGCTCTTTTTTGACTTCATGACCTTGTCAGCTTTTAGATGGCATACAAGTTTTTCATGGTTTTTACTGTTAGTTATTTATCAAAGGTTGAATGTTAGAATTTTTTATACCTCGAATGAACTCAAATAATATCTTATTTAAGAAAAAACTCAATGGAATAAACTTAATTCTGCGAGTTTCAGTTTGAAACCCAAAAACTTTAATTAATAGACTTTTCCATGGAAAATAACTCAAATTGCTTGGGTTTGGGCAAAACCCTCCGAAAAAAACCTGAACACATGCAGGCTATTAACATCTTTGAATGGTTCAAGGGACCTCTGACATTGACTCATATGTGACCTCAACAGGTATTTTTGGGTTAAAGCTATTTACAGGGCCAGAGTATATTACATCTCAAAAAAATTGAGGTTTATTGCTAGAACTTATTGTTCCCCAAAACACAGGATTCACTTTGGTATTATCTCCAATCTTACAGCAGCTTCATTTCCTCTTCATTGCCTACATTGTCCCTTATGCTATCTCTAACTCTTTACTGTCAGGAAGGCTGACCCACTCCCTCTTCTTCCACCAGATATAGCTTCCTAAAGAAAAACTTTCAACCTCCCAGAATGACAGGATAGAACAAAAACTGTACCTACTAGCTTGTTCAGTAAACTAAAACAATATATACAGAACATGCTCACTTACACAGTGGTTGAGTAGCAGACTGTGGGGCCAAAGAGATACATTGCCCCATGGAAGAAGACTCTTTGTAGCTGATTTTTAGAGGAGTTCTTTCAAGGGACATATTACCCATAACCTATGAGAAAGCCTTAGAGAGGCTAGTAGATGCTTCAAATGGTTGTATAGGGAGTCTTCATACTATTAAATTATAGTAAGGGAACTCAGAGCAAGCCAGAGTTTCCCCCCGCCAACATATTTGCACTTGGTAAGGAGTATAGTCCTTTCTTAGCGGGAAAGAGCGTTTTCAACAGGGACAAGAATAGTTACATGGTCTGCCAAGACTTGCCAAAACATATTTTGAATGCCTATCTTGCTAAATTTTTTCTCACAATCAAGACTTTGTAAACATTTGTATACCTTACGCAGAGTAGGCCAAAGTAATCTTTTCTAGGTTCATCTTTGTTGTTAAGAATCTAACATGTGTTAGATTCTGCTGAAAATACTTTTGTCCTGTTATTTTCCGGTCCTCAAGATCAACTGTAGGTGGAGGCAGATTAGTAAATCAGTTCATATATTAGCCCCTGTAATGAGCTCCAATTTAGCTGTAAACTGCATCTTTGGAATGGGAGGGCCTTGTTTATACAAAGCTCATTATATTTGTAGGGAAGCTATGTGGCAGGAAAGCAAGCTCTATTTAGGGTCTGGAAGGAAAGGGGGTCGGAAAGCCAAAAAGAGTCCATCTCAGGAGAAATTGCCACATAAGTGGAAATCAGCAGCTCAGAGCTCAGAGATAAAGTCATATGAAATATTATGCAATGTTGTTCCTGGCTGGCAGACTGTATGTATCACAGTTATTTATAGGTATACTGTGTCCTCCCTATACCTGCTCTTCCCTGTAGTGGAGACACAGGACTCTTGTAGCTTCCCAAGGAAGATCAGTGTAATAGCAGGATAGGGCTACATATTTATCATACAAACCATACTGATTAAAGAGGGAGGGGAAGGTAAATAGTTATGGTAAAAACAATTGTGATTGCTAAGTGCTTTAAAGTAAGAAATAAGGGGGTTATTTTAAATTAAAAGTAAATGCTTAATACCGTTTCAACTCAAATTCTGTTTATTGTGCTAATGTGGAACACAGGTGTATTATATGCATATAATACACAAAAGCCATGAATATCTTGTAAATTATATCCTTATAAACGGTGAGTTCTGATGTCACCAGTTATAAACGGTGAGTTCTGATGTCATTTCTGTCACATGACTCACTGAAATTTGTGGATTATAATAAAGCACCCCCAGTTGCAATATACCGTATGAGGATATTAGAAGTTACCTCTGCGTTCCATGACCTGTATAAAAACACTCGACCTTCGGCCTTGTGTTTTAAATGGTCATGAAACTCCTCGGTTACTTATAATATCCTGATATTTTACAAGCGGGGGGTACTTTATTCACTATATATTATCCCTTTAAGAGCAAGTGTCGTAAACTATAAACGAGAAAGCAAGCAAAAATATATCTTATGGTTAGTTAACAAATTTACAAAAAAAGCTAGAGGAGTACAATTTTTCAGCTGTATCGCAGCTGTGATTCATCTAAATAAATTACATATTGCCATTGGTACAAAGGTTTAGGAGGCAGATCAATACACATGAAATCTAAATTAAAGATTCTTTTAAAAAGTATGCTGTCCAGATTTCCTGGAGCGTTACAACTTGCCCTTTTCAACATAGCTATTACAAGTCTATCTAAGGCATTGGTGTAATTAAACACTTTGTTTAATGGAATGTAAAGTTAAATAGGATTTGCTTACTCTGATTGTGACAAGGCAAGGGATACTGCTAATTCTGCAGTTAGTCTGGGGACAGGCTTCCCTAACAAAATCAAACCTCGTCAATTATTAAAGCCAGGCAATGCTGTAACTTGCACATATGATTACATTGTCTCCATCCTTTTTATCCAAAAGGTTCTAATAGGTTTCTCATGCTGTCTTCTGTTCATTATAACTCTTCCTGTATCCAAATAATTACTGCAATTCCCTAATTTCCATTGGGTGGTTATTTTGGATGATGGGATAAATCTTGGGCAATAATTATAAAGGGCTTATATATTATTCATTGGAACATTTTAGTGAGTGTTGATGCTTGGTAGACCTTTTGGCTTCAAAGGGCAAAACATGTACTATTCACTGGGTGATGCCAATTTGCTAGGTATCCCACAGTAAATATGTTTGAACCTTAGAACCAAATTATATTCAAAAAAATGCCCCGGCCTTGGCTCCTTTTTAATTTAGTACAGCAATCTTCTAGCATTGCCCATAGATCCCTTGCAGTGGCCCATGACTACTTGAATGTACAGTATAGTCAAATTGTTTTACATCATTATCAGAGATGTATTTGGGTTCTGTGTAGAGATGCACCAAATCCAGGATTCGGTTTGGTATTCGGCAAAACTAAATCCAAATCATTAAAATCACATGACTTTTCACCACAAAATAAGGAAGTAAAAACATCTTTCCCTTTCTTCCCCTAATTTACATATGCAAATAAGGATTCAGGTTTGGTATTCACCTACATCTTTCACAAAGGATTTGGGGGTTCTGTCCAAATCCCAAAATAGTGGATTTGGTGTATCCCTAGTAATGATTGCCCCTCCCTTTGCTGATCAGTCATGAGTAATAGATGTGTCGTTCACAGAAGACAGAAGTATCACCTCTCTCTAAGTTCTGCAGCTAGGTTTAGCTGAAAGTGTCTGGGGAAATTAAGTGCACAAATCTGTTATTTGCAGCATCTTGTACTAGTTGTATATGGCAAAAATATGCCATATCTAATGGTCTGTGCACAATTAAAATTCTGATGATGAGTATTACTTAGCAAAATGTGCATGCAATGATTACACACCATAATCTATATGTGCCAAGACCTGTGCATGTATTAAGATGTGTTTTTGAGCTGTACTAATTTGAAACTAAGGCCTAGCAGACCAAGACCATATTTATCAAGGCCAGTATAGTGATGATGATCCATACTCGAAACAGGCTGGTGCAGCCTCATCAACTATATATTATACGTATATCTGTCAACTTTGTGCTCACAATGAAATTTGTCCACACAAAATGATTATTTGAAGACCAATTGAATGGGACCTGTCACACCAAGAAACAATTCCAAATTCTTTCTCTCGTGTTTGTCAAGCAAAATAAAATTTACTTACACTATTGAGATCATTTAAATCTTATTTTCTTCATTCTTTTGGAATACACAATTAGAGCACACTATTTTGTGAACGCTGTTATTATATCAAGATTAGAATCATCCAATAATGTTGTTTATATGTCAGACCTGATGCCCATGTGCTGGCTGCACAATTATTGGCTTGTGAGGAGGGAGGGGGAATGTGAGGCGTGCAGTGACATATAGGAAGTCCAGAATCGAAAGTGAAAGTAATTGCCTCCTTGAGACATAGAGGTGGGGCAGGGAATATATTATTGACAGCAGATATTTTTAAATACCTTTATTACAGTATTGAAAGTTTTCATAATGAAAAGGCATTTTGGTTTCATGTTTAATTTGAAAAGGACCTTTATTATACAGCTTTCTAATTCTGGGTGACAGGTCTTTTTTATACAGATCACAGAAACCCAATGTAATTTTCAATATAATTTATAGTTTGCTGTAGGTGCTGTATTAACTTAGACATTTGACTAAGATTTGTTCATAATTTATGCTTGTGTGCATGTTTGTGGTAAACATGTTTAGGTATAGTAAAATGCTTTCTCATGAGCAACTGTCCCGTTTTTAGAGGGACAGTCCCCCCTTTGACAGCTCAACCCGCAGTCCCTCGTTTGTACTGGAAAGTTCTGTTTTTCTCTGCACTGAACAGCCAGAAAAGGAAGCAAAGTTTCTAACTTAATCAGCTTTTAGCAGATAGCCCAGGACAGCCACAGCGCAGATAAGATACTTTTGTAACAATTCAGAGATAAGCAAATAAATACAAAATAAGATAACAGGTCCCTTGGGAAAAGTTAGACTCACAGCTTAAAGGGCAATTCACTTTCATTAGCAAAACTGTAATAACTGAAAAAAATATGTTCAAACTTCCTGCCAAATTTTGTAAAACGAACATGGTAATTAGGGGGTGGTCAAAAATGTTTTGCCGCGCTACTCACGCAACTTTTTTGTCCCAACATGTTGAGATGTATTTTCTCGTCTGTCTTGGAATTCTGAGGACTCCTTATATCACATACTGTATTTAGTCCCCAGCTTTCTAAATGTAGTTTAACTACAACACCCAGCCCCCCAGTAGATTTTTACTATGGAGGATGGTCATTTAGAAACTGCTGAAGCCTTTAGATTGGATCTGTCTGTTATACATGTTCTTTGCATGCACATTATGCCTTGTTACATTTGAATAATGTTACAGCTATATCATAATGCAGCACTGATTATTTATCAGGTGTCAGAGAATTGATTATAATTCTATTGTTTATGTACTTGATAACAATTACTCCAATTAAAAATCCTTCAATACTGAATCAGGGATGAATTACTGAAATCTAAAACAGCCTCATTTCTGTGGCATTCATTTTCTAAAAAATACCTCTGCTGTTACATTTGCAAAAGGAGACTCAACTAAGTATTGATGTAATATCTCTGTTGGGGGTGCCTAAAATTTATGCACCTGTCTAATTTTGTTATGATGCATATTTTCTGTTAATTCAATAAACTTTATGTCACTGCTGAAATACTAATGTTTCCATAAGGCATGTTATATATTAAAAGAAAGTTGCTACTTTGAAAGCTCAGCCAATGATAAATAAAACTCCAAAGAATTAAGAGGGGTTCCCAATCCCAATTGTTCCCAATGACTGTGTATGTATATATATATATATATATATATATATATATATATATATATATATCTATATATATAATTATTAGAGATAGTTATTAACAGGTTTTAGAGTAGTAGATAATGCAGTATGTGGGATTATTATGTGACTGCAGCTGACTTTTTTGTTTGACTTTTTGAACCAGTTTTGAAATTAAGGACATAATGAAATACTAACAATTTCAAACTTCACAAACTTCCTCTTTTCTTGGATGGTGTCATTGGAGATGAGGTCAAATAATTGTATATGTGTATGTTTTACATTATTGGTGAGGAATTTACAAAAACGTAATCTTATGGATTACAACTCCATAAGAAGTTATCGGAATTGTATTTATTTTGCCAAATAAATGTACAAGCTTTTAAAATGTAGTGAGTAGGATATTGTCATTGCAGCAGATGTAATTTTTTTGATACAGTGCCACATAAATGTTTACTTTATAAAACAACATCTCAGTCTTCATTACCTTAATTGTGCAGGGCTAAAGAATTGGCTGAAAGACATTGAAAACATTGTTCAAAAGTAGCTGGCAAGAGCAGTATCCTCTAATTAGACCAAGGTTTTAATTGGGGCAGCACAAGAGTTTGGATCCCTGCCACTTTTCATTTGAGTTTATCAGTGACACAGAAAACATATAAGATGTTCCATCCTTACAGTGGGATGTGGACTTTACACAGGACTCACTTGCTTATAATGGTCACCACATAGGATTCACCCACTTGCAAAATCGCTTGCCAGATTTCAGTTAGTTCTCAGGATTTACATATGATTACATTATCTCAACAGAAAAGTAACAACAACAACAACAAATGGATGTTATATTTTGAAACTTTGTAGAGGGGCTATGAAGAAGCAGAGCTAATGCAGGCCTGGACTGGCAATCGGTGGATTCTGGCAAATGCAGAGGGGTTGCTGTAAAATGACATAGACAGTCACTATTTAGTGTGCCTGTGGGGGACAGTTTGGGCTTCTGCATATTTAAAGGGGTGATTCACTTTCATTATAAAATGTGTATGTCTGTTTCTCTCCTCTAAATACACATCTTATCAATACACACGCATTATCAAATGTAAATAGTTAAGGCGATATCAACTATTCAGTAGACTATTTAAGGATCTTTCAAATGCAGCGGATCGCTTACACCTTCTCAGTCCTCCATAGTGCGTTTTTCGTCACACGTAGTTTGAGCACTGCCTGCTTGAAGTGGTGACGTGGTCCAGTGAATAGAAATATGCATGACAGAAGAGGAAAGGGCACATGCACATCAACGCTTGAAGTGCCCAAAAAAGATGCGCCTAGGAGGGCTGAGAAGGGGCGACCACTTGCAATGGAAAGATTCTCAAAGAGGCTTGAAAAACACTTGGTTTAAATCAACATGCTACCTATACCCTTAATGGGCCTAAATTAAATGAACTTATGTTAAAGGGCCTAGGAAATGATTGTAGGTATTAGAAATGAGTTGCTGTAGCAGGCTATACCTGCTGGTGTCACCAAGGGCTTATACAACATTACAATTCTGCAATATTTCAAATGGTAATCAAATGTTGCTCATCTGTGTCATATGTTTTTTGAGGCAAATATTTTCTCCCTTTTAAAATGTTACCATTGGATTAGCTGCCAAGATCTAAGAAGACTATTTCAGATGCAGTGTGGAAATAATGTGTATTTGCTCTTTTAGGTACTACAAAAAGTCAAGATTGATAGGTGCCCTAGATAATTTTGGACCTGTGAATAAAAAGTAACATCAAAGTTTTCATATCACTGTCCCGGTGACCTTGATACCAATGGAGTCGTGCATTGAGCATAGCCCAAAAAAAAGTCAGAAAAGCACTGCATTATTACCTAAGGGTAAAATTATTGCATTTTGAACATTTTGTACATTCCCCAGGTGCAGGTAATATAAGCAATTGTTGAAGCGCATTTCATATACCTTAGCATATTTCACACCTTAAATGGGTTTCACCCTAAAAAATAATTCCAAATTCATTTATACTGTGTTTGTCAAGTGACATAAATCTTAATTACACTATAAAACTTATTTAAATCTTGTTTCCTTTAGTCTTGGAATTCACAATCACAGAATGCAGGAAAGTGCTATTTTGTGGGCACTGTGATTAAGGCAAGCTTTGTATTATGCCAAATTCGTGTTTAGGTGCCAGAATGGGGAAACTAATGCACGTGGACATGCCAAGGCTATACAATTATAGACTGTGAGGAGGGAGAAGGGGAATGTAAGGAGGACAGGGACATCTAGGAAGTGCTAAATGGAAAGTGAAAGTAACTGTCTTAGTCATAGAGGCATGCTCGCAATATATGATTGACAGATGGATTTTTTTAATACATTTATAAAAAGTATAGCTATTTTGATAAAAAAAAGAATTTGGGTTTCGTGTTTGATTTTCGAAGGACTTTTATTAAAGCTTTTTATGTCTTGTTGACAGGTATCCTTTAATATCAATTATATCTACCATTAGTTGCAAGTCTAATTCTCCAAAATTGCTGCATGTGGGTACCCATACAGTATATCACACATACAGTATACATACAAATCATAATCTTTGTTTACTCCTGCAGGGGTAAGGAAATTTAATTGATGAATCCACGTTGGAATTTCATGACCTGTATAAAAGTACTCAGCCTTAGGCCTCTGCCTAACTATAATATTCTTACATTTCACAAAGGGGGGTACATTATTCACTATATTCACTACATCAATCATATAATACATACTTTAAATATGTATTCACTAAAAGCATATGCAGTGCAAGGGTATCCCAGAAAAACTATTGGGTTTTCTAAAAATCAACAAAATTGTCAGTATGACGCTCAGAACCCTGGTAGTGTAGGGGGCACTGGCAGGGCAGGCAATGCAGCACTTAGGTCAGCAGAATGGGGAGAAGGCAGCAGAACATGCAGAGCCAGGTAGAGAGCTGTGGAAAGGCTCTCTATAGTCAATGCCCTGCCCATCCTCTTTAGGTTGGGATGGTTGGCAATGTGTTACTTCTTTAATTGGCTTGCTATTTGGGGGCTTTGCCTGAATTTATTATGGCTGTGTAGTCGACTGGGAAGTGTTATATGGTCTGCGGAAACAAACAAGGGAAAGTTGTGCTCACCACTAATTTTTAAAACCATTAGGTGGGGGTGCAATGAGGGTGTGGCCACAAAATACATATAGTCAAATACAAGAGTCCTCTGCACTCAACCCATTATCAATATATTTAAGACAGAGACATTTTGTGCATACTGCTACTGAAAAATGCCTTACCCTTTAACCAAAACAGGGATTGTTTGTCCATATATTGCAACACATCCAAGCTGGCCAACTACAGTAGCAGTATGCACAAAATGTCTCTGTCTTAAATATATTGATAATGGGTTGAGTGCAGAGGACTCTTGTATTTGACTATATGGTCTGAGGACACAGGTCTGCTAGGTGGTTTATACTTCAACTTGCCCATTGTACCTCTTGGGGTTGGATGGCTGGCATGGCAGGTAGCCCAAAAGACAAGTGTTGATGGTGATTGTGGCAAACATTGCTGGGAATGGTGTAACTCTATTATGGGTTTCTAGTCATGTTTATACTATAAAATCATTACGAATTGTTAATTAAAGCTATGGCCTTCATCCATCCCAAAAAAACTGTCTCTCATTTGTTAATTAGTGGGTTTTAAATGAACCGGAAGGGGAGCTTTGGTAAGTATAAGGGGGGGGGGAGAAGATCTGTACATGCCTGCTTGATGCTGCCCTATTCAGCTCTATATTACATTCATTCTCATTTAAGGTACACTTTTGATTTTTTTAAAATAAAATTGGAAAAGTCCAAATTAGAAAATCCGGCATCTCAGACTTGTCAACGGTGCATATAAGTCAATGGGAGAAGTCCCAATGATTTTTTGATGTGAGCTGTGTTTCGTGCAATACCCCAAAGTTTTCGTAGTTTTCGAGTGAAAATGGTGAAAAAAACGTGAAAAACGGATGGAAAAATCCCAAAAAATCTTGAAAATCAGATTTCTTTCTGCAAAGCAAATTTTCGGGAAAATATAATAATAAATAAGCGTAAAAAACCTGAGCGGATTTGATCGGAGTTTGTAGCAGAAAAAATTTAGATAAATTCGGACTTTGATAAATAACCCCCTTAAAGTACACTGTAACTAGGGTTAGATGGCAGAGGCATGTGCCTTGGGGTGCAATGGTGGGGAGGTTGCTAGGTATGTTCTTTTGTCTGCCTACCCCTGTTATGGGTCCATACCACCTGTGCACAATTGATCCTTGACCCCCTGCCACTTTGTCAACACTCATGGATGCATTCCCCCGCCCCCCGCCGCTTCATCACTGCGCATTCACACAAAATGGTGGCAATGAGGTGACCACTGCACAAATCCTGTACTCTGGATAGGTTTTACAGTAGTATATTGCCTCTATTTAATGCTGTGCCCCCCACTAGAAGCATGGGAGGCAGCCATTCTGGGGCACAAAGACTACAAAGAGTGGTGGTAAATGGAACATTTTCTAATTGGACCAGTGTTGTTAGTGGAGTACCGCAGGGCTCTGTACTAGGTCCCTTGCTTTTCAACTTGTTTATTAATGATCTGGAGGAGGGCATTGAAAGTACTGTTTCTATTTTTGCAGATGATACTAAATTGTGCAGAACTATAGGTTCCATGCAGGATGCTGCTACTTTGCAGAGTGATTTGTCTAAATTGGGAAACTGGGCAGCAAACTGGAAAATGAGGTTCAATGTTGATAAATGCAAGGTTATGCACTTTGGCAAAAATAATATAAATGCAATTTATACACTATAAAAGCAGTCCTTAAGAGGGATATAAATGAGCTGGAGAGAGTGCAGAGACGTGCAACTAAACTGGTTAGGGGTATGAAAGACTTAAATTATGAGGGTAGACTGTCAAGGTTGGGGTTGTTTACTCTGGAAAAAAGGCGCTTGCGAGGGGACATGATTACACTTTACAAGTACATTAGAGGACATTATAGACAAATAGCAGGGGACCTTTTTACCCATAAAGTGGATCACCGTACCAGAGGTCACCCCTTTAGACTAGAAGAAAAGAACTTTCATTTGAAGCAACGTAGGGGGTTCTTCACAGTCAGGACAGTGATGTTGTGATGGCTGATTCAGTTAATGACTTGGATGATTTTTTGGACTGACATAATATCAAAGGCTATTGTGATACTAAACTTTATAGTTAATATAGGTATAGGTATATAGAATTTATGTAAAAGTAGGGAGGGGTGTGTGTATGGATGCTGGGTTTTCATTTGGAGGGGTTGGACTTGATGGACTTTGTCTTTTTTCAACCTAATTTAACTATGTAACTATGTAACATGCATGCCTAATTTCTCACTCACTCACTCACTTATTATTATTATTGTTTATAAACAAACTTTAAATACTGTATATTGTTTGTTCTAAACAATAACAAATGCAAGTCCAGAATGTTCTGAATTTCTGTAGTCATACACTAAACTACTCCAAGATGCATTTAATGCTTTAATGCACATAAAACTTACAGTGCTCTGTACATTTGATGGAACCATAATCCACTGCTCCGTTTCCATGGTTACTTCCTTTGTTAACATCATCAATTTTACTGCCATCAATATGGCTATGCTGTATTATATGCTATTTTTAATGTTAGAAATATTCCTGTGATCTATACCAATCAAGCAGAATGAGTTAAATATGGATGGGTTTTCAGTGCCTCTTGAACTGTCCTTGTACAAGGCCCTTCTGCCATTTCAATACATGTGTAAATCATAACATAAGGTTGCTTTATACTCTCATTCTCCAATGCAGCATGAAATGCAAGAGCTTTAAAAAAACCCAATACAACCATTTTTAACTGTTGACCCTGTTTTATATTAAAATTATATTTCATTTAAAGCCATATCCTATACTAGATTTTTACACCATAACTGTTATAGCTACTAATTGTTTAATTAGTGTAATTTCAGGCAAGTGTGGCCTTCTAAATGGGTATAACTATATGACCTTCATTAACACTTCTGTCAAAAGATTTTCCCCTTTCTCTGCCTACTGAACAAAATAAAACCTATGAGAGGAGCAGTGATTAAACATTGCAGGGAATGTGGGAATTCAGCTATATTAGCATGTACTACATACCCATGTGAGATCAGAAATGTATAAGCAGAACACGATCATTAATTAGAATATATATTTGTCCAAATAAAATCACATCATGTTATAGCTAAACACATACATTGAATATAAAAATATTTGCAGGTTTGATGGATTTTTAGTAAATCTAAAGAGATTTTCTGAATTTTCCACCAGCATATATATAAGACAACCAAATCCCAGCAGAAAAAAAAATGTACGTTTTTTTTATCCTCTGATGCCCTGCTGCATTTAGTCATTTCCCCTACGGACAGAAATGCTAATTATTTTAAATGAGAATACATTGGTGACCGACAAAAGCCTAAATCAGGATGTAATTGCCATGACATAAAAGAGATGCAGTGATCCAGTAAATAACGGCTCTTCGGGGTTTGTGGATAAAAATACCTGCATTGTACCTAAAGCAATGTGTACTTTCACAGCAGCATCCCCGGTATGTGTATTTTGTGTTGATGTAAAACGAAAGCCACTAATATAACACACAGGCTGTGTGTAGTGAACTGAGTCTCCAGATGCAGCCTTAACAAGCATGTTTCCCAGGCACAAGAAGACAAAAAAACAAGCGAGTACACAGCAAAGCCATAGATTCAGCACACACACTCACCTCCACAAAATAAAAGCATGGCAGCAATGTAACGCTGTCCTTTGTAACTCTCATTTTCTGCCTTTCCTTTGCAGACATGTCTGCTCTTCTTTCAGTCAAATCCTTTCTTTCTGCCAGACAGATTCCAAATGATCTTCCTTTAGCAAACCTAACGCTCAGTACTCAGTTACCATTCCCTAGTGCCACCTATGGAGTGTGCAGCATTCCTTTTTTCTCCCCTTGCAGCAATACAAGTTCCCACACAGTTAGAGAAAATTATTCATAATGCTTTACAGAGACTGTAATGGCTTCCGCAAAACACCCCTTTGCTTTGCTGTAGCTTCCAATGAGCCCTATTCGTTTCAGCATTAGAATTCACAGCTCATTGTTTGTACGAGGGCTGACGTCAAAAGAGCTATAGAGAAAAAGCTGCCCTGGTTTATGTGCAAGGAGGTGACTGCTGCTCCAATCTGATCAATCCTTCCACTTGACAGATGATGCAAAATTTGTCACTCAGGAGCAGAGACAGTCTGACAGGTCATCCTGCTCCTGTATTAAGGGAATACTCTTGGAGTCTAACTCCTCGCTTTGGTACTAGCTTGATGTATTGCCCCTGGCATTGCATGGCTCATGTAAATGTATTATACTTGCAATTACTAAGCCATAACCGTTGTTGTTTGTTTTTGATACACTTGTGCCTATGTTTCAGTTCTGAAGAAAGGTTTTGTCAACCTTTATCAACATTACACTTTTATAAATATTTATGTTGTTTATGTGTTTTTCTATTAAAATAAAAAAGATGAGTATAAACGGGCATAAACAGAAACGAGACAGCAATGTGTTTCCTACAGCGGATGAAACATTTCCTCTTATTTAATACTGTTTAAATGCACCTATGTTCAGTTGTATATAAACATCTTTATGCTGTAGGGAATTCAACATTTCAATGGCAGTTCTAAAGTTGCTATGTAACTGGAAAACGCCTGTTATTCATATGTAAAACAAAAGGGTTCAACACAGTTCAATTAACCATAAGCTTTATTCTTAGTGGTGCAGGGGTCTTGTATAAAGAGCAATAATACGGTTTGTGTTAAGTCAGTGGCTCCGCTTCAAAAGTAATGTGCATTATGATAACATAACTTGCTTTGTGCATGTAATATTCTTTATTAGTTTGTATTTATATATATATTAATGTATAAGAGTGCATTTCAAACTTTTCCTGACAGCCAGGGCTTGTCTTATAAGAAATGTTTGTGATCCAATTATTTCCTTAAACTGACATAAATAATCATTGGCATATGATGTCACAACGTTTTTTTAACTGCATTAAATGCCCTCCATGCTTTCAAACCTGCCCTATAGATATTTGGTTGATTTCCAGATTTCAATTAGGCCGGCCATTGGGAGGCTCCCATACATAGCAAATAAGTTGGCCATTGTTTCTTCAAAACTGTTTTCAAATTGTAGAAAATTAGTAGAACATACTAAAATATAATCATGTGTTCCTTGGGTGAAGAATTGGGAATTTACTTTTAATATTACTTTCCAGAGTTTACAATTAGGTTGTAATGTTTTAGAAAGGGCGCACTTGCTTTTTCTAAAGTCACTTTGTTCCATTGCTTACAAGTTCAGTATTTGCCATCATTTCATAATGTTACCTGTTTCTGAAAAGCAGATCCATAAAATAAATCAACTTTATAATGCCACTATGTACAGCAGGGGTGTCCAACCTTTTGGCTTCCCTGGGCCACATTAGAAGAAGAAAAATTTTCTGGGGCCACACTCGAAATACACACAAACACTAACGTTAGCTTTTGATTTATTTTATTGTAAAAGTAAAAGAAAGGAGGGTATCATAAAACTAGTGAGATTTTTGACATTGTGTTTGAGAGACTAATGTATCAATATCTGGTTCAATGGAAGTAGTTGCAATTCTCAGTGAATTCTCAAGGTGCTCATCAGATAATTTGGTTCTAATTTTACTCTTAGTGTTCATTCTTGAAAAAAGTTGCTCACAAATGTAGGAGACGCATATATCCCTAGCATATCGGGCGATGCCGCTGAAGACTGCTTATTGTACCTGCCTTTGTAAGTAACCAAACACTCACTTGTTAACCGATTTTCCTGCTCTAGGAAGCCACACACCGCACACCCCATAAAATTTAAACTACACATGCACATAATTATCGATCGTGTACATACGCTCTCTGTGCATGATATTGCAACATGACATTTCCTGGATTGGTGGAAGTTCAAGCTGGGCCACATTCATATCCATCCTGGGCCGCATGTGGCCCTTGGGCCCGCAGGTTGGACACCCCTAATATACAGTGTGGGTTACTAAGGTGTAGATGTTGTCTGTGGTACCTAAGACTGAACCTATGTGGATATTATCATCAACTGTTCTATTAAGTGTCTATTTATGATAGCAAGCACAAGTGCAAAAGAGCTAAAATACAGTGTATGCAAAATTCTGTGCTTTGAGTTGTCACATTTGTGCGAGCATGGAGAGGGGGGTTGTGGGCGGGGTAACTATGTGCACCAGACCCCTCTGAATATTTTTTGGCCCAGGGGTTAAGTGCATTTGTGTTATTGGCTCTTGATAAAAAGGTATGTTGCTCTTAAACCTCGAACTTGCAACATACTGGTCCATACTGGTGCTTATGAGAAAGTGGCTGGATGGGCATGAAATGCGTCAATAGTATGCTTCTAGGAGATGAATATGATTCACCGATTTCCATTATTTTAAAAAGATAAATAAAGTATGATGTGGGTGCTCCCACATGCTACTTTTAATCTCAACATACTGGTCCAGCCTGCTCTGATGAATTGCAAAGCTGCATCAAAGCCCTGGAAGTAATCCCTGCCTTGCACTCTTACTATTGTTCATGGCCCTCTTCTTACACAACAAGGAAACATTTCAGTATTAGACATTCAGTCATGCAGTGACGGAACTAGGTGGGGGCGGGCCCTGGTGCGAGCCGTGCAGCCGGGCCCTGCCCCCCACCCTCGTCCGTGCGGCTGCAGACGACTCCAGTGGGCGCGTGACTACCGGGGGGCCCTGTGGGGGTGCGGGCCCTGGCCCAATTGCACCCCCTGCTCCCCCGGTAGTTACGCCACTGCAGTCATGGTTCCAAGAATATCTAGGTAAGGAAAGCAGTGTTTAACTCAAATCTCAACATGAGTTATTTTCAAGATGGTCTTCCAGGAATAACTAGAAGAGCAAACAGGATTTTTTTTTAGATCTCATGTCACCTATGCATTAGGCTTCACAGTTACAGTTTGGGAACCACTGCCTTAGGATATTGTGCCTACACATGCAACTGATTTGCACCAATAAATCACATAAAGATATGGGGTCCGTTATCTGTAAACTCATTATCCAGAAAGGTCCAAATTACAGGAAGTCCATCTCTCATAGGCTATATTTTAATCAAATAATTAAGATATTTGAAAATGATTTCCCTTTTCTCTAATAATAAAACAGTAGCTTGTACTTGGTTCCAACAAAAATATAATTAATCTTTATTGGAGGCAAAACAATACTATTGGGTTTTTATTATAGTTTCAAAGATTTTTTAGTAGCTTTAAGGTATAGAGCTAGAAATTATGAAAATATCCCTATCCATAAAACCCCAAGTCCCGAGCATTCCAGGATAACATGTTCTATAACTGTACTAACTCTGTTATCTCTGTGCATGATATTGCAACATGACATTTCCTGGATTGGTGGAAGTTCAAGCTGGGCCACATTCATATCCATCCTGGGCCGCATGTGGCCCTTGGGCCCGCAGGTTGGACACCCCTAATATACAGTGTGGGTTACTAAGGTGTAGATGTTGTCTGTGGTACCTAAGACTGAACCTATGTGGATATTATCATCAACTGTTCTATTAAGTGTCTATTTATGATAGCAAGCACAAGTGCAAAAGAGCTAAAATACAGTGTATGCAAAATTCTGTGCTTTGAGTTGTCACATTTGTGCGAGCATGGAGAGGGGGGTTGTGGGCGGGGTAACTATGTGCACCAGACCCCTCTGAATATTTTTTGGCCCAGGGGTTAAGTGCATTTGTGTTATTGGCTCTTGATAAAAAGGTATGTTGCTCTTAAACCTCGAACTTGCAACATACTGGTCCATACTGGTGCTTATGAGAAAGTGGCTGGATGGGCATGAAATGCGTCAATAGTATGCTTCTAGGAGATGAATATGATTCACCGATTTCCATTATTTTAAAAAGATAAATAAAGTATGATGTGGGTGCTCCCACATGCTACTTTTAATCTCAACATACTGGTCCAGCCTGCTCTGATGAATTGCAAAGCTGCATCAAAGCCCTGGAAGTAATCCCTGCCTTGCACTCTTACTATTGTTCATGGCCCTCTTCTTACACAACAAGGAAACATTTCAGTATTAGACATTCAGTCATGCAGTGACGGAACTAGGTGGGGGCGGGCCCTGGTGCGAGCCGTGCAGCCGGGCCCTGCCCCCCACCCTCGTCCGTGCGGCTGCAGACGACTCCAGTGGGCGCGTGACTACCGGGGGGCCCTGTGGGGGTGCGGGCCCTGGCCCAATTGCACCCCCTGCTCCCCCGGTAGTTACGCCACTGCAGTCATGGTTCCAAGAATATCTAGGTAAGGAAAGCAGTGTTTAACTCAAATCTCAACATGAGTTATTTTCAAGATGGTCTTCCAGGAATAACTAGAAGAGCAAACAGGATTTTTTTTTAGATCTCATGTCACCTATGCATTAGGCTTCACAGTTACAGTTTGGGAACCACTGCCTTAGGATATTGTGCCTACACATGCAACTGATTTGCACCAATAAATCACATAAAGATATGGGGTCCGTTATCTGTAAACTCATTATCCAGAAAGGTCCAAATTACAGGAAGTCCATCTCTCATAGGCTATATTTTAATCAAATAATTAAGATATTTGAAAATGATTTCCCTTTTCTCTAATAATAAAACAGTAGCTTGTACTTGGTTCCAACAAAAATATAATTAATCTTTATTGGAGGCAAAACAATACTATTGGGTTTTTATTATAGTTTCAAAGATTTTTTAGTAGCTTTAAGGTATAGAGCTAGAAATTATGAAAATATCCCTATCCATAAAACCCCAAGTCCCGAGCATTCCAGGATAACATGTTCTATAACTGTACTAACTCTGTTATTGCCTGTGTGCACATAAATAGTCAACTTACACATGTAAAATTGCAATGATCCATATGCAATAATAATAACCTTTAATAGAGTAATAGTCTCTAATGCAGAACAATTGTGCACTGAGCCCTTTTCCTGGTTGCTACTGTAAAGGGTCTCTCCATACAAAATGTTATAAACTGGCAAACACTTTACAGTACATATAGTAGGAGTAGGTGGATATAGTATGTGCTCACCCCCCTTTTGAAAACTATAAATTATATATCTGTGTAGGTATATGCCTCATGCTTAAACTGTTTGTTTTATGTAAAATTATGGAAATAGGATGACGCTTTTGTTTTTGAGCACTGTACCTGTTTGTATGATGCACTAAACCTAGCAGGCACCATTTCTATTCCCTATATTTGATTGTAGTTGTTACAGTATCTGTCTTGACTGTGTTTATTAAGGGACAATGCCGTATTAGTGAAATGATGGGAAAGTTTGAAGAGTACATCATTCTCCAAAACTTACCCCAAAGGGCTGCACAAGTAAGTTGGCCCTGAGAGTATGTTTAAGGGTATTTAGCAGAGAATGATGTTTTTAACTTTTGATAAACATGTCCCCAGTCTGCCGAATACTATATACAGTACAGCTGTGACTGTATACAGATGAAAACATGTGTAAAATGAATGGATTGACATATGTTTTGTCTCAATCCTGGCTGCCATTAGAAAGGGCCTGGGGCACTACAGCAAGTTGAAAATCTAATCTCAGGGGGAAACCATTATGTAAATCACATATAACCATCTTGATACCCTGCAGTTGTTGAATAACCAGCATTCCCCAACATTGCTTATGCCAATGGAAAGAGGTGGCTTTGAAAAAGATCTTAAGCGGTTATTAATGTGGTTTTGTGATGTTGCTGCTGACCTGTTATCAAACCTATTTTACATGTTCTCTGGTAAGATATGGGATTTATACAGTGCTGTTATCATTTCTTTCTTTAATTTAAAGTGGAGATGCTAATGGATATTATTATGGACACTATATATACAGTAAGTGATATGGACTTCCTATTGACTTATTTGCATAAAAGTATTATTATCACACTTTATACAGTGCTGCGTATTTCACAGTACTTTACAGAGATTACCGTGGTGCTTACAATCACACACAGTGGTCAGTTCTATAAGGATACAATAAACCTGCCTGCATGTTTTTAAATACAGATAGACTGAAGAGAGAAATCAGACTACCTGGAAGGAACCCATGCAAGCAAAGGGTGAACATACAGGCTTCTTGCAAGTAATACCATGACTGCAATCCCCTGCACTAAAATGCAGCAATGCTATCCACTGCACCACCTCCAACAAATAGGGCAAAACTGAGGATTATTTTTTTTTCTGCAGCAAAGGGTGTGGACTCAACCCCCCCTCCTTTACAAAGATGGGCGTACATATTTATTAACATGTTTGTTATACATACCCGCTTTCTGCACTTGAAGAAGGGTGTAAGCCCTACAACTTTGTGCATTCTATTAATAAATATAGGCACCTCCCTTGCCAACTGTTCCTTTATCTTGTTGGATATAGTTCATGCAGGGAATCCAGCCACCATTGGGACTCTGGGGCACCAGAGTATGAAGAGAAAGGAACTGTAACAGACTTGTTTACGGAGTCTTTATTACATTTTCCTTATTAATAACAATTATTATTGTTATTTGATTTGGACCTCTTTTTCTCTGATAGGTGTCAAAAGAAATGTGGACAGTTTGTAGGCAATTGAAAATGACTATTTCCCCTAGTTGTCTTGCACCTAGCACTAATCTGGTCATGTCTATGAACAGGAATGAGGCAGAAGATACAAGACCCAGTGTACAGAGACAAACAGTAGCCCTGTACTTAAAGTGATACTGACGCTAAAAAAAACACTTTTTAAAATATGAATGTAAATTAAAAGTTACCTATAGGTCATGTTTTTTGCTGAGAGGTCTGTTTTTTTGTAAATAATTTTTACTTTACTGTCCCATCTCAGCCAACCGACTCCTGCTGAACAAATATGGCAGCCCCCTTATAGACGAGCACGGGGAGTTAGATGGGTAATGTAAAAGCTTTGAGCAAATACTTAACAGAAAAATACACTCCGTTGTGGAATAAATGCCAGATTGTACCAGTACTTTGCCTCTCTTAGTAAATCCACCTCTTTCTAACTTTCATAAATAATACTTTTTCATATGGAAGCTCCTGGAATGCAGAACTAATTCTCTCTCAGCCCCACCCTAAAACCAGCCCTGCTTCTGCCAGTTCCATGAGACCTTTTCAGTTGTTGATAAACCATCTCTCGTTTGAGTGTTCATTAGGAAATCACTCAGACTAGTGAGATGCACTTTGTTTTTTATAAAAATGATATTTATATCCAGAAAGTAGAGCAATATGGTAGAACTATAGCATCATGTTCTACATTTAAAATACCATCGAGGGCACTTGTTCATTCAGTCATATTGAATTAAGTATTGCTGACTTCATTTTGCCGCTCAGCTATTAAAATCTAAAGGACTTTTCAGTACCACATGAAGCAGATGTGTTTAATACAGATTCCCTTTTACTATTACATGCTCCTGTCCCTGAATGGCCCCTCTGCATATGTAGGTCACGCCATTAAAGGCACAGGGCTCATAAATCTTCCAGCAGTTTTAGGATGTGTGTTAGGATTACCGTAGAGATAAAATATTTCCATATACAGATTCCTCAAATGCTTATATTAGGCAATGTTTTGTTCTGCCTTTTTAACCCATATACTTTTGTTTTTAACATTAATCTAGGGCTGAAAGATAATGATTTTCAGGTCATATCTTTAAAAGCTTTACAACGTAAATCATTAACTGCAATGATCTATAATGCCATGATGCCCTAGATTTATGTTTGAGGTTACTGGGTCACATGCACAAATTAAAAGATGTAGTAAATGGAGCCGGGAGCCCCCTTCCCAATCTGAAGTTTAAAGTACCACTTGTTTGATAGGCTCAGTGACCATGGCAATTAAAAAGATGATTCATCACAAGCTAGAATTTTATGTTTGTTTTGTTGCTTTATATTCCTATTCATCTCAAGGTTTGCAACTTAAACCACTACAAATCACAATGGATTGCAAACTGCCTTTGAAATACCACCATCGCCATATTAAATGTTAATTTTAAGGGGATTTCCCCTTTAATAAAACAATTTCTATCAGTAATTCTGGATTTCAGATACATTCTAAAAACTTCTATTAATAAAGTGCTTGATAGAGCAACATGTTTAAAGCATACCAACAGAAGATCTAATCATGAGATCATTTCCAATATACATTGATTAGAATTTCACAGTGATTATAAAGATATTTATAAATGTAGTTGCAACTGAAACTCCCTTTTTGGTTCTGACTTTGGAAACAATGTAGTAGGTCTATTTTTTTCCAGATCAGCTGGGTTCTACTCCATTGTTTCAGGATCAGAACTGAAACTGGTGAACTCTGGTGTAGAGAATGTAAACAGCCAGACAGATAGGGGCAGATTTACTGAGGGTCGAATATCGAGGTTAATTAACCCTCGATATTCGACTAGGAACTAAAATCGTTCGACTTCGAATATCGAAGTCGAACAATTTAGCGCAAATCCTGTGATCGAACGATCGAAGGATTATTCCTTCGATCGAACGATTAAATCCTTCGAATCGAACGATTCGAAGGATTTTAATCCAACGATCGAAGGAATATCCTTCGATCAAAAAATCTCAGGCAAGCCTATGGGGACCTTCCCCATAGGCTAACATTGACTTCGGTAGCTTTTAGCTGCCGAAGTAGGGGGTCGAAGGTTTTCTTAAAGTGACAGTACTTCGACTATCGAATGGTCGAATAGTCAAAAGATTTTTAGTTCGAATCGTTCGATTCGAAGTCGAAGTAGTAGTCGAAGGTCGAAGTAGCCCATTCGATGG
Source organism: Xenopus petersii (assembly GCA_038501925.1). NCBI lineage: Eukaryota > Metazoa > Chordata > Amphibia > Anura > Pipidae > Xenopus > Xenopus petersii. Next base: position 102,393,779 of record CM076678.1, on the reverse strand, counting down.
TCGAAGAAGCCCAAAAAACACTTCGAAATTCGAAGTTTTTTTAATTCGAATCCTTCACTCGAGCTTCATGAATCGGCCCCATAATGTTTTTAAAAGCAAAAACAATACAAGTAACTTTAAAGGGGTTGTTCACCTTTTGCAATGTCCTACAAAAGAAGTATTTTCCCAAATGCATTTTACTATAATTAATTAAGGTAACTCTAGGCTATCCCATGTAGAGAAGGGTGTTGCCGCCTCTCCCCCACCTGTTGAAATGTAGAGATCAGCAACTGGGAAAGAACTTCTGTAAGGACAGTGTGACTTTAAGGGACAGATTTATCAAAGGTCAAAGTGAAAATTTTAATTTTTAAAATTCTAATTTCACGCAAATTTTTGGGTATTTCGACTAGGGAATAGTCCAAATTCGATTTGTATATGAAAAAAATTTGAAAATTCGAATTTTGAAATTTATCATGTACTGCCTCTTGAAATATTCGACTATTCGCCATCTAAAACCTGCCAAATTGCTGTTTTAGCTTATGGGGGACCTCATAAAACCTATTTGGAGTCAATTGGTCTACTTTGAAAAATGAAAGTTTTTTTGTTTGAAAAACGTTGAATCTAATTTGATCGAATGCGCTATTACTTGTTCGTACGATTTGAATTCGATCAAAAACTGACCTATTAAATTGAAAAAAAGATTTTTTAAAATAAATTTCAGCATCATATCACCTTGCAGTCTTCTCTAGCAATATGAAAGCAGGACAGGACTGTCTAGAAGCGGTTATTGGTATCCTTGATTATGTAATACTCATTCTGTTTATTCTGCTCACCCACCTATTTATGACGGAGATGTTTTATATATGCAAACAGTTTTACTCAGAGGACTATTCTCCTCACAAATAATGAAGATACCCACATTTTGTATGAGATTTATTGGATTCACTGTACTCGCCTTATGACTAACCTTATTTTTCCTTTCTGTATATGAAACTCCTTTTTTCTTTAAATAAAGAATATATAAAAAAAATAAATTTCAGTTTGTGTTTTTGAATTTGAATTTTGAAGTTTTTCGAATTCAAAATTCGCTCCTTGATAAATCCCCGTAGTGCTACTGTGCATGTTCAATCCCTGTGCTCGGTAGGCAATCGAATCACTGTTGTGCTAGTAAATTAAGCCAAGGCATGCACACTTGAGCATCACACTGCATTGTGCTTTACAGAAGATTCTTTTTTTTTTTTTCAATTTGACAATTTTTATTGTTTTGCAGAAAATAATCAAGAGAGAGAGAGAAGAAAGAAAAAGAGGAGTGGTGAGTCTCAGAAGGTGAGTAGTGAACGGGGGGGGAAGAAGAGAGGGGGGGGAGGAGGGGAGGAAGGAAGGGTACCGTAGATTGTCATCTGTATGGAGGGATACACAACCGCAGAGGATAATTACTCTATGCTGAATTCGAGTTGTTGTGGAGGATCTTCGTTATCTAAGTTATGTCAGATGTGAGATTTCAGTTTCCATTGTTTCCATAGTTTGTGGGTGAGTTGGTCTGATAATACTTGTTTAGAGGTTGTCGCAGCGAATCTTTCGTATACAAGATTGGAGTCAATAAGATTAATTAGATGTGTCTTGTTTGGAATTTCAGTGGATTTCCAATGTCGCGGTATCAATAGTCGAGCTGCTGTTAGTATGTGGAAGAATAGTTTTCTGCTTGGTTGTGCTATGTTGTCCAATCCGTAATTCAGCAGTGCCATTTCTGGTTGTAAGGGTATTGTTGTGTCGAAGATTTCCGATAATAGCTGATTCACTTCATGCCAAAAGGGCTGCAATACGTGACATGACCACCAGATGTGTAACATATCGCCTTTGGCCGTGTTACAGCGCCAACATCTGTCAGATACATTTGGGAACATTTTGCCGAGTACCGATGGTGTTTTGTACCATCTGTAGATTATTTTCTTGTTGTTCTCTATATGGTTGGTACACTTGGTGTATTTAGGAGCTATAGTCATTAAGCTGGTCCATTGTGTCATTGTGAGTTCGAAATGGAGGTCCCTTTCCCAATGTCGGACGTGCAGTGGTTTAGTTTCACTTAAGTCTGGCAGAATCAATTTGTAGACATTGGATAGGGCCTTCTTTTTACCTGCTCCGAAGAAGCATAGTTGCTCAAAGCGCGTTTGTGGTCTCAATAGACTACTTATATATGGACTTAGGTAGTGTCTCAGTTGCAGGTATTTGTAGAAGTCTTGTTTGGGTAAATTGAATTCCAGCTGCAGATCTGAAAATGATTTTAAAATATCATTGGCGAGGAGCTGGGATAGTGTTGTAATTCCTGATGCTACCCAATTTTTTAAGGAGAGATCTTCAATTTCGGTTTCTAAAATCCTGAGAGGAGAGTTTCTTGCTGGAAATGCATGTATATGACTATTGGTTTTAACTTGGTTCCATATCTTCAGGGCTGTCTTTGTTGTATGGTATAGGGTGTTGGATTTCGTGATTTGCGGCATTGTCTTGGCCCATACTAATTGCTGAAGTGTATACGGGGATAGTTGTTGTTGTTCAATTCCTAGCCACTGTTTGTGGTTTGGTGGGAGGTTCCAAAGTGTGAGTTGTTCCAGGATTGACGCCTTATAATAGTATTCTATACTTGGAACTCCGAAACCGCCTTCTTGTTGTCTGAGTTGCATTAGGCATTACAGAAGATTCTTAGCTGATCTCTGTATCTGCATAATGCAGGGAGATTGTCTGCGCACTAGTAATCTAATTATGTACCTCGCCAGGACCAAACATGGAAAAGCTTCAAGTTATCTGCTTATCTGCTGCCTTAGTTGAAAACCATAGATTTTTTTAAATTAAAACAATAATATGTTCAGCAGAAGCCTTTTTCATTGCATTCGTGTTAAAAAAGGGGTATGCTAACCACTTTTAAATAAATATATTTTTAGAAGCTTTCAGGATTGGGAAAACACATGGGTAATTGGCAGTATAGATCATTTAGGAATTGTGATCCCACACCTTATAATAAAATTATACCCCTGAAATGAGTAGTTAAGCAACAGTTTGTATCATACTAATATATAATTAAGTAAATATTGCCCTTTTACATCTTTTGCCTTGAACCACCATTTTGTGATGGTCTCTGAGATCACCTGACCAGAAATACTGCAACTAACCTAATATATATGTGTGCCCTTGGTTTGTTTGTGTATAACATGAATCGTAGGATCCTAGGGGGTGGCCCTAAGTTTTTAAAATGGAAATTTAGGATTACCCCATGGCACATACTGCAGATATTGGATCTGTTATCCAGAGTACTCAGGACCTGGGGGTTTCCCGGAAAAGGGGTCTTTCCGTAATTTGGATCTTCATACCTTAAAGGGGTTGTTCACCTTTGCGATAACTTTTAGTATGATGTAGAGTGTGATATTCTGAGACAATTTGCAATTGGTTTTCATTTTTTATTATTAAAGGTTTTTGCGTTATTTAGCTTTTTACTCAGCAGCTCTTCAATTTGCATTTTAAGCAATCTGGTAACTAGGGTCCATATTACCCTAGCAACCATGTATTGATTTGACTAAGAGACTGGAATATGAATAGGAGAGAACCTGAATAGAAGGATCAGTAATAAAAAGTAACAATAACAATACATTGGTAGCCTTACAAGCATTTGTTTTTTAGAAGGCGACGCCCATTTGAAAGCTGGAAAGAGTCAGAAGAATAAGGCAAATAACTTCAAAACTATAAAAAATAAATAATGGAAACCAATTGAAATGTGGCTAAGAATTAGCCGTTCTATAACATAATAAAAGTTAACTTAAAAGTGAACCAACCCTTTAAGGGGTAAATTTATCAAAGAGTGAAGTTCTGCCACTAGAGTGAAATTCCGCAGCTCTCAATTCATTTCTCTGGGATTTTGAAAGGTGTATTTATCAATGGATGAAGTGAAAGTTCACCCTTTGATAAATACCCCTATAAAAATCCCATAGAAATGAATGGAGAGTGGCGGAATTTCACTCTAGTGGTGGAACTTCACTATTAACTTCACTCTTTGATAAATATACCCCATTGTCTTCTAGAAAATCATGTAAATATTAAATAAACCCAATAGGCTGGTTTTGCCTCCAATAAGGATTAATTATATCTTAGTTGGGATCAAGTACAAGTTACTGTTTTATTATTAAAGAGAAAAAGGAAATAATTTTTAAAATTTTTTATTATTTGATTATAATTGAGTCTATGGGAGACAGCCTTTCCTTAATTCTGAGCTTTCTGGATAATGGGTTTCCGGATAAAAGATCCCTTACCTGTACTCAAAAAAAGTATATTATTATGGAAATGGTTTATTTACATGAAGCAGGGTTTTACATGAGCTATTTCAATAAATATATTTTTATAGAGACCTACATTGTTCGTAAGTATTGTTTCCTTTAAAGGGGTTGTTCACCTTTAAATTAACGTTTAGTATGATGTAGAGAGTGATATTCTGAGACAATTTGCAATTATTTTTTTATTATTTGTGTTTTTTGATTTATTTAGCTTTTTATTCGCAGCTCTCCAGTTTGCAGTTTGCAGTTTCAGCAGTGTGGATGCTATGGTGCAAAATACCTTAACCACCATGCACTGATTTAAATAAGAGACTGGAATATAAATTGGGGAGACCTAAATAAAAAGATGCCAAAAAAACCCAAAGCATTTGTTTTAGATGGAGTCTGAAAGCTGGAAAGAGTCAGAAGAAGAAGGCAAATAATTAAAGAATTATAAGAAATAATGAAGACCTAGGGGCTGATTCACTAAGGGTCGAATATCGAAGGTTAATTAACCCTCGATATTCGACTAGGAATTGAAATCCTTAGACTTCAAATATCGAAGTCGAAGGATTTAGCGCAGATAGTTCGATCGAACGATCGAAGGATTATTCCTTCGATCAAACTAATAAATCCTTCGAATCGAACGATTCGAAGGATTTAAATCCAACGACCAAAGGAATATCCTTCGATCAAAAAAAGTTAGCCAAGCCTAAGGGGACCTTCCCCATAGGCTAACATTGACTTCAGTAGCTTTTAGATGCCGAACTAGGGGGTTGAAGTTTTTTTTAAAGAGACAGTACTTCGACTATCGAATGGTCGAATAGTCGAACGATTTTTACTACGAATCCTTCGATTCAAAATCGTAGTCGAAGGTCGAAGTAGCCCATTCGATGGTCGAAGTAGCCCAAAAAAAAAAAAAGTTTTTTTACTTCGAATCCTTCACTCGAAGTTAGTGAATCGGCCCCCTAATGTCTAGAATCGTCCATTCTATAACATACTAAAAGTTAACTTAAATGTGAACCGCCCCTTTCAGATATACATGACTGTACACTGTGTGCAACAGTTTATTCCAATTGTACTGTACTGCCTATTTATTCATGAGTGTCTATATTATCTCTAAGTTCCTATATATATCTGTCACTAATTTGCTGGATGTCTTCTAATATTATTTTTTATATTTCAGAGAATGATCTAAAATAAGCTCAGCCTGGTGAGTCATTCTGAACCACTGACTTGCGCCTCTGTCGTGCCTACCATGTTATATATACTGTTGGGGGTGGTTATAATGACAAGAATATCACTAGTGTTTCATGGCATGTTCTGCAGTAGCTTAATACATCTGATTGATTGATAATGAAGTGATTGCTTTACGTGAGTTTTCATTTCTCACCAAAATATAATGATTATTTGGATAATGTGGCTATCCATGTACAAAGCTATAGATGCTAAACAAATAAATGAAAATACCTTATAGCAAATTACATTAAAAAAACACTGTGTAATGAAATGCAAACTATAGTGCTTGTGTCTCATTAATTCTGAGTAAGCTTTTGTTATTGACAATCCCTTATACTGATATTCTCATCACAATATTACCAGTTCTTTCAACGTGGATTTAAGGAAAAAATAGAAAGAGCAAGGAAATAAAAGGGTGATGGAAGAACAAATTAGAAGGGAAACACAGATCATTTCTGTCTACCCACCCATGTACAATAGATTAAAAATGCACATTATTCTGTGTTGTAAGCTTTATGAGTATTGTTAAGCTTCTTAACTGGGCAGTATAACTCCTCATCTATTGGTTCAATTATTTATCCCTATTATTTTCAATAACGCAACATTTTAAAATAAAACCACATTCTACTTCCTTAAAGCCACATTCTACTTCCTTATAACCAAAAACAAAGTCAAACAAACTACAGTCTGCTGAGAAGCCCTGTCTGTATAGATAAACATTTTCTATTCCCACAGCCTATTCTAATTTTAGATAAAAAGCAGCTCACTATATAGTGGGCTGCTGGTTTGTTTGACTCTGTATTTTAATTCATTTTCCCTAGTGCACAACCTCAGTTTTAAAGAAATGATATCGCTTATCTCAGTTTGTCCAGATGTGTAAGAAAGTAAGACACATACTGAATGGATTAAATTGTTTTGCACAATTTTGTGTCACTGGCAAAAAATATACATTGATTTCAATTCACTTTTGGGAGCTGTTCAGTGCTCCTATATAAATTAACTAGAAAATTGAGCTCTCCGCTGTAAACGTTATAAATGTATTTATAATCCAAACATTAAAAAAAATCAACATTTACGACATTTATTTTACAAATAAACTAGTAAAAATATATATTATTGTCCATAGATTGAAATATATTCAAGCTGGACAACTATGTTAAAATCATTGGTTCACTGCGATCTTAGGATTTAAATCTTTTGATTTCAGGATAAAGGGCCCTTGCCAAAAAATTATGATCCTATAACTGTAGATGCATCTGTTTTGGAACATAATCATAATGAAATGAAAAAATGAAATCAAGGCAGTAGTTAGATTTAGACATAAAAACAGCCATTGTTACAATTATTTGTAGAGACAGGAAGCTTAATTAAGAATTATACAACTTATTTATTGACGTCCCTGTCTCTGCTAATATAGTGAGGTACTGGCATAAATGCTTACAGGGTTTAACCCAATAGTTAGTGTTATTAGCATATATTTATAAAGTGCAAGATATTTTCTACAGCTGTAATATGGGTGTGGATGGTGTATACCTCTTACATACAAATAACATACAAATATTGACTCATACAGGAGGTAAAGTGGGACAGGTTCAGTTTGAGGCATGAAACCCATTCTTATGTCCTCATAAAAATTTCTACTTTTTATGTTATTGACGGCCATTCAATAATGACTGTCAGCAGGGTGGCACTCTGGGATCACAAATCCTTGCAGCAAAATGAATTGCTAGTGATGGCTCATACACCTCAGCAACCGCTCCTCCTCTGCCTCGCCATTCTGTCAATCCCTGCACTGGCTTCCGTTACCTTTCAGAATCAAATTCAAATTAATGACACTGACTTTCAAAGCACTTCACAACTCTGCTCCACCCTACATCTCTGAACTCATCTCTATATACTCACCCACTCGCTTACTACGCTCCTCTACTGACCTCCTACTCAACTCTTCTCTCATAACCTCCTCACATGCTCGCATTCAAGACTTTGCAAGGGCTGCACCCCTCCTCTGGAACGCTCTCCCACGGTCTGTCCGACTTTCTCCCACCCTTTCTACTTTCAAAAAATCTCTGAAAACGCACTTCTTTCGAGAAGCCTACCCTCACTCCGCTTAACTACCAAACGCAACACCACATACAATACCACATTTCTCACCCACTTACTTCGATCTTGCCCACTCCCACACCTTGTGTATTACTCCCTCCCCTTTAGACTGTATGCATATGCATAGGGCCTTCCTCGCCTTTTTGTACCTGTATTGATTGTGATGTCTGTTACTCCATATATTCTATATATGTAATTTGTGTGATGTAGTTGTATAATCACATTTACTTTACAGTGCTGCGCAATATGTTGGCGCTATATAAATACATGTTAATAATAATAATAATAATAATAATAATACCCACACAAATACAAAGGATGCATTCTGCTAAACATAATTTCTATTTACTCTTTCTTTATTGCCAACAATTTTGTATTATGTTACATTTTTCTTTACCGCTAATAAATTATTTAGGGATTTGGGTTGCGTTATTGCATCTATGCAAATTTGTGGATTGTGCTCCTTTTTATTATGCAAAGATTGTGAGGATTGGATTACATTTTTAAAACAGTAGGCACCTTTCTCCATTCATTGTACAGTTCTTGCATTTCAAACCATGGCATGAAGCCTGACACACTAAGGTAAAGGAAAGCTGATCCAGGACACCTGATCTACATAAGGTAACAGAGCAGGAACAATTACTTAATGGAAAGAAGGTTGAGACCCAATAACCTTACTTCTGTGCTGACAAAATATTTATCTTCAGCTTACTGAACCATTTTTAGGATCTGCAGTGACAAATGATAATTTAGGAGTGTTTACCCCTTCCTTGTGAAAAGTGAAGCTAGAGGAGCTGTCCAAGGTAGGATTCTCTGTAACTTCTTTCCTCCTACACTATATTTTCCTGTTGGCTCTCAAATTAACACCCACGCAAAAATGACTTGTGTTATGCCTTAAAACATCTTGAATGTTCTCTCGCTTATATATAGGTTACGCTCAGAATATACAAGTGCAATTAAAATATAATGTGTTGGAAAGATGCATTCTTCAGCTACATATAAGGCTTCTGTGAAAAAATATACAGTGTCGGCCGTGTTGTAAGGAAAGATATCAATGGCAACTTGCCCATCAAGTGTTTTAACCTTTGACTGTTAAGGTATCTGCAAATGCACTTCTAATGTGCTTCCTTCTGAACATTGCAGTGGTGCTGTGTTGTCTGCCAGTAAGGTAACATAGTAATTTGATGTCAATGTGAGAGCTCTTTTCATTCATTTAGTACAGATATGGGTTCTCTTATCTGAAAAGACAGCTCCTAATTATAGGAAGGCCATAGAGTTCCTTTTAAATAAAGCATTTAAAAAAATGATTTCCTTTATCTCTGTGATAATAAAACAGTATCTTATACCTGATAGTAAGCTGTGTACATTTTTGTTGATGGAGAAACAATCCCTTATTTATAAAACCCCAGGTCCCAAGCATTTTGGATAACAGATCCTATACTTACACTATGCTTTATTTGTATTCCTTTATTGGAATTCAATTCAAGCACAAAAATAATCCCTATAACTAAACATGACTAGTAATACAAAAAAATTAAATGTATTCATATACATTAAAATATAATCTAATGTAGCAGTTGAGGCAGCCATGCAGGATCTTGTTCAGCATACATAGAAGAAAACACACAAGGTCTCATATACTGTATATACGATAGCAGCCGCAATTGTGGTTGTACAAAGTAAGGATGCAGTCATTGTACTTATTGGTACCATTCATTAGTTCCAGGTTTCTTCTGATGAATCGTGCAAGTGTGCCTGCTTTTGCAGGGGATATTGGAGCTAGGTGACAATAATTTCTAGGTTATCACTGCAGGCTGTGTCAATTGGTGCACCAGACTTGCACCTAAAGAATTTTAATGCCAAGCCCAGAAAATGATGCCATCCCAACTGTATTGAGCCCAATTGTGCCTGCTTTGTATCAAAATGGAGGTGCAATTGCATGTGTTTTACTGTATTGGATAAAATTGTGGTAGGCTCATCCAGATACAGCTGCAATTATGCTGAGGTTGTGGGGGAGTTTTTTTACCTACAATGCAGTGTAGTGGATTGCATTTTGCACTGCAGTTGCATTTGCAAATAAGCCCATTGGTTAAAAGCATGAAACACATGCTGTCCTTGGGGAAGGAAATACTACTGCTCATTTTCTAAAGAAAATACAAAAATCTACATACTGGAATACAACATGCTTCACCCCACTGACACCAATGTAGGCATTTTTCACTGATAACCAACATTCTGTTCTGAGTTTCCAAATCCAAGTGAAGTTTACTGTTTAGCAGTTGCTAGGGCTGCACCAAAGCCAAGATTTAGTTTGACCTTTAGTAAAATTCCATTTTTTGCAGGCTTTGGATTTGGCCAAATCCTTAGCGCTTAGTCAAACTGAACCCTAAAAGTGACACTTGACAAAGGGCGCTGCCCGAAACATGTTGTGTATCTCTATCCCCAATAAAGAAACTATTGCAGTCTAGTTGCTGCTTTGGATGTGTCCCACACCTTCATATTTTCTACAGTTTGACTAAACTGGGATATCAAGCACAGGATATCCCGTGGGAAAATCCGACCAAGAAACTAGGTGAGCTCCACGTGTATTCTTATTTGCATGAACCCTAAAAGTCAAGTGACTTTAATAACTGCTTGGTGCTAATTTTATTTTGCTCAAATCGTGTGATAGTTTTAAGGGATTCACTGAATTCTTGATTCGGTTCGGGATTTGCCAAATCTGAGCCTTTTTCAGCACAATTCATCAGAATCCATGTGTCTAGCCAAAGCGAATCCAAATCCAAAGAATGTCTAAAAAAATCACATTGTTTCCATAATACTATCACTAATTTGCATATGCAAATTGGGGTTCAGATTCCATTTGGGATTCAGCTGATTCCTAAAAATAAAGAGTCACTGGATCCCAAATCATAAATGAGCCCTATATTGTTTGCAGCTACAGTATATGCTAGTACCTGACTTTTACTAAAATGGTACATTGTACACAAAACCACATTTTTGGGGGGCACTGTTAGCAATTGCTATTAGGAATCAGAAGTAAAATGTTCATAAATTCTGTTGCATTAGGTCACTCTGTAACTAATTTACAAAACATCTGTCCCATCAGAGCAATTGTATAGATATTCAGTAGACACGACACTGCAAATAATTTGAAGTACTGTCATTTATTTTTTATCTGAAGCCACTATAAACTATAAATGCTTATACATCTCAGGATGTATAGAGTGCTGGGACATTATTGATTAATTAAATGATGACATTTTCCACCTTTATACAGTTCAGTTATGTGTGACATTTAACTTGTTGAATAAGATTGGAACAAGCCTCTGTACATATACCGAATAATTAATTTTGGTTAACTAACACAGAAGCTCAATTGAACTAATGCAGTTGCCTTTATAAATGTAGAGGACTGAAGGTTTAGTTACCCTTTAGTCCACTAAGTTTTAGACAGATAAGTATGGTCCTAATACTTAGTTAGGAGGGGAAGCTGTTTACCAAACCAGGGTTAAAGCATTTTCCTGGTAGTTCAGTAGCTGGTCCTACTGTGGTTCTAGTCTTTAAAGGGGTGGTTCACCTTTCAGTTAACTTTTAGTATGTTACAGGATGGCTAATTCTAAGAAACCTTTCAATAAGTTATCATTGTTTATTTTTTATATATATTTTATAGTGTTTGCAATATTGTTATTTCTACTTTTTATTGCTCGTCTTTCTATTCGGGCCTTATCCTATTCATATTCCAGTCTTGTTTTCAAATCAGTGTATGGTTGCTAGGGAAATTTGGACCCTAGCAACCAGATTGCTGAAACTGTAAACTGGAGAGTTGGTCATCATCAGGGGAATAAAATAAACAGATAAGGCCTTATCTTCGAATAAATATTTTAAAATATTTTTGGGAGTGTGCAAACCTTTTCTATTTTGGTTTTCATGCTTTGGATACAAATGGGTGGCTTTTTTACAATAACACCTCAATGATATATTCTTGGGTGTGCTCTCCAAGGAAAGTAAGTAAGCAGCAGTGAGTTGATGCCTCTCACAAATATAACCTTTCTTCCTTTGTAATACTTCTTTGTAATACTTAGCTCTCTAGCCCAAGACTAAAGGGGTCTCTGTTTGGTAGGACTCCTTTCCCTGGGGTCCTAATGTGAAGGAATCATGTGGAAACTACTGTCCAGTCCCAAAAAAAAACAGACTGTTTAATCAGTCACATAAGTCCCTGTCCCATGGGAGCTTAGTGTCAAAGTCATTCAACCCAAAAGTATGCTTTTGGTCTGTGGAAATAAATTAGAGCAAACAGAGAGATCTCCGTCCTTTCTTTATGCAGGGAGCACTTTTGTTTGAGGCAATTCCAAGACTTCAGTGCTGGAAGGGCATATTGAAAACTGTAAATATTTTTATTAACTATGTGAAAACACCTTGCCTCTAGACTCGTGTTTTTATATCCATGTTAATGATCAGCTCAAGTGACCACTAACATGCCCACAGTGTTCTATTTGCCACAATACATTATTTTTTCAGAGAAACAGAGGGTTTGAACTTGTTCCCTTCCCCATATTTGTTTCTGTCTCCTCTTTCTAATGAATTGTAGGCTCTTTGGGACAGAAACCATATCCCAACTGTATATTAAAACTATTTTCTAGCATTGTTTTTTCACTAGCATTTATCATACCTATGCCCATGTTTGTGGTACTATTTTAATGAATACAATAAAATGCAACAGGGGTCATTTACCACAACAAATGCACTGGGCTGTTTTGAGCACAATTGTCATTTTTTTGATCCAAAATGTGTTTTTCCCCTAGATTCCAGCATAATTGCAGTTGCAAGGGGTAGATTTAGCTAGTGCAATTGCAACAGCTGTGACCGTTGTGCTTGCACATTGGTTTTTGGTGTGCTTGGAGAGTGACATGCTCACTATTCTTTTGCCGCAATTCCCTATGAAGACAATGGCCACTCTTTGAGCCTGGTGCACGTTCAATGGTTTCCACCATGTATCCGTTTACTCACAGTTTTGAAATATTGACAGCACCAGTCATAGATTTATTTTCTTAAAATGCCTTTATTGAGACAGGGGTTCAGACCCCAACACATTTGGCAACGTTTCAGACCGCCATCGGTCTTTTATCAAGCCACCTTTTTTTTTATCAAGGTGGCTTGATAAAAGACCAATGGCGGTCTTAAAACTTTGCCAAGTGTATTGGGGTCTGAACCCATGTCTTAATAAAGGCATTTTAAGAAAAGAAATCTACGACTGGTGCTGTCAATATTTGAAAAATAATGAGTGCACGTGTACCAACTTTTTTCAGTTTTCTTTCTATGGTGTAGGTGCAGACATTCTGTGTAATTTTATACAAACCTTATTTACAGAGGTATTTCAATGTAAAACCCCCGCTCTATTCGCATTGCATCTTAAGATGCATTACATCAGTCCTTTTGAAATAAGACTATAGTAGCAATATGGCTAAATTCATATTGTGTTGCAATGAAGGGTTTGTAGACCCAAATACATGTATAGCTTTGTGGATAAAGTAACTTTCTTATATGCAATTAATTAAAAATGGCCAATGATTTTTAAGTTATTTTTGCTATTTTTTGCACTTCTAGTTTTGACTTCATTTACCATTGGAACAATGTTGTAGAATGTTGTAGAATTCAACTGTCTCCTAGCAAAGACTTCTGGGAGAAGAATCACAAAATTGAGCAAGGAATTGTAGGAAGCTGACAAAGTGTTGTTGTATGTAGCATAATCTGCCAGTACTGCATAATATATGGGTTGCACTTGGGCTGACATGGGCATCATTCAGAAAGTGCAAAGCAGGAATACCAGAGGATCAAGGTGCAAAAGAGCCCTATATGTACTGCTTGATGGATATTTTATCAGGCTCAAAGTGCACCTTGTACCTGCCCATTAGTGATGTGAGGGTTGACTCAACACCTGTCTGGACCCACTTTACAGCCAGTTGGGTGGGTTTTGGTTGAAATTTGGGCAACCATTATTGGTTAGGGTTGGGTGCAGGTCAGACTGGGGAAATGCACTCCTCCACTGCTCCTGAAGATTCCCTGTCTTGGAACCAAAGGTGCCCACAAAGTAGCGTACATAGTGGGAAGATATGGGTTCCGGTTGGGTACGGGTCCTACAATGGCAACATTTTGTGGGTATGGGTTGGGTGTGGGTTAAGGTGTTGCAAGTTAAGGTGTAGTGGGTTATGGTCTGGTATGGGTTGAGTAAATATGTTATCTCCTGTCTATTAATGTTATAGCCATCTCAAAGGAGAAACAAAGACATACTAAAACTAAAAACAGTTTATAAAATTTTTTTTTAAACATTACCTGCAATTGAGTTATTCATTAGTAACTGAGCCAGCTCTTAATGTTAGAGTAGCCAACATCACACTGATCGGTGCTATATGGAAGTCTTTGTACTCACAGAGTCAGGTGGGAGAGTTCTGGATCACAAACACTGCCATCACTTGTAGATCTGTTGTGCCATGTGGCTCTTACATAATCATATTGTGAGTGGGAACACATTTTCTGTACAATGTACTCCTGAAAAAACATGCTGTTTCAGTCTGGCACGGTGGAAAAATAATCAGCCTTCCATGGGCCAAATTATTTTAACTGCTTTTTTGAATTAAAAATTATAATGCTGCCTGCTACATTTCCAAGCTTTAGCTAATCCATCATAGTCATTAATAACACTGACACTTGACGAATATCACTGCCTACCACCATGTTTGTACAGAACATTATTCATTATATTAATTAGCATCTCATACTATGTTTTGTTCACTTTATATGAGGCTCTCTTAAGATTGTTACCCAGCAGCACTCAAGCCATTGACGCATTTGCTTGTGATACCTGAAACACTGGGATTAAATCATAGAATACATTTCAAAGGTTTTACAGATGAACCCACCATTGCATTTATTCTTCATCCTACACGCTCATTAGATATAGTTCACCAATGCACTGTGCATATAATAACTTTTCATATTCATATACAGCAACACCACCAATTTGTTTCACTTGATTATACTTCTAATTTAATTCTACTTCATCTGCCTACAAATTACTTCTGTAAACTGTATCAAAGGCCCAGATGGGCTTTCACAAAATAGTTTGAAGTCGCCTAATATGGAGCAGCTTAATAATACAACTATATCAGTTTTCTTCAGTTAGAATTTCTATACAAAAACAGACATTTCCAGTAAATATTGTACTGTGATCAACAAATATGCTAAGTACTGTTCTTTCACTTAGGTGCATGTATTGTTATTACATCCAAGGTTGTTAAATAAAAAAAACTGCAGGGCAATCTGTGCTGCTTCAGTCCTAAGGCTCATGACTAGTTGTAGAGAAATGTGTGCACGCTGCTGCTGGCTGATTGTATAAGATTCTATAATATAAATCATCATGCTCCTGTGTATATTGGATTGTGAAAATAGATAGAGATGCTATCTACTACACTTGAAAATTTTAATTTGTCATCTTACAGTTATCACATGTTATCAGAATTATAATTGGGGTTATGATTGGATTCAATTCCACAGAATAACCATCATGGTTGAGTAAGAGAGGTTTAAAGATCTGAAAAGTCCTTCGAAATGCGAGTCAGACATCGAGAGCCCTCCTAAAACAGAAAGCATTTACATGCCTAAAGCTATACACATTTTAAAAGCACAAATTAACCCTTACTTAAGGAATTATGGGCAGGCACATGCAAACTATTCTATAATGTCCCTGTGGCCAACTATGCATCCAGAACCACTAATTTAATAGTACAGATATAGCCTAACAACTCAGAGCCACATATACAAACTTGCAGAGTGCCTGTTCCTATCTCTTTATATCTCAAGATATTGGAGTTTGGCTTTATAGCATGGATATGGAGAGCAACGAAGCAGAAAAGTCTTCACGGCTAGGATGAGAAGGGCTAAAAGGAGCCTTACAATGCAATGCATGTAGTGAGAGTCTTCTTAAAACACAAGGGGGTCATCTATAAAGTTTGTGCAATGCATATTTATTCGCAAATGGTTGTATTACCCATATTTTTTCCTGAATGCTAATGTATTCCACTGCTCTACCCATCTTTCCATTTTTTGCAAACACGCACTGTGAATAAATTTTCGCAAATGGCTCACAAATGAGATGGGTGTTTGCGTGAGTGTGCCCACTGTGCGAGGTTGATATGTGTATATATATATATATATATATATATATATATATATATATATATATATATATATAGACAAATACAAGATTCCTCTGCACTCAACCCATTATCAATATATTTAAGACAGAGACATTTTGTGCATACTGCTACTGAAAAATGCCTTACCCTTTAAACAAAACAGGGATTGTTTGTCCATATATTGCAATATATTTAAGCTGGCCAACTACGTCAAAGTCATCCCATATCTGGCCAGTCCTATGCTCAATTTTCATCTGATTCATTAAGAATTCTATGGTTTCATTATACATTTTATAAAAGGGACTAATACGTTTTACCTGCAACTTACTAGCTGCTTTCGAAAGTAAAACTCCCAACCTTGGCTGCCCTTTTATTAAACACCAGTGGGATCACCTGACTATAGTTGGAGAGGGTGGGAGCTACAACATGGAGCTGGTCACTGCTCCTGTAGAACTATAGCAAACAAGGGAAAGTTGTGCTCACCACTATTTTTTAAAATCATTAGGCGGGGGTGCAATGAGGGTGTGACCACAAAATACATATAGACAAATACAAGATTCCTCTGCACTCAACCCATTATCAATATATTTAAGACAGAGACATTTTGTGCATACTGCTACTGAAAAATGCCTTACCCTTTAAACAAAACAGGGATTGTTTGTCCATATATTGCAATATATTTAAGCTGGCCAACTACGTCAAAGTCATCCCATATCTGGCCAGTCCTATGCTCAATTTTCATCTGATTCATTAAGGATTCTATGGTTTCATTAAACATTTTATATTTTATATATATATATATATATATATATAAAGTCCAGAGCTGGTGCACCCGTCACTCGATGGTAATGCCTGGGTGCTGGTTAAAAGAAGTAATCTGTAACGCACAAAAGAACAATTGTTAGCTTTATTATGACGTTTCGGCTCCTAAACTCGAGCCGTCATCCTGATATATATATATATATGCCAACATCTATTTTAATTATAGATTTTAGTATCACTATAGCCTTGGATATTATGCTTGTCCAAGAAATCATCCAAGCCCTCAATCTACCATAATAGTTTAAATCTTCCATACTTTTAACCAGTTTAGTTGCATCTATCTGCACTCTTTCCAGCTTATTCATATCGTTTTTAAGGACTGGAGCACAAAACTGCATTGCATACTCCAGGTGATACCTTACGAGGGAGCTATAATTATGTTTATAGGCATAATTATGTTTTCACTCCTTGAGTTAATGCCCTTTTTTATGCAAGACAGAACTTTATTTACTTTAGTAGCCACAGAATGGCATTGCATGTAATTAGACAACTTGTTATCTACAAAAACACCAAGATCCATCTCAATTAAAAAAAAACCCCAACACACTGCCATTTAGTGGATAACTTGCATTTATATTATTTTTGCCAAAGTGCATAACCTTGCATTCATTCCAGTTTGCAGATTTCTAGTCAAATCACTCTGCAAAGAGGCAGCATCCTGCATGGAACTTATAGTTCAGAACATTTTATAGATCAGAAAATTAATAAACAAGTGGAAAAGCAAAGGGCCTAGTACAGAGCCCTGTGGTACTCCATTGAAAATACTGGTCCAATCAGAAAATGTTCCATTTACCATAACTCTTTGTAAACTATCCTTCAGCCAGTTCTCTATCCAATTACAAATATTCAAATATATCCAATATTCCTTAGTTTAACAGTTAACTATCTATGTGGTACTGTATCAAATGCTTTAGCAAAGTCCAAGTATATTTACTGCCATTGCAGAGTCAAGGGTCCTGCTCACATCCTCATAACAAACTCATAGTATTATGACTTGCAATGAAGTAATCTCAGGCCACAAATGCCAGGGCATAGGGCGGAAAAATATGAGAGATGGCATGCCGCCCAACCGTTTTCTGAGGAGCACTGGGGACGTACAGCTTTCTCATTGAGAGGAGGGAGTGCGGGTGCTTGGACCATCCAGCATTGGGGAGATATAGAGGGGCGTGGCCTAGGGGCAATTTGGCAGGAAATCTGGCCCTGACTATATTATATTATATATATATATATATATATATATATATATATATATATATATATACTGTATATATATATATATATATATATATATATATATATATATATATATATATATATATATATATATATATATATATATATATATATATATATATAACCCTCTCACAAACCGCACTCCAAGGACTTGTAAAGTGTCAAAATTCAAAATGCCTTTATTTCAACGTTTCGGCTCTAACTCGTGAGCCGTCTTCAGGAAAGTGACACTTTCCTGAAGACGGCTCACGAGTGAGAGCCGAAACGTTGAAATAAAGGCATTTTGAATTTTGACACTTTACAAGTCCTTGGAGTGCGGTTTGTGAGATGGTTATACAGTAATATTTTACCAGCACCCAGGCGGATGTTTATTGTTTGGAAGAGAGTGCACCTGACTAGGACTGTTATATATATATATATATATATATATATATATATATATATATATATATATATAATATATTAACTATATTATCCCTTAATATCGATTTGAAAGCTTTCCGAACACTGACGTCAAATTAACCAGCCTACAGTTTTGAGACAGAGAATGAGATTTCTTTTTGAATAGTGGCACCACATTAACAATATGCCAGTCTCTTAGCACCATACAAGACCTTAATGAATCCTGAAAAATTAAGTAAAGAGGTTTGCAATCACAGAGCTAAGCTCGTTTAGTACCCTGGGATGTATACCATCTGGTCCTTGATATTAATTTATCTTTAAATGTTCTAGTCTCTTACTTACCAACCTCAACACCAACAGTTCTCTCAAACCACAAAGATTTTGCTTTGTGATGGAGTTCCTTGCTTACAAGGGGAATATACTGGCATGTATATTTATTAAGCAGCATTTAAAAGACATACCATTTTCAAGCCTGTGAAAAGTCTTTCTCAGTTAATATGTTGCAGAGATGCCCTTATACTGACAAAGCCTGCATGTCTAAAGTTTAGTGTTTAAGTCAAATTAAAAGGACTTGCTGTGTTTCTTTTTTTCTTGAAAACATTTCACCAGTCATCCAACTGGATTCCAATTCAGAATAACTTGTGAAATAGGATCTTTCTTCGGAAATATATACTCTGCAATGTTGTTCCAATAAGCCAAGAATCTGGACTTGGCAATCTTCAAACATGTGTCCTTTTTCTTTTAGATGTGTATACTGCTGAGTCCTGACCAGAGGAGCTGGCTCTTCTGTGGTGCGCCATATGCTGGTGTAATTGTTATTTGGTTTCTCCCACATACAAATCAGAACACTCCTCACTGCATTGCACTGCATACATTTCATGTGCTTTGGGGTTGGGTCGTTTGGGTGAACTAGTTGCTGCCTCAGTGTGTTGCTGGGTTTAAAGCAGATAGGGATGAGATGTTTATTAAAAATCCTTCTAAGTTTTTCCAACATCCCAGCTACATATAGGAGGACCAAGTTCTTTCTCCTGTCCTGTTTTCCACTTCACCAGTAGTCTTGGTGGTATTGCTTCTCTTTCTACCAGTTTTCACAAAGGCCCAATCTGGATACCCACATGTCTTCAGGGTCCCTCTGAGATGTTCCATCTCTTTCAACTTAGCTTTTTATGATTGGCAACCCCATTACCCCAGTCAATGTCTGGATAACTGAAGTCACCCATAATAATAACTTGACCTACAGTAGTTGTTAAGCAGTCTCCATTTGTAATAGAAGTTGGGCCTCAATCATGTCACTTATTTGACGTGGTTTGTAGCATACACCAATGATAATTTGCTTTGTAGATTTTTGCCCAGTCGAAATATCAACCCAAAGGGATTCCACACCCTCCCCAGTGCCATCCATGGTTATTTCTTTAGAGCACTGCTGTAATTCCGGTTTTACATAAATACAAACTCCTCCACCCTTTTTAATCCCTCTGTCCCTCCTAAAAAGAGTGCAGCAAACTGGCAGCCCAGTCACAGGTTTCATCCCACTAAGTCTCAGTGATACCATTTATATCATGGTGTCACGGCCGGCACCCAATACCAGAACAGGTGCCAAGTACCCTGGTCTCGGCTCGGCTTCACCAGTAGTGTGACCACCGTAGGGCTTCGGGAGGAGCCCTCAGCTTACTTGGGTGCCACCTGGACTTAACGAGGGGTACAAGGCAAGATGTTCTGGCTAGCAGAGTGGCACGGCAGGTAGAAAGTCTTTTGGGCCGAAGGTCATGGTACAAATGGAGCAGGCAAGAGAATCGTCAGACAGGCAGGGTCGAGGCAGGCAGATATCAAGAATCGTCAGGCAAGCAAGGGTCAAACCGGGTAATCAAACAGATGGGGTCAGGCAGAAAGAGTAGTCGAGATGCAGGCAAAGGTCAGGATTCGGATATCAGAATAGTCAGGAACAGGCAGGGATCAAAACCGGAATAGCAGATACAAAATACTCAGGAACAGACAGCACAAGGCTTCAGGAACCACCAGAATCAAGATTCTATCACGGGCACTGGCTGGGAGTATGAATGGGCCTTAAATACTTTCAAATTTCGCGCCAAAACGTGCGCCAATGCGCGCTGGCGTAATCATGCCAGCGCACCTGTACCTTTAAGAGGTGCGCAGGCGCGCCGCGCGCGCCCTAAGAAACCAAGATGGCGCTGGAGGCAGGAGAAGGAGTGCGGCGGCATGGCGGCCGTCCACGCCGCCGCACCACTAGACCACCAGGTATTTTTATTACACATGGTTATTAGTAAATGCAATTAATTCTAGCTCTCCCATTTTATCCCCAAGGAAAAATAAGTCCAGCGCTCTAGGAACCCAAACCCTTCCTTTTAACTCCATAAGCTCCCACTGTGTTCCTATACTTGCATGCGGCACAGGCAAAATTTCTGAAAAAATTACATTGGAAGACTGTCCCTAAATCTTGAGCCTAGATCCCTAAACACATTCTTTAAGGTTCGCCATCTACAATATATGTTTTCATTAGTACCAATGTGTATTAAGACAGCTAAGTCATGCCCAGCCCCACCCAATACTTTCTCTAACCAATCAACCACAAGTTGAAAGCTGGCACCAGGAAGACAGCAAACTGTCCGGTTGTAGCAATCTGAACGACAAATTACCCTATCCACTTTCCTAATAATTGAATCCCCTATAACCACAATCTGTTTGTGGCCTAGCTCTGCGCTCCTACCCACCACTACTAGAGAAACTGGTCTCCTGTCTGTTAGAGAGATCAGTCCCATCTAAAACTGCCAATCCAGAGTTTACACTCCCACCTTCTTCACACAATCTGGTGATCTTTTTAGCACTCATAATCCCAGTTACAGATCAACAAACAAGAACCCAAAAAAAATAGAATACATAACAAATAGTTTACGTTTTTTGAACTCCTGTGTTTGTAACTGCACTTACAGAGTCCCCACTAACTCCTGTGTTTGTAACAAAAATGAACCCAAAGTAGTTAACTATACACACCTTTATCCAAAATAACGGTTAATTAAAAAAATACTTATTCTTTTTGTTGATTTGATTGCTCAGTTGCTTTCATCAGTCACCAGCCTGCTAGTAAGCAGGAATACTATAGTCCTATCAATGTCAGTATTAGTAACTAATAAACCCTGTGTTTTAAATTTTTTGTAAACTACCCTTCCCCTCAGCATTACCTGGGAATTCAATGCACGAACCAGGCAGGTAATGGAGTTCTGTTTACAGTTTTATTCCAGCATACTGTATAGGAGGATATAATAATATAGTGAATAAAGTACCCCCTCTATTAAAATATAAGGATATTATAAGTTACAGAGGAGTTTCATCACCATCTAAAAACATGAGGCCAAAGGGGGTACTTTATTAATTATAATACACAAATTTCAGTGAGTCATGTGACAGAAATGACATCAGAACTCACCGTTTATAACTGATGACATCAGAACTCACCGTTTATAAGGATATAATTTACAAGATATTCATAGCTTTTGTGTATTATATACAGATATCGACTAATAAAGTCACAAACTTACTTCTGTATGTTTGGTTTCCATTTAGGTGTTTTGATTTAAGTTATATTTGTGTGTAGATGGCTCCTCTAATTAAGTCTCCTTTACAACCACATCTACAAGTACAGCAATTAAAAATGGATGCAAATCTATTTGTGTACTAAAGTAATTCATTAAAGATACTTGCAGCCAAATATTCTTCTTGCAGCACGTGCACTTGCATCCACCCAGCTTGCTATAATGAATAATGACCAATGCATAAATTCACCTACTAACCCAGCCAACTGCATCTTTCTATTACTTATATTCCCAGCCCCCGCCCTGATCTTAACAGACTGGATGCACCTAGATACTCCCTACCTACTGGATGCTTTCAATAGAAAATATTCACTTAAACAATATACCACTGCCTAAAATAAATGAGTAAATGATTAAATGCTCAAAGACTGATTTAAGGTTATAGTGATTACATAGCCGTGAAGCGCAGCAACATTTTGCTGTCCCTGTATATTAAAAAGACTTTTGTCTTCCTGTTTTTTTGCTTTAAAGTGTACAATTGCTTTGTTAGAATCAGTGCTCAAAATATTCATATGTGTGGGTGGTTTTATAATTGCAAGGATTCAGCAGCAGAGAAACACGGCATCGGAGTAAAGGTTCTACTGCAAAACTGCACAAAAATCATGTAAAGCTGAAATACGCATTTGCTATTGTCTTTCTATAGAATCTTTTTACTAATTAGTAGCAGATTATAAGCACTGTACAGCCCAATATGTAACAAAAATGAATAAACCTTTAACACTGAACAATGTAAAAACATAGCTCTTGGGAGATTTTATTGTTAGGGCTTGAGTACTCTTTTGACTTCCAAGCAATTATAATTTGCTTAAACAGTATCACAATCTCAGCAAAAGTCTGCAGTGAGCATTAAAGCTAAGGTAAGGGCAAGATCTAAACAGAGCCCACTACATGGATCAACAATAGCAGAAAGCTGCTTATTTGCTGGTTTATGGGGCCAAAACAATGACCCAATGATATCTGGCAGGGGAAGAGTCATATATAAACTTATCGGAATGACTTGAAAATCCTGTTTAGACTGGGACCACGTTGGGCTATTGATGTGGTCTTTGCCTGCATATAGGACCCATCATAGATCCAGGGCCAAATGAGTATCAAAGGCAAAGTAATTGCTATGAGTGGATCTCTCTTTATTCTTAAGGTTTTCTTAATTAAGGTTCTCTATTCATTCTCTGGATGCTGCAAGTTTATTTCTGAGAGGTTTTGTTTGTTCATAAAGGTAGTTTCTAAGAATACTTGTTGTTTTACTTGATAAAAGAGAAAAACAGAAAGTATAGTAAAGTAGAACCAATGGTCCACTTACTAAAATCAATAATCTAGAATGTGTCATTACTAAACAACATGATAAATTTCATCTGCACAGTGTGTACTCTGTGTTTTGGGTGTGAGTAGCTTATAGAAACAGCCTGCTTCACAAGATGTTTATGTGCCTCATATTGAGAAAGCTGTAAAAGCACATACTAGATACTGCTTTGAAAGGAAATAGGAATACCACAATCTAAACTAAATGCAATATAGTGGACTGACATATCTCCACAACCTCATTTACTATGATAATACTTTTCATTTAAACTAGTAACTGTATCCTAGCTCACCATTCATTTGGGCTGCACTACTGAAACATACACATAGTCAGTGGTCCTTCTAATTTCTTGGAGGCCAGAATCCATATTTAGTTGTGTAAAATATCTCATGCCACAAATCATTTTTAGCACCAGTTACACGGCGCTTTTCATTAAATTATACTGTGCAGGTAGTTAATAAACAAACACAAGAGCCTACAATCTAAATTATTAGGGTACATTTCAAACATAACAAAGATGAAAACAATCAGTGATTTATTATGATAAATTGATATCTGGTCAGTCAAGATACACTGAATAAGCTTCTCTAAACAGATAGGCCTATAGGGAGCATTTGGATGGAATGGAGGGGCTGACAGCTTGAAACAAAGAGTTCCAGAGAAGTTCAGAATGGGATGAAGTAACAAGAGGAGAAGGGAGATGAAATTCAGATGCAGAGCTTAGGTTGCGTTAAGGAAAGTATTTTAAGATTAGCTGAGATTTAGGGAGTGTTAGTAATTTACTGGGAACCAGTAAAGGTATATGCATAGGGGAGATGTTTATGTGGAGCAATGAGATAGATGAATGAGTCTAGCAGCAACATTTAGAACAAACTGCAGTTGTTATAAAACGATTGTTGGAACACTTGCAGGGAGTGAGCTGCAGTAGTCAAGGCAGGAAATGTTTAAGTTGTATCTAAGCTATGGCTAATGCCAGAAGGGGGCTGAAATTGGCCTGCTGAAATTCACAGCCTGAAAATTAGCCCATACCCTGGAATTAGCCCCTTCTTCAGCTTTAACCCAGAACCATTATGTTGGCTTGGGTGCAGGTATACAGATTTTGCGATGAATAAGCAAACTCTTGCTTTTCCTAGCCAAAATCAGCAGGGTGAGCCTGCACCCAAACCAACCAAATGGTTCTGGGTGCAGGCAGGAGAGGAGGCTAATGCTTGCATTGAGACTGTGTAAGAGGCTTGCCTGGTGGTGTAGTTGGGGTGTAAAGGGGATGGCACCCAAGTAGCGGAGGGCTCCACCCCGAAGCAAAGGGGGTTGTTATAGGCGGAAAAATGAGCCGGGACCTTGGCTCTAGTTCTGGGTTTGGGACTACGTCCGTAACAGACTGATTTTCGACCTGCGTATTTCAGAAGGCTGATTTTAGCCCTGTCTGGCATTAGCCTATAGCCAGGTCGAAGTTTTGGCAAGTATTTGGTTTTTCTAAGTGTTTCTGGATTGTTTCAGTTAAAAAAGAAGGTCAATGGATATTCTTCTAAGATGTTGGAGTTCAAAAACTTTTCTGTATTTCCGATTTCTGCATTCCTTAAGTCTCTTTCGCTTTTTGGGCAATGTTGCATAGATGAATTGGACAAGATTGGGCAAGTGGCAAGTATTTTGGCTATCAGTATTAAGGAGGCAATAAAGATTTATTATATACTGTATTAGTCTGGATCAAGTACAAGGTACTTTTTTGTTATCACAAAGAAAAAATAAATCATTTTTAAAAATTTGGATTGATTGGATAAAATAGAGTCTATGGGAGACAGCCTTTTCGTAACTCCGAGCTTTCTGGATAACGCGTTTTCGGATAACGGATCCCATGCTTATACTCAAGTCTAAACATATGTTTTCCTATAGAATTAGCATAGAGTGAGAACAGCAGAGGTCCTAAGCCAGAATCTTTTGGAACTCCAACAGAGAGATGGAATGAGGGGATGGTATGAGAAACTAGCTTACACCTTTACAATTACTTTGCCTAGTGGACAAAATTTACATTTGTGCAGACTTTTTAAAATGTATGCTTACTCTCAAGTTGTCAGAGCTGGGCAACATCTGCCATTGGTGCTGTTAAGATAGTTAAGGGGTAATGTTATAAATAATCTTATGTTTGCCACTTGTCTAGTAAACCATCGCAACCATTCTGCACTTACTGGTCTGCTGTTTGAACACAAACATATCATATGGGTTACTCGATTTGCGCAAGCTTAAGATTTTTTATTACATGACCCCATTACTCTTTTATAGTATTTATAAAAAATATTTATTCTGTGCTGGTATTTATTATAGTGTGTATACACTGTGTAACAGCAGACACTTTTGTCGAAAAACAGTATTTTCTCCAAGCTGATTTTTTAGAAACTTCCCACCAATAAAACTATTATAAAGTATACAGATAGGAAACTGGCAGCAGAAGAGCCCACAGTACTTCTATATATGTATAATAAAAGTGCCTGACTATGAACTATGGACTAATTGATCACTGTTACTCCTGCAAATCTTTTCTGCAGACCACTTTTCTCTGTCCTCCAAACGTTAATGGTATAAAACTGTCCTCAATATATTTGTGAATTTGGCATTGAATAAGCTTCAAAGAGACATTTTGATTAGATTTTCAGATTAATGATGGTTTTTATGAATTTTCTCCTGTATGTACATTGCAAATGCATGTCTTTGCTGGGGGTGGCTGGTGTCGTTAGGTTATTAATCATATGGTTTCAATTAGTGCAGATTAACGAATCATGATTCATAGATGGAAGCAGCAAGTGGTATCAAAAGAATCTTACAACAAAGTGTGAAAACCTTTAACAGAACAAGGTAATATAAATGCTGCTTGCTGCTGTCACAAAATCATGGTGGGCAGTGCCCCTAATAATGTGCCCGGTAGACCATCTCGTTGCACTTCAAGCAGTCTCCTCTTATTTGAAACAAGCTCCCCCCCCCTTAGCTAGAGATGTAGTCATGGAGATGTTGAGGGTAATGACTGTGTTTTACTTTGTCTCATAGTGAACCTCTGATCAGTTTAAACATTTCAGATGCTGCCTTTGCAATCAGTATCCTTTATTCAATCTACTTTCTGTTGTTGTGTATTTGGGAAGCAGAAACAGAAATCCCAAGTATCTGAATAATGTTTTTACTGTGCTATCTGGTTTATTTAATACCAGACATGCATTCTATAAAAGTCTAAATAATCCTAGCCATCTTTTGCCACCTTGTGGTGCGAGTGGAGAAGTGTTCCAGTGAGTTCTGTTCCTGTCAGTTATTTATGTCATTGAAACAGCGCGGCACTGTGGTTTACTTAATTAGCCTCTCTGTTTTCTCTATCGCTAGTGTCAGTACTGGCTGCTTAATTACCTAAGGCTGCTGATGTTTAATCGTTCTGTTTCAGCAAGAGATCAAGATCTCTTATACATTGTGATCCAAATCCATTGAAGAAAGGCAGAACCCCCATTTATTAAAATGCCTTTATTTCAGGATTAGTGCAAGCAAGGTCTCATACTATACCATGCTCTTGAGACCTAGGTGCTTCTTAAGTCTTGTGTGCCCTAATGCTGACATAAAGGCATTTTAATATGGGTGAATATTGGAATTCTCAGGTGTTCTTGGAATGTTTCAGTTTAGAGAGAAGACTGATCAATATTCTTCTTTGGAACATTTTTTAAGATGGTGGAGTTAACAAAAAAGACTGCATTTCTGCATTTCTGATTTCTTAAAATAAGTCTCTAGTTTTGGGGGGAATTACCCAAATATATGAGGGGAGGGGTGATAGCTTTAAGGGCAGGGTTACAACCTTCTCCCTTTAAAGGAATAGTTCAGTATAAAAATAAAAACTAGGTAGGCTATGCAAAATAAAAAAATGTTTCTAATATAATTAGTTGGCAAAAATGTAATATATAAAGGCTGGAGTGACTGGATGTCTAATAAAACAGCCAGAACACAACTTCCTGCTTTTCAGCTCTCTAACTCTGAGTTAGTCAGCGACTTGAAGGGGGGGCACATGGGACATAACTATTCAGTGAGTTTACAATTGATCCTCAGCATTCAGCTCACATTCAAAAGCAACAGGTATGACCCATGTGGCCCCCTCAAGTCACTGATAGGTTACTGCTTAGTAACCAGGGTAACCAGTCAGTGGAAGCCAAGAGAGCTGAAAAGCAGGAAGTAGTGTTCTGGCTATTATGTTAGACATCCAGTCACTCCAGCCTTTATACATTACATGTTTGCCTAATTAACTATATTAGAAACATTATTTATTTTGCACAGCCTATCTTTTTACCCCGTTTTTATTTTCATACTGAACATTTTCTTTAAAACCAGGCAGCAATATGGTTAATAATTAAACCAGATGCCTGATTTCAAATAAAATGCTAATTATCCCTTTAGAATGCAAGCTTTCAGGTTTTTATGGGGTGAGAAACATTGTATAAAGACAACAAATACACAAATTATTTAAAAAAAAAAAGGTTAGTATTGCTTTCACAGCCCAGGGCCTATCCATTTAGCTATGAAGACAGTCTTCCTTTTAATGTAGAAACTAATTCTATTTTGTAAGATGCTAGACAATTTTCCCAGTCCCCTCCAACATTTTTTTTTAAAAAAGAAAACAAAAAGCTTGTTTATTGAGACACAAAAAGGGCAACTTGCTAAGAGCTGTGTATTAATGAAAAGGCATTAGTATAATTGAAACATTGAATGTCAAAGAGGAAATGTTTTCAACAATGCATTTCTTTCATGGTCTCCATATAAAGGGGTAAAAGGGGTAAAATGTGATAACTTGCTTGTGTGGACATTTTGGTTAAGGGCATTCCTGCTGTATTGCCATTTGTCTTATGATTTATATTCATGTTCCTATTTCCTATTTCCTGTTTTAACTGAGAGCAAGTATGGATCAGGCCAAACGTACCTACCTGCCATGTACCAGAAATGTATGTGCTTGTCAAACTGCTTCACCTGTACCAACACAGCAAAATTATTTAACCCACTGCTATCCAATCAGTTTATCACAATAAATAACAAATTTAGCTTGAAAATGTAAATACAAAATGTTTGCTTTCATTGCAGTAGACCTTAGGGTAATCTCAAATGTACAGGTATAGGATTCCTTTCTGGAAATCCTATATCTGGAAAGCTCTGAATTACAGAAAGGCCATCTCCCATGGAGCTCATTTTAAGCACATAATTCTATTTTTTTTTAAATTTGCTTTTTATGTGTATTCAAAATAAAAGAACCTTGTACTCAATTTTAATATATCTGCATAAAGCTGGCAGTCCTATTTGGTTTATTAAATATATAAATGTTTTTTAGTAGATTGAAGTATGATGATTCAAATAATTCAAGATTACATACCGTATAATGTATATTCGATGTGGGAGAGCTGTAAGTTTTCAATGTGACAGAATGGAAAAGGACTTCACAGACAGGGCCTCAGGAATATAAATGAGAAACAGTCTGGAAGGATGTGCAGTAGTGTCCAAAGCCTGATGTAACAGTGAATGGCAATAGAGGTGTCCATTGCTGAAGACCAGTTGGATCTGGTAAGAGGTGCAGCATCATCACAATGGTGCATGTCTTTGCAGATGAGCACCCTAAACTCCAACTCTCCAAAGAGAAGAGTAGTGATAGGAGTAGAAAATGAATTCACCTAAAGGCTCTGAAGAATATACTGAGTATGGGAATCCTCCAAATGTGTCTGTGTGAGGGGGTTGAGAAAGAGAGAGAGATTGTTTCCACTAGAGTATTTAATTGGGTACCCTGAAAGGCCCTGTCTGCATCCAGTAAATACTACCATATGTATTTATAGTACTGTATAAATTATATCTGAAAATTTCCATTTTTACAATGACATAAGTAGGTATCTGGACAGTGAGGTTGCAACAGATGTGAGCTACTTGGATTTTGTCAAAGGCATAAGTGACTGCTTTCTAAAGTAAGGTCTGTGGGTTTTGGTAATGTTGTTTGTTCATGAATAGAGAACAAGCTAAATGATTGTGTAAAGATAGCGGTTGTCCATGTTAATTCCTCTACTTGGAGCAAGGTTCTTATTGGGGTGCCACAGGGTTCTGAATTGGGTCCACTTTTATTCTATTTATTCATTGTACGAGGGCATAGCAGGTATTGTATTGTATCTGTGTTTGGTGATGATGAAACACTATTCAGGCAATTGAATTCATCCAGGATGTGGCATACTTGAAGCAGGATCTGGATAAATTGCCAATCTGGGCGTTAATTTTAAAGGTCGAGTTGTGTTTTTCCCAAAAAAGTTTAGTTCTTCAAAGGTAGTTTCAGTAAAAACTTGAATTTTTCGAGATTTAATATGCCCCAAAGCTGGAAATAGCTTGTATCCAAAAATACTCCAGCTAAAAACCTGTCGAGGTCATGTAGAAACCAATGGAAGAGGTCCCTTTAAAGGGACTCTGTCATGATTTTTCTGATGTCGTTTTTATTTTTAAATTACACTGTTCACACTGCAAATAATTTACTCTACCATATAAAATTTCATTCCTGAACCAGCATTGCATTCATTCGTTTTTTTACTTTCGAGTTTTTTCATAAATACGTAAGCAAACATTCAAGTTGTGAGTTTATTTGAGGTAGTAAAAACCCCACAAACTCGACTTTTGATAAATAACCCCCTTTATGTTATAAATGTAAGGTTATGCATTTAACATTTAATAATATGCAAGTCACTTATACCCTTAATAGGGTAAATATGCTAGGCAATTTCCTATTCATATTCCAGTCTCATATTCAAATCGATGCATGGTTGCTAAGGAAATTTAGACCTTAGCAACCAGATTGCTGAAATTTCTAACTGGAGAGTTGCTGAATAAAAAGCTAAATCACTTTCTACATTATACCAGAAGGTAATTTAAAGGTGAACAACTCATGTTACTGAACTGGTTAGATTTGCTATTTTGTTTCTACGGTGCTATTAACTACATTTTCATCAGTTTTACTGGTTGTTTAAAACCTGGCCTTCAACTATACTAGTTTACATTAGTTTTGCCTAGCAAATTTTGGTTTTGTGTGTTATGTTTTAATGGCCACAGTTTATTCCACGTGGGGCTCATAACATGTTTCTGCTGCATTGTTTTATATCAGTATAAATCTTGAGAGTTACTACTGTGGCATCTGTTACAGTTCTGCTCATTACAGCATATGCCTGATGTATTACATTGTATTATAGGTTAAAGACCTCTCCTGCAGTGAATCTATTGGCACATACAGTGCATTCTGTGCTGTATATTAGCAAAAGCACTTTTGGGAACGACACGCACAATAGGAAGACAAAAATATTATTGCACACCAGATGCATCCAATATGAGAATCAGGGCTTATATCTTAATTTTGCTGCTTTAAGAGTTGCATAAAATAACACAAACTTCAATAGAGTGGAGTGTATTAGTTGTGTTCTTGAGATTAAATGCTGTTTACACAAATAGTATTTTGGCGTCTTTAAATCCTTCTTAATACAGTTATTCTGAGAAAAAATATCCTATGATGTTATATGGCTTTAACTACTTCAGGAAAAAAAATGGAGTGTAGCAGAGCCATATACTAAATAATGCCATTTCCAGCATGGCATGCCCTAACTGCCATGGAATAATAATTCCAAACCCACTCAAAATATATTTAGTGCAATTGTCCAGGTGACAGTCTAGTCAGATATTTTAGACTGGGCTCCCTACAAAAGGTCCATGCAAGAAAATTAAGTTCAAGAACTACTTTATTCCTAGCTATGTAACAGTAGGTAGGATGAAGTTAAAATACCCATGCCCACTGGTTCTGCCAGATTTTATCATTACTGTAGTATGGCCCTCACTTATGAAGGATGGGACATAGATTTTTGCATGTTATGCCTTCCCTTGGGTGTTGCACCCTAAGACAAAGATCTTTTTACTTCTAGAATATAGCATGAAGGCTTGCACCTTACTCAGTATGCAGCACTGGAGATGCAAGATGCGGGAGTGCTCTCTACATACATCAGTGCTGGTTTTTGCATATGCAGTACTCAGCTTAAAAGAGAAAGGAGGAAAAGCTTACAATATAAGTGAGACAACATATTATAGGTATGAGATCTGTTATCTGGAAACCCATTATCCAGAATTACAGGAAGGCCATCTCCCATAGACTTCAGAACAAATCATTATAATTTTTAAAAATGATTTTGTTTTTCTTTGTAATGAGAACATTTTGTACTGGATCCCAACCAAAGTAGAACTAATCCTTGATGGAGGTTAAACAATTATGTTGGGTTTGATTAATGTTTAAATGTTTTGTTAGTAGACTTAAGGTATGTAGATCTAAATTACGGAAAGATCCCTTATCCAGAAAACCTCAGGTCCCAAGCATTCTTGATAATAGATTCCATACCTGTATATACTTTTTTTATTTATAGACTATTTATAGACTTTTTTATTTCTGCATCTCTGCCTTAATAGTAATTATAGGTGAAATTATTCCAGAGCAAGGGCTTATGGCTTTTTGTTTAAATATTGACTTTCTGATAGAGAACTTATAGTTTCTTTGATTTATGGCCCAGATAAAAGAGGCAAATTTTATTTTAACAAAAAATAGCTTTTTACAAGGTACATATAAGGTCAGAAAACACTTACCTTTGACAATAAAAAAAATAAATATTCCATCTTATAGATAACTTTCTAAGCACTTCAACAAAAAACATCAGAATTTTTTAGTGTTTTTAGTGCTTTCTATATACACAATGTAAAATTGCTAATATTAGATAAATATTAAATAGATGTATAAATACATGTTATCTGAAATATCATTGAATATATATATATATATATATATATATATATATATATATATATATATATATATACACAAATATACATACAAATTCTGAGTTTTGTTAGATAAAGCAAGAGATATCAAAATCATAATTTAAGCCTAATGGTTGTCTGGTCCTCAGGTCAAAAATCCACTTAGCTATTTTTAATAGGATTGAAATTCTATTCACGCATTGAATATTTTGTACTATTTTATCGATGCCAGTTACACTTAAGAATAACACATTTCTATTGTTACAACCTGCAAAATGTTTTGCTACTGGAGTTACACAGTTTTCTTTTGTAACATAGATATGTTCCCTAATTCTATCTTTCAATTTCTGACCTGTTTGACCTACTGTACATATTGTTTCTGGCATTTATTGCATGTTAATAAATGTGTCTGGCATTTATTGCATGTTAATAAATAAATTATGTTTCTCGTATTACAATTAATGCAATGTTGTATTTTGTATGTCTTATTTGAAGTTGAAAAAGTAAAATCCAATCTTTTCTTTAAATATTTACAAGTGATGCATCTACTCGCAACGCAATTTAAGTTTGTAGCCAAGTATTATGTTGTTCTTTGAATCTAATAAAACTGGGAGTTATTTTATTACCTAATTTTTCTGTTCTCCTAGGAATATATTTATATCCTTTTTTAAGGTTTGCTTTAATGTAGGCTGAGTTTCCAAAATAACTAAATTCTTCCTAATGATATTCCTTATTTGATTAAATTGTGGGCTGTATGTTAGTATAAATGATAACGTTTCAGACTCAATTCTTTATAGTATGAATATTGATCTCTATATTATCAGTAACCCCGTTGTGATCATTTATTATAAAGATCCTTAGATTTAACAAAAAAATCGTTAATTTCAGTTCCTGGATTCTACTGACTGATTTTGGTGTTCCGGAGTGGTGCCTGCCCAGTTTTCAAGTTTTGTGTGTTGCTTTGTTGAAGGTCTGGGGCATGAACACCCGGACCCACCATGGAAAGCGTTAAGCTTGTCCTCTTATTCAAAGAATTCATGCTTCCTATGGTATAAATTAGCGAATTTGCTTGCGAAAATTTGTTGCTGTTGAAAATACAATGCCAGCATCAAAGTTTTGATGCCAGCGATGATTAACATTGACTTTAATTGTCGCCGGTGTCAAAATTTTTCACAAAGCGAAACAGGACAAATTATCATATCACTATTTATGTGTTGATAATTGATAAGAAGCTAATAACCTGTATATTGTTAGTAACTCTAGTAAAGGAACAACAGGAACGTAATGTTTTGTCAGAGAGGCTAAAATCATCTGTTCTGTTAAAAGGTTCCATAATTTACCCAAATGCGTCCAATACATGTCAGTTGTAATTACAAAGCATTTTGTTAATGTCAGACAAATAAATGTCTTTAATAACTAGTGTTTAAAAACTGATCAAAACTACATTTCTTCTGTATGACAGAGCAGATTGTTGGTCTCAGTCCAGGGAAGACTTTCGCTCTGCAGTTCTTTACAGAATCTGCATTTTTTCTGCTTTTTCATTAGGGTTGCAATATGTTCTGGAATGACTTGGCATAACTCATTTCTCTGCCTCAAAGGCAAAGTTAAATCAAATGCCAGTAATGTTGTTAGAACAGCTAAAATAAGACTGAGATCTGAATTGTATTTAGCCAGGGGATTTTAAAGAAGTCTCTTAAAGTGAACCTGTTACCCAGACACAAAATTCGGTATAATAAAAGTCCTTTCAAATTAAACATGAAATCCAATTTCTATTTTTTATTAAAGCATTCATAGCTGTTGTAAGCTCATTTAAACATCTCAGCTATCAATCAAATATTGTCTGCCCCTCCTCTATGCCATGGGATAGAGGCGGGGCAGACAATTACTTTCACTTTCCATTCAGCACTTCCTAGATGTCACTGCTCTCCACACATTCCCCCGTTCTCTTTAACATTTAATTTTGTAGCCAGGGCATGGGGATGGACATCAGGTCCCCCATTCTGGTGCACAAACAAGATTCTGAGATGATGCAAGGCTTGTCTTAATAACAGTGTTTACAAAATGGCTCCTGCCTGCTTGCTATAATTATGAATTCACAGACTAAAGGAAACAAGATTCAATTAATTTATATTATGTAATTAAAGTTCATTTTGCTTGACTAATGTGATAAAATAGGATTTTGAATAATTTTTTTGTGTGACGGTCCACTTTAAATGTTGTCACCTGTGCAATAGTGTCTTCTTGAAATAGAATTTTAGGCATCATACTATTATTTTTATGGATATTACATATAATTAAAATTGCAGTCCTGGTATTTAGTAATTTCTTAAGAAGGGCTTTGATTTCAAAATGTAGGCAAATTACAATACATACAATATAAAGCTCGACCTCAGTTATAGATTATGCCAGAAATATTGGTGTAATTTTATGGAATCTGACATTTTGGTTTTCTTAAAGGGATACTGCCATGGGAAAAAGAGCAATGAGATGTTTTATATTCAATTTTGAAATCTGACATGGGGCTAGACATTTTGTTAATTTCCCAGCTGCCCCCAGTCATGTGACTTGTGCTCTGATAAACTGCTGTACTGCAAGTTGGAGTGATATCACCCCCTCCCTTTCCCCCCCCCAGCAGCCAAACAAAAGAACAATGGGAAGGTAACCAGATAACAGCTCCCTAACACAAGATAACAACTGCCTGGTAGATCTGAGAACAGCATTCAAAAACAGCAGCCTGCCAAAAAGCATTTCTCTCCTAAAGTGCAGGCACAAGTCACATGACCAGGGGCAGCTGGGAAATTGACAAAATGTCTAGCCCCATATCAGATTTCAAAATTGAATATAAAAAAATCTGTTTGCTCTTTTGAGAAATGGATTTCAGTGCAGAATTCAGCTGGAGCAGCACTATTAACTGATTCATTTTGAATTTCTTTTTTTTCCCCATGACAGTATCCCTTTAAGGAACTTGATAAATTATCTAATTGAAATGTCTGAAACTATAAAGTAACAAATTTGTTTTCATGTTAACAAAGGGAGTGTAGGTCTTTTCTGATTTATATTTGTCTGCACCTCACATAGGCGCAAATTCACTAAGCGCCGAACGCTAGCGTTAATTCGCTAGAATTTGGCATTTTCGTTACTGCGCAAATTCACTAACGAACGCTGGCGTAGTTTCGCTAGTGTTACTTTGCATCCTTACGCCAGGCGAATTTTCGCTAGCGACGTAACTACGCAAATTCACTAACTTGCGCAGTGTACTGAACGCTACCTTTTACGCTAGACTTCCTTCGCCACCTCAGACCTGGTGAAGCGCAATAGAGTAGATAGGGATTGTTTCCAAAAAAGTAGAATTTTTTTCTAAGTCCCAAAAAACGCTGGCGTGTTTTCTACATGATGGGTGATAGGCTGAAAAAGATCGAAAAATTTTTTGGGGCTCCCCTTCCTCCCCCCTACATTTCCTGACTCATGGCAACTTACCTAGACAGTGGGCACATGTGTAGGGCAAAATAAAATTTTTATTTGCTGATTTGAAGGTTTTCTAGGCATTTGTAGTGCTGATACATGTTCCTCCATTGAAATTTGAATTTGCGCCGTATGCAAATTAGTCTTCGCTAGCGCAACTTCGCAACCTTACGCTACCCCTGTGCGCAACTTCGGATTTTAGTGAATTTGCGGAGCGCTGGTGAAACTACGCCTGGCGAAGTGTGGCGAAGTTGCACCTGGTGCAACTTTGCATCTTAGTGAATTTGCCCCATAGAGTAGAAACTACTCCAAGAAGGATTTATGCTGGTTTCAAGTGTATTTTGGGAAACTCCATTTTAGCTTACTTTTGTTTCAGCAGTGAGGTCTTCTTTTGTCTCTGAAACTATGAATAAACTAATTTTCTCAAAAAAAATAAAAAAATTTAATTTTTAAAAGATCTGAATATAAAAAGATGAACAATCTGAATTAAAATCTATAATCCTTTTTTTTTTTTTTAAATGAAAAACTCTAAAAGTCTGAATGGCTGAAAAAAGATCAGAGCAGCTCCCGTTGACTTTTATGGGACATTGACTGGTTTTACTTGGCAATTGGTATTAGAGTTTGTCATGGCTTTTGCACTTTATAAATCTCAAATTTTTAGAGAGCTGTAGAGAAATAAAAAAACGTTAAGTTTTAGAAAAAAAAAACCGATTTGTGAAGAAAAAATCTGAATGTCAGCAAATAGGCCCTGCTGAGTTGGCTAGAGATAGTGTGACTTGAAATTGTTGCATCTTGTAGCTGTAGGCCAGCTTGAATCTTGAATAAAAATAATCCTTCTCTGAGTTCTTTGATTAAACATCTCTAATATTCAGTACAGTGGACACAGAAACATTAAGGTCTCTGGAGATGGACATAAAATCTTGAGATTGTCTCTGCTTCATTACAATTTTCTGTCTCATCTCACCAGACAGTTCTCTACTTTTATTTTTTTCTCCATTTTCAGTGCTGTGAACATAGACAATTGAACTGGTTGAATGTGTGATTATATTGCAGGCAACTGCAACTCATTACAGTAAACTTTACTTTGAATAAAAAAAAAACACCTATTTAAACAGAAATGTTTCTTACAACTTCTAAAAGGTGCCACTAATTTTGCCTAGTTCATTTTGGGATTCTGTATCAATTGAAAGGTGAAAATATATTGTGGTTAAAGTATTTTTATGGGCCAGTTTAGATGGTGCACTGGGTTTAACACGGGCTCCCTGCTCTCTCTGACTGATATTTGGCAGACTACAAGTAAATGCACATGTTGAATGTGGTTATCTTGTCGCAAGAATATCAGGCAAGAACACCAATCTTGATGCAGGTCACTTTTTTCTCCCCGGTGAAATAAATGGTAAAATTGTAGCTTGTATTCACTGTGAATCTGTACCAGCGAAAGAGTTTGCTCATCCCAAGTGATCAGATTAATGAATCAGTGCAATTTGGAATTATGTAGTTGGTAGAACCAAGTAAAACTAATCAGGTGTTAGATAACTTGGTAACATGCAAATGGTATTAGCGCTCTGACACACAGTATATTTGCATGCTT
Organism: Xenopus petersii; assembly: GCA_038501925.1. NCBI lineage: Eukaryota > Metazoa > Chordata > Amphibia > Anura > Pipidae > Xenopus > Xenopus petersii. The sequence goes on along the minus strand of CM076678.1, from coordinate 102,356,739 downwards.
CTGGCTCCCTATTAGTAGCTAGAGAGTTAAGGGGGTTTATCCTTTGGATCCTATGGATCCTATGGATATTAGGAGGGATCTACTTCAATTCCTGTGACTTTTTCAGAACCATGTGTCATTCACTTATTATGAATTTCTTCACTGAAGTTTTTTGTTTTTTTTACAAATTAGTGTATACACCTCTTTTTTTGCTCTCAACACTACCATGATTACCCTTCAGGCAAGAAAATCACATCTTGTTTATTTCTATTAATTGTACAAAAAAATGTATTAGCATTAAATAATCACATGGAGTGAAATTTATATTATGACATTAAGGGGCAGATTTATCAATGGTGGAATTTCGAATTGAAAAAACGTTGAAATTCAAATTCAAAAAGACCAACCGAAATTGTAGTTGGGTCCAGTAGGTCAGTTTTCGATCGAATAGGTCCGTATTCGGCTGCCAATTTGATCCAGAATGGATAATTATGATCTGCTGCCTGGCCCCCTCTACTACTACTGTGCTGGTGAATGGTGCTTTCAGTGATGAGCAAAATTTTTCACCAAGTTTCGCCACGAAAATGACGCCCACAGACTCTAATTATTAAAAAAAAATTGTTGCGCTTCAAACATTTGTCATAATTTGTCAGTAGTCAAAAATGTTTTTGCCCATAGACTTCAATGCATTTCGGCTAGTTTTTGTTGAACTGACATGGGTCAGAATCGCCCATTACTAGTGAGTTGCCTGTCTATGATTTTTGGCTTTTGAGTTATTTTGCTTTTTATTCAGCAGCTCTCCAGTTTGCAATTTCAGCAATACAGTTGATCGGGCCCAAATTACCATATCAACCAAGCATTGATTTGAATAAGAGACTGGAATATGAATAGGAGAGACCTGAATAAATAGATGAGTAATACAAGTAGCAACAACAATACATTTATAGCCTTAAATAGCATTTGTTTTTTAGCTGGGATCAGTGACCCCATTTGAATCTGGAAAAAGTCAGAAGAAGGCAAATAATTCAAAAACTATAAATCGAATTGAAAAAGTCAGAAGAAGGCAAATGAATCAAAAACTATAAATCAAATTCGATTGAATGCGCTATTCCTTCGATTCGTACGATTTGAATTCGACCGAATATGGACCTATTCGATCGAAAACTGACCTATTCAACTAAAAAAAACTTTCAACTTAATTTCGGTTGGTCTTTTTTCATTTGAATTTCGAAGATTTTTCAATTTGAAATTCGACCCTTGATAAATATGCCCCTAAATGTTAGAATCTATTTATTTTTATACTGAAAAATGTCTTTAAGGGCAATGACACAAGAAGAGTGCAATTTTCTGTAGGCAGCAAAACAGTTGCAAATACCTTCACACATTTGAATCACAATATTCATGCCAGTACAATCTTTTTTTCTCACAAAAATGTTTCTTCTGCATTTGAATTCCTAAAGTGATCTTACTTTTTCCTGACAGAATATGCTTACAGTTTGCATTTATTTTTGGGAAAGGTCTGTCAAGAGAAGGCAAAGTTCTAAGAAAAATAGTTTTGCCTTTTCTGGACTGTCATCTTAAACAACAATAGAAAGAAAATTGTCCCTTTTATGGTGCCCATGTGTTCAGCCTTCAGGCAGATCAGATACTTTATGCGATTGGCCATGTATGGCTGTATTAGAAGATTTTCACACTGAATACAACCTCTGCAATAGTCTCAATCTCAATTCGATAATACAGTGCAACTGCATGTTTTGAAAAGTAAATTAAAAGAAGATTGAAACCCATTTTCCTCCACTGTGTGGGCATGAGGCATCATTTAGGTTTAAAGCCTTGGTCAAAACAAAAACATAGTCAGACTGGGGACAGGGGAAAAAATAGCTGTTTTGGATCCAGGTACAAGAAAACACATACCAAGTGCGATGAAATCTTTAATGTGTTTTTATGTAATATTTGTTAAATTTATCTCTGACAGCATGGACTCGATATACATTAGTTAGTGGGAATTTCGTGTTAATGACATTCAACAGCTGTAAAATGTAGTACCTTTGGTATCTGTTGTAAACGTATACTGGGTATATCAAACCATAAAGCCCTGCGTATCTTGACAGCGCTATATAAATAAATGATGATGATAAGAATAGCACTGATATAAAATTTTTAAGACTTTCAGTCATGATTTTCTTTTGTAGTTTGCATTAAAGACACTGGGGTTTATAGCCGTGCATTCTGCGAGAACCAGGTAATTTTCTCTAATAAAGATGCAGGAACTTTGTTCTTTGGAAAATGTCACTCACTCAAGGTACTGTTCCTGTTGACTTCAAATTAATTTAGACATGCATCTTATAGTATTTTTATAAGATTATTAGAATGGTTTCTAATCTGACATTAAAAAAAAAAGAGAAGGCATCATTCTTTACTTTTAGAAAAATCACAGGAGAAATTAGAAACTTTGTATTTTAAAATGTGACAACTGTGACACCTACAGAAAATAGGTGATTAGAAACAGTGTGAAATGCAAAGTCAATGTTTTCTTTTTTTCTTGGTGCTAAACTTCAGACTTGCCCTTTTCCCTGCTGTTATGGTATTCTAAAAAATAGGAAAGTTGAGGACAACAATTGCCAAAGTCCCTGTGCAAAAAGCATTTAAGCCACAGGCGAAGTATGTAAGTGTTATAAAAGGAATGCTGAGAATCCCCCTTAAAACTGCAGAAAAATTGCTTTCCAGCCTGAAGACATCAAGAAATCTTGTTGAACAAATGATACAGCTACACAATTATTAGGCTGTTACTGAAACATACAACTAGAGGAACTATGGCACTTTAACAAGACTCATGGATTGAGAGAAGTTTGTCCAAACCTAGCAGTAAATTGACAGATGCTTGTAAAATGCATTTATATGAAATGATGTGCATATTGTTTATGAAATACATAATACATAATACATAGTTTTTCATTGTCTTTCAGATGGAAACCAATTATAAACAACATTATTGGATGGGGGAATCCCAGAGTAGCCAAGCACAGGCAGTATATGTAATGCTTTTCTTGCACTACTTTCTATTATTAACGAAAATAAAATATATATAATTAAATTAAAGAAAAGTTGCCAGAAAAAGAGTGGCAAAAAATCACAAACTAGTGTATCCTCAAGAATATTTTTCAAAACCTTAAATAGTCAGTGTTTATTAAAGAAAATTTGCCAGAAAAACGTGGCCAATAAAAGGAGGTTCAATAGAAAGTCAAGGGGAATAGTCTCTAACTAATTATGTTATTAATTTTCTCACTTCATTAAAACATTCAAGTTTTTAAGCCTCATTAAAATGAATAGAACAGTGTGTTTCTATTCTGAGAGAAAATGCACATGGGAAAATATTCTGTTGCATTCTGTTTTTAAATAAGCTGGTGTTCAACAAAAAAAGTTGCATACGTTTTATCATTTATTTTATTTTCCCTCTACCTTGTAAATGCATAAACAGGCCTCTAAGAGATCTATAATCTTAATTGATGCCAATGCTTTTGGTTAGCATTTCTTTGACAAAAGGCTTTTGCCACCCAAAAGTAAATCTACCTCTACTCTTACTCTTAAATGTCTTTGCAAATACATATAGGATCTGTTATCTGGAATGCATGTTTTTTTTTTTGTAATTTGGATCGCCAGAGCTTAATTCCACTAAAAAAGATGTAAACCTTGAATAAACCCAGTAAGATTCATTTGCCAGCAATAAGAATGCATGCAGTTTAGTTACATCAAATACAATGTACTGCTTTATTATTATTACAGAGAAAAAACTTAAGTTAGAATTTTTAGAATTAGAATTTTTATTTCCTTAAAATTTACTCTTAGAGTTACTAAAGGGTGAAGTGGGTTTTTCTAGTGAAAATTTGCCAAAATGACAATTCACAGTTCGCCAATTTAGTAAAAGGTAAAGCAGTCAATTCGCTAGTGAAAAAGCACAGGGCTAGAGAAGTTTTGCACCTTTTCGCTCAGGCGAACGATTGTTACTCCAGAAATGTATCAAAGTGCAAGCTTTTCTATTCTTCCCCCTTTTCGCCAGAGTCTGTTTCATCAGGTATACCTGGTAATTGATAAGATGATGCTACATCTTCAACATTATTATGTCAGTCACATCGTATCCTGTATGCCAAAAAAAGTCATAAAATGACTTGATAATGTGGGATTATGTTTAAAGTTGTATTTTATATACACTTTTTTATCCATTTGAAGCTTGTGCCACATTTGTTTTAGTGTGGGCTCATGTCTAGGACAATAGAAGATCTCTTTTGTCTTTATTTTGCTTGGACATTTTTAATAATAAGTGCCCATTTCCAGCAATTTCTCCAATAATCACTAATAAAGACATATATATGACCTGTATGCACCCATCATATTTAAATTGACATAAGCCTAAGTATGTTAATGAAGTTTCGATAGGAAGAAAGCAAGGCTAGAGAAAATTTGCTTAGAAACATTTGCACTGATGAACTTTGATGAATGGCGTATTCACTGCAAATTAACATCTGGTGTGAAGTATGGCAAAGCCTTAGTAAATTTAGTAAAGTGCCCCCATGTGAGATGGCTTTCTTGTAGTTTTCTAGAGAAAGGGTCTTTTGATAGGGAATTCTATACATGTATTAAAATATCTGATGTACAAAATAATTTTCATTATTTCAATATTTCATTATATAGAGTTGTAGGCTCATTCAGAGACCTATTGTGTATATGAGGGAAAGTTGGAAGCTGTGCACTTACAGCACCTACAGTGTATTAGTTCAATGACCTCTGGAATGTTACTCCGTTACCTATAATAAAGTTTACATATACACTGCATCTCAACAAACTCCAGTCTAGTGTATCTTTATTCACTGTGTAGCAGTGCTTACAATCCTTTTAATGATAGGCTTCTTTAAAAAACATTGCAGGTTCATAACTTGGGTTTAATCATTACCTTATGGTCTGGTATCTAAATCAGCTTATTTTTCTTCATCAGCAGGGCATGTTCACTTCAGATAAAGAAGATGGCATTATACAGATTTGCAGGTTTAAAGATTATGCAAAAAATAATCTCCAAAATTCTCTCTGAAGTTGTGTTTATTTATTGCTGATTATTTATACATATTGTCTATATTGAAGCAGCACCAAGGTTTAGGAGTCCAAAAAGGACTGATGAAGCATGATGAAGATGAAGAAGCATCAATATTCCATTTGCATAAATGATAGAATGTAAGAGAAATAAGATCAGGAGAAAAGCTGAGGATGGTGTAACAGAGGTTTGGTCCAAGAAAGGATCATGCAAAGCATATATTTTTTTCACTCACTGGATTTCATAAAATGATTAGAACTCCTTGGGGTACGTTTATCTAAGAGTAAAATTTCTCTGGTTTCTATTCAATGCTATATGAATTCACATTTATAAAAATAATTTCTCTATTTTCACACTACAATAAATTCCCCTAAAAAAATGACTGCTGTGAAATTTCCCTCTTGTGAGCTGTGATTTTTTATTTTTTTATAACCATGCCCCATAATATTATTATTATTATTATTATTATTATTATTAATGACAGTTCTGTGCTTATAAATAAGATTTCCACAAAAATAATTAAATAACAAATAACAATAAGTTATTTAACAGACAGAGATTAGGAGTCGGATAAATGGTACTGTCAGTGGATTGCTTCAAATAGTATAACAGGTTGTATGGTGACAAAGGAGAGCATATAATGTTACTATCCCATATTATGTTACTGATGAAGTATTAGGAATAAAAATCCACATCTGTACGCTTCCCTTTGTACTATCTATAGTGGCTTCTGCAGATAAGCTTAACCACTCCCACTGTTTCCTATGTTGCCTCAAAAACATTCTTGATGGACTGACATTAGTCTTTAACAAGTAGAAGCTGCTGCTCTCTACATTATGTTTCAGTATAATGTAGAATATAACATACAAGCTGTCAGAGCTTGGTGCCTGTCTAGTTGATTAACACTGTAAGTCATGCCAGTTGTTTGCCAAGTCTAGTAATTAGGAGTAAGGAAAAAGCTGTGGCTTAGTGTATTTGCAGTTATTCTTATATGAAGATTAAAACATGAATGCTCTCGTTCTACAATGCCCATCCTTTCCCTTGTAGTTTTTTTAAATCACTCAGTTATATGCAGTTTTCTCAAAACAACTTGGTCAATACAAAAAGCATTTTTATAAAATATGATTTGTTGATTTTAATTGGCTTTTCTTATGTATATTTCATAAGTATATTTTCATTTTTGTAGAGATAAAAAAATGGTTCCACGGATGCAAGAAATTGAAAGGAATTATACCATCCTCCAGTGTTTTTTCTTTGTAGAGGTAGGTGATCTATTCTGTGTTTGATTAACCATGCATATCCAACATTTTGGCCCATATATACATATTACATGTACATTTAGATGTACATGCTTTAAAAATCTTACCATCACAGACATATTTTGTAGAATTATTAGATCTTCTCAAGAAATTAATGGAAAAATATTATCATCTTTATTAACTTTAATTTAGAAAGATTTAACACTGATTTGAGAAACAGATGGCAAGGAAAAAAATATTGTGACTCTCAGATAAATATCAGCTGAACAGATAAATAAGTGTTACTTTCAGGATCAAGGAGCTCACTGAGGCGAAGACTGCCTGCATACAGTAATTTTGGGCTCAATTCAAGTTGCCCTGTTTATGATGTACTTTGTGTGTAACACTTGCATTTTTCTGTTGAGTGTCTGTTTTTTGGAGCTGAGAAAAGAGTGGCACATTGGATCTTGTTGGATCCTGGCTGTGAGATTGTCAATACTATAGACATTATTTGTCAATAGTAGTAGAACGCACCTGACGAAGGTGCACCCCACCAAAACATTAAGATTAGTTTGCCATAATAAAAAGTAAGGGGCTAGACCACTGGGAGTTGGCTTTGTGTACCAGTAGTGTTCCTTCTAATGAATATTCTTTGGTCAATCCCAAAATATATCAGAACAAAGGCATTTCAAATTGATGGCACTAGACACATTTCAACAGGAAGTGAACTACATTTCATTGTATACATTAGTGATGTGCAGGCCTGCCCGATATCCTTGGGATCCGCTGGATCCTTTTTTGGGTCGAGGGCAGGTTTTGGTTGAGCTCTTCTGTCGGCTTTCCCTGCCTGTGACCTTAGACTGCCTAGGGCTATGAATTCCAAAGGAAAGGAGCAAGGTAATTCCTGCTAAATCATGGGTCCCCAACCACTGGGCCGCGGGCCACTACCTGGCTGTGGAAAGTCCTGCACTGGGCCGCCAAGCCTAACCTGCAACTAATGGCAGCGCACCAAATTGGACGCCGGTGCACCCGAATTGGATGTGCAGTTGCCGCTGACCCCCCTTTTGTCCCCTTTCATCCCTGACCCCCTTGACCCCTCCCGATCCATCCCCATCCCGCTCCTTGCAAAACAATTTTCATTAACATCAGTCCCTTGGCCAAAAAAGGTTGGGGACCGCTGTGCTATATAACATGTCATGCTTTTTGCACAAGCAATAGGTAGACCTATCCATTTAATTGACTCATATACAGCTTACAAAGCAAACACAGAATGTAGTTGTTTGAAGTCTTTTGTTGAAAGAGAAATTATTAAGTAAAAATTTCCAACAAGAATGTTTCTTGCTGATCAATAAAAACTGTATAACACAGCAAATGCACTGAATCGTTGTTAAAAAAGAAGTGCTTCTAAATATCTATGTTGCACACTATGTCCCTCTACTGCTAACACAGTGGAAGTTTAATTACAGTACTTTATATTACTCTCAGTCAATTAAGGTGAATATGTGTCAAAATGTTCTTAGGGGAAAAAAAATAAATGAATCTTTTCCTTGCTTAGCCACATCTGTTTATATGATGGAAAAACGCACCTCTGCTGTGGCACCTTCTCATTCATACTCTCTGTAGCTACATATATATTTGCTAGGGACAAAAATGATGCAATCAGGAGAAAAACAATATGTTTAGAAAAGTCTTCCAAATATGCTTTACTACGGAAGAGCACTGGGGCCAGCAAAAAAAAAATTATGGTGAATTATGACTTTTAAAAGTCATAATTATGACTTTAAATCTCATAATTATGACTTTTAAACTCATAATTATGACTTTAAAAAGTCGAAATTATGACTTTTAATATCATAATTATGATTTTTAATCTCATAAATATGACTTTAAAAAGTCGAAATTATGACTTTTAAACGCATAATTATGACTTTAAAAAGTCGAAATTATGACTTTAAATCTCATAATTATGACTTTAAAAAGTCGAAATTATGACATTAAAAAGTCGAAATTATGACTTTTAAATCTCATAATTATGACTTTAAATCTCATAATTCGAAATTATGACTTTTAGGGGGTTATGTAATAAAAGGCACTAAATTTGCCCAGGAGCAGTAACCCATAGCAACCAATCAGCAGGTAGCATTTACTGGTCACCTGTTTAAAAGCAAACTTCTTATTGGTTGTTATGGGTTACTGCTCCTGGGCAAACTTAGTGCCTTTTTTACATATGGGGGAAAAATCTCTTAATTATGAAATTTAAACTCATAATTATGACTTTTAAAATTTGAAATTATGACTTTTAATCTCATAATTATGACTTTTAAAAGTCATAATTCACCATAATTTGTTTTTTTTTTTTTGCTGGCCCCAGTGCTCTTCCGTAGATAATTATGACTTTTAAATCTCATAATTATGACTTTAAATCTCATAATTATGACTTTAAAAAGTCAAAATGATTACTTTTAATCTCATAATTATGACTTTTAAACTCATAATTATGACTTTAAAAAGTCATAATTCACCAGAATTTTTTTTGTTTGCTGTTCCCAGTGCTCTTCCGTACTTTACATATTATAGGCATATTCTAGAACTGTATGTTTATTTTTGTTGTGATAACATTATTTATTGTTAGTCCTTCTCTTACTGATTCAGATACATAGTTGGTTTGACAAATACCAACACATTGTTTGCCTTGCCCTTGCGTGAAATACCTATTGCTCTTAATGTACTAAGAGATATTTCTCAATAGCAAAATTCAATGACAAATTTTGTGTTTAGTATTGTTAAGAATATAAAAAAATATATAAATAACAAAACCTGAAAATTAATATTTTATAATGTTGTGTTAACTGAATTAAATAGAAAAATATCAATGTAATAAAAAAAGTAATGTAAAATCACTTTATTTTGTGTGTGCCCCTGTGATAAAGATCATTTTGTATTAACATATTAGGGGTAGGAAATAATAAGTTGTGGATTTTGGTGTTTGGTTTCAAAAGATTAAATTGCAAATATTTCTTTCTTGCAAAAGACTCACAAGTGCTTCATTTGGTCATCATTATTTATAGGAAGAAATGTGCTGGTATAGGGGATATGTAAAAAAAATCAACAGCTGCAGATCTATCGAAAAATCCCATATCAGGCAGAAGGCTGATGTCACAGACAGAGGAGGACTGGTATGGGGCTGATTGGAAAAAGCCCAAGGGAAATTGGTACTGGAAAATATGGAAAAATGTGGAAAAATACTGGAAAATAAGGAGAATGGCATCCCTTCCTGGGCGAAAATCTGACTTATGGAATTGTTTCTTTACACTTAAAATACAATTACCATCTTCTTGACATGTTTTCACATTTGTAATTTCACTGCCTGTTATAATAATCTCTACATTACAGGGGAAAGCCTTTTTCACTTCCAGTTTTTGTTATTTCCTGCAGAGAGAGAGACTTTCACTTACTAATGTTCAAGGCCAGGTTTTTTCATCTACAGTTTTCTGTTTTGGTTCTTTAGCAGCCTTAGTAATAATAACCTGTATATAATAATACATAGATTGCTTTGTTTTCGTTTAACCTTTTTTGCTGTTCTCTGGAGATTAGTTGCAATTATTTATTTTTTCAGTTGCATAGGTCAGTCTTTATAAATTTCTGCTTTTATAAACAACCTTTACTTCAAGCATATAAAGAAAATTTGTAACTATCCATGGACTTCTTTGTTTGGGAGATTCTCATATATTTGCTTGTACATAGAGTATTTGCCTTGTCAGACTCACTAACAAGGCAAATATGCACCTGGGTGGTAAAAATTACTATGCATACAAACTTAATTTTGTATGATTTTCAGTAGGTGTATAGCAGCCTGCAAATCTATGGATATCAGCTACTTCAGGGATTGGGCCTGTTTGAATATCTTACCTGCTGATGCACCATATCTGCCAGTATATGTCACCTTGGAAGATGAGGAAGCAAAGAGCAACTGAAAATCCTCTCTAGTTCCTCTTGTTCTTGTTGCGCTGTCTGCCTAAATAATCAACCTAATGGTTTACTAGTCAGATGCCTTTGAGGTTTGGCCATGTTTGACCTCCTTAACCGTTAGCAGATAATCAGCCAGTTAGCTGCAGGAAAGCAATAATGTTACTGCTTTCCATGGGTCACTGCACAGATGCAAATTTGCCCACTGTTAGTAAATAATTAAGTGATGTTTTTGCTCACATTAATTCTTCCTACCAATATGCTGAGCCCTGAGCAGGTTCTGATGCAGACATTCCCATCTTAAATCATCAAAGCTCTACACAAGTCAAGGAAAAGGGTATTCCTTCTTTGATGTGGAGTTCTACTTATATTGCTTACTTTCCTCAGCCTCATTCCAGTGGAAGAGTGAAAACAAGATATACTGTATTAACTTGAACAATACAGGACGTAATCTGTAACTCTTGCTTTTGTGTATTCTGACAGAACCAATAGTACTTTCAAAGACAGCACAAACATTCAAGGCCTCCCACACAAAGCATTATTGACTAGACAATCAGATTTTCCCATCCATATAACTACTCTGCAGGACACATTCACTACCCCAATGCTCATTGATCATATTGTACCCTTGAGAATGTACTTGTTTGTTGGTAGTTTCATCACAAGTGAATTGAAATATATGATACTTTGTCTAGAAGCTTGAATGGAGAACTGCCACATCTGTGTCTTTTAGATGATCTATATCATCTCTGGATTTATTATCTAACCATACCTATGTAACTACAGTTTTTATGTAATGTCACCCTTTTAATTTGTTATTCCAATATGCTTCTTTTATTCCTTTTTTTATATGGATAGATTGAGCCATACTTAATTATAAAATACACCTATATCATCTTGAATATAATCTGAACTACTGTAGGTTAATTCTCCCATAAACCCGCCCTTTTTATTACTGCCCCAAAATCTCCTGCAGTTTCCTAGACTGTCAAACTTTTGACAAGATTATGTAGATCATATAGCACTGATTCATCTTTTAACTACAGTTCAGAAAATGTCTTTAATACACTTCAGTCATTAAGTTAGATCATCTGAAACTTTTGCTACACTGCATTTTATATCTAGATCTATAAAATATAAAATGTATTATTTAATGTGATAATCGAGAAGGATAATTATAAGCTCACTAATGTGCCTTATGTTGAAGCAATATGTTTATGTATGGCTTAGTCTATCTTAATATATTGTTGCTATTTTGTATTTTATTTTGCTCTGGAGTGCCTTATGCTAGAGCAATATGCTTGTGAATAACTTACTCTGTCTTAATATACAGTGGTAGTATTTATTCCACTTTTACATATTTTTTTGATGATAGAGTTCTTTCTTTTTCACATACTCGTTTGACTAGTTTGATGATTTTTACTTCAGTTTTCGTCAATTTATGCTGTTTGGTCTATATTGTTCTCTTGCACAAAAGGCACACTTTATTGCTCTTCTAGAACGAAGCACTTAGTTACACCTCCATCTATATACAGCATTGCCGTAATTCTATAGAGCTTGAAATAGGCGGCATATGGGTGAGCCCCTGAAATGCCAACTAGCTTACCCAGAAAATTCTGATCTTTAAAAATGATTTTCTTTTTCTCTGTAATAATAAAACAGTACCTTATACTTGACGGTAACTGAGCTGCATGTATCCGTAGTGGTGGCAAATTAATCCTATTGGGTTTATGTTGTGTTTAAATGATTTTTATCACATGGTATAGTGATCTAAATTACAAATAGGTCCCCTATTTGAACAAAACCCAAGTCCCAAGTATTCTGGATAATAGATCCTTTACCTGTACTGTTCACTCCTCAGTGTTTGCCAGGTTAATTTCCTAGTCTAACATCCTAGTCTCAGAACTGAATAAATCAATTTAGCTTGCAAATTAACTTTTTTAAAATACAAAATTATATAGTGATTAACCCTATTTACATTCATTTGGTATGAAAGTTTGATATTTGAAGTAAAAGCTCAGACTTCTTTGTCACATAAGTTTTAGTGGATGGAAGCAAATCATAAAACTGCAAAACTGATAATTGTGCCCTTACACAAGGTTTCACCTACAAGGCAACATATTATCATATCTCCAGCCATTTCCACTATCTCTATCATCTTATTCTAAAGGGTTTATTAATTAAACAAGAGCAATGCGTTATTCCCAATGCAGCATTGTAAATGAATCCACTCTTTAGAGGGAAGCAAGCCTGGTATTAGTCTAAAAATGCTAATTTCTCTGAAACTGCTAAAAATAGAAAATTAAGGTAAACTGTAAAATTACTCTGTCTAGGTTTACATAACTTCATTTTTAGTTCATTTAAACCAGATCCTATGGTTGATCTCATTGCTTATTAACATATGAAAATAATAATTATGCACATTTTAAGCCAATTCTGATTTACCATGGTGATGAGAAATTATGCCTAGACACACACTATTTTGTAGGAACACTCCAAAAAATATTGAACCTCCATATCATGATCTAAGCTGGAACAAACTCCAGTGATGTTGATAGGATTGATCAATTATCACCTGTGGAAAAGGGGAGGAACTGTGAGCTCTCTGTCCAAGAAGCAGGCAGTAAGCAGGCTCAGCTGAGATAATTTATAGAACACATTAACCAATGTGGATGAAATACTTGTAATTTATCTATAGAAATAAGTCAAATCAACTAGACTTGCTGTGTTTTTCCTTGAAGACGTTTAACCAGTCATCCAACTGGTTTTCTCAATTCAGAATAATTTGTAAATCTTACTTAGAGAATATATCCTCTGGAATGTTGCTCCAATCAGCATAATCTGTTTATTTTAATCCACAATGTTGTGTGAATTTTGTGGAAAATCCTGTTGTGTATTAAACACAGGCGCATACCTGCTTAAAAGGTGGTGTTGTGTTTTTCCTTCGGAAATGTTATTGCCACTTCTGCAACACTTGTGAAACCCTGCAACATTGATATACATTGTTTGGCCATCTTTTAGGTGTACAGCACCTGCTTTTATAGTGTTTGCATGGGTTTACTCCAGGTACTCTGCTTTCCTCCCACCTAAACAAAGGTTTTATCAAAGACACCATAGAAAACCTGTACCTTTGTATTAACCTATATTTTTAGTGATATTTACAATTATTTTTCTTAGATATTACTGTAGGATTTAAACGATTTCCAGTAATAAATGTGTGCTGCTACAGTTGTTGCCCTTGGCTTGTACCACTTTGAAGCATATTACTGTCATCTGCTGTAAAGTTTTCTTTTACTGCTTTCAAGTGTTTCCTTTCTCTGGCGTTTGAAGTAAATCTTCAAAGTGTAGAATACTTGTTTGTGCCCCAGAATATCCTTTTTAGTCCCCATGCTACTATAACTGGTAATAAATCTTTAAATAGAATGAAAACCAGCTCTTGTAAAAATGATACCATCGTAAAGAATTCATGTTTAATGAGACCACATATGCTGCTAAACCAATCGCAACCAGTTGTCTGCTCATTTTTTTTTAATTGTTTGCTGATGGTTTTCTCTGTTACTTAATTCGATTTATTAGTGTACTTATATACAGTATAGTACCAATAATTTATATACAAATTTCATGTGCCCTTATTTTTAATGTGTTTTTCTGTTTTATAAATATTGGAAGGACTAATCCAATTGTTTTAATTTTTTCTTTCATAAGAACCAAGTATATACATCACCACCATAGTTCAAAGTGCCTGTGTTCTTGTTTCAGTGATTTGTTTCTTTTATTAGAAAAAGACAAGGACGGACCCTTACTGTTGGCATTCGGCACAAACTGCACAGGGCATGGTTAAAGTGGATACTGCAATTCCTAAATTTGTATTTGTAGTTGTGTCCAATTCATAATTAAATGCAAGAACAGGTACATGAATTTTAGCGCATCAGCTGCAACATTGTGAGGTGCATCTTACCTACGTGATCCTAATTATATTGGATTGTGGTAAAAACACTGTATTGTGGGTAAGAAATTACAATTGTCTCTTTGCACACTGTACTTGTCGTAAGTAAATAACCCCTTTTATTTTAGCTATTTGTTATGCACTCATCTCTTCCAAAGCAAACCACCAGCATTTAATAGGGGAATGAAATGATAGTTGTTAACGGGAAAAAACATGTGCAAACGTAATGACTGTCAAATGATGAATATTGCATTTTTTTATTATTTATGCAAACTGTTTTCTCTTTATGACTTTCATTACATTCCCCCAATGGTCTTGTAACTGTGCTCTTAAGACGATTTAAAACAACAGTGATAATTTGTAGTAGACAGCCACTAAGGTAGCTAATTATCAGTGACCCAGATTACGGTTAGTGGTCCATTGTTTTTCAAAGCCACTAAATTAATAAAATTAGCATACTAATAACTAGGCTGGTCAATCAAAAGTTTCATCATGAAAACATGTAATCTTAATGTGTCCCTTGAACAGGTAGGAGAAACATTAGCTTAGAGAAAAAGAACAATGTACTGTGTAACCACCAATCCTTACTACCAACTGAATAATGGCTATAGGTAGTAAAACTGAATATTGTCACTCTGAAAGGAAACATCCTCCTGATTGTACCACAAGGACAACAAACTCTATTTTCTAGTTCTCTTGTCCAAGTGTGTTAGAATTGTGACTTGCACTTCCTCTGGTGCCCTAACATTATTGTTTAAAATGAACTGTGTTCTGCAAGCATTGTATCTTGTAAAATAAATAAGGGGCAGGTTATTTACAACTGCACGTGTAGTTTGCAGTCCAATTTTAGAAACAACTGGCCATTGCAATTATCCAGAATGCAGCATCTTCCCATAAGTCCAGCGCAATTGCTTCTGCAAGAGGGAGATGCAGCCAACAAAATTGTGGCCAAAGCACCCAGATTGACACAATTGTGGTGAAAAATTTCAAAGGCAGAATTATGACATTTCTCACCAACAAAATGATGTCTGTGTGTATGCTGTGCCTTTCGATGTAACTCGTTGCGGGGAAAATGGGGCTACTGACACCTTTGAAGTAGCGGTAGCTTCTGTTCTCTAGCATCAATAGGCTCAATTGTATGTGATTAGCAACAAGAGGAGGGATGGACAATCCAGATGCAACTATGTGGATGTGCAAGGAGTGTGTTTGGATCCATTTTTTGTTAGAATGCAACTGTGTTTGTGGTTGTAAATGACCCCTGTTGGGTTTGTAAAAGTGATTTTGTGCATCACTGGTTGAGTTAATGGATAAGGACTTTTTGGGCTAGCTCCAGTGTATTTTTTACTACCTTGAAATATAAGGTTATACAAGGTGGATTTTCTTAGCAACATCCCTGGGGCTGAAAAATAATGTATGCAGTGGTAAACCTCACAAAATAATATTTTACACAACATTCATGACTCCTATAAGTACAATATCTCAGTGCAGCTTCAAATTGAATAATTTTTCTAAATCTGAGTATGTGTATTAAAGCATAAAGTGCTGAAAAACCCCCATTAATTAATCAGACCTCTGAGTCTAATTAATCTCATAGATGAGTATACAGCTATACTTTAAACCCCATGTATAATAAAAAGCACTGTTTGCCCAGGAGCAGTAACCCATAGCAACTACTGAGATCTTTGCTTTAAAATAGGCCACCAGAATATTACCTGTTGATTGATTGCTACGGGTTACTGCTCCTGGGCAAACCTAATGCCTTTTATTACATAACCCTGCAGATACCCTCTACAGTACTTATATTTACGTAGTCACTCAAACTACAGTATCAAGGAACACACATTTCCAGCATTCCCTGAAAGCATTTGATTTCCATACTGATGGATAACAATGGTCTGAAATGGAAAAACCCACAAGACTGATTAATCAACCCCATTAGGATATTTACCACTCTATAAAACTTTACTGTAGGGTTTGGATTTTACAGTCTATTCCTTACTTTGGAATTATACCTCCAGTAAGCAGCAGGCACCAGGGAGACAGGATTTGGATGGGTATGAGAGCACATCACTGTAGCTGAGCTGTACTTTGCACTTAAGCCCCACAGGATAAAAATGTATGTAACTCCTCAAAGCAGTAGAACACATTGTGATGAATTTACACCATTGTTAACCTTGGTACATATGTCAGGAAGATTTTGATAAATCCAAAAACAGATGAAAATGGATATCCAGTTCCTTCTGGATCAGCACCTACAGTAGGGGGGGTTATTTATCAAGGTCCGGATTTATCTCAATATCGGCTGCTACAAACTCCGATCGAACCCGATAACGCTTATTTATTATTACATTTTCCCGAAATTTTGCTTTGCGGGAAAAACTCAGATTTTCACGATTTTTTCGTGAATTTTCCCCCAAAAGCTCCAAATTTTTCTGAGTTTTCACCCGAAAGCTCAGAAAACATAGTGAAATTGCCCGAAACCCCCGACACATCCAAAAATCAATGAGACTGTTCCCATTGACTTTTATGCAACCTCGACAGGTTTGAGATGCCGTGTTTTTATATTCGGGCTTTTTAGCCCTCGGGGTTTAATACAATCCAAAAAATTAGTGCTATTTTTTTGAGCCTATTATAACACAAAAAGTCACAATTTTTTCGAATTTCGGGGAATTTCGGGTATTCAGAGCTTAGTAAATAACCCCCTAGATTTCATATCATATTCATTGCCTTTTTAAGGTTACAAAAATTAAAACAAATATATATAATTCTATAATTTACCCAGGGGAAATACATTACAAATGATAACATTCAGATTAATTCTTAAATCAAATTCCAATAACCCTTTTTTTCAATCCATATGCTACTATAATAAATGAAAAGAAAGTTAATTTGTTTTTTTAAGGGACTTCTAAAACATATTGTCACAGCACATAATGCTAAAGCAAATCAAGCTAGCAGCATCTATTCTGAAAAATAATCAATTCTAGTGAAACAACAAAACAGACAGTAGAACAGTTGCCACAGAGAACTTAATTAGGTAGCACTTCTGAATCTATATTTTCAAATTAATTTTACTTCAATCTGAAACTTATCAACCAAAGAAATACAATCTCATAGCAAAGTTGTTTATCCAGATATTTGATTTTTTTTTTTGGAAAACCTCAGTAAACAATGATCACTTTAAAGCCTTAAAACATGTCTTAGAATCCAGAGCAGACTTATCCTTACATACATGGGTTTCTTCTGCAGACTGCATGGCAGCAGAACTGGCAGTGTTTGGACATTTTTTTTCACACAAAATTCAGTAGTCAATGGGCATTTTATTGCTGCAACTTTTTCTTGCAAAATACATTGGAGTCAATAGGCGAATCTATACCTAGTAAAAAATACACTCATCACTAGTGCATATACTTTCACAAGATAAAAGAAGAAGACAGTTAACTCAACTGGTCATACACCTTCAATTGTGAATGCAACTTTAGGGAAAAAAAAAATAAGTATACAGCCTACTGATACGATGTATCAATGAAATGTATACGTTTTACAACGTATACGGTTTTTCAATACAATGTATACGTTATATAATCACAATCATGTTTAAAGGGGAACTATCGCGAAAATAAAAATGTAATATTAGCTTTATCACACTGTAGTAAGAAACTTTCTAAATATGATCAATTAATAATTCTGAACCGTTTCCAAATAATTCAACTACTCTTCATTATCTCCTACTCAGTATCTGTTTGTCTTCATTCACTTCATGCAGGAGTTGGGAGTCTGATTTTGAAGTTAGATCCAGTATATCTCGAAGGTGTGGCCTACTTTTGCCTAACCCTAGGATGTATCAAAATCACCAAACATCTTGTTACCCCACATGAGTTTACACATGAGTTTGTGCCAAAGTGTTATTTTGTTAAATTATGTTTGTGCTGGAATCAGTTATTTGAATTAGCTCTAATACATCAGCTAGGAAAGGGAGCCCCCAAAAAGACATATTGGATCTAATTGTCAATTAACATCTGACATTCAACTCCTGCATGAAAACAGAATGAAGAGAAACAGATGCTGAGAGAGGAATACTGAAAAAAACGTAATTATTTCAGAAATGGTAAGTCAGTATGATGAAGCTTATATTAAATTGTCATTTTTGCGATAGTTCCCATTTAAGAAAAAAAATGGCCACCAGAATATTACCTGTTGATTGATTGCTACGGGCAAGCAAAAATGTGTTCCAATCATTTTTAAACGATGCTGTAAAAATGTAATTTGCTTAAATGCAAACTTTTTTTTTAAACACAGTTTCCTTGAATCTTGAAAAATTGAGTTTTAATAAATGTGCTCCCATGTACAAAGACACCAACAACATGTTCACTGTCAGACGTTCAGTCACAGTAGCACAGCTAAGGGAAAAAGCTGTGTCATAAGTAGCAATTTACAAGGTTACATTTTACAGGGAGTCAGTTTATAAAACTATAAATTACAGGAGACTACAGTAACACGGCTCTTGTGTATTATAAATGTAATCAGAACACTGCATATTAAGAGTGAAGCATACTATATACATCATTTATAATCCTGCAGTGGCTCACTGTATTAATGCAACAAATGCTTCCATTTTAGTCTGAAATGTCCTTATTTAACACTGTTTCTTTTGACTTTATATCAGTATTTAATTTAACGACCCAAGAATATAGGAGCAATGAATACATTTGTATATGTGCCATAAATCGTCAATCCATTACCATATTAATAAAAGAATTATGTTGCAATAAAAGAATGAAAAATGTATCCGCCAACATGGCACTACTGTGTTCGAGTGTTCCAAGATTCTTAATTTATTATTCCCTTTTTTCCTACAGAAAAGCTGCTTAAAAATACAAATTAAAAACCAGCTGTCTTTTTCTGTATGGATGTGGCTTGTGTTTAACCGGACATTTGCAATGCATGAAAAAGCAAATATTTTATATGCAATGTTGAACTCTTATTTAAATTCAGTGTGCATTCATGTACAGACAAGCCTCTCAAATTACTATGAGAGAGAATCTTAGAATGAACAAAAATATGGGCAAATTGTTTTGCATGGCTACACTGCAACTCCAGGAATTCCTCAGATGAAGCTATTAGGAAACCATGTTAAATCAAATTAGTGAAATCATGCAAAGAAGGGTTATGATGATGAGTTCCAAGTTATGTTGACTTCCCATTATAGCCATTGCTGTATGTATGGGAAAAGTTTTATACTTAGAAGAGGCATTCTCTGACATGGGTAGATGAGTCCAATAAACAATTTGATAGCAAAGACCCCACTCATTAAAACACTGTCCTAGACTTTTAACTTCTCTCTTGGAACATCTTGGAAATGTTATTTACAGGTAGCAAACATATGAGCCATTCAGAGGCTGGGAGGTTCAGGAGATTTCTCCTAGAATGGTGGTAAAAAGAATTTCCCATATATAGGAAAGGTCATGATTCATGATCATGATATTCTTCATGAGATCCTGAGAAATCTCATTGGGGTAAGACAAATGGATAATGTGAAGGGAAGTTAGCATCAGGATGTGGTATTTTGTGAACCTCCTTCTTTCAGACTGTAGCAAAGATGGCATCTTTCAGTGTCTTTTCTGTAACATTTAATACAATTTACTTCTACCATGTAGTAGTACAAATGAATGTGCCTTCCTCAAGCATTGATGTGCCAACACCATAAGTCTGATGTTGTTTAGTAACGATGTTGTAGTAATGAATGATGCTATGATGAAACCACTGTGACATCATTAGGAAGTGACAATGCAAAGTTATTTCTTATGAAGAATAAGAGGGAAGAAAACCTTCTCTCCAGTAAGAATGATGTCTTTACATATCAGCTACCATTTTGGATCCTAAATATACTGGTTTCTTCATTGTTTCTAATATCATCTTAGGCAAATACACCATTACAAGTCATGTTCCTAAATTCTATTGCACCCACTGAGGATTGGGAATCAGTTGAATCTTCACCTTAATTTTTACAGGTTGGTGTAATGAATTGCTATCTCCCTAAACATGTCACACTTTGTGGAGTAAAGAAAATAAAGGGCATAATTGAGCCCATGGGGTTGTTAGAAAATACGTTTTCTAAGCAGTGGTTAGAGTGAAGATGTTCCATACACCCCTCATATGTGACTGGACTGTCACTTTCCTTGACAGGGTAACAGTATGAGAATCCTAAATACCTTTATGAGTTTTATTCTTTATTTACTGTAAACACTAACCACATCCAACTGCTAAGTATTTGGCATACTCCAGCATTTTTTTATTTGGCGGAGGAGCATCTGACACAACCACTAACCTCCCATTCACTTGAATAGGAAACAGATTGTGGAAATGGCACATTTAAGCCTCAAAACTCTCAACTGAGAGTCCCAAATGGAATACAACTCTGCTTGTTAAATGACAAAAGCATAGGTAATACTGGACAACCCAATGGCATGTTCAATCCAAACAAAAAACAAAAAGCCAGTAACATCAGTAAATGAAAATGAATGTAAGCAATACTGCTTATTTTCTGTGTAACTAAAATTTGTTTTGATGCAAAGAGCATTATACTGCATTAGATAAAAAGGGAACACCACTATTCAGAAAGTATACTAACAAATTGCATTTCTGTTTTGGTAACCACTATCCAAATTAGTAATTAAGCCATTCATTAATGGGTTGTATTAGAATACAATAACCCAAATACCTTTTCATTAAAGGAACATTGACAACGTAACCCTAGAACTGATTCAGTTTGGCCAGAAAGACCCATTTTGGCAAGTATTTGTCTGAAATATCCACATATTTGAGGGATGTTTATGCTATTATCTGTGTTCTGCTTAAGCACAAATAGTGGTACACATAGATGAAGATAGTAATTTAAATTATTATGAGGTTTTGCCTAGAGATGTAAAGTACTTTATTCATTCCACGTGTTATAGCTTGTAATACAGTTTGCAGCATAAACAAACTAAGCGAAATTACAACCTAGAAGATAAAGATCTGACTGTATGCCAATATCTGACTGTATGCCAACTGCGATGTTTAAGGCAAGCTGGCACATCTGATCACATAGATAACTATGAGCATAACTGCTGATTCTGCAGAGAATCTAAAAATGCATCTCGTTTTTTTTCTATTTTGCTGCAGCATGAAGATAGCCAAGAAATAAGACGCATAGGTTTCTTAGATCTGAATATCCAACATGCAGATACTCAGCTGTAGATATCTTTATTTATAGTCACGTAATGGTGCCTCATGGTGGAACTTTACTGTTGATGTTACATGATAAGATATAAAAGTTAAAGAAATTATCATCTGTTGCAAGGTGCAATCATTGGTTACAATATATATATATATATATATATATATATATAATATTAACTTTTAGTGCCTTAAGTTATTTTTTACGTGCAGGGCTGCAGTATGGTTTTATTGGAACATTTTGGGTGTTATTTACTAAGCTCCAGTCAGGCTTTTTAGGGTAAAACTCTAATTTTTAGTTTTCGAGATTTATTAAAGCCCAGTGCAGCAAAAAGCCTGTATCCGAAAATCTCAGACCTGCCGAGGTTGTGTTTAAGTCAGTGGCAGAGATCCCTATCCTATTTTGTAGTTTCTGTGGTCTGGACTGGAATTAGTCTATATATGTGTTTTGTATTAGTGCTAATTTTGAACGTATATTGTGCTGAATTGTTTTGAATGTTGAGATAATTGCAAATAAAATTGCATATTTAAATTGTTTTAACAAGGAAGCATGCTATTAATTGAAACCCTTTGCTTGTTTATTCTAATCAGCATTGTAATTATAGGTTGCGAAATAATTTATACATCAAGTTGATGTACAAATGTTTTTTTGCAGATGTTATTCAGCAAAAACCAACTGATTTCTGTGTGAACTTACAGAGCAGTAACATTCCAAGCTACAAAAGTGGTTTTATTTTCCTCCCACCCAATATATCAGCATCTGTTCTGTAAACCTCTACCCCAAACATACATGCATATCCAGAAGCTTTTGATAGGATACCTCTCTTTAGCAAGTCTCCACTGCATCACTGGTACTAGTAATATTTGATGCCTGTTTATTAAAACGTTGCATTTCATAATTTGTTTATCTACTATGGGATAGTTTGACTTTAAATTAACTTTTAGTGTGATGTAGAGAGTGATATTTTGAGGCAATTTGCAATTAGTTTTCAGTTTTTATTATTTGTGGTTTTTGAGATATTTATATTTTTCTTCAACAGCTCTCTGGTTTGCAATTTTAGCAATACGGTTGCTATGGTCCATATTACCATAGCAACCATTTATTGATTTGAATAAGAGACTGGAATATAAATAGGAGAAGGCTTGAATAGAAAGATGAGTAATAAAAATTAGCAATAAAAATAAATGTGTAGCCTTATGGGGCATTTGTTTTTTTTGATGGGGTTAGTGACCCCCATTTGAAAGCTGGAAGGAGTCATAAGAAGAAGGCAAATAATTAAAAAAACTATAAAAAATAATAATTGATGGCCAATTAACCTGCATAGAATTAACCATTCTATAACATACTAAACGTTAACTTAAAGGTGAACCAACCCTTTAAGTCCTGTAGTACTCTGCATGCTCCACTGCCACAAAGCAGTAGGCAGCGTCTTTGTAAATAATACAGGTATGGGATCCGTTATCCGGAAACCCATTATACAGAAAGCTCCGAATTACAGAAAGGTCGTCACCCATAGACTCCATTTAATCCAAATAATCCAAATTTTTAAAAATGATTTCCTTTTTATCTGTAATAATAAAACATGACCTTGTACTTGATCCAAACTAAGATATAATTCATCCTTATTGGAAGCAATTTGGGGCCTGGCTCTTTCTAAGGGTCAGATAATTGTGAGGGCTAATCTGGGAGAGAGTTGTACATTCTAAAATCTGTATATGTTCCGAGATAAACTAAATGAACATTTTCGGCCAGTCAAGTGGTGTACAAAATTGGGCTGATGCTTTAGTTTGGCTCAGTAGTGAATCACATTAGGGGCCAGTGCAGATCCATCTGTAATAGGCTGAATACACATAGATCACTATCTGGTTGACCATTGACCATATAATGTTTATGTGTGACCAAGTCAGCAGGTGATATCAGCCCTTGAATCTTAACTTGGAGAAGAATGCAGGGAGAGAAGCTGAGGAGAGAAAATGTGGATATCCGAAAAGTTGTAGTGGTTTTAACATTTACTATGGGCTTCATGTGATATAAAGAACTTTGCAATCATTAGCTTGAAAGCTACAAATCTGGATTTGACCAGCATTATTCTAAAATTGCTAAATGAACAGAAAATGTAAATATCTTAAATAGTGATAAAATGACATCAGTACATCTTTGTTCAGCATGAAGAAAATATGACAGCTGATGTCCTCCCACATAACCTGATTCTTTGAGATGTACCTTTATGAAAGCTTTCATATTCATTATCATTATATTCACACAGGAAAGGAGACATTAGTTACCACAAGGTATTTGAATATTACTGGGAACCTTTAATAAACAAAAGCAAAGCCACGTTCTATCAACCTGCGTATGTATTTAACAAAGAAAAAAAACAGTTTTAATTTGAAAGATGAGATGGAAGCAATTGCGTAATTTAAAATAATCCCCTGCTGTTTAATAGTCATGTTGAGCAGTGCACAATACTAATAATAAAATCATTTATGTTCTAATTACAGCTTTTCTGAAAATTATTGCAAAAATACAACATTGCCTTTTTTGGAGAAATCTAAAAAAATTTAATTTGCAAGTAGTTGAGTGCATGGGTGTGGCAGGGAAAAGCTGCTTATAAAGAAAAGAAAAAGATTTGTGTTTTTGGGAAAAAGAATTGCATAAATAAAAAAATTGCATTTATAAAGCACCAAAAGCCATCCTGCCTAAAAAGAGACCATATAGATTTGGAACAAAAATACCTGAAATATGCAAGGACAAGGAGCAAGGATTGTGCCAACAATATGTTATGGCCTTTGTGCTTTTATATTGAAATTAGTGTGTTTGTGTGAAGGCACATTTTTTGCATCAAGGTGTAAAAATCTAAATGAATTTGCCTATCCTGCTGCTAATAGACCTTGATGTTATTTTCCTACATTATCATTATGCAACAGCAAGAATCACTATAGAGTTACTACAAGCTCTGCTCAGCCTTCCTCTAATAATGTCAAAACCATTGTAACATTTCCCACTCACCTTTAAAGATTATTGCATTTCTGAACCATGTATTTTTATGTATTTATTTATGTATAGCCACCCTAAATGTAAAATAAATTAACACATATGAAAACCTTATTTCAGGAAATAAACTTTTTCAGCTCTGGATTCATGAAGCTTTTAATTCAACACTGATTCCAAATGAATGGAATGGAAAATAGGGTCCATACACAGAGCACTTGTACATTTACCAGTAAAAGATGATGGTTACTTTCTGTAACTTGAACACAGACCATAGCTGTGCCAGGCAGGATTATTATTATTATTATTAACATGTATTTATATAGTGCCAACATATTGTGCAGCGCTGTAAAGTAAATGTGTCTATACAACTAAATCACATTAATTACATACATAGAACATATGGAGTTACATACATCATGTACATACATCAGTGCGTTTTAAGAGATCTTTTGAAAGTAGAAAGCTTGGGAGAAAGTCTGAGCAGGTCAGTAGAGGAGCATAGTAAGTGGGTGGTTGAGTATATAGAGTTGAGTATATAGAGATGAGTTCAGAGATGTAGGGTGGGGCAGAGTTATGAAGTGCTTTGAATGTCAGGGTCATTACTTTGAATTTTATTCTCAAAGGTAGTGGAAGCCAGTGCAGGGATTGGCAGAGTGGCATGGCAGAGGAGGAGCGGTTGCTGAGGTTTATGAGCATTGTGGCAGTGTTCATTGTGGACTGGAGAGATGCCAGTCTCTGGAGGGGAAGGCCAATTAAGAGAGAGTTATAGTAGTCTAGACGTGATATGACGGGAGAGTGCATAAGAATTTTGGCGGCATCTTGGGTGATGATCGTATTTTGACTATGTTCCTTAGGTGGAAGTGACGATTTAATAAGTGACTGGATATGAGGAGTGAAGGACAGGGCAGAATCTAGGATAACCCCAAGGCACTGGGCCTGGGGAGATGGGGTGATAGTGTAATTGTTAGCTATGATAGATATTTCTGGGATGTTACGGGTGTTAGTTGGAGGAATGAAAACCATTTCCGTTTGAGAGAGGTTTCATTTAAGGTAGCGTTGCAACATCCATATCGAGATAGCGGACAGGCAGGAGGAGACCCAAGTTAAGAGTTCTGAGTTAAGATCAGGAGAGGAGCGATAGATCTGGGTCCCTCTTCTATATGAAGAAGTCATACTAAAGTCATAGAGTTAAGGATGGCCACATGATAGGATGGAATATTTATATACTAATTGTGGAAAGCACAAAAATGCATATATATGTGCCATTGGAACAGAAAGGGTAAAATTCAGCAGAAACAAGATAAAAGTGGACTTGGTGTTTAAAATAAGTGAAAATTGTTACTATGCATTGAGGGCAATCTGATGGTGAAACTGACATTAATTTGCAATTAAGGGTAAAGTAGAGACATTCTACTTTGGCAAAAGCAGACAGCAGAGAAAACAAATGAAGTTTTCAGGGATCAGTACATTGTCTTAATGTGCAGCCCCAACACAAAACAAATTACAAAGAAAAAACAAACAAACTTGAAGGACATCTTAGCAATTGTTACAATTGTGGTATTATGTGGCAATTATGTAAACATTGAATCAAATCAGCAATGTGTGTCAGGTGCGACTACTCTTGGTTTTGTATGGGAATATATTATCCTGCACTGATTTTTATATACTGTATCATGCTACCGATGGATAGAAAGTAAGCATCTGCACTTTTACATTTTATTGCAGATTCTCAACAGGTTGCCAATATTGTGGACTAGAGGAACCCTATAGTAGAATAGCTTTTAACCTTTTTTTATTCCCAGCCCCACTTTAGGGATACATGTTGGTTTGTTTGAACCCCAATGGGGCCTGTTATCCAGGATGATTGGGACCTGGGATTTTCCAGATAAGGGGTATTTCCGTAGTTTGGATCCCCATACTTTAAAGGAGAACTAAACCCCTACCATGTCCCCCCCCGCACAGATTTTAATACCAGTAAATGCCCTAAGTCTTTAATTACCCCTCTATGCAGAGTCAGCACAGCGGAGCTCACGGTGGCCATCTTTACCACTTCAGGAGTCTTCAGTAAGTAAGAGGCGTATTGGCAGTTGTAGCAATTTTCTGGTCCCAAACAACTGCGCATGGGCTGGCAGCCACAGAAATTGCCAAAGGGACCCGAAGATTTCACAAGTGGTGACGATGGCGCCCGTGAGCTATGGTCTCGATCAATTCGAGTATTTGAGTTTTCCCCCCGATTGCATTGATTCACGTTTTTTACATTGCAGTTTTTTCATTAATAAGCAAACATGTGATGTGTGAGTTTATTTGAGGTAAAAAAAAACTTCACAAACCTTTGATAAATAACCCCTAAGTCTACTAAAATATAATTTTGGATCAAGTACAAGGTACTGTTTTTTTTAATACAGGGAAAAGGAAATCATGTTAAAAAATGTTCATTATTTTATTCTATGGGAGATGGTCTTTGCGCAATTCTGAGCTTTCTCAATAACAGGTTTCTGAATAACGGATCCTATACCTGTACAAGGTTCAAAATATATATCCTTAAGTCAATCAATATTAGTTTCAATAATATCTCAGAAAGCAAATTTACCCTGTATCTCACGTCGATTGCCCTTCATGCTGAGCTTCTAGGAGAATATTGTTAAGCAAACTGATATTCTCCCCAATCTCATTATATAAGGCTTTAGTCTGGACCCACAGCTGTTGGCATCACTAGGGAGGAAGCTCTCAAAGTCTGTTATATTATTTTTAAAACTAAAGCAATAGAAAGGGGAAACAAGACTAGTAATATAGAATGTGGTTGAAATGGGACTTTAGAGGAAACACTGGCTATTAGGGGGACAGGCTTAATTTTCTTTGAGATTACGCAATGGTTCAAGACGCAAAAAGAAGGAAGATACTACTCGCGGTAGGGGCTGAAATTGACCTATGGATTTCAGCTGGCTTATTTCAGCCCATGTGGCCCTAGACTAGTGTACTGAACAACAAGTGGCAACAGGCAAACCTAGACTGTAGATAATGTGTGCTTTGTTCTACATACTGCTGAAAAATATATGGCATTTCTTCATATTTCTATATAGTATCACCAATATCATCTGAGGGGAAAACTAATGAACAGATGTGGTACTGAACAGAGGGATATTGAACCCAAAACATCTGAAAACCTCTACATGAGAGGTTATAACTGCATAGGTAAACTAATAATAAAGGCATAGCTCAGTGGCCATTAAATACATAGCAGTTAGTATAGTACAGATCACTCATTTGAAGGTTGAACTGTTCACAAACACACATACACAAACACATATATTTTTTTCTCTCCAGTGTGCTGTGATGATATAATGGGAGAAACAGAGAATCAGCTTTTGGGCTATAAAAAATGGTGTTGGATAGTAGTGCTTGTAGGGGAGGGGAGCACAAAGACGGAAGTGTTTAGTATTGCAGGGTTTAGGAATGGGAGCTGAACTCTATGTGACGCTGATGCTTGGCATACATCTTGTTAACTAACATCACATCTATTTAGGCATGAGATATCAGCACTACGAAGTAATGAACCTACTGCTTTCGATCAGCTTTTATTGCAAAACGGCAGCATGAAGGAGTCATCTAATATTCACAGCATCAACAGAAAAATGCAATATTATATTTCTTAAAGGAAACTACCCAGATTATTTGCTTAATCCCCAGGCATGAGCAGTTCATCTGAAATATTTAGGGCAGCTGTATATTTGTGTCTTACTGTATATAGGGGAGGATCTGATTCTTTCTACTGGGATTTTTTTTTATTCTTATAAAGAGACAGCCTCACATACAAAATAGTGGGAAGGAGATGCTGTCTTTGCATTGGAGCAGGCTTACCGATTAAATCCCCTCTCTCTAGACAGCATGTTGCAACAAGAGAATCTGTTATTTTCACCACCCGTGAAGCAGCTGAAATAATGTAAATGCCAGTTGGAGGTTACAATGGATCAGTGATATATCTGAACGGAAAGGAGAATCAAGAGACTGGAGCTCTTGGAAAAAAAAAAAACATTTCAGCCACTGAAGGCTATTTACTATGTGTGGGCATCTGCTTTAAATCTGTTTGTGGAACCCGGCAACCATGTTCATTAAGTAGATGATCTTATTTAGAAACAGCGTCTTTCTTGCTACAGGGAAAAAGGGCAAATCTCTCAGCCTTACCACTATTTCTCCTTCCCCAGGAAAAAGCTTTTGGATTCAGCACTGAATGCAGGGACAGCGGCTGAGCTCCAGTTGTGCCTTTGATGTGTGGATTGTTATTAAATGAGTTTTCAATTCTCTCTGACGATCATGCTTTATTTCCAGATGGTGATAATGGCAGGGACTGTAATGCTGGCTTATTACTTTGAGTATACGGACACGTTCACTGTGAATGTCCAGGGTTTTTTCTGCTACGATAGTTCTTACACCAAGCCCTATCCAGGACCGGATGAGAGCAGTGACATCCCGCCTGTCCTCCTCCTCTCCCTTGTCACAGGGGTACCAGTACTTGTGGTAAGCCTTCTCAAATCTATACCCTCTCGTGTGTGTTTATTGTGTCTGAATTTTGTCACTGAACATGCTGGTGTGTCAGGGAAGTCAGAGCAAGTGACACAGTAATAAGCTTTTTCTGCATAACAAAAGTATTAACATTTAAGTCTCTCTGATATTTTATGTCCCCATGTCATTTGTATGTATCTATTAACATGTAAAGCTATTGTGTGCCTCTGCTATTTCCATACGTAAGTAGAGCTGCTGAATATTTTAATATAATCCATATTGTCTGTTTTAAGGGCACTTCAGTCATTGCCGTTATGTTACCTTGCAGCATCCCTCTGGTTTATGCATCTCGTTGGGCTTTTCTCTGCAGTTCTTCCCCCCATTTGACTGCACTCTCTAATATCTGCCCCCTATCTGGAGTCCGTGAATTCTTATTATGTTGTTCTCTTTGTACAGACCAGATCTGCAGCATACTGCCATGTCTCTAGTTTGTTTAAGGGTCACCGAAAGGTTCATTGTCTCTAGGGTATAGACAATAGTGTCTTCAATACAATAACTCAGCTCATGGCTACTATCATTACATCTATATACTATGGCAGCACAAAAATACATTGCTTTCTTGTATAAAGGTGCTTAATTATTACAGCTGGGGGAACTTTTTATCTGTCAATAAATTTGGAAGACTCTTTGCAATATATTTATTTGACTTTATACTTTTATTTATACTTTCATTTATACTTTTAAAGTTAGACTAGGATATAAAACAAAACCTATAGCTAAAAAAAGAGAAATCCTAGTTATTTTACTGCATACCAAAATCTGTTTTCTTACCAACTACTTCATATCAGGTTGTTCACTATTTGGCTTCTAGAGAGCCCAGAGAAGCTTGCAGAGCAATAGGCTACAGACATGCTTGAACTTGACTGCCTTACCATAATGCACCCTGAATGAAAAATAGAATTAAAATAATTGGTTGTGCCTTTTTGTGCCTGTACAAATTAAATAAACATATGAATTTTATTAGATTGTGTTACACACCGACTTATTTGTGCATTTACCAAAAAGTACATACATATAACTTGTATAAGCATGAATCTGTCTCTATAAACTGCATTTAGAGATCCATGAAAGGTTAAAAAATGTTTTATGTATATGTTCCTTTGGTTACTTAGCTTAGTATTGCACCACAAGCTGCAGTTTTAAAATTGGAGCTGGGTCCACCAAACCTATGCCTTGCTACTAGCTTATGGCCTATCAGGGCTATGCCACATATAGGAGGTTATTTATTAAAGGTCGAGTTGTGAAATCTCGAAAAATTCAAGCTTTCTTTACTAAAAAACTAAGAATTTTAGAAGAAAAAAATATATATATATTTTAAGATTAATTATACGCTGCAAAAGGCCCAATCCGAAAATCCGCCATCTCAGACCTGTGGAGGTCCTGTATAAGTCATTGGAAGATGCACCTATTCCAATCTGACGTTATTGTGGTCTGAGCTTTCCCGTCATTTTCGTAAAAAAACGCAATTCAGGAAAAATCCCGTAAGATTCGAGTTTTCGCTCGATTTTATAGAGTTTTTTCACAATCTGATTAAATCGAGTTTTTAAAATTAATAAATAAGCTAAAATCAGGCATGGGAGTTTGGTTGAGCTTTTTTTTATTAATACTATGAGATCAATTCAGATTTTAGTAAATAACCCCCTTAGTGTTTTTACACCACATATTATGAAGTTGTGAAAAATATGAGCATTTTCACTTGCATATATTAGCCAGGTGTATTTCTAAATTCCCAATGATTTGCTCTACTCTCCCACAAACCTTTGCATTCGTTTTCATTTCCCACAAACCAAAACAACAATATGTCAATCTCAGCTTTGTCAAGCGCACAGCCACACATAATAACACAATGTGCTACCATGGCTACAAGCTATTTGTAACAATGTATAATTAAGCACTGTATGAATATGGGGACCCAAACAAAGGGCATTAAATAGTGGTATTGAAGAAATTCCTTAATAATGCCACATAATATGTTTTTATAATAATGAATAATAATATGTTTTTATAATAATGAAATTCTTATTCCAGCAATCCAGACATATTCATTTATGATAATAGGTTATGATTTCTCCTATGTGTGAATCTTTCCTCTGGCATTTTTTGGCAGATATCAGCTGTAATTTTTTTTATTTTATAACAAGCCTAAAATATACCATAAATATAAAAATGGTTATTGGTAGTTTTATACCACATTGAAACTTTTTAATAACATGGTATACAAACACCATATATGACAAAGAACTTAATTTACATGGGGGTCTGCAAGTGTAATTTCTGTTAATGTGTTTTATTAGGGGGGAGGAACTAATATCAGTGAGATCATTAGTATGGCAGCTATCTTGTCATGAAACTTCATAAAAAAGCTTCATAAAACTGCTTTGTGGTTTCCATTCAAATGAGTTGTGAAACGCCAGGAAGACAACCCCTCAAAATGTTTAACTTCAGGGGCTGTTTTTTTGAAATATTAAACACTGTAATCCTAAAGTAATCATGTATCCTAATCCTGACTCCTTGATATGGAAAGAAAC
This sequence comes from Xenopus petersii, assembly GCA_038501925.1. Classification (NCBI taxonomy): domain Eukaryota; kingdom Metazoa; phylum Chordata; class Amphibia; order Anura; family Pipidae; genus Xenopus; species Xenopus petersii. The sequence goes on along the minus strand of CM076678.1, from coordinate 102,325,226 downwards.
TTTGGGACAATTATTTTCTGCACTAGAACTAGTGATTCCAGCGTGGAAAATACATTTTTAAATGTGAGATACCCTCTAAAGCTTATCATTGCTGCTCAGTAAAGTTTTATGATCATTAATAAATCAGACCCACAGATTGCATTATAAATCTCATATATTAACCAACATCACCAAGATCATGAGAATTCCCCTTGCACAATTGGAACATTCAAATTACTGACTTTTGTGTTTGTGTTGAAAAGACACTTGCTTAATAATCCTTTAAAATTCATTTGATTTACACGGGGATTATTTACAATCTATTTGCTACTATTTACTTAATTATAGGTAATGTACTCTAGATCTTTGCATTCATTTTATAACTTGAGGTGGACTGATTAAAACGACTTGATAATTGGTTGCTATTAGTAACTGCACTGGTGCAATTAAGCACCTTTGTTAGTGAACCCAATTTTTAAAGAAGTGGTATACCCTCATTGTTCATGCAAGTTCAGTAAATAGGGCTTGTGTTGAACATATTTATACCTATTATTCTAATTGGTAAATACCCACAGTTTTTGCTGTTTCTTGTACTAAATAGGGCAATACTGAAACTGAAAGTAGTTCCACTTTCCAACTTCCTGTGGTTGTTCAGAGCAGCTGAAGGTCAGTAATCATTATGAGTCCACAGAGTTTCTCTATAATAAACTCCTCTTGTTCTCAAAGCCTAACAATGGAAGAAGGTGGGGTTTGTTTTACAGAGTTAATTATCACTATTTAGGAGAATTATTCTGATTGCAGGGGTGGAAGGGAGAATAGTAACAGTAAAAACAAAATAATAATTTATTAGTAGTTTAAATAGAAAAAAAAGCTTTATCTAATGTCAAACATGTATACAGCAACTAGTTGATCATGACATTCCTCTAATACTTTTAGTTTATTACTTGGGGATAGAGAAACATTTTATTTAAGAACTCTGCTTTACTGTAAAGTATATTTTATCACTAGTCCTCAAACTGTACATAACACTATAAACTTTTTGATGGAAAGAAATTGTAGTGTCAAACATTTTACAGCAATTATCTGCCATCTCCAAAACCACTGGAAAACAGTGAAAGAAAATGCTGTTTTAGGGGGAGAAGTTTCTTCTTTTCTTATTTATTTTTCTTGGGTGATTTTTTGTGTAGCTGCATATGGGTTGTACTTGGGTTGTGTTTTCTCATACTGACCTAAGGCTGCCTTCTTCGGTAATGTTGAGGAACCTTGTCAAGTGTGCAGTCACAGCTGTAGGGAGGATATGGAATCACTTACACAGCAGCAGCTTCTGAAAAAGAAGTCCAAGAGGTATAAGGTCATGGTTCTAAATAATGATATATATATATACACACATTGGAAGGTAACTATGGCTCTTTTAACCAATAAGGAATGAGAACTCTTATTAGGAAGTGGTAACTCATAAACATAAAGAGTTGTTCAGGCCCTGAGTCTTCAGCATAGGGAGTGGCGATATCCATGATGAACCAGTTCATGCTGTCAGAGATACTACGAATGAATGTCCAAAGTGGGAAGGAGCACACCAGAATATGCAGGCAATGCCTTAGTTCATTTGCAGATTTATTGAGTGCACAAGCTTTCGGGGACACAACCCCTTCCTCAGGTGCAATCATTGCACCTGAGGAAGGGGTTGTGTCCCCGAAAGCTTGTGCACTCAATAAATCTGCAAATGAACTAAGGCATTGCCTGCATATTCTGGTGTGCTCCTCCCCACTTTGGACATTCATTCGTTGTAGCAATTGGCGTGGAGGCAGCCAGGGATACGGATGCACCCAGCAAGAAAGTAAGTGGTGTGCAGCAAAAGACTCTTTTGTCAGAGATACTACCCCAGCACAAAACAGTTTTTGAAATGGCAAAGTTGATCAAGTATCATGGTCAGGGTTCCTCAGTCCTTTCCATGCCACCACAGCACACCTCAACTTTTATTAGAAGTTTAAATTACACAACCAGTTTCTAAATACAATCTGGGTCTGTGTTTTGTAGGTAACCTCATAGTAAGGGTTTACTGACAAATATGTTGTCATCCCTTGTCAATGTTTACGCTACTCAAGCAGTTCCAACCATTTTTGCTGTATGATTATATTTTTATTCTCCGTTTTTGAATTGATTACTTTTTTAATGCGGATTTTAAGTTTTATGTTATATAAAATGTTGCTTGCTGTGCTTCAACTTCTGATAGCAAATATGCAGTGGTTTGAAAGGCTGTCTGAAAGCTGAATAGAAGAGGGTTTAAAAAACATCTAGTCTCAAGATTAATTTGCTGTGTGGATGCAGGGGTCAGTGAACCCAGAGTAATATAACTTCATTAATAAACAAAGTCCTACATGCTTATCATTGTTAGAGACCATTACTCCAAAAATCCGATCCTTTTGAAACAGTTTTTTATAGTCTACTGGGAGTACTCCCATCTTGTACAATGAAAACCATAAAAAGCACAGACATTTTAAATAGAAGGACAAGCTTACCGCTTTCCATAATGGGTCCGGGTGCTCATGCCACAAACCCTCAGCAAAGGGGAGCTACACGCAAACACCAAGCAGGCACTATTCCGGAACACCAAAAAAAAGTTAATGGTGCTCCCATCCTGTACCCTAAATCCAGACCAATAGAAAATCTAGTTATATTTAGATTGCTGTATGTGTTTTTTTCTTAAAAATAGAAATGGTCCGACTATAGAATTTGCTTTGTTGATAACGTTTTCTATCACAACAATCCCATAAGTCCCATTAGGAACTTACTGACATTAAGTGAAATGTCAAGGTGTGAACTCTTGTGTAAGGTCACCTACTAGCTATGTGTATGTTTTTCCTTTAAAGGGAAACTATACGCATGAACATTTTAAATCTCTATAACAATATATCATACAAAACAGCACATATTTAAAACATTGTTTAATATATATCACTCCTTATTATGTTTTTTTGATACTAAAGCACATTTTAAAGCTGTTTCTTAAAAATCATAGGAACGTGTACATACAGTATCTCGGTATTGCATTAAGTAATAGTCCATACCTTTCCATATCTTGGTTCTGTTTTCACACGCAAACTTTACTTACTAGGTTATATCAACCAATGAATGGGCAGAGCTGTGACAGTGAGAACCTACATTATGTAAAAGGAAAATATACTTATATTATATATATTATATGCCAATTTGACAATATCCTGTGAGAGGTCTCTTATTAGTATATACATTATCTGTTGGTTACATTTTCTTTCTGAACATAAAGTTGTACTTTATGAATCTGTCTCTTGAATAAATTAGTTCTAGAATAGAGTCATCGCCTTTCCTGGAAAAAATGTTCACTATTGTGTTTCTGTTATTTTACTTTGCTATTAATACAACCCAGATTTATATAAAACAGAGAAGGAAAAGTATCTTCATTTGTACAGACTTCTCTCTCTGTTATTTTAAATCTTCAGTGAATTCCATTTTTACTCTTTCAGAAGAAGATAAAGGCTTCAGTACAAACCCATGCTTTTCCCCTGATCTCATAAATTGAGATTCAGGCACACAGAATCCCATATGAGCTGTACATGGTATCTTTTGATATTTAGAAATTAAGCCCAGCCACAAACCCCATGTTAAATCTCCATGGTGATTTTCTGTTTGGAAAAAAAATGCGGTCACTGAGAACCTTCTGGGACAGCAGTCTTAAAATAACATTCACATTTACTGTTGGGTTTTTTTAATATTTTTTATTCACAAAAAAAGCTGTTACTGAAAAATATATTGTCTCCCCTATGTGTAAAACTATGCAAGCAGCTCTAATCATTCATGGTGGATAATATGACCTAATTCTTACATAGCAGCGCCATACAGCCAAACAACAGCAGCTTCTGTGCTGTAAGCTGCCAAACATCATTATATTAACACATGATCTTGGCAGGCATCATCTGCGAACACAGCCTGGCAATAGGAAATGTGGAAAGTGAGTGTAATCCTGAAGATAATATCAACAGTGTACCTTTATATAGGAAGGGGGGGGGTATATGCAAGATTTAGAATAACAGCATACAAACACATAACCTCATACATATAGGGCTTCTTAGGTAAAGTGGGAGATAAATGTCAATTTGTCAAAACATGATGTCACACAGTTTCATCAGTTAATACTACTCTAGTGCCATTATGTTCATTAATTTGCATTTGGTTAAAACCCACACAGGCAAGTGGGCTTTTTCACTTTCACATTTAAATGTTAATATTTCACATTTAGACTGAAAAATATATACTGTACACTACAGTTGCAACCAGCATGAATTCTATGATTATGTCTGTGTAATGGGACACTCGTATAGTAGCTAAGTCTTGGATGTGAAATGCTTCTGCTCCTCGCACATTCATATACTTAAACAAAGTAGGATCATAATATTTAAAAGGACCTTAATTTGACTAGCATGCTTTAATTAATTTGATAAACATGCTGTATATTGGTAATCAGCACATTTCTGAATAGTATGTATATATATATATATATATATATATATATATATATATATATATTATTTTATAAATAGGTACAGTACCTTAAAATAAGGCTTATATTAGCAATTAGGGGTATACTGTAAAATAAGGCAATTTGTATTATGTATAGGAAACACCATTTGCTATATAATATATGGCAAGATACCATTGCAGGTTAGGGTTGGGTGCGGGTCAGACTGGGGAAGTACCCTCCTCCTCTTCTTTCAAAGCTTTCCTGTCTTGAAATTAGAGGCATGCACAGAAGTAGCGAACAAAGGGGCAAATTTACTAAAGGGCGAATTCGCCAGTGTGAAGTCATTTTGCCGGCATAACTTCACTAGTGAAGGTGATAGACTCTAACGGTACTTTGCTCCTTAACGCCAGGTGAATTTGCGCTCTGGCGAATGGACGTAACTACGTAAATTCACTAAGATGCAGATTTTACTGAACGTTACCTCTTGCGCCAGACTTGCGTTCGCCACCTCAGACCAAGTGAAGTGCAATAGAGTAGATAGAAAAATTCTCAACTATTTTTTTGAGGAATTTCCTAAGTCCTAAAAAACGCTGGCGTCTTTTCCTTTTTTCAGAGTGATAGGCTTTTTTTGGGGTAAACGGCTTCCCCCCTACATTTCCTAAAATATGGCACATAAACTATATACTGGGCTCATGCGTAGGGCAATATAACAACTCTATTTTATTAAGGTTTCCCGGGCTTGTGTAGTGTAATGTATTTGCAGCAACATGTACGTCCATTCAACTTTAACTTCCCTCCGTATGCAAATTAGGCAACGCTAGTGCAACTTCGCTTCGCTTGGCGCTGTAACGCTAGCACAACTTCGCCAGCATTTGGGCGCCCTGGATTTTCGGATTTTAGTGAATATGCGTTGTCCTGGCTAATCTATGCCATGCAAAGTGTTGCGCTGTGAGCAAAGCCGTCGCTGGCGAATTTTCGGAGGTTAGTGAATTTGGCGCACAGCAAGAAGACACAGGTACAGGTTGGGTGCAGGTCCTCCAATAGCAACATTTTGTACGTTAAGGTTGGATACGGGTAAAGATTTTGCAGGTTAGGGTCTGGTGCGGATTAAGGATGGCAGGTTAGGGTCAGGTGCAAGTTTATCCTGACCAGCACATCACGATTGGCCTGTCCTCTCCTTACCACCTACAGATGGAAAGTACAGGGCCCCCTTTGCTGCCTGTGTCTGCTGCCTCTTCCTAACTTGCACTACTTAATGATGCACCAAGATATAGGATGGGAGGTCTCTCTGCTTTCCACCACCCCTCATGAATACCCTTTCTTGGGTGTAGTAGCACAGACACTTGCAACTTGCAAAAAATAATGGAATTCTCGCCTTTTGTAGCTTTGCACATAATAACTAATAACAACACTAAAAAGTTGTAAAAAGTTGTATAAAATAAATGGCAAAATTATCACGGGACCACTGCATTTGTTGGCATTATTTTACACCACTTTAGATCTTGCATAATCCATTAAAGTTAATGGGAAATATTCCAGCAGCAAGTAAGTTCCAGCAGAAAAAAAAACACAGAAAAAAAACTTTATAGATAAACCTCATAAATTCCTTTTGCAATTTCAACATTTTTACACCGGATTTTTACGCAGAAGTACTCAATTGCTGAAATGAATACACTGCTTTATTTACACAGTGATGTGTGTTGAATTGTTACTGTTTTTTTTTAACACAGCATGAGAAAAAGTTCCCCTCATGTATGATCCCTGCAGTTCATGCACATACGACAAGAAATTACATGCTAAGTCACTATAATATTGGTTAATATAAATAAACTGCAAAAATAAGAACATTTCTCTCATATTTAATCCATTTGTTGGTTCCCTATAAAACAAAAAAAAAAACACATGACCTTTTATTTAACAAAGTTCAGAAGGTTAAAAATTAGCCGCCACTCACATACAACATTTTGTATTTCAACTGTTAGCATTGTTATAAACTGTTCTACCTTGCCAAAAACATTTTCTGCTTCACCTCGTTTGGATAATGCACATTCCAGCATAGTATAAGCATTAGAATTAAATTATCAATCAACATTTTACTGAAGTGTTTTTTGAAACACTTTGAAACTGTATATTTCCTATGAGAGATTATGGGGTCATTTTTTTTTTAAAGGAGCATGTGGAATTTTTCAAAATCTTAATTCTGGATGTGATGTCCTTGTTCCATAGACATATGCATAAACAGCCACATCAAAAATGAGTAATATACTTACTAGAACTTTTTATTAACTCACAAGTAGTGATGGGCGAATTTATTCGCCAGGCGCGAATTCGCGGCGAATTCCCGCCGGTGAATACATTTTTGAAACCGCCGAAAAATTCTGCGGCGTAAAAAAAAATGGACGCCGGTGTCAAAAACGAGACGCCGGTGCCGTTTTGCAAATTTTTCGCCGTTTTGCGAATTTCTCAGGAAAAGCCCACAATTTTTCGGCGAAGAGAAACGTCACAAATTCGCCAATCACTACTCACATGTTTTCTAGTGAAGTGACAGATATAACATTAGTGGTCACTTGAATCTCTATGAAAGGGGCTGTGAATACAAAAACACTGTGGAACATATTTACAAACCCAAGCATACACACTTACATGCTAACCAAAATATAAGGGATATCCAGTATTCATTCATTTCCCCTTCACTAACACTGTTCATTATTATCCCAACATATACTTCCCCCCACAGCCACATCACTTTGTACTTTATAACATCACAAGTAAAGAAAGAGACTGACAATGTCGAAACTTTAGTTTTGGCTGTAACGTTTTCTCTATAGTACATGAAACAAGGACCAGCAATTATACACATAGTGCTTTTAATACTAATTGCATTAAATGAAATAACTGTAAAAAAACATTTTTTTAATCAAAGTATTTTGGAACCTTGCCTAGAAATAAATTCAATTTCATTATAAACTATGATGAATGCCGCTATTAAAGTAGAGTTATAGGGATTTGGCTCTATACTTAGAATTAGAACTACACTATAGATTAAGGATGCACCGAATCCAGGATTCTGTTCGGGATTCGGCCAGGATTCGGCCTTTTTCAGCAGGATTCGTATTCGGCCGAATCCTTCTGCCCAGCCGAACCAAATCCGAATCCTAATTTGCATATGCAAATTTGGGGCGGGAGGGAAATTGCATGACTTTTTGTCAGAAAATGAGGAAGTAAAAAATGTTTTCCCCTTCCCACCCCTAATTTGCATATGCAAATTAGGGTTTGGATTCGGTTCGGTATTCGGCCAAATCTTTCACAAAGGATTCGGCCGAATCCAAAAAAGTGGATTCGGTGCATCCCTACTATAGATAAGACCTATACGAAATACTCTTGTGTGTTGTTCCAAGAAACTATTTGAATTAATAAATTGTTGGAAAATCAATCAATGGCCTAGCTATTAAGTTAATTTAAATGGTTGAATGGTGCTTATAAAATTATCATTATCTGTGACAATGCTGAGGTCTAATACATGAATTAATGGATTAATTCAACAACAAGGATTAATGGAATGATTATTAGAGCAGACATAGATACAATCAACCCACAGGTGGTAACTCACAACCCATTGACCTGAAGTTCTCTGCTTCGCACTAACACAATATTCATTTTTTGTGTGCATAATTTTCAGCTGTTTTTAAAATGCAGGTGTTACTTTCAATATGAGGATGGAATCAATATGAGGATGGTTTCTCCACTGAGAAACAACTTTGAATATGGATTCCATGGCATTCTTGGTATTTCCCAATCAAAGTGATTAATCAGATCCCAGTTCACAGACAATACCCATCAGATAGTGACATAGAACTGGAGAGAAAGTGGTTCTTTCCCTGAAGCTCCTAGAATAGCAAATGGGCCCAGGTACTACTGTATGCAAAGGTTAGCGCTACTCCAAAATATGGAGGCAACACATAGTATTTAGAAAACTAGGTTCAGAATAGTACATTCATTTGTTTAGTGACTTTCTGGGGCCCATTTACTTTGCTCGAGTGAAGGAATAGAAGAAAACTTTGAATTTCGAATGTTTTTTTGGCTACTTTGACCATCGAATTGGCTACTTCAACCTTCGACTGCGACTTCGACTTCGAATCGAACGATTCGAACTAAAAATCGTTCGAATATTCGACCATTCGATAATCGAAGTACTGTCTCTTTAAAAAAAACTTCGACCTCCTACTTCGCCACCTAAAACCTACCAAGGTGCAATGTTAGCCTATGGGGAAGGCCCCCCATAGGCTTTGTAACAATTTTTTGGTTGAAGAAAAATCGTTCAATTGATGGATTAAAATCCTTCGAATCGAACGATTCGAAGGATTTAATCGTTCAATCAAACTATTTGCGGCAAATCCTTCAACTTCGATATTCGAAGTCGAAGCATTTACATTCGGCAGTCGAATATTGAGGGTTAATTAACCCTCGATATTCGACCATATGTAAATCTGCCCCTAAGTCTCCCTTCATAACTACACAGTATAAGCTTGCAATATGTATACCAAAGTATATGCTATTTTAGCAGTAATTAAACAGCAAGAGATGTCTCTAGGATATGAATATGTAATGTTTTCATGTCTAGTCATGTTGTTGTGATATTATTTTAGTAATAAGATTTATTTTGCAGACCTAATAAATAAGGAAATTGGGACTGGAGAAAATTGTGACTTTTGGGTAAAAAATGAGGGGGCCAATTAATGATTGCCTATGCTTTCGCGCTCAGCAACAATTCGTGCCTAAAAAGCTTGACAATGTTTGTGTGGGACATTGTAAACTCCTATAGGTGTTTATGTGATCTCTAGATCTGCATTTCACCAAATTAGAACAGGAGACATTCATTTCATTTCTGAGATTTTGCAGTGGGTGCCATGGCTAGTCTGTGGAGTGGAGGACAGTTGTTGAGCATTGCACAGTTGTTGAGGAGTTATTACCTGGCCATACCCCCAGACATCAGCTAATATAGTAGTGTTCAGATTTTAGGGGGAGAAAAAGAGCCAGTTTTGAGAACTTAGAAAAGCCGCAGATAGGAGTCTGTGGTTGATTGTTGAGCAGGAACCTTTGATTTTATGTGGGAGAGTCAGCATAAAATTTAAATCAGCATTATCAGATATACATACAGATAATTAGTATATCTTTGTGAGGTAGGGAACTATAGCAGTGTTTATAATAACCATGTCTGTTTTAGAGAAGTGAGTGGGAGGTGGTGTAGCATCTTATGGGCCAATTCTGTTGGAGTTTGTTGAGACCAATTCCCATCCATTGCCCCTCATTAAAGGCATAGCTATCTACAAACAGACAGGAAGCTCCTGCATTACCATAAATAATCTGTAACCTTTGTACTATATAACGACAGTATCCAAGCACAGGCATTTAAAACACAGGATACAGTTAACCTTAAAAACCATGACAATATGGGCATAAAGAAATTGTTTATAGCCTGGCTAGCAGAACATTTTTACTTGCTTCGGGTTCAGACTTAATTGCAAATATGGAATGGTATGCTCACATGCCCTTGAAATGCTTGAGTTTTATTCACCAACATACTTTTGGCTTTGTCAAATAATATCCATTATGTGATCTGCATTTATGCTTACTTTACTCCTTTTTGGAATACTAACACAATGCACTTTTCATTCTAAATCATCTTCTTAATGGCATCCTCTCAAAAAAAGCATAGAGAGAAAATATAGTGTTCATTTGCTTTTATACATGAAAACCTCATAAATTACATTGGCAGACAACACTGCAAGTTCATCAATTGGGCTTTATGTGCATTTACCCAAAGGATAGTGCTTTAAGATGAACTATACCCAAGGCGTTCTTTGCTTGGATGATGCCCCAAATCACAGTAAATGAATAGTGTGAATAGTAAATTAAGAGCAATAAATCTGTTGTTGTTAAGGTATCCTTTTACAGTCAGGTCACTCCTTGTACTTTTTGAGAATCTTCTCAACTGCAGAAATGTTTGAAGTGATTTTTAAAACAGATTAAGAAAGGGTATGATATATTGCTTTTGAAATTAAACTACCCAGTCCACTTCTACCTAACTATTCTTTATAACTTGTTAAAAGGACCATACACCCATCTGTAGCATTTTTTCTAAAGTTTGTGAGAGGTGGAAATGGACGCGAAATTTTAGTTGGCCAAAATTGTGCGTAATTCTCATGGCCATTTCACTATACAGCAGCCCTTAAACAAGTTAGAACCCTCCACCTTCCACAACACAGTTCTACCACTTTGTTCCTTTTTCTGTGCTCCGCTACTGACATTAATGGTACTTAGGTTTACCCCGTTTCACGGCGCGGAGCGAAGGAATCACAGGAGACGGTATTGCTCAAATATCTTGCGGCTTTATTTGGCACATCGAGTGAGTTTCTAGCAGTGGGTTGGTGTGGAAAAACCTACGCGTTTCGTGCCCTCTTCCCAGGCACTTCGTCAGGGTCTAATGTGAGTCACGTGTTCAGGGCTTTAAATAGGCTAATTATTAAGTGTCAATCAATAACATTGAGTACTCATTCAATGAATGAAACAAATGAACCTTATTAAACTAACCGTCGGATGTACGCATTGAAAGGAGTAAGAACAGATGTATTTTAACTAAGGAGTGTCACAAATCACTTTTTGTAATCACTATAGGTAAGGTCACAATGTTCATAATTACCTTTTAAATCATTTTTGTAAATTATTTAAAATGTATATACAAAATATTGCACCATGTTTTATCACGTTTTATGAACAATTGTAATATTAATTCACAGCTCATTTTATATGGAGTACTCAATGTTATTGATTGACACTTAATAATTAGCCTATTTAAAGCCCTGAACACGTGACTCACATTAGACCCTGACGAAGTGCCTGGGAAGAGGGCACGAAACGCGTGGTTTTTCCACACCAACCCACTGCTAGAAACTCACTCGATGTGCCAAATAAAGCCGCAAGATATTTGAGCAATACCGTCTCCTGTGATTCCTTCGCTCCGCGCCGTGAAACGGGGTAAACCTGTGTACTGAAGTTACCTCCTCAACGAGGTGAGGAGGATCCCGCGAGAGCTGCACAAGAAGGGTGAGCTCCGATTTAATATCTAAACCTGTCTTTTGTTGCTTATTAATGGTACTTAGTCTGCATTCTGTGATATCCCAGGAGGGACAGAGCATTTAATTGTATTAAACCTTGTGTACTTGTAGAACTAAATGTTTAAAATGTTTATCAGCGTATGATATCTTTCTACAAAATATTGTCCTCATAGTGATTTCTTAACAAAACTTCCTCTCTATAGATGACAGGTGTATAAATGGTAAGCTATTAAAATCCATGTTCCACCATTGCAGTGGTATCGTACCAGATGAGAAGAGTCTCAGAAGATTTAAAATCAGTCAGTAATATACTGTAGATGGGGTCCAAAGTGTCCAAAGTGAATAACTAGGCAGTGTGTTTTTTTACATATTATATACTCATTTATAAGGATAATATAAGTAACCATAAATGTATCACCATATAAGAGTAGGAAGAGTTGATTTACAATATGAAGAAATTGAAGTTATGCTAAGGAAAACATTTCTAAGATACAGTTAAACCTACCCAAAAGTCATCACTCTTTATATATGCTGCTGTTTAAAGCCACCTATAATGGTCTATGGCAATTGCATCACTTAAAATTCTGTGCTCACAGGTTAGGGTCAAATGAAGGTGCAATCTGAATATGAATGTTGTGGACTATGATCAGATATACTTGATCTGATATAAAGCAGAAGAGATGTTCTTTAGCCAGGGCTGCTTTAAGGTTCCAGAGGGCCCAGGACACAGATCTAATTGGTGGGCTACCACTGCTCCTAGAAATTTGTGATAAAACTGCTCTGAAGTAGGTGAACAATATGATAAGGCAGGCAGTGAAGAAATGCCCAGTGCTTACTGAAGTAGCCTGGATTTTTAAGTGTGCCACCCTGGACCATCAACCATAAGAGCAGATAAGTATAATCAAAAAAGGGACAGAAAGATCTCATAGGAACATATGTTTTGATTATTACATGAAAAGTGAAGTAAATGCAGTAGTTACAGTTGCTTTTATTTGGGGTCTGGCATGACTTTGTAAAATGTTATACCAGATGCAATGTCTGATACATGATTAATCGAATTTTATGTAGACCGTGTGCACAAAATTTTCTTTCATTCAACATAGGAACAGCATGCAAACTTGTGTGCACCATTCTTGGAGATGCAGTTGCTGCTTACACTATATGAACAAAAGTTTTAAACTGCCCTTCTAATTATTGGAACTGGTTATTTAAGCCAAACCGATCACTGCAGACACAGGTGCAACTACACAATTCTGTGCTTCCTATTAGGCAATAGTTTGGGAAAGGCCCTGTTGTGTTGCAGGACAATGAAACAAAGGTCTATAGAGAACAGGTGTGCAGAGACAGGAGAGGAAAAACGTGATGGCCCTGCAGAGGGTCCTGTACTCAACCCAACAAAACAACTGTGGGATTATTTGCAACTGAATAGTGAGGTCTAATTATGCATCATTAGTGTTAAACTTCTAACATATGAATGGAAGCTAATCCTACCAACATGTAGTGGAAAGCTTGCCCAGAAGAGAAGAGGGTAAAGATTGTTTTACCAACAAACAGTTGTGTAATTACTGGGGGTGCAATCACATCGGGTTCACACTCCCTTGATGCCCACCAGAACTGTGATAGAGCAATATTGCTGTAAGGATATTTTTCAAGTGTGTGCGTACGGTGGACACAAGTCCTTAGAGGGGGGTGGTGTGAGGCCACATGCATGATGTGCATTTGTGGCCCTGCAACCCCCCATTCTTGGACTGTAGTTACACCTCTGCCAGCAAAGGCAATACCAACTTAGTTTTAATGTCCCTTGTTTTGAGATGATGGACAGGCAGGTGTCTACATACTTTTTGTTTATAATGTACTTGTTTGGTAAAACAGACAATACATTGCAATATTGCATTTTGTCACTTTGTGCACACTAAACTTGCTTTGAGAAACACAATTTGTTATGCAAATGGTGTCATAACTTATATTCATGCACATAATTAAGTAAGAACATCATACTTACACTGACTGTGAATGCCATACAAGTCCATGGGCGTCATTTTTTTTCGGCAAAGCAAGGCGAAAAAATTCGCCCATCCCTAGTGGTCCTACTTCCACTTTGATAAACCAACTTTAATGTGCTTTAACATGGACATGCTTGCAAAATTTCTGTTGCAAAACAATAAAGTAGTGGAATCTCTGCAGCCTCTAAGCTCTCAGTTTTGGATTAAAACTTGAAATAAACCATACTCCAAAGGCACAACAGTAGAATTTTAAGAAGAATTTTTGCAAAGTTGCTTTGGGACAGTGGCTATGAACCCATTTACTGTTTTGTCAGTTTGCTTTATATAGATATAGCCACTGTCACTTTACCTGGTACTTCCCAAACTGCAGATCTTTTGAAATGGATGCAAAAAATTGTGTTTCATGCATCATGAGCACTGTTGCCATTAAAAACATTTTGTCTTGGTAACTTTTAGCCCAAATGCATTAAGCCAATGGCCATTTTTTCTTGCGGTGACTTTTTTTGACTTGGCGACCTTTTGTCCCTGCAATTTTTTTTTCTGAAAACAGCTAAAAATAGTTTGGCTACTTTCAAAACATATATTCTTTATTGGTCTTTGTTGCACCCTAAGCCACCCTAATTCAATATGCACCAATTTCTTTAGCTGAACAATGAAGAAAGTTTTGGTGCTTCGTTTGTTTACAGCTGTGCAGTTCTCAAGGGTTAATAATTGTGCCTTGTGATATTTTGGTGTAAATGCTTATGCAGCATCTTCATTTACTGTTTTAATTGTCTGTGTTTAATTGTCCATATTTAATTAGCTATTGTGAGCTTTATAAAAAGCAATTCACTGATAATTACAAAAAATGGAAAAACATTGAATAAAATGTACCCCAAAGCTTCGATTTACAAGCTGGAATAGGTATACTCTGATTGTTATCATGGGTTTACGATGCAGTACAGTAGAACCACAATTTAACATTTTCCTACAATTTGTGTCTTTAGTAAAGGCCCCTAGATCCCCAAATTCATTAAAAATTAAAGTTGTACTGTGTAACTTTTAAAATGTGATGTGGCAGCAAGCTCTGGGCTGCTGAGCATATATTGGTCCCTAGAGCCTAATGGTTGCTGGTGTTACACCTGATGCCACAGAAGATGAGAGAAAGAGAGAGAGATTGTTTTATTACAAGTACATGCACTAAAGTAAATGTTTACCTTAGCAAGGTACTAGTGATGTGTGGGTTGACAAATTTGTCGACCCACACCCAACCCTAACCTGCCACTCTGCATCTGCATCCAACCCTAACCTGCCACTCCACTACCCCTTATATACCCACGCCTGACCCGACCCCCACCCAACCCTGTCTCTGATGTCTATAAATAGATGCCGCCGGAAGCAGAGGCAGCATATACTTAGGCCGTGACCTGAACTCACTGTGACTCTATATCAGGCCCGGACTGGCAATCTGTGGGTTCCAGAGGGGCTGCTATAAAGTCCCATAGAAAGTCAGTATTTAGTGGGTTGGTGGGGGCTGTTTGGGCCTCTATGTGGGCTGATTGGGCCTCTGTGTACCTGAAATGCCAGTGCCTATTTTAATTCTCAGTCCGGACCTGCTCTATATATAATCCTATTTTGCAAAATTCCAGGTGAATACCCAATGTGCTAATGAGCAGACCACTTCAGTGATGTCAGTGGAGCATTTTCTCTGAGGCTTCAGGAGAGGTTCAGCGCATGCAAAACCTGGACATTTGCAGCAAATTCCCTGGACTTCTAGTTAAAACATGAAATTGTTTTAAAGTAATAAAAATATAATGCAGTGTTGCCCTGCACTAGTAAAACTGCTGTGTTTGCTTCAGAAACACTACTATTGTTTATATAAACAAGTTGCTGTGTAGTCATGGGGGCAGCTATTCAAAGGAGAAAAGGCTCAAGTTACACAGCAAATAGCAGATAAGCTCTGTAGAACATAATGGTGGCATCTGTTTTCCACTATTTAACCTGTGCCATATAGCCATATATATATAAAGAAAACTTATTTGCCTGGGTGCACGATCAACAGATATATCCATACACTTGCAGAAAAGATCAGCACTTCTCAGGTCTTTAAAATAAACCAGAATTATGTAATGAAATAGCAGCAGACTGACATTTCAGCTGACTCCTCAGCCTTTCTCAAAGTGCTAACATCAACTCAGAACATGTCTTTTAACCACACACTGGCGGGAAAACCAACAGTTACAGCCTCGTCACACAATCAGTCGTTAATAAACACCAATTCAATATTCAACTAAATATACATCCAGTCTATATATGTAAAATGTACCAGTTCTTATTCATCTTTCATAATACAAAAACTAGATTAAAAACAATAACATTGTAGCAATAATGTAACCATAAATGTTGCTAGTTCTACCTATATCACTCATATAATATTTCATTACTAAATTGCACTCAAAGGAGCAGTTTCCGTTAATTATATTGCTCCAATGTAAATCATTGAGTATAACACAACAGCATATCGCTACCACCTTCTTCTATTGGACTGCTAAAATTTATATTGCAAGGCTCGACCTTCACTTAAATAGTCACAGTAACATATTTACTCTCCATTCTTAACCCCATGTCTATGGCTCAGCTGGCAGGGACCTACCTCTAGAGTAATCAATAATCATATATAATGCCTCTGCGAGTGTCCTCAAGTTGTGGTACCCCCTCTGTTCATATTTAAATATGTGTTACTATAAAAGGATCAGCCAGGACAACTCGGTAATATGATGTATTGTGTGTTATAATCTATAGCCTTAAAGGGCACAAGAGACCACTATTGCTATGGATGGTCATCCCACCACAGAATGTATTATCATTACCACCCCTAACAGGTGCCCTTAATCGTGTAACCCCAAAAAATACAAAACTACACTCACCCTGAATCAAAGTACATCTATCCCCATCAGCAACACAATTACTACAAGCACTCTCTTGTGTGAGGATCCCATATTATACTAATCATTATCTGTGTTAACACAATAATACCCCTTATGTAATCATTACACCTTATACTAGTGTGCTAAATCAAAAATGAAAAAATTCAATACAGATAGAAATTAATGCTATTTATGAAATAAAACCGCACTCCTAGGGCTTCAGTGAAGAAAGTGTGCTTGACTTTATTTATGACATGTTGAAATAAAGTCACGCACACTTTCTTCACTAAAGCCCTGGGAGTGCGGTTTTATTTTATCGTTTCCATACCTGTATATAACCAGCATCCAGGCATTTCTTTTTGGGTTGATGGTGCACCAGCTCTGGATTCTGTATATATATATACTGTATATATATATATATATATATATATATATATATATATATATATATATATATATAATATTTTTTTTTTTTTTTTTTTGACAAATAGGGCCTATTTATCATGCTGTCTAAAAAAACTGTGACCAAATACACAAAAATTTATTTATTAAGCTGTGTGCTGATTTTTATTGACCATGTACCTCTGCATATAAGTAAGCAGCGCTTGAGGATGCTATAGCAAAATATGGTGTTCAGCCATCATGTTTTTTTTAACAAATTTTCCTTTAGAGCAACTATCGCCAGAACTTACTTGACCTTTGAATTTTCCCAATTAACTTTAATGGATTACACAAGGTCTGAAGTGAAGTAATATAATGGCATCATATTCGGCATTCAGGCTGCATATAAAACACACACCTTGATAAATTCACAGTTTTTTGTGGTTAATCGGTTTACACACTATCATAAACAGACCCCTTAGGGTAGAACTACACGATTCACTTACCTCCATTTTGACATGACGTAAGGAAGTGCAGTGCTGAATCAAATGTAAGTAATAGGGGCAGATTTACTAAGGGTCGATTTTTGAAGTACAAAAAACTTCGGAATATCGAATTCGAAGTTTTTTCAACAAATTTGGCAATCTTGCGGTCGAATAAAAATCGTTAGATCGAACGATTAAATCGTTTGAATCGAACGATTCGAGTGATTTTTATCGATCGATTGAAGGATTTCTATTCGACCAAAAAAAATGTAGAAAAATACTGTGGAAGGTCCCCATAGGCTAACATTGCACTTCGGTAGCTTTAATTTGGCAAAGTATGAAGTCAAAGGTTTTTTTAAAGAGACAGTACTTCGATTATCGAATGGTCGAATAACGATTTTTACCATTCACTCGAGCTTAGTAAATATGCCCCTTAGAGTACTACTGATTTTAGGCGTAGTGTTACGTTTATTTACATTTTAGAGCCCATTTATTAGGCAATTCCACAGCTGCAGTTGCACAATCTTTGCTGTACTATAGGGAATACATCATTACTAAATTTGCTGACTAAATAGTGTTTTCTATAACATTTTGTTCTGTTAAAAAAGATTTTGCCTTACTGGATTTACCACTTTCTCAAAATGTGTTGTTCGCCTTTAAATTACCTCTTAGTATGATGTAGAGAGTGATATTCTGATACAATTTGCAAATAATTGGTATTACTGTTTTTTTCATCTATAGCCTTTAAATTAAGCTGGATAGGTGATGAATCCAGAAACCGGATAACTGATTCCTGGCCAATAGGCGGATAGCTAAAATATACTATAGATGGTTCTGTAAGTTGCAGACAGTTTTCAATTTAAAGGAAATCTAAACCCCAAAAAATGAATTAATGTAAACTTACTTGGGGTGCTTCTCTCAGCTCTCTTGCAATTAACATTCATGTACTATTAATAGAAGACTTTTAGCTTAACTGAAGGCCAGCCACCCACTCAAGGGCCAACTGAATACTGGAAGTGCCTAGAGGGTATGTAGATGGAGTTGTGGACACTCCAAGCCTTAAAAAAGAGCTGTTGAGCTGAAGCCTGTCTAGCAGTATAAAACTGCTAACATTTTTAGAAACCACTTAAAATAGAAAATAAATGTACATTAGAAAAGTGCTCAGAGGACCACTCAGAATACTTATTAATATCTTTAATACTCAATGATACCTTTAATATAAGGCATACTTTGAGGAGAAAAGTCAGCTAATTATACAATATTAGTACTTCTATGACATGATAAATGACTACTGAATTCTGGTGACATACACACAACTGACTCCTTAAAACATATCATGGTATTAAATGGCACCCATTTAATTGGGGTGTTCAATGATATCAGCTCTTCTTGGAATTCAGAATGGAACAGCACCACTTGTCATTTGTAGAATAAAAATGCTTTTATTGCATAACTTTTTGGAGCATTACAGAAAAGTTTTGGGCCTCGTTTGGCCCTTTATCAAGCTAAACTGACAATGAATCTCACTATTTAAACCCTCATACACCACCTAGTGGACAATAAACAAAACAGTGTAACGCAACAATGCATCAAATAGTATAATATAGCAGTGTTAATTAAAGTGTCCAAACATAAGTGCTCCCAAACAGTGCAGGCAGAAAAGTTCATATGTGTTAAATCTGTAGAAAAGATAAAAAAAAATAAAACTAAATGACTACTGAATTCTGGTGACTATTATACATCATTGAGGATTTCAATAACAATATAATAACCCGAGGGGAAAATCACTTCTGAGGTGACTTCAAATATCCTCATATTTTGCAACAGGGGGTATTTATTTATTATGATACACAAGTTTCAATGAGTCATGTGTGTAAGGATGCATCCTGGTGGTCCTTTCTCCCCTGCTGGCCGCTCTCCTGTGGTGCATGCATCGCACACTTTTGGGTTTTACATGCCGCGCGCGTGATGTCATCATGTCTTTTGCCGCAAATAATTTGAATATTTAAAGGGGCTTTGAGCCCAAACTCATTGCCTGTTGTTAGGTCTAATTTGATTAGTTCCTGGGTGTGAATTTTGTCTGTGAATTCTTTGAGTTTGATCCCTGCCTGTCTGACTCTGCTATACTCTGCCAACTATTCTGAATACTGCCTGTACCAACCCCAGTGTTCCTGACCACGCTTTATCGTCTACTCCGTAAGCTGTTGCTGCCTTCTGTTCTAAATCTTGGTAACGAACATGCCCCTTTGCTCGTTCAGAACTCTTGCTTTGCTCCTCTCAAGTTAAAGGGATACTGTTATGGGAACATTTTTTTTTTCAAAATGAATCAGTTAATAGTGCTGCACCAGCAGAATTCTGCACTGAAATCCATTTCTCAAAAGAGCAAACAGATTTTTTTATATTCAATTTTGAAATCGGACATGGGGCTAGACATATTGTCAATTTCCCAGCTGCCCCAAGTCATGTGACTTGTGCTCTGATAAACTTCAGTCACTCTTTACTGCTGTATTGCAAGTTGGAGTGATATCAACCCCCCCAGCAGCCTAACAACAGAACAATGGGAAGGTAACCAGATAGCAGCCTCCTAACACAAGATAACAGCTGCCTAGTAGATCTCAGAACAACACTCAATAGTAAAAACCCATGTCTCACTGAGACAGATTCAGTTACATTGAGAAGGAAAAACAGCAGCCTGCCAGAAAGCATTTCTCTCCTAAAGTGCAGGAACAAGTCACATGACTGGGGGCAGCTGGGAAATTGACAAAATGTCTAGCCCCATGTCAGATTTCAAAATTGAATATAAAAAAATCTGTTTGCTCTTTTGAGAAATGGATTTCAGTGCAGAATTCTGCTGGAGCAGCACTATTAACTGATGCGTTTTGAAAAAAATATGTTTTCCGATGACAGGATCCCTTTAAGAACTGGCGGCATCTGAGTAGCCTAGAGCTCCTCCCGAGGCCAAAGGCGGCTGCTACAGGCAGAAGATTGAGCCGTGACTGGGAACCTAGCACTTGGTCTGAACTTAGGGAGACGTCCGTGACAATGTGACAGAAATGACACCTCACTAAACTCTGATTACAACCGATGACATTGCTAAGCACTGTTTATAAGGATATAATTTACAGTATCTTCATGGCTCTTGTGTATTATATAAATAGTATACAATCTACAATTGACTATGATGCATCATGCCTGTGCTGGTGTATGCAATATACTGTATGCCCCAAACTTTCCAGGCATCTACAGAAAAAGTAAGACGTCTTGTAATCCGCAAGGTGATTTATTGAAAAGCGTGTCTGCACATGGTGCCTTAGTGACATTCCAGGCTCCCACTAGGCTCTTTATCAATTTTTATAAGGCTTGCAAAGTGGCTCAGTGGGAGCCTTATACTTCTCTTAGGCAATCTATCCTGATTAGCTTGCTGTTTGGATGAAGTTGTGACTGTTTGTTTCCAAATTGTGCAGCAAATAATTTCTGTATTTTCTTCTTTCTCAGGAAGGAGGAAGTAGTCTGTAGTTGCTCACCTAATTGATGCAAGTAGATTCAACAAGTCTAATTAAACTGTAAAGTAATGCCATTTTCAAAAGTACTATATAGGAGCAGCACAGTGACCTTTGAAAGGGGAGATTATCTGACCATCTTAAACTGTAAACTTTTTCGGATTATTATACATTTGTATTAAAATATATAATCTAAACTTGGATGTGCTGCTCAGACTGTAATAAATCATAATGTTATTAATTACTATCAAGGCAAACATCATTTAAAAATGATGTTAATGGTACTGGTTGGTAGTATGTTCGCACATGGATTCCTATAATATCACAGCTTTATACATATGTTTATATGTCATTGCCTCCATTTTGGGTCTATCTATCTATCTATCTATCTATCTATCTATCTATCTATCTATCTATCTATCTATCTATCTATCTACCTATCTATCTATCTATCAACTATACAAGAGTATGTTGGCACATCTTGGGGTTGTCTACCTTTAAATTAAGTTTTAGTATGATGTAGATAGTTATATTCTGAGACTATGCTATGGGCATGTTGTATCCCGCTCGCACACCCTGGCCTTCGGCAGTTCAGCGCCTGGTGCACGGTGTTAGAGGGATCGGCACCCTGCTCAGCAAACAATCCAAGAAAACACTGGCACTCAAAGGCAAGCAAATGCAGGGTTATACCCTTGCGTATTTTATTCTGCAAACGTGCAACGTTTTGGGGTCAGACCCCTTTGTCAAGCATAGAAAAATGTGAAAGTGCAAGAAATTTAAAGGGGACCCGTCTCCCAAAGAAATGTATCAAAATCCTATTTTATCACATTAGTCAAGCAAAATTAACTTTAATTACACTATATAAATTATATGAATCTTGTTTCCTTCAGTCTGGGAATTCAAAATGATAGCAAGCAGGCAGCAGCCATTTTGTGGATACTGTTTTTAAGGAAAGCCTTTCATCATCTCAAAATCTTGTTTGTGCACCAGAATGGGGAACCCGATGTCCATTCCCATGCCCTGGCTACACAATTAGATAGTTAACAGAATGGGGGAATGTGTGGAGAGCAGTGACATCTAGGAAGTGCTGAATGGAAAGTGAAAGTAATTGTCTGCCCCGCCTCTATACCCAGGGCATAAAGGAGGGGCTGACAATATTTGATTGACAGCTGAGATTTTTAAATGAGCTTACAACAGCTATGAATGCTTTAATAAAAAATAGAAATTGGATTTATGTTTAATTTGAAAAGGACTTTTATTATACAGATTTTTGTGTCTGGGTGACAGGTCCACTTTAACACCCCTCACATAACTTGATTGGTCAATCCCCACATTTACATACATAATCAGGGAATAAAATACGCAAGGGTATAACCCTGCATTTGCTTGCCTTTGAGTGCCAGTGTTTTCTTGGATTACTATGCTATGGGCAACATCACCAATGATGTTTTACTCCAATATTTTACACAGCATGATAAATATACCTCTAAAATTGTAATGCATGTATCATCACTGTGAACAGAAGTTTAATAGTTTGCCCCTATGCTCATGGACAGGACATTCGGGCTGTTAAGAGACAAATTAGGTATGCAAAAGGAAATAATAAACAATAATGTAATAAGTAGTAATTTATTGGTCCTTGTTCATAGATTTGCTTGTGATTTTTTTATACTATACATGCATATCCATCAAATAACCTTGTCTTTGTCTGTGTAAGCTACCAGGCAAATAGTCCTGCTGTGCTGTTCTTAGATGGATCTGTTGGTATAGCAACAAGTACAAGATGTTTTCTCTGATTATAGGCTACATTAAGTATGTCATTCTGAAATACTGAGGAGAGGGAAAACCTCTCTGGAATATGCCACTAGCCTTAAACTTTATGCTATTTCTAAATTGTCAACCCTTCCTTTTACATTCACAAACCATATACATAATTTCCTAACAGGACAATGCAAAAACTGATGAAAAACTCACAGGGCTTGATAATTAAATATAAAAAAAATAGTTTAACCTTAACCTTAAATCTTTTGAACCAGCACTTGCTATAGCATGAGAAAAGACAGAAACTTGTTTAGTGTAAAATGACTGTGAGAAGTATCCTCATTAGCATACATAAAGATAGTGACCAGAGACCATTATCTGCAAGGGATTATTTAGTTGAAAACAAGAATAAAGCAGATATAATTGTGAAGACTACCAGGCTGTAATATTACCAAGTCCAAGACACAGATAAAGCGAGAGAATCGAAATGGGGTAGTGTGATATATTTGTGGTCCATGGGCCACATGTTACCAAAGTAAAATCCCAAGGAGGCCTCAATATTGTATAATGGCATACCTTTTGGCAGTGCAATGTGTGTGATGCAAATAGACTATTCATTTAAGATACAGCAATGAAGAAGCTGTGTATTGCACTGGACCCACATAATACCAAAATGTATTATTCCAAATATCAAACTATGTTTTTTTTATATCTTACAAATATAATCAACGCATTCAAAAGTCATTGGGTTGCTGTCCATGCCTTCTTAAACTTAAACTTGATCATCCAAAACCCATTTCTTATCAAGCTGTTGATGGTATTTTTAGTAGTACCATTTTGACCTCGTGTAAGACAAAACTCAGTAAAGGAAAACCTTTAGTAATAGTCAGGCAATTTATTCTTACATAATACAACATAACAGTTTTGTCTGGGTAAGCTGTTGGAGTAACACACAGAATGTCAGCCAAGGACTTACCAAAAACCCACCTCTTGGTCCAGACATTATATAGCTTTCAGAAGGCTTTTACAATAATTGTGACAAGGGTTTCACGGAAATACCATACATAGTCTGTCTCCTCCTTGTACAATTAATGTCTAAATGATTTACTTAGTCTTACATGTTATCAAAGGAATGTTGTAACATACTGTGCCTAGCTCCAACGGTCCACAGCCTCGCAATCAGCTATCGGCTAACCAAGGCCATTGTGGTATTTCCAGTAATCTGAGCCGCACTTCAGCAGTAAGGGGCCCCAACAGACACTCTGGAATTTAAGTAACAGAGTGATGATCTTTTGTTTGTATGGCCTAGTATTAGCTTTATGATTGACCATTGTCCACAGTAGACCATTAGCCCTTATATAGTCCATCCTGCCTTGGGCCCTATAGCATTATGGCGTCATAGAGGGTGGGGGTGACAAATATCAACCCTCTGACACTAGCCATTCGTCCGTCATAGGAATTGGACCGTTCCAGATATTTTTATAATTACATTACCTCTCTTGAAACATTAAATATGTTTCACATTAGTAATTACAGGCACAGTAAGAGTGCTGAGAGGACCCCCAGGAACAAAGGAGGTCTATTATAAATGGGACAGTGGTGTATGCTGTTGTGAGTTATAGTTCAACTGTCGTGGCAGCACCAATACAGAAGTGCAGCTGAAAAGCTGAAATGAATGAAAACAAAGAAAACAGGGAGCTAGAGGGCTAGAGGTATTTCCTGTTTTCGAGGAACTAGCGTGACTTGGAACCGCTGGAACCGCACAATGAAGCAAGAGCTGTCTGAATATAACATGTAGCCTAAGATTTAGGCAAATATATGATTATAGTGAACTTAGGTTTCAAAATAAAGCAAAATAAAGCATTACAGAGAGATAATAAAAATAAATCATTGCATAGAGATAATGAGACATAGTAATAATCATCCTGAGTAAGATAAAAATGTAAAAATGAAGATTAGTAAAAATGAAAAATACTAAAATGAAGTTAAAAATGAAAAATACTGAAACGAGGCTAAAAATGCTAAATTCAAACTTTTTTTTTCTTTTCTCTATTATCTAACGTAACCCTTCTGCTATCAACTTTTATTGCTCCTCTCTTTCTAGCTTCCTTTGATTCTCAGGCCCTTTCCTGACTTTCTAGGGCACATACTTGACCTTTACCTCCTTTGCTGCCTCTCTCTTTCTCTTAGCTATTACGGGAAAACAACCCATCATAGAGTGGGGAGGCTGACGGCTCTATGTATGCCTTATGAGTTAATCTGTGTGTTTTTAGTCAGACGCACTTCTGCAGCATCCCCCGTCGCCCCCCTTTTCTCTACTTTGTATTGTACGGGAGGGGTAGAGCTTAGCTGTGGGGCTGGGGACAGCCTGCTCATCTGTATCTGAGCTATAACTTTCAGAGAACTTATCCCTGAGCTGTTTGTCTTTTTTTTCTCAAACCTCCCCCATAAGGCTGCGAAAAGTTTTATCTTATAGATGTAAATCAAATGTGAGCAGAAGTTGGAAGGTACTTATAGCACAAATACTAACAGAGAAATATAGACCAAGTATTAATGCTAGGATGACATGGATAGACTTAATGAAACTTCCAATGGAGTTGTTTAACCAGCTATAAAATTTTACCTAATCATTTGGAATAACTGAACTGTTCTATAAAAACATTACACTTATTGTTGCAGCTCTAAACTTTGACTATATGACATTTAACAAACATTTCAGAAACAATATGAGTACAACCTTCTTTTTCCTATCAAAACACATGATAATCTAAAATCATACTATTTTGGTCAGCTACTCTATTTTTTTTTTATAGATTTTACATTATGGGCAGGACTGGTCTTGGAATCTAGACTCTATTCAGTTCTAACATTAGCACATGACAGAGTTCTATTATTATGGTGTTTGTCATTTTGTTTATGTCAGTGCCGTTTACACACAACCAGCTACATAGAGAGCTGAGGACCTGGGGTAATAATACAATAATAAGTAATTACAGGAAACTTTCCTTCTAAAAACTTTTTTTAACCAGATACAATTTTAGCTATGTTATTTTCATAACTAATCTAAAACTAAACATATAGAGAAAATGTTACATTATCACATTCCCATTGTTCTCATAAATTGCACACAATTTAACTATATCACATTCAATACTGCATGAATCTAAAACTTAAATTTAACCCATTTCAATATCAGTCCATCAGTTCATTATAGGGGAAAGTCCAATCAGAGAGACATCATGGCGGTGGATAGACATATGAAGAAATATTCAACAGTCACTTGTATTCAGTCAATGCAGCAGTCTCTGTACAGTTCTTAAGAGTTCATAATCAGTCCATGGATTCAATATTAGGATAGGCAAAAATGTAAAGGCATCACAGATACGAATGGCAAACTTTGAAATGACTCTTTGTATGTATGCAGAGTTTCTTTCAATGAGTGGTGTGATCAATGATAGCTGTTCTATTTAGAATGGATTGGAATCATCTCAACAGCTACTGATGTAATTTTGCTCAGATCACCAACCTGGAAACAAAGAGACAATGTGACAATATCTGGTGTTCTGGTAATACTGACTTATCTAGTGTACTAGCTAAAGAACTCTACTGAAACTACTGTATGAACTGTCAGTAATGAGAAGTGGTTGTACATGTATGATATGAGTGAAGGACTTTTGTTTTCTTGTGGTTAATTCATATGAAGAAAGTCCACAACACCTGATAGGATTGTTGCAGAGAATTGACAGGACAGCTGGGAGTAAATCCAACCAAATGCTGCCAGTAATTGTGTTGTTGGAAGTGGGATGGTACAAAGACACAATTCCACTTAATATCAGTGTTATTTGCAAATTTGTAATAGAATCGAAAATTGAATTGTTTAAACTATCAAATACAACCTGTACTGTTTCCTTCTTATAACAAAATAATATTGATTAAGCATAACCAGGAAAAACATTTAACAAGTTCTCTATTGTACCTTTATATATTTTTATATATATTTATATTTTTAGCCTAAATGAGAATGACATAGACCCATTTTAGTAGCATCATTTATTTCTACAAATTAAATAGTGAAATTACTGGTTATCAGATGGAATCAACAATAAATTTAAGTCACTTCTGCATTTTCTTACACTTGCAGACGTGTGATACAAGATACACAAGTGCAAAGATTACGGAAGAATTTTTTTTTTAGCAGCGGCACAAGCACATAAGCTGCATTTTTATGAACTGAAACTTATTTAATTAGAAAAAATAGTAACAACAACATAACCCACAATATAATACTCCTCTCTTGTTGTACTGCAAATGCAGTACAATAATATGAAATAATAGATTCACATCTGTCTAGAGAATAATGAAAGGAATTTAACCTGTACCAATGAGTAAATCGGGTATGGATCCAAACTGCATCAAGTTTACCTTCATGTTGGTGAAAAAGATCCAGATGCAGGAGAGACAAAAAAAAAAATACAGATGAATATGAAACAATAAAGTTAAAAATATTTGCTGTGGTTAAAAGTTCCTGAGCCAGCTGCCTGACAAAAAAAGGAAGTTACAAAACAGTGAGAGAAGTTAAGCATCTGAAATATTGTGCAACAGAGGATTATGGGAAGTGTAGTTTTTATGACAGTACCAGCAAATAGAATCCTTCTTGTTATTAATTGGACTATGAACTAGATTTCCTCTGAGAGGGTGCTGTAAATCTAATGCACCATTAAGTACTTCAGTGTGAAACAACTGACCATGATTTATTTGGTCGTCAGGACATTTGTCTTCAGAAGATTCAGGGGAAGTACTACTGTGAATAAGCTTAAAACATTCTGAACCATTAGCTCAATAAGAATCTTCATTACTGGGGGCTGCACCGTCTGTGAAACCAAAAGTTCTGAGACTGTGTAACCCTGTATCACTCTAAGGTTGCCAATAGGCACATTCAAAATAGCATTTAATTGCTCCTGAGTATCCATATAAAGGACTGGATCAAAGTTTGCTGAGCAAGGAGCAGAGCATAGGTGTAATGTCTCAGCTGAAGTATATGTGAGAAATATCACTTTCTATTGTTGGCAAAAGCCTGCTAGATCTAATGGCATGTAATTAGTATAGTAAAATATTTACTCTTTCACATATCCTTTATCTGTCACAGTAGAATTTCAAGTTGTGAGGGAAGAAAACTATCGCCTTCTGGCCAGGAAAACGCAGTCTTGTCCCCTCCACTGTGACACTTAACAAAGGCTTTGAAACTTAAAATGTTTTGGGCACTCAACTAGCATATCTAGGAGGATTGTTAGATATTCTAAACTGATGGAACATGTTTTTTTTCTTTCAGATCACAAGTAAAACATAATACACTTAGAAAAGAGTTATCAATCTGACACATAAAGACAAAAAAGAGAAGAAAGGTTTGTTTGAGACAAAAAACTTCAACAGAGAACATTTAAAGAGACAACACTAATATTTCTGTTAAAATAGAAAGACAAGTGGAGTGAATTAACCTTATTCACGAGTAACCCATTCACAAACAGAAATACACAAGAGAACTAATGTTACTATGAGAATAAGAACAAAGAAGACAATGTTATGATAAGATAAGAATACTGACATGATAGTCAAAGACAAAATGACAATATTTTAGTGACAGACACATAGAACAAATATTATATTACAAGAGGTACCTATGAAAACTTATAAACATTAAAGAGAACCAAAAACAGTTATGCAAACATATTCATTACAGACACATCAAAGTCATATAACCGTCAAGTCAAGTCAAGTCCTTTTCTTTCTAACATACACACAAGTATTACATTCAAAATATGCTCTAACAGACCTGTAGGATGCAAAAAAGCTTAGCAGCAAGCTATTAACATTGGTTTATAAAACAAACAGGGCAAACAAACAGACATATAAACTGGAGTCACCTGCAGGAAAAAAAATGATGTTATACTTTTCTCTGTAATTTAGAACAGGCTTACAATTGAGTGGAAAGGGAGAAAACAGGTTTGAAGTTGCAGATGGACAACACCTAAATGTTTGTAGGGCTCTCGTTTTTTTTCTGACAATTCAAATGGACAGGAAAGTGATTCACACTTCACACTCTAAAGAATTTCCTTCAGAAAACCTAGTTTTCCATATTTCTGGCCTGCTAGGTCGCCCCATAAACAGGAACCGCAGAAAAACTCCTAAACAACAAGCAGACTCTGAGATACAGTCACACATGCTCTCGCACACCATCACACATATATGACAGTTACACTATTGTTATTCACGCACTCAGCTAGGCAAACATTCAACATTCATGGATCCTTTTGCATACATCAAACAACATACACGTGTAATTTCTATTTCAAGATGTTTTAGACTACACTTCATGATAAGGAATAAGAGACATACAAAATACAAAAACAGGAAGGAAACTGCGGATTCCTATCATGAATGGCAGATAATTTCAGCTGATTAACACAACAATTAACAAAACAATAGGCAAAAAGAAGAAGCTAGAAAAACATATATACCCCACCCAGGGGTACTTACGCGCGTGTATCCATCATCCGTTAAAGTAAAGCTTTACGGGGAAACCATCCTGGAAAAGAAAATATCCACGGGTATCTACAGACATCCGAGAACAAAGGTCCTCAGGTACACTCCAGTAACACAGCCTGGAGCCCTCCATTGCCTGAAAAAATGACTGGAAAAAACCTGGATCACAGTCGGCGGGTCACCATATGATGGTATTTTTAGTAGTACCATTTTGACCTCGTGTAAGACAAAACTCAGTAAAGGAAAACCTTTAGTAATAGTCAGGCAATTTATTCTTACATAATACAACATAACAGTTTTGTCTGGGTAAGCTGTTGGAGTAACACACAGAATGTCAGCCAAGGACTTACCAAAAACCCACCTCTTGGTCCAGACATTATATAGCTTTCAGAAGGCTTTTACAATAATTGTGACAAGGGTTTCACGGAAATACCATACATAGTCTGTCTCCTCCTTGTACAATTAATGTCTAAATGATTTACTTAGTCTTACATGTTATCAAAGGAATGTTGTAACATACTGTGCCTAGCTCCAACGGTCCACAGCCTCGCAATCAGCTATCGGCTAACCAAGGCCATTGTGGTATTTCCAGTAATCTGAGCCGCACTTCAGCAGTAAGGGGCCCCAACAGACACTCTGGAATTTAAGTAACAGAGTGATGATCTTTTGTTTGTATGGCCTAGTATTAGCTATATGATTGACCATTGTCCACAGTAGACCATTAGCCCTTATATAGTCCATCCTGCCTTGGGCCCTATAGCATTATGGCGTCATAGAGGGTGGGGGTGACAAATATCAACCCTCTGACACTAGCCATTCGTCCGTCATAGGAATTGGACCGTTCCAGATATTTTTATAATTACACTGTGCCCTTTTGCCACAGCCCAGAACCACGAAAATGACAGGTGCCCTCACAGGACTACCACATAAAGTGAAAGCTCTATTCTCCATGCAACCTGTCATGATCAGCACCCTAAATCCAGAACAAGTGCTAGGCTCCCTGTGCTTGGCTCTGCTTCTGCCTGTAGCAGCCGCCTTTCACTTCGAGAGGAGCCCTCCGCTAATCAGATGCCCCCAGCTCTTAATAAGAGAGGAGCCTAGCAAGAGTTCTGGATGAGCTCAGGGGCACCATTGTTTACCAAGGATTTTGGATGGAAGGCCACAACTCAGGAAGAACCAAACAGAATAACGTGGTCAGATAGGCTAGGATCAGGATAGGAGAGTTCAGAATAATCAGGCAGACATGCAGGCAAGGATCAGGATTGGAGAGTTTGGAATTGTCAGGCAGGATAGGGTCAGGATTGCAGAGTTCAGAGTAGTCAGGCAGGCAAGGGTCATTACCAGTATAACAAGCAGGTTTCACGGGGAACACACCCAGGAACTAAACAAGTTAGACCTAACAACAGGCAACCAGTTTGAATCCGAAATCCCTTTAAATACATTTGAATTTTGCTCCATTTCGCGAATATGCCGCGTGCGCCATAGGAGAACTGGCACTCAGAGGGAGAGGAAGCAAGTGGTGGGTGTCCCCGCCGGCCACTAGACCACCAGGATATGAGTTTCTTACACAATCCTTCTGAGCTTTGTCAATAGATAAGTTATCCATGGTATAGATGTGAACTTTTGCTAAATTTTAATGATCTATATATAATGCACAAGAGCCATGCATATCCTGTAAATGATATCCATATGAACTAAATCACTGCTTTCCAACTTCTGTGGTACTGAAGGCCAGAATTTTTCTGGCATATGTGGTGAAGGGCTGATAATGGAAGCCAGTGTTCACTACTCCCTGTTTTCTTAAAACACACCCATGTTACCACAAGAACTTTTAATACTATATCCACATTAATGGCGGTAGCACACCCCACCAAAAGGCAGTCAGAGTATGGCATACCCAAGGAGAATAGGGCAGAAAGAGTAGGGCAGGCAGAGCATGGCACACACACACGGGAGCATAGGGCAAGAAAAGTATGCCACTGGGGGGGGGGGCGCATTATCAGTTGGATAGCCCTGAACTAAATTATCCTGTAAATGTTATCATCTGAGTTCTATGATCTTTAGTTCCATGATCTTTATAAAAGTACTCAGCCTTGTGCTTTTATATGGTTATGGAACTCTTCAGTGACTTATAATATCCGTATATTTTACAGTATAGGGTGCTTTATTTACTATATAACATTATCCAACAAAACAACCTCTCTTTATTTTGATAATTTGTACCCCATACCTTTGATAATGTCTTTTGCTATGTGCCATTTTGGCGAAAATGTATTCCGCTGCAAACTAATAAAAGAAAATGTTGAAGTTATTCAGAACTAAGAGAACACATGTTGTTTGTCAAGCGCTACAGCTCAGAATTCAACAACCATTTGTTTTTTCTTTTGTCATTTTTCATTATAAGCCAGTGAGTGACAGGGGAAGGTGCTTCCAGTCGTAAAATGCTTTATGTAACTATGGTGATACATTGGGAATGAGGTGCATAGTAGCAGAAAAAGAAAAAGATGAATTGCTTTCCTTTTATTTCATCTGGAAGCAATAGACCAGGGCTGTATGTATATTTTCTCTTTTCACCGTGCATAGCTGGGCATCAGTATCTTTATCATTATGTACTTTAGGCAAGATATCATTTTAGGATACTGATTTACAAATCAATGAATCAGTGATTGACTGGACTTCTGGGTAACTAAATAGCCTTCATTTTTGTCTTCTTGCATGCAGCCCAAGCTGTTTTCACAGGATGAGGAAGGTGGATTATGTATGACATGCTCTCTAATAATGATTGGATATTCAGCCTCTTGCTGCTTGCGGACTGCTGTTCAATATTATGTTTATTCAATCCTTCTGAAAAATTAAGTTAATGCTTTTTGAAACTAAGCCTGTCATTTCACAATTAGTAATGAGAGGGGAATAAAAAGCAGGGGCTCTCTTCCTTGCCACTTGAGGAGGCTCCTCCAATGCCACCCCTCCTTGTTTCCCTGCACTTTACTTTTTTGAGCAGGTGTGGGTGCAGGAGGGATGCATTGGTAGTGCATAGATCACAATTGATCTCTCTGCACTAGAAGAGCTGCATTTTCTGGTTTAAAAACTGCAAATTCAGCTCTTACAGTTACCAGGAGCAGCTTTTTGCCACCTCTGGTAACATGTAGGCTGCTATTGTCTGAAATGAGTTTCTCAATTCGCCCCATGGAATTAGAGCCCCTGATAAAAAGTCATGTAGTGCATGTCCATTCAACCCTTGTTTTTTCTGCTTTATTACTACCCATTTCCGGTATGATATAAACTACCCATTTCCGGTATGATCCAGCATTGTCATAGCTTAAGGTTTAATAAAGAACAAACGTACAGAGAAGGTGCAAACAAAAGTACTGTACAGGCAGTGATGAGAAAACGGCAAGCAGGAATCATAGTCAGAAACAAGCCAAGGTCAGAACCGGGGAATCTGCAGCAGTAGGAATCAGGAACTTGATATTCGGAACTTGGAACTTGGAACTCTGAACTTGGAACAATGAGAAAGCTGCAAGCAGTAATCGTAGTTGGAAAGATGAGAAAAGGGCAAGCAGGAATCAGAAACAGAAACAGGCCAAGGTCAGAACCGGGGAATCCGCAGCAGTAGGAATCAGGAGCAAGAAACTCGGAATAAGGAACTTGGAACAGGACTCAGGAACTCAGATCAGGGGGGCAGCAATGTCACACAGGGAAGCGAGGCAAACAATGACCAAGCCCTGAGCAAAGGTCATGGCCGGGCTTGTAAAGGGTCATAATGAGAAAATGAGTAACACATAATACAAATGAGATGGGTGGAGACAAGGAAGGAGACAGACAGAATACAGGCAGAATCAAGTAATACATAGGTAAGTCCAGAAACTGCAAACACAAGATTTGAGTCCTGGCTAGTCATGACGCATTATTGGAAATAATTAATATATTGGCTAATAAAGCAGTCTTGCTTATTTGATAATGTTGCATATGCAGCAACCTCTATCAGTAATTATTTAATATACATGGTTGCTATTTACTTTTTATTGAGAAACCATTAAGATTTTATGCAGACTGTTTGAACATACCCTTCCTGTAATGTTTTACCATTATGCAGTGCAATAACTGTTAGAAGGTAATTTTCCAGGAAAAAGAACACTTTTCTGATGACTGGTTTTAATCAGAATCTGTTATAGGACATATAATAAAGAGCAATTTCTAATGAACTTTATGGTGAAGCTAAAAAAAGAACATATAATGCACTTCAGGCTTTTTTACCATGGGTTAAGCATTTGAAAAGTAATAAGCTAAAAATCATCAATAACCATATTTTTTGTAGTCCTTAAACTTAACAAAGTAAGCTAGTAGTATAGTGATTATGTTAAAGATCTGTACATAACTAACTTGCAACTTCTGTTTTTAGAAGTTCTCCTTGTAGGCCTTTTTTATATGTTTAGGTATCCTCCTTGTTTGTGGTGGCTGTGTTGCCTAGTTTCTACACACAGCAATTTACTTCACTATAAAAAACTTTAATCCTTATTTCTCAAAATGAAAGAGTCTGCAGACCAAGAAGCATTTATGTACTTAGTCATAACATAGAAATAACATGAAAAATGATGGTGCGGCTGACATCCTATTAAAAAGACAAATTACAAGATTTCTTCAAATCTATTTGTATATGGATCAGTCATGAATTCTGCTACCATTTGCCACACACGCTTGGTTCTTAATAGTATTTAATGATCTCAATATATGTTTTAACAAATGAAATTAATATTCTAATTTCAATCTTCTTCAAATCTCCTTAAGAAAATCGTTTAATAAAATCAGTCCCAATACAAAACTCTGCAGCCATTGGTTACAAACATATGCAGCTAGTCTTTTAACCCAGTGCTTTATGTAAAAGTAAATATTATAAGACCAGCTAAGTTTAATTTAAACAGTGCATGTTTGTATTACTGTATCAAAAGCCTAACATTGCTGTCCAACTTGCCGACAACTTCTTCATAAAAGTGAGAAAGTTGGTTTGACATTTTCTTCCCATTATAAAATCATGCTCAGTACTACTTAAGATATTATTACCACTGTATATTCATTTATGTTCTCTCTGCAATTCGTCTAATATGGTCACCAATGTCAAATTTAAATAGTTTCCAGGCTGCATTGATTGTTCATTTCATATAATAGGGTGATATCCACTATCCTTCAGTCCTGTGGTGTGATATCAGACAAGAGTTTGAGAAAGTTAAAGAAAGTACAGTTTAAAAGTATTTTTATGTGTATACCATCTTGGTAGAAGTAGAAGCTTTATTCAATTTAATGTAACGAGGTACAAACTGAGGAAGCCAATCTTGTGCTAAACCTTCTGTATTATGTTACAGAATATTGTTTATAATGAAGGAAGTCCATATTCACCCGTGTCCTCTATGACCATGAAGAAAAATATATGTTCACTGACCTATATCCTGAGCCCTCACTCTTTTACTACAGAAATGTTTTTGGGTTGTATGAATTTTGTTTTACAAATACACTTTTCTGTAACCAGTGATACATTTTGAATACCCATTTATTTGTTTTTGCTTCATTCCTTTCAGGTACACTATATAGATCACAATTCACTTCTATATTTTTTTCCTCAAAAGGAATAAACAGAAGGTAATAACTAAACATAATTACAAATCATGTTTGTCATTTGTAATTTTTTGGGAAAAGGTCACTGCAATTGGGCTGTTCTATTAAAGTATTATTAAGGTAAACATACATTTCTTGCAATCCAACATTTTGGTATAATTTTATATTAGACTACATCATAGCTATAACTAGATCATAACATAAATAGAGCATAACTATATTGTTATAAATATATCCTAGCTTTTATTATTTTCTTGAAAATGGGTTGTGTGTTTTCTATGATCACAAAATCCCAAAGAGCATTTTTTAAAGAAGTGGTTCACCTGTAAGTTAACTTTCAGTAGGTTGCAGAATGGCAAGGACTAAGAAACATTTCAGTTTACAGTTTTTGTATGATTTGCCTTCTTCTGACTCGTTCCAGCTTTTAAATGGTGGTCATTGACTCCATCTAAAAACAAATGCTCTATAAGGCTACTTTGTATTACTTATATTTCTATTCAAACCCTCTCCTATTCATATCAAAATCTATTATTCAAATGAATTCCTAGTTACTTGGGAATTTTGGACTCTAGCAACCTGATTTCTGAAATTGCAAACTGGAGAGCTGCTGAATAAAAAGCAAAATAACTCAAATGCCACAAATAATAAGAAGTGAAAACCAATTACACATTTTCTCATAATATTACTCTCTACATCAAACTAAAAGTTAACTGAAAGATGGACAACCTGTAACCCATTTTTGGCCACCCCTATGCCAAAGTTGTACACCACACAGTCCCATTTGCTAAGTGATAGGTTACTGGGAATTGCCTCCACCTAATGGAATCCGGGAATACACCTGAAGGTGGCTCCATTAGGAAAAACATTCAAACACACACAGTGTTGTATAACAAATACAACTTTATAATAAAGAAAGTGCAGATTAAATATACATTTACATAACAATGATCCACTACCCTGGGGAACCTGTTGCAGTCCAATCGTGGCACCTCCCTGCCAGGCAAAGTCCCACACTCCACTACTAATGGATAAAGAGTATCAGTCCCTTTTCCCCCAAAAGAGCATTATTGTCCCCAGGTAGCGCTACCTGCCCAAATACCTCTCCAGCTGGACAAAGGTAATTTGCTCCCAGGTGACAGGCACAGCAACAAAGCCTGTTCACAAACAGGTGACACACTGGATCCTCTTTCTCTACCATCCCACAGGCAGACTCCCCCAGAAGCTCACACAGAGCTGGCAGGCTCATACAGAGTTGGAACAGGCATCCATGTGAAGACATCCTCAGAGGCTCCAAGCACTTCTAGCTGAGCGCATAACTTGCTGAAATCTATAAGGCATGTTCCCAACACAATTCAGTGTGAGCACAGCAAAGCCCATCCGACTGGCATCCATTCCCAGGCATTTCTCTCTCATCCTGGGCAGCATCTTTCACAAATATCACGGTCCCATTATCCCTGAGCCCATACAGGGCATACCAACTTTGTGGTGTCTCTCCATAGCCTGAGGTCTGCCCTGCAGCACCCCAGCAGACAGTCACTCCATTCTGCATTAAAGTGAAACTAGGACTGACAGTATGGGCACATGGCTCTGCATATATCCAAAGGTTGTCCAGCAGCGACACCTTCTGACACCCTCCGGTATCTGCCAGACACACTGCATAGTGACATGACTCCAGACCCTCCCAACACTCTAGGTTAAACCTGTAGCTGGAGAAGCAGGGAATTTCTACCATGTGGTTTCAGACCATGGGGGAATTAACCCTATGGGTCCCTACAAATCCCTTTAAGGAAGGAGCACCTATGGCGCAAGTTTGAAACTGGTCTTCCTTTAAATGCATTACGATCTTCATGTCCAATAAATATAAGTTATTAGTTAAATTCCTGCATTTTTAAGAAAGAATTACATTATCTACTAACCGTACAAGCACTTAATATGGAAACTAAATTTGAGTGTATTTTAATGTATTTCTTTCAGCTTTTCCAGACTTTATATCCAGCAGTTTGCTCCAGATTTACCTCATTTAGTCAGTTTTGACGGATGTAAAGGACACTTAATAATTTAGTATTCATTATACTGCATTTCAATCAATAGTTTGATGTCTACATCGAAACGTTTTTGAGTCATTGCCCTAAATGCTAAATATTTATAATGATCAGTATAAATAAAACAATGCATGGTTTAAATATTAATCAAAATGCAATAGGGATTGCAGTCTCTAGGTGCAGTTGCAGCACTGGGTAATAATTATAACTTAAGTCATTGCTCATCTTACTACTCACTCCTTAGGAGTTTGTGGATTTCTCCAAAATAAAATAGAATCCATCTGCAAACAGGTCATTACCATATAGGTCAACTTTTTCCTTAATCCTAAACCCATTTTCTTTCCTTTATTCTTTTGATCCTATAACTGCCATTCCAGCTTCTTGGCTTCTTCTGCTATACCCACTTTCATCTTATTTTCTTTACCCTATGCCCTCTTTTCTGCTGTGCCAGATATATTTCGTATTTCCTTAGATTCTTGAATATCCTTCATCATTCAAATGTACCTGTTACAAGCCTATTCTTAAAAAGCCACAGTTGACCTATTCCATTTCTGTAACTATTTTACCCTTTATTTTGACATCTCACACCACTTGATTTGAAATCCAGAAAAGTATTCTGTTCTTCTGTCAAAGTCAAAGTTCTAATCTCCTAAAACCTCCCTTCTGCATTTGATACCACTAGCCACTCTCGTTAATGCAATCTTTAATAAATGTAAAGTGTGGTTCTCTACTTAGCGCTCTAACTGAAACATATGCTATCAAAAACTGGTCACACGTTCCTCTCAATATGTGTGTTCCCTAAGGTTCTGTTCTTGGTCAGTTTTTTGGAAGACCTCAACCATGAACTCAACTCCTTTACTAACCTCTAACTGCCTCATAGCTATCTCCACATGTATGTATCTACTCCAAAAAAAAAAAACAATAGATAAGACACTCAATCATGCCCTTATTCTATCCTACCTAAACTACTGCACATATATACTGATTTGTCTCCCTAACCCCCACCTCTCCCTACTGCAGCCTTCCTTAGCCTATTAAACAAAGAATGACTTTGACCTTTCATTCCTCTCTACTTCACTACATAGCTTAGGTCTCCATACATTCCTGTCCGACTCCTCTGTACACTTCAACATGTGTCAAGGGAGCCATTACCATTAAAAAAATGTACAATACACTGTCATGGGTTGTAAAACATTTATATCCAATGTGTACAGTATATTGTGAGTTGGTCCCTAATCTCAGTAAGTGCCAGCAGCACAGAGTATGTGCAGTGAATCAGCAGAAAAGAAGATGGGGAGCTACTGTAGAATCTTTGAAGACACAGATCTTTACTGCTAAAGGGCTGTGGTTGCCTTGGGCTGGTATACTCCATTTCTAGTCTACTTATTTAGTTAGTCTTTATTTCTCCTTTAAGTGATATATTTATAAATTAGCCACTTATCACACAGAGGCAAGAAAAATTCAATTTCCATAGCGAATCAAGCTTAAAAATAGAAGTATGGGATCTGTTATCCAGAAACCCTTTATCCATAAAGCTTCAAATTACAGGAATGTCATCTACCATAGAGTCCATTTTAAGCAAATAATTCAAATTTTTCAAAGGTATTTCCTTTTTGTTTAATAATAAAAAAGTACATTGTACTTGATACTAACTAAGCTACATGGATCCATATCAGTGGCAAAACAATCCTATTGGGTTCATGTTATTTTAAAATTATTTTTAGATGCCTTTGACTACACAGATTAGCAACCGTGTATAAAATGAAAGTATGGTGTTTCATTATTTATCAGATTTATCCATCTCATATAATACAAAGTAAATAAATACTTTTTGTTAAACAATGCCAGAAATGGCAAGATAGAACCAATTTCTACTAAATTTCAATGACTAAACTTACACTCTTTTATTTAAATACAACACTGTATGTAACAGAAATGGTCACTGAATATATCCCCCTCCTGCAATCACACTCGTACCTGTATATATAACATTGCATATGTTCAAACTATATCATAGTTTTGGCTTCCCTGTACATAATTTTGTAAATTAATAGCAATAAAATGTGCTACTTTGATTCATTTAGATCTAAGCAGTCGTGTAGTAATCAAGTTATATATAAAAATAAGAATTTTGTCTGGAATGGGGGAAATATTCCCATTACAGTTAAACATTACTCACTTTGATAACCCAACTAATGATCCATGTAGGCAATTTAATTTAGATAATCAACAGTGAAGCCAAAGTAACATTTACTGTATAGAGAAGTAAAGATAGAAAAAATGAATACTATATATATGTTTTACCACAACATATTTAATTGTTGTCTACTGCAAAATATTGGAAACATTTTAGTATAAACAGTATTTTAGTTATAGATGACACATTGTCTTCTATATTTCTCAACTGTAAATGTATCTTGAGTCTGCATTTGTAAATGGCATGCAAGTTTATTTATGTTTTGATTGCATAGATGTGGGTGTGAATTGAGTTAAATAATGTTATGGTGCAATTCATTAGGTGGAAGGCAGGTGCAAAATGTGCAAGGTTTTTACCTCTAATATGACCCTGTTTAATGTACCTTATCTGATGTAGTGTAAGTGTTACGTAGGGAGCAAACTGGGAGTTGGCCAGGTGGCAAATGATCTCCATAAATATCAGTCCTTATTGCCAGGAAATCTAAAGGCATTAGGCTACATGGAAACAGTGTTGCATGCAGGCCATTACTTGTATAATCATCTGTCCCATGACTGGGAGTTGGTTTCACAGCAAAAGGATTGCTTGTTGGATAATCAATCAGCACATTCCCATTCATGATAAGACAGTTGTGAGTAAACTGGCCCCACTTTTGCAAGGCATGATTTTCTACATACAGATATAAGTCCCAGAATTCTAGCTTACCTCCCTTATTTTGCATTCTTCCTGTTATTTTCACATTTATTTTCAGAGAAAGTTAAGTTCACTGGGGTGTTCCAATTTGTTTGGCACCCCAGTGAATATGATTGCTAATCCTGGACCCGAGTTGGCATGTCTTAAAAATCCATCAGTAAGGACACATTTCCTATGAGTACCATGCCACCATATTTAAAGGGATACTGTCATGGGAAAAAATGTTTTTTTTCCAAAATGCATCAGTTAATAGTGCTGTTCCATCAGAACGCTGCATTGAAATCCGTTTCTCAAAAGAACTAACAGATTTATTTATATTTAATTTTGAAATCTGACATGGGGCTAGGCATATTGTCAGTTTCCCAGTAGCCCCAGTCATGTGACTTGTGACTCCAGTCACTCTTTACTGCTGTACTGCAGTACTGCAAGTTGGAGTGATATCACCCCCTCCATCCACCCGCAGTCTAACAGAACAATGGGCAGGTAACCAGATAGCAGCTCCCTAACACAAGATAACAGCTGCCTGGTAGATCTAAGAACAGCACTCAATAGTAAAATCCAGGTCCCACTGCCACACATTCAGTTACATTGAGTAGGAGAAACAACAGCCTGTCAGAAAGCAGTTCCATCCTAAATTGCTGGCTCTTTCTGAAAGCACATGACCAGGCTAAATGACCTGAGATGGCTTAACGTTGAGGGTCCTTTACAAACAATAAGAAAAATCCAGTTATGTCCCTAAAATGTACAACTTTAACCATTCGCTCTAAAACACAAGATTGCACCATAATAATAGACTATTAAGGTAAATAATTGTAAAATATTTAACTAAAATATACAGATACAGAGTAATTAATAGTCTGGTTATTATTGTAAAGGGTCAGCTTTGTTAAGCTATTTTTGTTTTTGCCTTCAAATCTTGCTTTATGCATTTATAAGTAATACAGAGTTTTGTAAAATGTGATTTATCTTTTCTGTTTATAATTCACCCTGTGACTGTTATCCTACATGTAAGAAACAGGATCAGAATTCAAACCAAGATCAATAATCCTCTGATGGACTCTAATCTATTTAGCATTTATCAGCCTTGTATTTTTTACAATAAAAAATATACCGCCCAACCCCAGGGAAAACAAAGAAATGTGCTATTCCATAATGT
This sequence comes from Xenopus petersii, assembly GCA_038501925.1. Classification (NCBI taxonomy): domain Eukaryota; kingdom Metazoa; phylum Chordata; class Amphibia; order Anura; family Pipidae; genus Xenopus; species Xenopus petersii. Next base: position 102,284,363 of record CM076678.1, on the reverse strand, counting down.
GTGTTTGCACATTGATTGATATTGCTTTTTGGACATCATATTGCATTGTTATTATGCTGTTACCTGTCTTTTTATACTGAGGTTGAATATTTCTATTTATTAACTGTGCCAAGCCATTATGCACAGAGCTATTATTATGAAAATTCAATATGACATAAAGAAAATAAATAACATTGCACCAAACACAAAATGAATCACTGTTCAGTTATGTTATAGGAGTAAACTCATTTCTTTTCTGTAAACCAAAACTGAAAAGATTCCTAAAGGGAAAATAATATACCTTACTGCCAGGCAAGCATTTGCACTCAGAGAACAACCATCCACCAAGCAGTAATATGAGGTTGTACAGTTCAGTTTTACATACACTGATATCATATTACCCTGCATTTCACATGGTTTTTTTTGTAGTCCTACCAATTTATCATGCATTTTAATGGGTGCTTTTCCCTGATTTTACATAATGCTTTCCCAGATTTTTCACAAAAATGTTGTGCCGATATTCACAAAAATGTCTGTTCTCTGTGAATGTTATTATTCATGAAATTAGGATGTTTAAAATACTAATTAGATGCATAATTTGTCTTGGTCCTGTCTGTAAATAATTAATTCCGATTAGCCTGCACCTCATTCAGTCATATACAAATCACTTATTGCTTGAGTGAGGTTGGGCATGTAACTTGGCCTTGCACATGCCCCTCCACATTGCATAAATGCTGCAATGTTAAACTATTGTCATTAATACTCTTGTGCTTATATCCTTGAAAAATAAATTTCTTTAACACATTTCCCTAATTCTAGATCTTCCCAGATTTGACTCAATTTTATTCTGGTCCCCTGAAAATGTCTCAGAAGCTTTATACTAATTGAACCAGTGCCTTATCTGCATGCTCAAATTGCTAAAGTTACCAATCCCTGAAACAGAGCAACAAATATTGATAAAGACTTCCAAGAAGAATCCAAGGTTAAATCATTTTTGGAATGAGATGAAGGGGAACATATGGTTTTAAAATAAGATGTTGGACAGGCAGGTGGCCACCTACTTTTGGTCATACATTGTATCTGGCCAAAAGCAATAAAGAGGAGATATTCATACCAGCTTCTATAATCCCTAAACACGAGTTAAACTTTGTACATTTTTGTTGGAAACATTGATTATAAACCAGCTGTGATCATGTAAATACCATCTTATTTTTAAGACACAATTTGACCTTGGTCGGAGGTTGTGTTGCTTACATTACAAAGTAAACAATTTCATGCAAACTTAATATACAGGTGGTGCATTTAGATGTACTGTGGAGACTGAATGGCTTCTACTTATTCATTGTCAATCTCAGACTGCTGTTTGGCAATATAATTATATGATGCTGCCATAAATGGAGATGGTGGAGACCAACTGCAGCTTCACTTGAAGAACATTGTAAAGGTTTCTAACTTAATTCATTTTTAATAATTTTAACTATGCTACTGTATATTACACAAATGTCTAAATGACCAAATAAAAATTTAAATTGCCTGTAAATAGTTACTGAAGAACAAGACTTTATGTCAGAGGTGTTTTTATATGTATATGTGACTCATAAGCGAGAAATTATATTTCCAATCTTAGTTACTTAGAATACAATATTTGTATATTTACCATTATTTTGTATGGCTTTTACTAAATTATTTCAACTAAATAAGTGTATATTTTACAGAATGCAAGTTAATGGTTTGTGCTCTAGGGAAGGAAGAACTGTCCATTCAGTGTACTGTGTAGTTGATTTCACAATAAAAGCTCAATACTAAGAAGCATGAGGTTACATATAGTTATGCAGATATGATTATGACAAACCTCAGGCTGTATTCTGTTGGGAAGCATTTTTTAGCAAACCTTATAATATTATACCACACAGAGATCTAAATGGATATTAAAGCTGGAAGTGAAATGGCATTTGTTACAAAGTAAGGAATAAATTATGGGGAATATCATAAAGGCGTATATTTCATATTAATGTATATTTTGATAAGAAAAGGCAGGAGCAGGACAGAGTGTGTGTAGAGACAAAATCAAGTAGGAAAGGGACAAAGCAGATGTAAAGACAGGAACAGGCAGGAGGAGGAGGCATAGAGGCAGGGACAGGCAGGAGCTGGATGGAGCAGACATAGAGGCAGCAACAGGTCTGAGTGGTTGGAGCAAGAGCTGGAGCAAGCCACAGTGCTCACGTTACAGAAGTCAATGCTCAGACCAGAGTGTGGGAGCTGGGTTTATATAGGGTGCAGCAGTGGAACTACATATTTTGGAGTATACAGAAAATAAATATGATACATGTATGAATTAATAAAGCAAGCTAAGCCATACCTAACAGGATCGGAAATCAACCATCTATATAAGAGTCATGCCTGGGGGGGAGCGAAAGCCAACATATGGTGACCTAGGGGCAGATTTATTAATTTATTTTTTTAAAACTCCCATGAACTCAAAATTCGACCAATCAAAATTTATTAAAAAAAATAAAATGTTATAAACTCGGGTCAATAGGATCGACCTGAAAACTCAAATTGAATTTGAATTGAATTCGCATAGAGTTTTAAAAACACGATGTGAAAAAAAACTCAAATGTCAGGAAGGCAGCAAACATCTGCAAATTGATTCCAGGACATCTCCCATTGACTAAAACTAAAAATTCAGCAGGTTTTAGGTGGCAAATAATCAAATTCGAGTTCTGAAAGGGCCAGAATATGACAAATCTCGAAAATCTAATTTGAATTTTTAAAAAAACTCGAATCAAATTTTAACAATGCCCTAGTCAAATTTGACCGTTTTGGCCATAAAAAAATTTAAAATTCGAATTCGAAAATTTGACCCTTGATAAATCTGCCTCTTAGAGTTCACATCAATATCAAAGGTATTTGATTCACTCATGATTTACTTAGCTGCTTGCACCAGCTTGCACTACCATGATAGTGTTGTGTCTGAGTGCAACGAGTGCAGACCTAAAGCTTGAGGAAGTCACAAAGTAAGGCCAGTGTGACACAGCAGTTTTTCTCCATCCTGCATCTGTCCCATAGTTGAAGTGACATAAATGAAGGACATCCACCTGTCACTGTAAACACAAGGCTAATTTCAGCCAGAAAATGCAAACATAAATCAGGCCATGTGTACAGTTACAGGTGGATCTCATTTATTTCTGTCACTTTGTGTATAGAAAGGATGCAGGACAGGTTGGCCTTTTCTCAGTGTTTTTATCCCAGGGGAGAATATGATGTGTCTATCAGAGTGTCGGGAGAGCTCCGCCATTGCCGCATCATTGTGGTTTGTTTGTCTATCATAGGCCTAGGAAACCAGTTCAGCTTAGAAGCATCTATATTAAACTAAGGAAACTTCACAGCTTTGTGAACAGGGGTGTAGCGATAGAGGAAGCAATATGACTATGAAGATTTTCATTCATCCAGGTCATAGTATATCTAGTATAGGTCAATCTAAAAACAACTGGACTTGCTGAGTAATCAATGAAACTTGCATTGATTACTCAGCAAGTCCAGTTGTTTTTAGTTTTTTTTTTTTTTTTTAGATTGACCTATACTAGAGATAGAGGAAGCAGTTCCTGTGGTTGCAGGGAGGGAGTGCAGGAGTGTAGTGAGCTCAGTTAGGCCCAATTAATGAGCAATTGTAATATGTCTTGGCAGAACAAGTCAACTTACCAATGTTTTTGGACCCCAAAATTTAATTTGCTGGGGAGCCCAGTAACATCTAGTTATTTAGTCACTTATTGTGAAAATTCACTTATTTAACTTGGGATGGAAATCTGTTTGTAATAGGGAAAAAAACCCTGGCTTTATGTATCACTATTCAAACTGAAGACCTTTTTAAACAGACCTACAAATTTGAGTGATGACTCTATATATTATTTGGGTATTAATCTCACAGCCTTCCCTAAAAAGACAAGTAATTTTCCTAAATTATACCATACAATGATACAAATTAATGGAAACACCAGCATCTGTACTGGTTAGGGAGGCTACATGCCTTAAAAATGCTGGCAACCAAGATTCTATACACATTTTGAACAATCTTTATGCATATTCCTCCATATTTCCTATTAAAACTACAGAAGCTGTTCTCACAATTATGTGGGCAAGTAAAAAGTCCAGAGTAGTCCAGTATGCGTGTCCTTGATTTGTGTGTACAATGAGCACAGTGAATTGTACGAGCCAGGAGGAGGCCCTTAGTAATTAAAATGGCAGTTTTCTATTTCAGATTAGTCATTGGCAAATACTTTTAAAAAAGTATATTTTTAGGAAAATTATTTATTTTGATGAAGAGGTGTTTTACATATGGGCTGCTTTTTTGTGATATATTTATTGAGACGGCAATGTTCAGGGGTATACTTTTCCTTGAATGCAAGTATGCATTTAAATTGTTCCCCATACGTTTTACAAACATTATAAATGATAAAATGCTGTTTCTGGTTGCTGTATCTTCTTTCCTAAAATTCAGAATTGGCACTTTCTAGCTGTAGTTTTGCAAATGAAGTAATTGGGTCATTAAATATTTTCTCATTACTCCACTATGTGGTGTTTTCCACAGTAAATTTGGGTCAGGGTTATATTCATTGTTCCTTTCACTGACCTTGAATCTGCTACTCTCATTCTGCGTTTTATGAATGAGCAGTAGTCCTAGTGTGTGAATTCTGTAGATAATACAGTGAAAAGTAAGATACTTAAATTCATCTATCTATCATCTATTTATCTATCTGTCTGTCTATCTGTCTATCTGTCTATCTATCTATCTATCTGTCTATCATCTATGTATCTATCTATCTATCTATCTATCTATCTATCTATCTATCTATCTATCTATCATCTATCTATCTATCTATCTATCTATCTATCTATCTATCTATCTATCTATCTATCTATCTATCTATCATCTGTTTATCTATCTATCTGTCTGTCTGTCTCTATCTATCTATCTATCTATCTATCTATCTATCTATCTATCTATCTATCATCTATCTATCTATCTATCTATCTATCTATCTATCTATCTATCTATCATATATCTATCTATCTATTAGTCCCTAGGCAAAGGATTGTAGTTCGTATCAGATCAGATTTTTCAACATACATATTTAATATATAACCAAGCACAAATCATATATTGGTCAGGGAGACTCTTGTTTATGGTTGAAGCACAGTGTCTTGAGCTGAAGCAAGAATTTCCAGCAGCCTTGTGCAGTGGACCACCCAAACCCCACCAACAACAACTTCACCACTAGATTTGATGTATGTTGTACCAATGGCAGTCACCCAGCAAGCAGTTTGCCTAAAGTTGACATACAAACAAGGCTATAAATAGGCAAGGAGCTATTGATTCAATACTTTAATGGTACAGGCATTTCTATTGACATTGTTGCAACAATACTGACAATAATAAAAATAATGTTATGCTAACTGAAACATGAATATTAGTGAGTTGGGTATTTTTCTTAAAAAGCCACTGTAAACTAAAGTTGTATTGGTTACATTTGTTCTGTACAGGTAAATATCTACATGAACAGAGAATTATGGGGTCTGTCTATAGACTCTATATAATAAGTGTTTTTACCTTATTTCATCTATTTGTGTATGACTTAATTACCAGTATGATAAAACTTGTTTATAAGCAGGGGGTTAAAACATTTCACAAAGCATTGGGCCTCTGTGCCTGCACAATGGGTCCAGGAGCTCACCCCCTGTGAGTTTCATTGATCAACCATAAAAATCGATCTGTTATTCCTGTTTGTTTAGCTTTGCCGAGCTTGGATAGTATCAGCTGCAGCATTAACAATGGCAGTGATTTCTTGTACTTTTAATCAATACACATGTTAAAGCTACAAATTAGGCAATACTGTGCACTATGGAACAAATAACCAGTTTTTTACTACTATTAATGAAAAATAAAATAGTTGTAAAACCAGAAGTGGAGTCATACTGGACATAAAATGGAAAAATATCAACATTTCTGTCCTGTTATTTTTCTTGTGTATTATATTGCAAATATTATATAATATTATAATGCATGATGTAAAATTTATGTTGATCCAATCAGTGAATACAGGCCTGGTGACAACCCTAGCCAACCGTATGTATTTTTGGCTAATAATGGACCCACACTTTATAATCCCATTTTATTCATTATGCAGTTGTGAATAGGACAGCAGGAATCCCCCCCCAAGGTTGAAATGTCATACATTTAAGTGAAAACCCTGTGGTTTTGTTTGATCTGTGACATACATGTTTCCATATCTGCAATAGATAAACAGTTGATGGCTAAAAATATATATTTTAATAAAGGGGCATAATCTTCTGGATTGAAGCTCCAATTTGCACCACTATTTGCACAACCGATTAAATGTGTTATTGATGTGATTGCACTCAGTATACAGTATGCTTTTTGTTTTTCATATTTGTGCCACACTATCCTATCCATATAACACATGGACATCAACAGGGAACAGTGTAGGAAATGTAAATGAGCCCACGCCTGTATTGGTTAATAAAAACTGAGGAGGCACAGAAGATACAATCGTTTTTAAAATTCCCTGTGCACCAATCTCCAGTACTCCGGACTCAATGGTGAAAATTTGATCAAATAAAAGAGAGCGGACGGAGGCGATGAATGACAGTGGGCCTAGGGGCACCTGCTATGTAAATTCGGCCCTGGCCCCAGTAGGTCCCGGACACTCCAGAAACACTAAAGAAATGATTTTGCTTCCCAACCCACTTTACACAATACTTAACATTCTTTTCATTTATAAGTTAATGCATCTTTATATCTACATGAAGCTAATTTGTGAGTAATTAAACCTGAACTACATGCTTGTTCACTAAGATGACTGAGGTATCCCTTACAATAAATCTTGAATTACCAAAAAAACGTACAAACACAAGAGCATTGTGCAAAAAGAATTAGTTGTCCATTTAGTAAATTATATGCATCCTTTATTTCTATAATCAGGTACATTTTTAACTACATCCCTATTCTCAGAAGGCTGTTAAAAGGAATGTGATTCTCAAAAAGCACAAAATCATAGCCCGGTTGTAATGCTAATGAAAGAGATCATATAAAGCTATTCAGCATTCCACACTTTATAGAATATGACAAATGCACAAATAGCCACTGGATAGCCCTGGTTCCAGTCTTTATAAGAAAAATAAAATTTCATTTTAGCCTGAATTAAAAAACTGATAGAGTGAATTTACTGATGACACACTTAGTACAAATCATGTATTCATTTTTTGCCTATTAGAATTGTATTACAGCAATACAATACATCTGGTTCAAAAAACTTTAAATAAGGTTTATTATGCCATTTTTATTTTTTCAGAATAATGTATCAATATTTTGCAAATGGATTGTAACACTTGCTTTACAACTGATTGCACAGCAGAGGGGTGTTCGTATTATAGTAACAAAAAAGGTACATTGTAAAAACTTCCTACGACATTGGCCCAGAATATTAATTCTGCATATGAGTTTAGCAAGGCGCTGAAAATGGAATATACTTTGGTTCCAATAAATATAATAAGTTGCAGTGGCTATTTATAAAGTGAATTTCAATAAATTATTTCACTCCAATCTCATTTCAATTCAGTATAAAACTTCTTTTGTTCAAAAAGTGACTAGTGCGCCAAATGAATTAACCCACCGTCAATCCTGTATATAACAATTGATCTTATAGAATAATTAATTATTGAATTCATTATTACTAATCCCACTGCCCCATCTAACCTAGCTTCTCCATACTTCTGTAGCTCACCCCCTTGTCTAGTTTAAACACTCCCCAGCCTCATAGCCATTCTTCCCCCTAGCATAGTGGACCCACCTCCACTGAGGTGCAATCTATCATGACTACATAGGTCCAAAGCACTGTACAACAAAACAATAAATTAGCTCACTGCAATAATAAGTAACAATAAGTGCATTATTAGAATTACAATTCACATAAATATAAAAAATAAATACACTCAGTGTCAAGGAGACAAAAGGATGGAGGATACTACCCCATAGGGCTTACAGTCTAAATGGGAGGGTAACTTCAAACACAAGTGATATTACAACGCAATGGCTGCATTCATAAATTAGAATGGAATTGCTTGATGGTTGATCAAATAGGTAGAGCAAATTCTTCATATTTATAATGTCACCTAAATTAACCAAGTGAATACATGTTGAATGTGGGAAGGGAGGATTGGAAGTGGGTCAGGGCAGATCAGGGCAGAGATGGGGAACAACCCTGGGCCAAATGAATTATGAATCCACCCATGAATTCTGCAACTATTTATCATACTTGCTAAGACTGAAAAGAATGTTTTTTGTTTAATTTTAATCCTCTTTCTGCTTAAGGATAATGACACATGGGGGAAAATTACTAACAGGCTAAAACTCGCCAGCGCTGGCTTTGCGCACATCGCAATACTTCGTTAGGGGTAAATTCGCCTGGACAATGCTAATTCATGAAGTTCTGAAGTTGCGCACAGGGTAACTAATGCTGGCGAAGTTGCACTAGCAAAAATACACCAGCAGTTCGAAGTTACGCTAGCGTTGGCTAATTTGTATACGGCGTGCAGTTAAAGTACAATGGCCGTATATGCTGCAGTAAATATATTACACTGCACAAGGCCAGGGAACTTTAATAAAATTATATAGAGGTCTTACATTGCCCTACACATGTGCCCACAGTATAGTTTAGGTGCCATATGTTAGCAAATGTAGGGGAGAAGGAGGGTACAGACAAATGCAAATATTTTGGATCCACGATCTGTTTCAGGCATCAGTTGGTGGCTCAATCATACAGTGATCTGGTTTTGCCAAGTCCAGAAGAAGGTATCATGTAGAAGAAAGTTCACTGGAGAGCAGTATTTTCAATTGATTTTATTCAAGTTGCAAGCACAACATGTTTCGGACCTCAAGGGTCCTTCCTCTGGTGCAGTACTGCACCAGAGGAAGGACCCTTGAGGTCCGAAACATGTTGTGCTTGCAACTTGAATAAAATCACTTGAAAATACTGCTCTCCAGTGAACTTTCTTCTACATGAGAAGGAGGGTACCCCAAAAAAAATTAGATCTTTGTCAGCCTATCACCCTGTAAAAATGAAAAGACGCCAGCGTTTTTTGGGTGAAGGCAAGTCTGGTGATAGAGGTAACGGTCAGTCAAAAACGTAATTACGCGAGCAAACTTACGCCAGCGACCATTAGTAAATTGGCAGTGCCACTTCCTCTTTAGTAAATTTCCGAATGGTACTTTTACCGTATTCCTTTCTTTGCAGTACTGTTTAGGGTTTTAAGCCATGTTGTTTTTTTGGGACCAGTTGGGTATGCAGAATAAGTCAGTTGTTGTTGGCTATGAAGATGAAGTACATTTAGGCTTATTGTTTAAAGAAATCATTTGGAAAGTAACCAAAGTTATTATATTTGGCCGGTCAAAATGAATTCTATAACCTATGTTAAAATGTTGCTGTTAGCATATGATAACATTAAACAGATTCAAATATCCTGCTCTTTTATTGTTTATTTAGATAATCGTTGGAGAAACAGTAGTGTTTTGCCTACAGGTCGCAACAAGAGATTTTGAAAACCAGGAAAAGACTCTCTTAACTGGAGACTGTTGTTATATTAATCCACTGGTGAGAAGAACTGTCAGATTTCTTGGTAAGTGTATTCTCCTAATTTGTATTGCTTTTCATTTAAAAAATATATATATATATGTATAGGGGTACCAGTCGATTTTCTCATTCACTTACTGGTATTAACCCTCTCCGGGAACTTCTTTAGTTTTGAGAAACTATTCTATCTACAGGTCTCCAGCACCGCGATGTGCGCTGGCACCATCTTATGCCAACATTTTAATGCTTGAATATGAGACGACTCACATTCTTCCATTTCTTGGGCATCAGAATTTGTTATTTCCGCTACATAGACGATCTGTTTATGATATGGATGGATACTGAAGAGGCTCTCCTTGCCTTTCATCAACAACAACCTTGACAGTCCCATTAGACTGTCATTGTGTCATAGTACAAGGGACATTGACTTTCTTGATCTTAATATTTTCATAAGTAACTCCACAAATCAATAGATCGCAATTCAATACTGCATACATCAAGCTTCCATTCACCAGCTACGACCCGTGGGATACTATACTCACAATTTCTGAGGGTTATCCGGAATAACACTGAAAGAGCCATTGCAAAAGTCCAGCTTGGGGAGATGCTTGCTAGGTTTCTCAAAAGAGGCTACACACAGGATCTCTTGTTGTCACAGCTGAATAGGGCGTTAGAACATACGTAATCTGATCTTCTCATATCTAAATGAAAGGAATCTGAAGCCACTAATTCTCTAATCTTTGCAACCGCTTTCTAATCGACATCCTGCCATCTGGCCAACAGTATTGACAATCATTGGCCCATGTTGAACATGGATGAATCCCTCTGTTTCCACAAAGCTAGAAAACCCATTATGGGCTACAGAAGGGGCAATGATTTGAGGGATTTAATTGTCTAGACAGACTTTTGGGGCTGCCTGATTCAGAACCAAACTGGCTAAACTAGGATGCTACAAGTGTCCAGACTGTGTGACATGTAGGTGCCTGCTGACGGGCCTGGATTTCCCCCACCCACACACGGGGAAGAGGTACAAAATCCTTCATAGACTTGGTTGTACCTCAAAACATGCACCACACTCAAAGAACGGATAAGTAATCATAGGTCAGCAATCAGCAAGTCTCTGAAAGAAGGCAAGGCTCAACAACGTGTAACAAAACATTTCCTCCAGAAGAGGCACCTACCACCTACCTTCAGATGCATGGCAATTGATTACCAACCTCCATTGTCAAGAGGCGGCAACCGGGATCAGGCACTACTTAGGATAGAATCCAGATGGATCTACAGATTGGACACTGTGGAACCACGTGGACTGAACGAAACCTTGCCACTGGGCTGCTTTGTGTGATGCCCTTTTTTTGAACTTTGTTTTATTGGCCATGCTTTGGTTCATGCCCCCTGTAAGCTATGTCCCTTATTCAATATGTTTCCATCTTTTTGTCCACCTTTTACCTTGATTCACTACTAGTACATGCTGCAGTACAACACTGTAACTTTGTTTTTAATGTTGACCAGTGATTCACAATGCACCTATACTTGGTGTGATTATCCCTGTTAATTTACCCCTTATGCCTTCATACGCACCTTGGAGTATGATTCCCATTACCTGGACTTGGTCCTGATATGTGGGTTCTGGGAACATAGGTGATGGGGCAGACTTTAGCCTCCGTTTGTTGTTCTTGCCCTGTGTCATTTGCATTACTCATAGCTAAGTGTGTCAGTCTGTCAGAGTTGATAGTGACTTCCCTGCAAGACGTTACTTGGCGTTGCTAAGTTATTCAAGGCATAGTTACAAGGATGCGTGACTTGTGGGTGTTCCCACTGTCTCCACCACACTGGTGTTCCCAACACCTCGGGTTGCCCCACCTCTACAGGATCATGGACGGGGGTTAGCCATGCCCCCAGAGTGTCCATGTCTGCAGGCATTGTAGGAGTTTGTCTCTCTCCATGCGATCAACTGTGGGGTCTAGGTGCATTTTAGAAGAGGTCAGTATATGGGTGTTCACTTGAGCGCACTTGTGCTTCACTTATTGTGCTTGTTTCACACCGGACTGAATGTCTACCTTTCACTTCCAGGCTGTAGTTGCCTAGCAACGATAACTGGCACCAAAAACACTTTTAAAGCGTTCACTACTTGTTGGTGATTTGTATTCCATGATGAAAGTTCCAGATAGGAACTGAAACGTTGGATTATAATAAACCTGCTCTGTCTTCACCTTTGAACTTTGTAGATAATCCAACCTGGTGCATTCACATCACTGTCTGCGGGATCTGCCTGGGTGCTGGTCTAATAATAGTATTACTTACAAATAACCAATAACGGCACTCCAGGAACTTTGTAAGTGAGAAAAATTAAACTAATTTATTTCAACGTTTCGGCTCCTCTACTAGGGCCATATTCAGGATGTGAAACAAATCATACAGTGTTACACCTTTTAAAGTGAACAAAATGGTGTCAGAACCATGAGGTATGATGTCATCAGTGTGTGCCACTATCAAAATTAAGCGTGCGAGTGTCATATTGTTGCCAAATAATATGTCCATATATCAAACAATCATAAGTATATTCCAGTGTATCAGGTGAAGTGTCCAATAGTGAATTATACAAAGTGTCCATGTGTTTAAAGCAGGCACAAGGTGTACCCTGTGGGGGTAGCAAGTGTTAAAATCAACTTACCCTGGGTTAAGAGATGCTACAGCCCGCTGTGACCTTCTGTCCCTCCTCGCAGAGCATCATACCAATGACCTGTGGCCAACTTCCCCTTGCACCCTCTGTGGTCTGCCTCCCGACCTAATGGAACTCTACCGGCGGCTGTCTACAGTGCGGTTCCACCTGCGTTGCCATGGTAACCCGATCCTGGGTATTGAGCACTCTTTCTCTTAGATTTGCTGGAGCCTCCCTTCTTTGCACCTGCGCTCCCAAATGCCTTGGCCCAGTTTGAAACCTCCTCCCTAACGTGGGGATACAAACCGGTAATCTACCGGTGCCCTCTCCACGTCACGGGGGGCGGGGGTTTGCGCTCTCATTCGTTGATAGTTGGACTGCTGACTTCCAACTATCAATGAATGAGAGCGCAAACCCCTGCCCCCCCCCGTGACGTGGGGGGGCCTTGTATTTTTTTTTCTTATGGAACATAACGTATTAATATACAGTAGACTGCATTGTTTGTATTTTCTGTGCCTAGGGATAGAGAAGAAGAAATAAAACTTTGTAACTTTTCAGTTGCACCTGAAAACTATGTGAAATTTAATCAATTTAAAGCAAACATTGATTAATTATTTTCAGCCAGTTTTAATACATAGTAATAATAGAAGTAACATTGCTGTTGAACAGTGGTATCCACTTGCACTGGAACTCTGGTGAAAACAGTAAAGCACATTGGAACACATTTACTATGGGTCGAATATCGAGGGTTCAAATATCGAAGTCGAAGGATTTACTGCATTTCCTTCATTCGTAAGATCGAAGGAAAAATCGTTTGATCGAACGATTAGATCATTCGAATCGAAAGAATTTTAATCCATCGATCGAACGATTTTCCTTTGATCAAAAAAAGCAAGGAAAGCCTATGGGGAACTTCCCTACCCTTGATAAATCTGCCCCCAAAACATTTTAAAATATCCCCCAAAGGTTTATTTTGCACTTGCCTTACAAATGCTCATACCAGCATTTGTTAGGAGTTACTTGCCTGAAACCGCATATGAATGAGATATTAATTTTGATTTATTTCTGTTTTGTTTTTTTTTCTAGGCATTTATACTTTTGGATTGTTTGCTACAGATATATTTGTAAATGCTGGACAAGTTGTCACAGGGAATCTGGCCCCACATTTCCTTACAGTTTGTAAACCCAACTATACAGCACTTGGTTGTCGACAGTTTACACAGTTTATTACTGATGCCAATGCTTGCACTGGGATCCCAGATCTTGTTATCAAAGCCAGAAGAACGTTTCCATCCAAAGATGCAGCTCTTAGTGTTTATGCAGCTTTGTACCTGGCAGTAAGTACATCTTGCATTGAAATAAGTAAATGTTCTTCTGTATGTACAAATACACCTTCAATTATATGTATAATTGTGGGGCTTGGTATTTTTGACTTTTCATTATATGTTGTCAAGACAATTTCTATTTATTTAAGTTGTGCAATAATAAAATTCACTGGAAAGGGGAAGGCATTAAATCTAATTTAATCTAATGTATAATCTGATACAGGGGCCGGTATAAGCTTCTGATGTATTTTTGTACATAGTAAATTAAGTTGAAATAATTGAAATCTGTTCCAGAATTAAACAATGGAAGGAAAATCCATCAATCTATAGCAGATTATACAATAATCTTCCAAAAGCAGATGGTATAAGGAAGGACAAGTCATGTCATAGGTCATTTAGATCATTTAGATAGCTAGGTAGACAGATTGGTTAGATTCAATTATTTGCCAGATGCTGGTTTAGTTTTAAAATGTAGAATGATTTTAAGGGGCACATTTACTAAGGGTCGAATTTCGAAGTGGTAAAACTTCGAAATTCGACCATCGAATTGTAGAAATGCGATAGTCTAAGTTTATTTTTTGATTGAATTTTGCCATTTTCAATCGAATTCAAATCGTTCGATCGAACATAGAAATAGTTTGAATCGTACAATTTAATCGATTGAACGAACGAACGATTTTCAAAAAGAAAACTTTGACTTCGAAAAACTTAGCCAAATACTGGCTATAGGTTCTAGGAGGTCCCCATAGGCTAACATAGCAATTCAACAGGTTTAAGGTGGCGAAGTGTCAAAGTCGAAGTTTTTTAAAGAGGCAGTACTACGATTTTTGAATGGTCGAATATTCGAAGTTTTTTCAATTGAAATCGAATTTTTGCCTATTTGATGGCCGACGTACCTAAAAATTACTTCGAAATTCGAAGTTTTTGAATTTGAAAATTCACTTCGAATTAACTTCGACCCTTAGTAAATGGCCCCCTAACTTTATTTTCAGGTAGCAATATGCAAATTGTTTTTATATTAATGATAAAGCTACCTTTGTGAAAGAGCTCACAGGTTTATGCTTTTCATATTTCAGATATTATTCCAGAATATATTGAGCTACGAATTGTTGGGGGGGGGTTATTGTTCTGTGAGGTTTGTGTATTACTGTTCCTTTAGCGGAGGAGATGTTTGTGTTCAGCTGCTTTAATCTGTGTCCAGTGTTTACAAATACATTTTACAGTATTTTTGTTTTTTTGACATGTTGGCTACTAGTGGTTGCTATGGTCAGCTGTAACCTATACAATCCATGCATATTATAAAGATTCTATTAAGACTCCCATCACATAAAGGAGAGAGAAGTCTAGCAAGGCATTGGAACTCACTAGGAGCAGAAAATGTTAGGGTGAGACAGAAGCTTGATTTGTTTGTGTGTTGAAAGTGATGTTATTCTAAAAGAGATTTTTAAATGATATAGCTACCCATACGAGCTGCAGAGCTCCAACGCATATATATGTATTCATACTATCCCTGGTATCCATTATTTATATAGCATGGATATGTTTATGGAACCCTGTGTACAGATTTTCTTATTTCTTATTAGTCCCTGTCCCACTGAAGCTTAGAACCTAAGGTCCCTATCACATTCACACACAGTGAATTGTACCAGGGAAACCTACATAGACAATGATAGAACCTACAAGCTTCTTAAACTTAGTGCCCAGATCAGAATGAAAAGACATGACAGATACTTGATTTCAAGGTCAATGTTATACCTTTATACGGAAGAACATTAATAAGAATCTTTTGTGTGTGGCTCTATGACTAGTATTTTAAAATTTGGGCATGCTTTATACAAACGTATGCAATGCAATATGTAGTAATTTAGGGCCTGGAGACACTTTAATAATTCCACTTCTAGGCAGGCTGATTAAGGCATTACTTACTGATAGCTGATTGTTACTAGGGATGGGCACATTTTTTTGCCTTGTTACACTTGTATGGTGTTGTGCGTTAAAATAAAAAGACACGCGTCAAAAAGATTTCGCCACACAACAAATTTTTGGCAAAATGAAACGGGTCAAATCCGCCCATCCCTAATTGTTACATAAGAAAATTATTCCTTTGACAACATATCAACACAGGGCTAATAGACAGGGGCGCTCCACCAATGAGGCGAGTTGAGACATTCACCTCAGGCGGCAACGCCCCCCTGGTTGCCACTCCTGGTAACTAAGAGCCGAATTTCCATTTTTTCAACCCGGAAATTCAGCTCTTCTAGTTCAGAGCCCCCTCCGGCACTGAAAAGGAAGGCAAAAGGGAGGCCGCCTCAGGCGGCAAAATGGACAGGATCGCCCCTGCTAATAGAAATAAGAGACTAAACAAGAAACTATTACAGTGAATTTTCGTGTGGAATGACTTTCCTTCGGCAAAGAAATTCCAAGTGAAGATGCGCAACAAATGACAAGTTGTCTTGATGGAACGAGGATTGTATTGCATGAATGAACCCCCTGGGACATCAGAAGTGACATCTTAGGGGCGTTTCCTATCTGGAAGAGATATTTTCAAAATAGCCACTATGAATGATTGTCAACCTTTAGACCAGTTGTTTCTCTTTTACCCTAAATAACCACAAGAAAGCCTGTCTTAGCACAACTGTTGATATTCAACTTTTCAGTAAATAAGGTTGTGTGTGTGTGTCTGAATGTGTATGTATTGTGTTTTCTATAATTTAACAATGCAACAGCATTATTTTCTGTATGCTGCAGAATGTCACATGGGGCAGACATTTTTATTTATGTACTTGCAGGCTTACAATTTACAAGTGTTAATTATATTTTAGCTAGTTAGTTCATTCCAATTTTTGGAAGGGGACAGTAATTTGAATATTTTTAAATACAATGTCCCAATGTTTTAAAATACACAGTTACTATAGTATCTTTATGATGACTTGTCAAATAGTTGTACTTGTGCTCAGCCTGTTTATTGGGACACACTTCCATCAAGTTCAAACTTCTAAGTCAGTTATAAATATGTCAGTATGAATCCTTGTTGCATAAGCAAACTGTAAATTGTAAAGTATCCTAGACATATAAACATGAAATATCTTTATTAACCAAGCTCAGTTTACAATTTTCAGTTGCTTTAAAGGTGAACAAATATGTCATACATAGACTTGAACAGATAAAGACAAATGAAGAGACACGTATGTATTGAAAGGATTTAGATACACTAAGTTGCATATTAAAAAAAATTGTGCTTTCTCGATTTGAAAAAAAAAAATATTTGAGAAGAAATTTAGCGAAAACAATGTATATGAATATTCTGGAATTATTAAAGAAAAAACTGTGAAAAGTTTCTATAGAAATCAATGGAAAGTTGTCTTAATAAACTTTATTTATTTCCCCAGTTTATTAAAGCATTTCAGATTTTCAGCCACATTGAAAATGCACAGAACAATGTGATTTTCTGCAACAGACTATTTGGTTTGAGTTTTTTCTTAAATCCTATGGATTAAGCATTGCAAAGATACTTTTCTATTGACATATTCATTGTGGCAAATACTTCTTTTTTAAATTTACCAGCACAAAAATGTGATCATTTCCCATTTAGTTTAGTGGCAAGATTACATCTCTCCGTTGATGTTATTATGATTTGATGCCATCCGGTACACAGTTAAACTGTTAGAATACATACAACTAATGTCAGATTTTGCACTTTTACAGTCTGTATTTAGCAACCCTGCTCTCTTTTCTTGTATGCTGGGACCTTTGCCATTTGGAAAGAAAATTGTTTAGCTATGTTCTCTTGATTGATACCATAGGGGTTAAAGTGCTTCTGATGCAATATATTTTAAACTGAACTTGCTGTCATATCAGCCATTATTTTCATAGCCATATACACCTTAACATAATCATTTTGTTTCTATAATAATAAATCCTCAGTGCATGTTTCTTAATACACCTTTAAAGGGGAACACTGGCTTCCAAACCAACATTTAATAAAGAGGCCCACATAACACAGAAAACCATAATATACCCATCACAGTTACCTGTTTCTTCAAAAAGTATGAATAAATGCCATTTTCTAAGCTGAAATCCAGCTGTTTATTTGTTCCTCTCTTTCTACATCATTTGAAATCCTGGCAGGGAAGGAGGGACTAAAACACTTACGTTACATAGTTACATAGTTACATAGTTAAATTGGGTTGAAAAAAGACAAAGTCCATCAAGTTCAACCCCTCCAAATGAAAACCCAGCATCCATACATACACCCCTCTACTTTTAATTAAATTCTATATACCCATACTAACTATAGAGCTTAGTATCACAATAGCCTTTGATATTATGTCTGTCCAAAAAATCATCCAAGCCATTCTTAAAGGCATTAACTGAATCAGCCATCACAACATCACCCGGCAGTGCATTCCACAACCTCACTGTCCTGACTGTGAAGAACCCCCTACGTTGCTTCAAATGAAAGTTCTTTTCTTCTAGTCTAAACGGGTGGCCTCTGGTACGGTGATCCACTTTATGGGTAAAAAGGTCCCCTGCCATTTGTCTATAATGTCCTCTAATGTACTTGTAAAGTGTAATCATGTCCCCTCGCAAGCGCCTTTTTTCCAGAGAAAACAACCCCAACCTTGACAGTCTACCCTCATAATTTAAGTCTTCCGTCCCTCTAACCAATTTAGTTGCACGTCTCTGCACTCTCTCCAGCTCATTTATATCCCTCTTAAGGACTGGATTCCAAAACTGCACTGCATACTCCAGATGAGGCCTTACCAGGGACCTATAAAGAGGCATAATTATGTTTTCATCCCTTGAGTTAATGCCCTTTTTTATGCAAGACAGAACTTTATTTGCTTTAGTAGCCACAGAATGACACTGCCCAGAATTAGACAACGTGTTATCTACAAAGACCCCTAGATCCTTCTCATTTAAGGAAACTCCCAATACACTGCCATTTAGTGTATAACTTGCATTTATATTATTTTTGCCAAAGTGCATAACCTTGCATTTATCAACATTGAACCTCATTTTCCAGTTTTCTGCCCAGTTTTCCAGTTTAGACAAATCACTCTGCAAAGTGGCAGCATCCTGCATGGAACCTATAGTTCTGCACAATTTAGTATCATCTGCAAAAATAGAAACAGTACTTTCAATGCCCACCTCCAGGTCATTAATAAACAAGTTGAAAAGCAAGGGACCTAGTACAGAGCCCTGCGGTACTCCACTAACAACATTGGTCCAATTAGAAAATGTTCCATTTACCACCACTCTTTGTAGTCTATCTTTTAGCCAGTTCTCTATCCAAGTACAAATACTATGTTCCAGGCCAACATTCCTTAATTTAACCAGTAACCTTTTGTGTGGCACTGTATCAAATGCTTTAGCAAAATCTAAGTAAATCACATCCACTGCCATCCCAGAATCGAGGTGTCTACTTACATTCTCATAAAAAGAAATTAAGTTAGTCTGGCAAGATCTATTACGCATAAAACCATGCTGGCACAAACTCATAGTATTATGATTTGCTATGAAGTCCAGTATCTTATCCTTTATTAACCCTTCGAAAAGCTTTCCTACCACTGACGTCAGACTAACTGGCCTATAGTTTTGAGGCTGAGAACGGGATCCTTTTTTGAATAGAGGCACCACATTAGCAATTCGCCAGTCTCTCGGCACTATGCCAGATCTCAATGAATCCTGAAAAATTAAGTAAAGAGGTTTGGCAATCACAGAGCTAAGCTCGCTAATTACCCTGGGATGAATACCATCTGGCCCTGGACCTTTGTTAATCTTAACATGTTCTAGTCTCTTTTGAATTTCATCATGTGTGAACCATGCATCATTAGTTGTATTACTAGAATTGGGACTGTTAAGAAGGAAACCTTCACTTACTGATTCCTCATTTGTGTAGACAGATGAAAAATATGAATTCAGAATCTGCGCTTTTAATTTGTTTTCATCAACCAGCTGACCCCCCTCTGATAGTAAGGGACCCACCCCTTCCTGCTTCATTTTTTTACTATTAACATATTTAAAAAATAATTTTGGATTTTTTTTACTGCTTACTGCAATATCCTTTTCTATAGCAATTTTAGCTTGCCTTATAGCTTCTTTGCATGATTTATTGGCCTCCTTGTACCTTATAAATGATTCGGCTGTACCAGCTAACTTGAAAGTTTTAAAAGCACGTCTTTTCTTACCCACCTCAACACCAACGCTTCTATTGAACCAAAAAGGTTTTGCTTTGCAACAACGTTCCTTGCTTACAAGTGGAATATACTGACAAGTATATTTATTAAGCAGCATTTTAAAGACTTCCCATTTTTGTTCTGTGTTTAACCCTGTGAAAAGCATTTCCCACTTAATATGTTGCAGAGATGCCCTTATACTGTCAAAGTTTGCACGTCTGAAATTTAGTGTTTTAGTTACTCCCTTATAGAATTGCTTCTGCAACAGAATCTCAAAGGAGACCATGTTATGATCACTATTCCCTAAATGCTCACCCACACAAATGTTAGAGATGAGTTCAGTATTGTTAGTTATTACAAGGTCCAAAAGAGAGTTATTCCTAGTAGGTTCTTGAACGAGCTGGAATAAAAAGTTGTCATTCAGCATATTTACAAACCTACTAGCTTTTTCTGTCTTAGCAACCCCATTACCCCAGTCAATGTCTGGATAATTGAAGTCACCCATAGCAACAACTTGACCCAGCTGTGAAGCCGCTTGTATCTGCAAGAGTAGCTGGGCTTCATACTCGACACTTATACGAGGTGGTTTATAGCATACACCAATGATAATTCTTTTTGATACCTTTTGCCCAGTCGAAATCTCTACCCAGAGTGATTCTACACCCTCACCAGTGCCAGCTATTTTTATTTCTTTAGCGCATGGCTTTAATTCAGGCTTTACATACAAACACACTCCTCCACCCTTTTTAATCCCTCTATCCCTCCTAAAAAGGGTGTAACCATTTAAATTCACAATCCAGTCACATGTTTCATCCCACCAGGTCTCAGTGATACCAATTATATCATAATTTTTAGAGCATGCAATTAATTCTAGGTCTCCCATTTTACCTGACAAACTCCGTGCATTTGCCAGCATACAGCGGAGGTTATTACTTATACTTTTGAAATGTGCATTACTTGGTAAAGAATTATACGTTAAGTTAGTATTATTCTGTTTTCCTTGTAACAGAGGGACCTCCTTAGCTGGTAAACTGTATGCCCCCCTCACTCCTCCCCCATGACCCCTTACTAACCCCACTGCCCCGTCTACACTAGCTTCCCCATAATCCTTTCTCTCACCCACCCCCCCCTTGCCTAGTTTAAACACTCCTCCAACCTCTTAGCCATTCTTTCCCCTAGCACCGCGGACCCCCTTCCATTGAGGTGCAAACCGTCACGGCTGTATAAGTTGTACCCCAACGAAAAGTCAGCCCAGTGCTCTATGAACCCAAACCCTTCCTTCCTGCACCAAGACTTTAGCCACGCATTAAGCTCCCTAAGCTCCCGCTGTTTTCCTAAACTTGCACGTGGCACAGGCAAAATTTCAGAAAAGATTACATTGGAAGACCTTTCCTTGATCTTAGAGCCTAGATCCCTGAAATCATTCTTTAAGGTCTTCCATCTACCATTTATTTTGTCATTAGTACCGATATGTACTAAGACAGCTGGGTCGTGCCCAGCCCCACCCAATAATTTGTCTATCCGATCAACCACATGCCGAACCCTGGCACCAGGTAGACAGCAAACTGTTCGGTTGTAGCGATCCGGACGACAAATTACCCTATCCACTTTCCTAATAATTGAGTCCCCTACAACCACAATCTGCTTAGGCCTGACTCTACTCTCCCCCCCACCACTACTAGAGAAACTGGTCTCACGGCTGTTAGAGAGATCAGCCCCATCTAGAATTGCCAATCCAGAGTTCATACTCCCATCATCTTCACACAATCTGGCAAATTTGTTGCGATGTATAATCTCCGGATCAGCCTCCATTTTCCTTTTGCCCACCTTAGATTTTCTAACTGTCACCCAGCTAGCTGCCTCAACATCCTGCTGCTGTTCTGTTCCCCCCAAACTATCTGACCCCGCTAGGTCCTGCTCAGTGAGCAAAAGACTCCTTTCAAGATTGTCAATTGACCGCAGTGTTGCAATTTGTTGCTCTAGTGCTCTAACTTGAGCCTCCAAAGTGGCAATTTGCTCACAACCACCACAGAGGTAAGCATTTTGGATCTCTTGTTCCAAATCTGCATACATATGGCAGACTGTGCACTGAGTCAGACCTTCAATCTTGCTAGCACTCATTATCCCAGTTACAGATCAAAACAGGAAAAAATATAAATAAATATATAAAATAAAAATGAGGGTTTAGAACAAAACTTTTGACCTAGTTTGAACCTCCTTTAGTTTTAAACTCCGGTGTTTGTAACTCCACTTACAGAACCCCCACTTAAAGAGCAAACACTTAAGAGAAGCTAACACTAGAGCAAGCTCCACTGGAGTCCCAGGGGTTCTATTTATACAGTCTGTTCAGGTGCAACTAATCAAACCCCACCCCCTCAAACGGAGGGAAAACTGCAAAGTAAAGCAGGTTGTGACAAACTTGCTGTAAGCACACTAGCACACCAAACTTTGTTGTTTAGCACCCAAGACAGAAAAAAAAAAAACCTTTTAAAAAAAAAATTAAACCACAGTAGTTAAATATAAACCTTAATATAAAAAAGCAGTTAAGAAATACTTATCCTTTTCAGATGATTTGTTTGCTTTAAGTTGCTTTAAACCTGTCAGCAGCCTGATTCAAAATTGGAACAACTTCTCCACAGCTTACAGACAGCATGCAGGAACTACATAACCCACAATGCATTTCATTGTGATGTTCTTTCCTTATTGAAATCACGTGTGCAGGGAATTGTGGGTTTTAGAGGATGCAGGCTAAGGACAGCTGGCTGTTGATACAAAGTAACAGTAGTCAGCCAGCTCAGCAAAGTAGTCAAACAGATCAGCAGGAGAGCAGGGGGCTAGGCTTAGAGAACTGTTCCAAACCATAAAAATTCTGCATATTTTTTAATTGATGTATATTGCAAAGTTGCTTGAAGTTATGTTTACTTTTCAAAAAGCTTAAGTTACTGTATGTTTGTGTGGAGTTCCCCTTTTAAATAACAAAAATTAGGGCAGCAAATCATGCCAGCTCATCAAAGACACTCCGGTCACAGAGCTTTGATCACTACTTATTTCACCTTAGATGTAAAATTACTAGAAATTATATATACGTGTATATCCATAAACGCAGCTCTGGGACTAGTATACACCAATAATCCTCCCATTTACAATTCACAAACCACTATCTGGGTTCAAAATCCATAGGTGTAAACTATATGACAAACTGCAATATAATATCCATGGTGATAATTCATTTAGTATTAGCAGTGGTATAACTATAAGGTACTATGACCATAGCAAATTAGTTATAGGACCCATTATAAAGGGTCCTAATTATAGGACCCTTTATACCTACTGATCAAATGAGTGTGCCTCATAGAGAACCTAGTGATGTCATCACTATTAACACCAGAGGGTTGCAGAAACTAGTTCTATAATAAGATAATTACATTGTGTACATCACTTAACCGTCACTATTTTTATCCCTGAACATCCCTGATGCTGCATATAAGGTTGTCACAATTTCTCCAGCATCACTTAAAGGAAAACTATACCTCTGAACATTGTAGCTCTCTATAAAAATGTATCACATAAAACAGCTTATATGTAAAACCCTTCTTCATCTAAATAAACCATTTTTATAAAAACACTTTTTCCACACTTTATGTAAAACCCTTCTTCATCTAAATAAACAATTTTTATAAAAACACTTTTTCCAACACTTTTTTTAATATGTATCCACTTTGTGTGTAGAGAGGCTTAAATATTCTGGTCTTGATGTTTTCTTAATTTATAGATGACAGTGTTTGAGAAAATATAATTAAGTAGCTGACAGGTAGGTCTGGAGCCAGCAGCATGCCCTTAATAAAACAATAGGCTTTCAGGGTAATTTTGTCATCAAATTTATTGTATATATTTGTATTTATGTATAGTTTGTAAAATATTCTTTTTATTCATCGAATAAACCATATAATTATTAATTGCAATTGTTCAGTATAAAGTATTTATTCGGAGTTTACAAAGCTTATGCCTTTCAGTGCAGTCATGTTTTTAAACTAAATTTCTTAGATAATAAGCAATTCTAGCACAATCAGGCTGAAGCCTCTTGGTTTTAACATGCAGCAGTTCATAATAACATTGGCTCTCTGTATTTTTTGCTATGTTTGACAAATAACACTCCATTCACTGCATTTTTTTCCACAATGTGGGTGGCTGCTATGGCAACGACTGCCTCCTCTTGCTGGAAAAAAAAGAAAGAAAAAAAAGCTTTTTTAAACATTTTTCTTATTGAATTGTGTCTTGATGCATAATATCAAAATCATTACATGTAAAACTTAAAAGGTCTGATGTTACAGATATTCAAAAGGAATATATAAGAATATGTGTTCTGAATTCTGACAAAATGAGTTTAGAAGCCAAAAACAAACATACGACTTGCTAAGACGTCCTTGTAGGAAATGTAAGAGAAATACAGAGGAAGCAAAAATGAAATATTTCATTGAAATAACAATGAAAGGGAATGTCATTATATCCCCTTTATTTCTCTTTCTCTCTCTCTCTCTCTCTCTCTCTCTCTCTCTCTCTCTCTCTCTCTCTCTCTTTCTCTCCCTCTCCCTTTCTCTTGCATCTTCCCCAGATCTATATAAAAGTGTGGGGACCCATTATGTTAACTCCCAATTGTCTGGAAATCCCTACTTAATATTCCCCTCAATTCTTGGTGCTTGGGTGGGTTAGTACCCATTGGCCCAGGAAGTTTGACTACCACTTCCTGTTTAACTTTAATATAGTAACTGGAACCCCAGATTTCGTCCTCTTTAGACTCCATCTTCTGACCAAGGTGGATGTCTGATGGCATGGGACAATAAGGCCCCAGTAAAGAGTTCTGCCCTAACGGCACAACCTCTTTAGAGACGTCAGAGAATATGGACCCCTTGAAAAAGGTTAGACAGTAATTGAAAAGCATATCTCATTGTACATTCTAGGGTTGTTAGTTTGACAGTTCTGCTAGCAAAAGCAGCTTTATCTATCAACTTAGGATTGATAGCTGGAGGTAGCTCAACCTTAGACTCAACTGACTTTAAAATGAAGGAACCACAGTAAGAACACAGACCCAGGCTAGTATTTACTCCCTGCACATTTTTAATAGAGGAGATCTGGACCAGTAGCCTTTAAGGTGCATCTCACAACCTGCCAGACTACTCCACTCTGTGTCATAGTTTTGATCTGCCTATTATTGCTGCCTATGATTAATGTACTTCCTCTATCTCAGTTCTATTCTGTGAGTATTAACCCTGTGGTGTTTGAAAATACACCTCTTGTATCTGTTTAAGAACATCTGAAATCCCATCTAAGTATATTGCGTCTAACTATCCATTCCTCTTTCAACATTGTGAGGGACCAGCTGGGACAAGGAGTCAAATGTAGCCAATGTTCTACTTCACTAAGCTAGAATTTACTTTCTACTTTTCACCAACAGGCGCCAATGTGCGAGCGAACCAGATCGTCGCTAGCGCAGTTTCGGACCCTATCGCCAGTCGTATTTTCACTCTGGTGAACGGGCGCTACTCCGCAAATTCACTTCAGTGTGGATTTTACTGAACGTTACCTCTTTCACCAGAGTTGAATTTGCCACCTCATGCCGGGTGAAGAGCTTAAAAGAAGCTAGATCTTCCTCAATCTTCTGTCACTTAAATCATAATCGGTTCCAAAAAAAAGTTCCAGATTATGATGTAAGTGACAGAAGATTGAGGTAGTTCCAAAAACGCTGGCGTCTTTTCTTGTTTTGAAGCGGAATTGGCTGCAAAAGTCCTGACTTAAACCTTTTTTTTGGGTAACCGGTTTTCTCCAGACATTTTACAAATGGAACATTAATTTTACAGTGGGCTCATGTGTAGGCCATTATAGTAACTCTCTTGTCTTTATTAAGGTTCCCTGGACATTTGTAGGAAAAAGTGGTAACTTCAAACATTTGCACCAACATTTATAATAAAGACGTCCATACAAATTTAATGTTGCAAATTGACCTAAGCGCAAGATCACTAGTGGATTTTCGCTAGGCAAAAACGAACTGCTGAAGTAACGCTAGCGAAAAGTCGCCCGAGTTTGGTGCCCAGGGCGCAACTTGACATATTAGTGAATTAATGTAGTGGTAGTGAATTTGCGCCTGGCAAAGTGGTGCGATGTGTGAGAAGCGGTCGCTGGCGACAATTCGCTCTTTAGTAAATCTGGCATTAGAGGCTTTTTTTTGTAAACCTTTGTGGGAATTTTGGCAGCTCCATCCAGGTGTATGAATTCATATAGTCTTCTTTGAACTGGCTCATAAAGGATGGTGAATGGTGTCAGGAGCTGAGGGTAGGGAAAGTGACAGTAAAGACAAAGTACCCTGAGGTAATATAAGGAGAGAGAAAGGAACCCTGTGACTTTGAACTAGCTAGTGAAAAATTACATTCTTCATGAGTCATTTACTTTGCACTTTACTGTGCACTTTGCTCCCTGCCCCTTAAAAATTGCCAGAGGTTCATGCACTGTTCTCTCTAAGCAATACAATCACAGCCATGAAGAAATCAGAAGGAACATTAAATCCATGTACTCCAAAATGCAGTACTGAGACCAGGCCCGGATTTACGGTGAGGCTGCAAAGGCCCGGGCCTAGGGCGGCATAAATTAAGGGGCGGCATGCCGCCTAGCCGCAGCAGTAGTTTGCTCTGTTCTGTAGCACTAAGTGCTTAGTGCTCCGGTGTGGAAGGATGCGCATGTGCGCAATCCTGCGGGAGGGAGGGGGCACCAGAGGACACTGGCCTCAGGGCGCTGTGAGAAGAAATCCGCGCCTGACTGAGACCAGCATCACCACCCATGAATACAGTGCTGCCTATGTTCTGCAGCTCTGAATTCATAACAGGGAGTAGAGAGACATCATGGAGATAGCTCTATACCTCTACACAGAACTCTGTACTTACCACCTGCTCTATAACAGACAGTGAGGACATGGCGTGCTTGTGCTTGGATCTAGTTCCTGATTTCCAATCCAGCAGGTGTGCGGGTATAGAGTGCAGTCTGATCCAGGACAAAAGTGTTTTAGAATGAGCACTGACAGGAACATGAACACTCACATTACTATTTTTACTGTTTCACTATTGCATACAGTTTTATACGGCTTTCACAGAATAGGTTGCAACCAGAACAATTCAATACATTAGCACATGAAATAGGCTTCATGTAGCAGAAAACAGCAGAAATTGCTTCTGTGTGTGAAGATCATGGAGTCATCAACAAATTTTCAAATAAACCTTGCAAGCAAATCTGTTCTCACGTTTAAAGGGGCATTATACATCTATATACACCAAGGCTAAAGTTATCATAATAAATATGACTTGTGTTGATAATGTAGTTTGCCTATTCTTTTAATATGAAATAAAATATTTTGCTAATGTTTTGCCATTATAAAACACTTTTGGTAAATTGTTTTATTTTTCACGGAACTCACTCCATCCTCTCCTCCTGTCAGGTTCTGAGATAAGGAGCAGCTAATTATACAGGGTGCTTACATGTGGACTGGTATTTTGCTTTATCTACTTCCTCTCTGCTCAACAGAACCAGAAAAAAAGTTAAAGTGCTTTTATGTTCTTATTTAGGCAAAAAAGCTCTTTGTTTTGCCTCTAAGCTCTTTGGCAGGCCCGCTTGATTTTGGGCGCTGGATAGGGTTGCCACCTGGCTAGTATGTTACCTAGCAGGTAAAATACCAGTTAAGACTGGGCTGGTGCTACAATTTACTAAAAATGATGTATTTGATAGTAGATTTGTACCTGATGTATTGCCCAATCCCAGCTTCCAGTAGGCTTCTTCTCTCCTGCAGAGCCATACCCCTCCCAACTCTCCAAATGTTGGCTGCATTTGGAGTATTAACCCCATTTTTTAGTATATAATACTAGTTTTTTGGCAGGAATAACAGCTTTTGTTTTTAAGGGTATGTATGTTGCAGTTTAGAGCAGTTTAGAGCAATTCTAGCCCATTCTTCTAGATTGTTTGGATTAGTCGGGTGACTCTTGAGCACCCCAATTTTAAAATAATGCCACAGATTTTCTCATCTAAAATTGAGAAACAGCAATTGCAGAAAAATCTGGATGCACGCCTGTTTAGTTGAAGTTGTGTCAAAAGTGATTTATTAAGCCCATATATACATCACAAAAGGGCCTTGAAGAGGCTTGATAAAGGGCCCGGAGGGATCTGATACGTTTGATGGGCCAACCTAAAGAACTAACACAGATTTTAAGATGGCTAGGGTTTGGCAGCCTGGGGAAGGAGAAATGTTGGCAGTTAAACAGAGAAAGAGATTGTGTGCATAAAGACATGAAAATGATTACTCTACTACTATGTAAACTGACTATATTACTATATAAGTAATACACAGTATGTAGTATTGGTTTAGTATCCCTTTTGCAGGTATCTATTTTGTCATACTGCCCAATATATCTGGCATTAAAATAAATCTGCATAAAACAGACTGTTAGAAAAGAGAATCTCAAACAGCTACAAACTAACACCCACCAAAAACATGTTGGTGCCCACTAAGAACAATCCTCTCCATCCATGCATAACATCTGCTGGCAGAGAGTGAAACTGACTGAAATCTGAATGTCTGAGGCCACATATACAAAACTCCTTGGCGTGTACATACTTTATATTATTACTGAAAGTGTACTTACGTGACCAGCAATATCAACTGCAATGATATGCATTCATGCACACAGACAAATACACACATACATGGATCAGTCAGCCATCTGGTATTTTCAGGGTAGTGTTTTTTGTTATTCTTTAATTGAAGCTCATAGTATAGCTCTAAAGCAACATAAATGTATGTATAATTAATTTTCTCTCTTAATGTTAATTATTGGATATAATCCAAACTCATAAGAACTACTTGTTTGTATGACCTGCAGTTCTGCACTATGTGCTCGACATAACATATGCCCTAGTCATTTCTACAGTCTGTCACCTCTAAATGGAAAATACAGTATTCAACCAGCTGTTTCAATGAGTAGTATTACGCCCAGTAAGTTCTGCCTACATAGTAGTGAAATAGGGTCTACAATAACCATTAATCAGTTATACATTTTAGGGAATAACTGTCATTTTTAAGCATAATTTTATTTCATGATTTTGAGATGTGCATTATTTATATCCTGTTGGAACAAATTTGTTTTTCTCAAAACAAATTTTTGAACCAGACATGTTTACATTTCAGTGTTTCCTTATGTATTAAATCAGACAATGTTAAAATGCTTTTTAATATGCCTTTATTAAAGGGAACATTTGTGTTATACACATTTCTTAGTAGAATTCTGATGTTCTAAGATGCTTTTACAATAGATTAATTTTCAGATTTGCGTATATATCCTTCAACTGATTTGTCTTTCTGTTTTATCCACTCTCTATTTTCTAGTTGAAAAGGTTACTGGAGTCAGCAGATCCCAGAAAGCAGATTTCTTTTGAGGGTAGCACAGTGTTTAGAAGAAATAAGTCTAAAGCCACTGAACTGAGTTGTCTTGAAGGTGTTCATCAGAGTGGTATTTTCAAGGAAAACTCAAACAAAATCCAGTTGCTTTAGACTTATTTCTTCTAAATACTGTATATCATTGTCTGGATGGATTGAAATCTTCATTGATAATGTGAGGGTAGTGTTTTATTGCTATTGATTTTATTATTCATCTTTTTAACAACATTTCTTGTTCATATTTCTGTTAAAGATAAACAAGCTATTTGACTGATTTTGACCTTACTTTCCAAGCATCTGAGCATGCATGGTACAGTATGTATGGAATATGTTATCTAGAAAGCTCAGAATTACAGAAAGGCTCCCATAGACTCAATTTTAATCAAAATGATCATTAAAATGATCTTTTTCTCAGTAATAATAAACAGTACCTTGTACTTGATCCCAAATAACATAAAATTAATTCTAATTGGAGGCAAAACAAATTGGTTTAAATAATGTTTATATTATTTTTAGCAGACTTAAGTTATGGAGGTCCAAATTAGGGAATTCTGGGCAACAGGTCCCATACATGTACCTACAGGCTGCTTGGTTGGTAAATAGTTATATTAGTCTATCTATGGCCACCCTAACAACTACCTAGGGAAAGGGTGGTTTTAATGAATAGGTGGTAACCAACAAAGATTGTTAATAAATGCAAGTTTATGTCTACATGCTTTCAACGTGCATGATACTTATATAAATAGTACATGAGGAGATGTCAAGCTCTTTGTTAGTTTGTTATAAAATTGCATAATAGTGTGGTCTATGTCTGGAAAGCTCACCAGATGTGGTCTTGTGTTATATCTATACTGAAAGAAATAGTAGATATTACAGGTAGCATGATGCCTTTAACTGGCGCAGCACATGGATTAAAAGTAAAAAAAGTGTTTTTATAAAGAGTTTTGCAGAATTCACCAGCAGGCAAACATAGGAGTTTTATAGTACAGTTAACTGTTATAGCTCCTGAAATGATGCTGAAAATTGGGATGGTAATTGCATTCATTGTGCTAACCAAGTTGTCAAAGGGTCATTATCAAGCCATTTCATTTGATTACATGCTGTAGTTGCTGCAGCTCTTCCTCACTGCTTAAAAATAAAATTCTGCTTCTCCTCTAATGCACATTGTTTACTAATTAAAGCACATTATGCTATGTCACAAAAAAATCCTATAATTGTGTTCTTTAAAGAGGAAATCTCTCCTTTTTCTAAAACAAAGCTGCCTGGCTAGCATACTTTTGTGCCTAGTGCATGTTCCCATGAGTCTTTGTGACTATAGGGCAAAGGGGCAGATTATCAATGAGTGAGTGGATTTCTATTAATTCCAATGGGATTTTTAAAAGCATATGTTTCAATGGGTGAAAGTTAGAGTTCCCCATTTCTTAAATAAGCTTCTAAAGATCCCATAGACACAAAGCAACTTATGGAGCACTCGGAGTGGTGTGTTGAAAATGTATAAACTTTAATAATCCATTTTAAAAAGTAATTTCATCGTATCAGCATACAAAACATCTGGCTTCATGGCTTCTCACCACTTCTTCAGAAGCCATGAAACGCATTAAGCGCATATGATCTGATGTTTTGTCAGCTGAAATTAAAATTTAAAAATAGGTTATTAAAGTTTATGCATTTCAACACACCACTCCGAGTGCTCCGTAAATTGCTGTGTGTCTATGGATTTGACCCGAAGGGGGAAGGATGTTACGTGCAGCACGGAGGTGAGAGTGTGAGAGAGGTGAGATGCTCCCCGTTCTTGGATTTATATTGTTGTAAAGTGAATATGTGAAAATGAATAGAAAGTAAGTGAGTTTTTCTGTGTTTAAATCTGCCTCTTTATAAAGTGTTTGTTGTTTGTGGGTGCTGTGTCTTTCACAGAGGAGTTCTCAAAACATGAGTAGGGATGCTAAAGTAGTAATGGGCCACAGTGGTTATAGTACATTGTATATGTAAATGAAAGAGTTATATGGGTTACTTGTTTCAACATCTACTTTGTAGATTATACAGGCATGGCATCCATAATCCACAAAACTCCAAATTATGGAATGGCCATCTCCCATAGGCGCAAATTCACTAAGCGCTGAAGCGCCGAATGCTAGTGTTAATTCGCTAGTGTTACTTCGCACCCTTACGCCAGACGAATTTTCGCTAGTGACGTAACTACGCAAATTCACTAACTTGCGCAGTTTTCCTCTACGCTACCTTTTACGCTAGACTTCCTTCGCCACCTCAGACCTGGTGAAGCGCAATAGAGTAGATAGGGATTGTTTCAAAAAAAGTCCAAATTTTTTCTAAGTCCCAAAAAACGCTGGCGTGTTTTCTACATGATGGGTGATAGGCTGAAAAAGATCGAAAATATTTTTGGGGCTCCCCTCCTTCCCCCCTACATTTCCTGACTCATGGCAACTTACCTAGACAGTGGGCACATGTGTAGGGCAAAATAAAATTTTTATTTGCTGATTTGAAGGTTTTCTAGGCATTTGAAGTGGTGATACGTGTTCCTCCATTGAAATTTGAATTTCGCGCCGTATGCAAATGAACCATCGCTAGCGAAACTTCGCTTCGCTTGGCGAATTAACGCTAGCGCAATTTCGAAGTGTGGCGAAGTGCGGAAAAGTTGCGCCTGGCGCAACTTCGCA
The DNA here is from genome assembly GCA_038501925.1 of Xenopus petersii. Taxonomy (NCBI): domain Eukaryota; kingdom Metazoa; phylum Chordata; class Amphibia; order Anura; family Pipidae; genus Xenopus; species Xenopus petersii. Next base: position 102,252,427 of record CM076678.1, on the reverse strand, counting down.
TCTTAGTGAATTTGCCCCATAGACTCCATTCTATCCAAATAATCCAAAATTTTTAAAATTATTTCCTTTTCCTCTGTAATAATAAAACAGTACCTTGTACTTGATTCAAACTAAGATATAATTAATCCTTACTGGGAGCAAAACCAGTCTATTGTGTTTATTTAATGTTTACATAATTTTCTAGTAGACTTATGTCTAGTTATGAAGATCCAAATTATGGAATTATCCCATAATCCCGAGCATTCTGCATAAGAGATCCCATATCTGCAGTTTACAAGGTTTTCTCAATAAACTTATCGCTTAACACGTATCTCTCTGTTAAAGATAATGTAATGGTGCTGGAATTTCATGTTTGTAAACAATTAATGCCTACTTAATCATTTATTTTGTTTCAACAAATGTTTATTTTATTCTATTGATTATAAAAATATGAGTACACACAGTACAGAAAAAACAGACTCCTTATAATCAGACCTGCCATGAAGCTAGGGCTCACAAATCAATAAACATTCTTAATCTTTTTTTCTCTACAACCACTCATACATAATATGTATATACATATGTTTATCATGTGCATATATAGAAACAAGAGAGTCAGACAAGCTATTACATACAAAAATCCAACAAATGCAACCAAGATTATCAGCAAGAATGCAACCAATAAAAGATGTATATAAGAAAAACGGGTGCTAACTGCTTTAAAGCAGTGGTGTATCAAAACAAGTAATGCACATAAATAACAAAGTCCTGGGGAGGAGGCAAAAAGAGGAGATAAAAGGCACTCAAAATATTAAATAAATGATTTGATACTTCACTGGTTAAATGCAAATGGTCCAACAGCTCTAACAAGTGTTTCACATGGAGTGCTGCCTCCTTAATCTGCTGGTCCCATGCAGTCTACAAATAAACATAAAAGAAGGGGAGAGCTCCCATTGTGTAAAACTGTATCAGCACCTTTATTCAAATAAAGCTATATTGCACATACAATTTAGCAGAGAATAATTATCAGAACAGTCCATTAAATAAGTTCCCATATTTTGGTATCTCTACCTTTTCTATTGTATACTTGTGAATATTTATGTCCTTTACTCCAAATTACAATTTCTGTGTATTTATACATTTAATTTTATTTTTAATTGTTGTTCTTTTGAGCAACCAATAGATGGCAACACTGTAATTGTAATTTTTTAGTAGAACCAACAGATGATCGTTTCTGTTGCAATCTATATTATTACCGACAGATGGCGATCTCTCCAACTGTAACTCTTAATGTAACCAGCAGATGGTGCGAGTGCCACTTTATACGGATTTTATATTGGGTTTTTTTTTGGAATTATTTTACAACAAATGATGGCCCTCTCTCTATTTTGTTGGCCTTATGGGCGAAGTAAGCTGAACCTCTATGTTTCTATGTTTCCTTTTATATTTGAATAAAGGTGCTTTAAAAGAATATGTTTATAAGAATGCAACCAAGGCTATATAAATTGCTACAGAGACATGGGGCAGTATTAAATGAACCCCTCCTCCAGGATTGGATCATGCATTAATATCCATTGGTGTACCAATACACGCCACAGATGATCAGGCATCTAGGAAAGCAGAGTGCCCAACATGAAACAAGTACAATAAAAACTTAAGATGGGTAGAGCATTTCTAAAACAGAAGTAGCTCATAATACTAAATACTTTAATCTGATCATCAAACAATGATATGGACCTTAAAAAATTCTAGTTAGATCCTTTGTAAGTATATATCACAAGCATTTAACTATGGGGAGTTTGGGAATGTCAGCATCTGTGTTTAATGTGTAGGAATGTTCTACTTAGATTAGCTGTTTTGTTAAAGCTAGCTTGAATGGAATGTCATTAATTGATGCAGAAGTTTTGGTATGGTAACCTATAGCCAAGCAAAGGGTAGAATTTATTGATCTGCTGTTGAAACACAAACAACACACTGGTTGCTATGGTTTACTAGATCTGAGCAAATTTGCTACCTCTTAGAACATCTTCATCTTGTCTTCATATTTATAAATATAACTTATCATTGTGTGCTACCTGAATTGTTTATTGTTTTGTTTTTACTTTCAGATGTATATTACCAGCACAATCAAAGCCAAAGGAACACGACTTGCCAAACCTGTCCTTTGTTTGGGTTTAATGTGTTTGGCCTTTCTTACTGGAATAAACAGGGTGGCGGAATATCGCAATCATTGGTCTGATGTCATAGCAGGGTTTCTTATTGGAATATCAATAGCTGTTTTTCTGGTATGTTCAACATATTACTTTATGATAAAGCTTTTTTTTTTGATAACTGTAACCAAAGACAATGTAAAATGTGAATATAAATATATACTAGGTTTCAACTTGTTTCTTGCTATTGCTTTTTGGTTCCTTCAGTTGATGAGACCACTGGAGCCATCTTTATATATTGTGCAGCAGTTTGTGGTACAGGTGTGGGACCTATTATTTTATAATGTAAGTTCTGAAAAACAACAGTACTATTTCCTATAGTATCCTGTATAAATAAACATATACCCCTTTTTTGACTGATCTGACTTTTCTCTGTAAAAAGAGAGCTTGGTGCTCTGCTTTGAAAGACATGGTACCTTGGAAAACCCCATATATTTATATATATGTATATACAGTATGTAAAATAGAAGGATACTATAATTTATAGAGGAATCTATGACCATATAAATGCATGAGACCAACAGCTGAGTGGTTTTATTCAAGTTAAGGAACTCAGAAAATGAAAGGCTGGTGGAACTGCTTCCCTGGTGCAGAGCTTTCCAAATTAATCTAATCTTGTGTGTTACTGCCTAGTGCTGGAGATTATGGAAAATTGTTGTTTGGTAAAAACCAAAGTGGTATCAGGACTCTCCCATGTGTAGTGCTGGCATCCCCCAGAATGGGTGTTGATTGTAAGGTGAAACTCAAAAGTAAAATAGGGGCTTTGTAGTTCTGGGATTCACCCAGAATGGGTGTTATTTGGAATGAATCTAAACCATTGCACAGCTGTAAGAACTAGGTCTTTCCTGCTTTTCTAAAATCTGAATATTGGTTACATATTAATGTAGTGTGAACAAAATGATGCTGAAAAGGAAACAATGCCCCAGTGTAGAAGGACAACTTAAGCCATTTATGGATGATCTATTTCTAGAGTAAGACCACAGACTTAGTTGTGCTGAGGCTGAGATGGATGAGGCAGTGCTGGAGGCCATAAAAGAGAGGAAGGAGTGGCCAAACATGTAACTGGTGCTAGATGAGTGGAATGGAAAGTTTCCCCAAGGGGGCTTGTCGAAGTAGCCAAAAAAACACTTCGAAATTCGAAGTCTTTTACTTCGAATCCTTCACTCGAAGTTAATGAATTGGCCCCCTACAGTATTTGAAACCAACCTGTGGGCTGGTTCAAAGGATCTACTATAGAAGCATTCTCTTTATATTAGCAACTTTATAGATCAATGAAATAATAAAACTTTTGAATTATACCTTTTGAGGGCTCCTCAAACTTTCTTGGCTTCGAAATTCGACCCTTGATAAATCTGCCCCTTAATGTGCAAGTTGCATGGTTTCTGTGTAATCATGCAGTAGCTTTGCAAAATTCATTTTTGGTTATTTTATATTTAAGTTTATTTATAGTATTAGGGTGGTGGTTACTCTGAAATATACAAGTAAATTTTCTACTTCATCCTTTCTACTATTTAGCAGGTCTTAAGTATATACACTGAAGGGCTTATTAATAATCAGCAGATATAATGCATATTGCAGGCTAGATTAGCAAGCAGCACACATTTGGATATAATGTAAACAGTGATGGGTGAATTTATTCGCCAGGCACGAATTTGCGGCGAATTTGCGCGATTCTCCACCGGCGAATAAATTTGCGTGACGGGCGTGAAAATTCGCCGGCATCCAAAAAAACGGACAATGGCATCCAAAAAAATGGACGTTGACGATGTTTCGCCAATTTTTCATCATTTCGCAGCAAATTTTTTGGCGAAACAGCGCAAATTCGGCCATCACTAAATGTAAACCATGTAGATTTCACAAATGGCTGGTATTAAAGGAATGTGAAAAATACCTAACCAATATTATAGCACCACCATCTTACACCTATAAATAGGAACAATACACCATGGAGCAAAAGGCTTTAACTGCAGCACACATATAAATGAATTACCAATTAGCCATATAACATACAGTTTTTACTTAATAAATGTTTTAAAGGGAAAGATGTGCAAACTTTCAATATGTGTTGTGCTAGCAGTACCCTTTATCAAAAATACTTTGTGTAGGAATAGGTTGAATTTGGTTGAATATATTAGTACATTTTTTTCATATTTTCTTAAGTGGACTGGACAATAGGAAGGGCAGAGGTGGAAGCACTAAAAGCTTTAACCACATACAAAATACAAAAATGTAATACAAAAAACAATATAAGTGGTGTCATAGAATTCTATTTTCTATAGCACTTTGTTCCTCCTGCACCAGCCAGTCTGAACCAAAGTATATAAGGTAAAGCCACACTTTATAAAATCCACAAACAAACAACATGCAAGACAATGGCACAACATGTAGACAGTTTTCAAAGATCGACATGATGGTGCTAATTTTCAGAGGGAAAGAAATATTTGTTGTTGAACTGTTGATACTATTGTATTACTATAATATTAAAAGAAAAAAAGAAATGAGATAATAAAGACACTTTAATTTTTGCATTTATTTGCTTGTCTCTAAATTTGAACTAGACACTTAATTACAGCATTTATGCAACTTTAGAGATCGATCTATCTATTGTGAAAATAAAAATTAACTATAAGCTTCATCTCACTGAAATAAGAAGCTTTCTAAATATAATCAATTAAAGATTCTGTATCGTTTATGAAACTAGCCAAGTTATTCTTCACTGTCCCACACACAGCAACCTGTCTCCCTTTCTTTTTTCTTCATGCAGTAGGTGGAGTCAGTATATGATGGAGAGTTAGTGTAAGGCTCATTCGTGCACGAGCGTCAACATGGACGCGGACGCGAGCGCGTCGAAAATTGTCGCGCGCCGGGGTGGACGCGGGCGACGAAACGTCCGCTGACGCAACGGCGTGCGGCGTAATGACGCTAGCGTCCTCACGTTTGGCGCCAAAACATTACTTTAAAAAGACGCTCTGGGAAAGGATCCTTGCTTGGTTATAATCCTAGCTCCTGGATGTGACTTGATTCCTGATTCGGCTTTTGACCTTCGGCTTGTTTCCTCGGATTTCTGATTGACTTCTTCCTGTTTGACCCCTGCCTGTTTCTGGACTTCGTTTGCTATCTGCCTGCCCCCGACCCAGCTTGTTTCCGGTTACGCTTGAATTCTGCCCGCCTTGACCTCGGCCTGTCCCTGACGATTCTTCTGCTTATTCCTCGGTGCCTCGCTTCCGGCTAAATCTGGGACTACTGATCACTCCTTGTCTCCTCACATCTGGTCTTATTACCCGGGCTTGACAACGACTTCGATTCCACCTGCACTTGAATCATCCCTACGGGTTCAGTGAGCTGTACACTAAACAGCAGTTCTAACTGCTCCTCCTATATTGTCTCCAAAGAGCCTGACAGTATAACCAAGCCAAGATGGAGTCCAAGGAGGAGAGGTCGGTGCTGAAAACTATCTCCCAGCAGATCGCAGGTCTAGCTCAAGCTGTCCATGAGTTACAAGGTGGCTATCAAGTTATGCAAGATCAGCTACAGGCTCTGCAAGAACCAGTGACTCATTCACGTCCTACTTCGGGTCCTTCCTTCTTGTCTCCTGAGGATTCTGGGGCCGGTTCTGGATCTTCCTCTGAACCCAAAGTGGCGTTACCCGACAAGTTTTCGGGGGATAGAAGCACCTACAGGACTTTCATTAATGGGTGCAAACTCCTGTTCACGCTAAAGCCTCATACGTATGCTACTCAGCATGCTCGGGTGGGAACAATGATTACCCTTCTACAAGGACAACCCCAAGCGTGGGCCCACCGCTTGATGGAACAGGACAGTCCTATCCTAGCTACTACTGAAACTTTCATTCAGGCCTTGGGTGCAATTTATGAGGATCCTCACCGCATTGACACAGCAGAAATTGCCTTGGGGGCCCTTCGCCAGAAACAGAGACCGGTGGAGGATTATATTGCCGAATTTCGGAGTTGGGCCCCAGACACGGAATGGAATGACAGGGCTCTAAAGAGACAATTCCGCATTGGGCTGTCTGACGGTCTTAGAGATGAGTTGGCTCGAGTAGGTATTCCTGATACCTTGGAAGAGTTGTTTCGGCTGGCGGTTCAAATTGACCGAAGACTGCGAGAGAGGCAGTTGGAGAAGGTGCCAGTTAATTTTTCACCATCTCCTTCATGGGTCATCCCGGTAGCTCCGCCTCCAATCCATCAACCAGCCCCCTCCGCTATCTCTTCAGAGTCTGAACCTATGCAGATTGGTGTGGCCCGGGGAGCTTTGACAGCTGAGGAGAGACTTCGTCGCAGACGGTTAAATCTGTGTTTGTATTGTGGCCAATCCGGTCACTTCCTTCGAGGCTGCCCAACTCGTCCTAAGGGTAGTACATCCGCTAAATCATCTTCAGTTTATAATTCTTCAATTCCAACGAACTCTTTTGTGACTATCCGTCTTTCGTTACAGATGGGGCCAAGAAAGATTGAGGTTGACGCCATTGTGGACTCTGGGGCTTGTGGTTGCTTCATGAACAAGACTTTTGTTACACTGCATAATCTTCCGTTACTTCCCAAGTCCCAGCCACTCGGTATTAAACTGGCGGATGGTTCCTTGATGTCTTCGGGTTCAATTCTTCATGAGACTCCACTTTTTGTTGCTTCCCATGTTAAACATTATGAAGAAATAAAGTTTGATGTGATGGATTCCTTTTTGTTTCCTGTGATCCTAGGTCTACCTTGGTTGAAACTCCATAATCCTTCGATTGACTGGCACACCGGTTCTCTGATATTTAACTCTTCTTTTTGTCTTCAAAACTGCCAATCAAATCTTCCCTTGAAAGAGTTCATTCTTCTGGATAAAGGTGAAATTCAAGCAGTTCCTCCTGTTTATCACGAGTTCTTTGATGTCTTCGATGAAAAGGGAGCGGATTCCCTTCCTCCTCATAGGGACTATGATTGTCCTATAGATCTTCTCCCTGGTGCTCCTATCCCGTTTGGCAGAATCTATCCGCTTTCTGAACCTGAACTTCAAACTTTGAAGAAATATATTGATGAGAATTTGGAGAAGGGGTTTATCCGAGCTTCTACATCTCCCGCTGGTGCAGGAATATTCTTTGTGGAAAAAAAGGATCATTCCTTAAGACCCTGCATTGACTTCAGAGATCTTAACAAGATCACAGTTAAAAATCGATACCCCTTACCACTTATTTCAGAACTTTTCCAAAGGTTGAGTCAAGCTAAGATTTTTTCAAAGTTGGATTTGAGAGGGGCCTACAATTTGATTCGAATTCGCAAGGGAGATGAGTGGAAGACAGCTTTTCGTTCACGCTATGGGCATTTCGAATATACGGTGATGCCATTTGGTCTCTGCAATGCCCCTGCTACGTTCCAACATTTCGTAAACGATATTTTCCGCGATCTCCTTGATCAATTTGTTGTCGTTTACTTGGACGATATTTTAATTTTCTCTTCTTCTCTGGAACAGCATCGTGAACATGTCAAAGAGGTCCTGTTACGCTTAAGGAAACATAAGCTTTATGCGAAGGCCTCTAAATGTGAATTTGAAAAGTCATCCATTGAATTCTTGGGTTTCGTAGTGTCTGCTTCTGGGGTCTGTATGGATGTGAAAAAGGTGGATGCAATCCTTAAGTGGCCACCTCCCAAGGACCGTAAGGGGGTACAAAGATGGCTCATTTCGTTCCTCTCTCTCATCTCCCTTCGGCTTCTGAGACTGCGGATGTTTTCGTCAAGGAGATTGTACGGCTTCATGGATTGCCCCGAGAAATCATCTCGGATAGAGGCACGCAATTTACGTCCAAATTCTGGTCCGCTCTCTGTAAAGCTCTGGGAATAGTGTTAATGAAATCCTCTGCATACCATCCTCAAACTAACGGACAAACAGAGAGAACTAATCAGACTTTGGAACAATACATTCGGTCTTTTTCTTCTCATTTGCAGGACAATTGGTTGTCAATTCTTCCTCTGGCTGAATTTTCCTACAACAACACCATTCATTCATCTACGAGACAAACGCCCTTCTTTTCTAATTTTGCATTTCATCCTACCATGTTTCCTGGCCTTTTTCCAGAAGTATCCCTTCCTTCGGTCCAGGATAGACTTACATTTCTGAGGGAAAATGTGGAGGTGCTTCAACACATGATCCGCAAGGCTCAACTTCAATTTAAAGTTTTTTCAGATCGAAGACGGGGAGCAGATCCAAACTTCCAAGTGGGAGACAAGGTATGGTTAGCCTCTACCAATCTTCGCCTTCCTCATCCATCAAAGAAGTTTGCCCCTAGATTTGTTGGGCCTTTTCCAGTTAAAAGATGTATTAATCCAGTCACTTTTGAACTAGAACTTCCAGGGACCATGAAGATCCATCCAGTTTTCCATGCCTCTTTATTGAAGAAATTTCATTCTAGTCCTTTCTCCTGCCAGCACCCTGTTCCTGCTCCTCCTGTTGTTTGTCAAGAAGGGATCGAGTTTGAAGTGGAACAAATTTTGGATTCTCGGCTGCGTTGGGGGAAATTGCAGTATCTGGTCAAGTGGAAGGGGTTCTCGGTTGAAGAGAATTCTTGGGAACCGGTAGGAAACATCCATGCTCCAAGGCTCATCAAAGCTTTTCACAAGAATCATCCTGAGAAACCATCCAGAGGTGTCCAGAGGCCACCCCTCAGGGGGGGGCAATGTAAGGCTCATTCGTGCACGAGCGTCAACATGGACGCGGACGCGAGCGCGTCGAAAATTGTCGCGCGCCGGGGTGGACGCGGGCGACGAAACGTCCGCTGACGCAACGGCGTGCGGCGTAATGACGCTAGCGTCCTCACGTTTGGCGCCAAAACATTACTTTAAAAAGACGCTCTGGGAAAGGATCCTTGCTTGGTTATAATCCTAGCTCCTGGATGTGACTTGATTCCTGATTCGGCTTGTTTCCTCGGATTTCTGATTGACTTCTTCCTGTTTGACCCCTGCCTGTTTCTGGACTTCGTTTGCTATCTGCCTGCCCCCGACCCAGCTTGTTTCCGGTTACGCTTGAATTCTGCCCGCCTTGACCTCGGCCTGTCCCTGACGATTCTTCTGCTTATTCCTCGGTGCCTCGCTTCCGGCTAAATCTGGGACTACTGATCACTCCTTGTCTCCTCACATCTGGTCTTATTACCCGGGCTTGACAACGACTTCGATTCCACCTGCACTTGAATCATCCCTACGGGTTCAGTGAGCTGTACACTAAACAGCAGTTCTAACTGCTCCTCCTATATTGTCTCCAAAGAGCCTGACAGTTAGGTCTGTTACATCCTTTGGTGGGTTGCACCCTTTGCTTAGAAGATATATTAGAACTCACTCTTTTAAAATCACTCCTATTTTAAATGAATCCTGTTTGGCTGCATGCAGGGTCAATTATTTTGTTAGCTTTTTATTTGTGCTGGAGTTAGTTATTTGAGTTAGCTCTAAAACAGCTACTGGGAAAGGGAGCCCCCCTATAAGACATATTAGACCTACCTGTAAATCAAAATCAGACACAGGCCTCTGACCTCAGACTCTCAGGTTGCTGAGAATGAGATACTGAAGAGTAACTTTTCCTAAACGGTACAGAATTTTAAATTGATTATATTTAGAAAGTGTCTTATTTTAGTGAGATGAAGCTTACAGTATATTAGGTTTTCATCTTCCTTTAAGACCTAAATCATGTAAGGGAAAGATAGACGCACTGTTCCAAGTCAGTAAAGCTCAGACCACATATGCCTAAATGGTTAATATTTTATTTTTCTAGGTAGTATGCGTGGTAAATAATTTTAAGGGACGACGAGCAGAACACGAACACTGGCCAACTGAAAACTTGGCCCAGATGCCGATCATCAGCATCCCTCGAGTAGAGAATCCTTTGGAGAAGGTATGCTATTTATGATATGATATCTATTTTTCAGTTCTTTTTCATTATACATTTGTGCAAAGGAAAGATTTTCCTGTATATATCCAACAAACGATTCATAAATGAAGAAGTTACAGGGCAATATGACAAGAACATACTTTATGCATAATATGTTTTTCTTACCATGTTTATACATATAACTTACTGTGATTGTTGCCCTCATTAAAGGAACAAATCAGTGTAAAAATAAAAACAGGGTAACAGGGCTGTGCAAAATAAAAAATGTTTCTAATATAGTTAGTTAGCCAAAAATGTAATCTATGAAGGCTGGAGTGACTGGATGTCTAACAGAACAGAACCCAACTCCCTGCTTTACAGCTCTCTAACTCTGAGTTAGTCAATGAAGGGGGGCCACATGGGACATAACTGTTCAGTGAGTTTGTAATCGATTCTTAACATGCAGGTCAGATTCAAAAGCAAACCGTTATGAACCATGTGGCCTCCCCCTCAAGTCACTGATTGGTTAGTTGGCACTGTGAAGGATCGTCTCCTTTTGGGGATCCCATCAGCATTCACATTTACTATGGTGGTAATTTGAATGTGCTACTTAATTATCAATGGTTAGCAGTTGCTTCCTATACATATAAACTCAAGAGCACATCATCTCCTTAACCCACCAACTGCCCGGTCAGTCAACTTCCTGCAGCTAACCTTTCATTTTAATGTTGCATACTAGACATTGTTTTAATGATACATTAAAGGTTAAGTTTTAATTTTTACTCTTCATATGAGCTTCTGAGCATATGGATGGGAGGGTGCAGTTTGATGGGTCAGCTCTTTTTCCTTTATTTTTGCTAGGGATGCACCGAATCCACTATTTTGGATTCGGCCGAAACCCCAAATCCTTCACGAAGGATTCAGCCCAATACCGAAACCGAATCCAAACCCTAATTTGCATATGCAAATTAGGGGTGGAAGGGGAAAACATTTTTTACTTCCTTGTTTTGTGACAAAAAGTCACGCAATTTCCCTCCCGCCCCTAATTTGCATATGCAAATGTAAATTAGGATTCGTTTCGGCTGGACAGAAGGATTCGGCCGAATCCGATTCCTGCTGAAAAAGGCCGAATCCCGAACCGAATCCTGGATTCGGTGCATCCCTACTTTTTGCCCTTACATTCTTTATGCCAGATATCCAGTCACTCCAGTCTTTATACAATACATTTTTTGGCTAACTATCCATATTAGAAACCTTTTTTATTTTATTTACCCAGTTTTATTTTTATACCGAAAAATTACTTTAATAATAAAGTAAACTATTAGTAGAGGTGTATATTTTTCAGGTGGAATGGATTTGTGGTGAAATTCCACATTTTGCAATACATTTTGCTGCTCAAAAAAAAAAGAACGTGAAAAATACTTTAATTTTTTTCAAGCAAAATGCAATGAAGTTAATCAAACTGTATGTTATGTGAAAAATGTCCATCAATTTAAATGCATTTCACAGATTTTTTTGGAATCAATATTCTTCACAATTACGCAGTAACGGAACTAGGTGGGAGCGGGCCCTGGTGCAGCCAGGCCCGCCCCACCCTCATCCGTGTGATTTTTTTCTGCGGCTGCAGCCAAATCCAGCCGGCTGCAGCGCGCGTGATCTGCCGGGGGGGCCCTGCGGGGGTGCGGGCCCTGGCCCAGTTGCACCCCCTGCTCCCCTTGTAGTTACGCCCCTGCAATTACGTTGTCTTTATTTGCCCCTAATTTTATGGATTTTCCACTTAACTGCCATAGAATATAAAATCTATGGCCCCAGCTTCTAGGTCCTTATTTCATCTATAAATATAAAGAATATGGTGTTTAGAGTGTAAGAGATTAACTTAAATAAAAATGATGCACTGAAAAAGCTAAACCAGCATTTTCTCACAGTGGTGCTATTTAAATTTATTTTTAACATGAATAATCTTATGCTCCTGAGGAAGTTGCACTTTAAGAAAAAACACAATTGGCTATTGACTGATAACACCATCAAGAATTTTCCATAGTTATTTTACTTTGCCAGGCTAAAACATTTTGACAGTGTTCTTTCTCCTTGAGTCGCAGGTCAGGGGCATGTGCACCCAGACCCCACATTAAGGGATTCATTTATTAAGGTCTGAATATCCGAACCTCTAATTATTCCTAGTTTTCGGAATAAAAAAAAACTATGAATTTTTCGAGATTTATTAAAGTCCGATGGTCTAAAAACTCAGAATCCGAAACCCCGGCTTCTAAAATCTCTCGAGGTCCCAGTGTCTGTGCTGATGTCCGTACCGATAGCCGATGTTTTCAGGGTTTCGGCGCAAAAAGCTCAGAAGTTTGCCCGACCTTATTTTTTCTGCCTTCTTTCTTCATAAATAAGGTCCATTCAGCTCGAAGTTTGCTCGAAGTTTGATATTAGAAATACTGTGATAAATTCGGACCTTGATAAATAACCCCCTAAGGCTGGCGTGCTTCTACTGACTATTATACAAAAAAAAATGTTTTGAGCTTCTTATTGACTGATAAGCTAATTTTCTGTCAACGATTGCAAATGCAATATATGTTACATAGTTGTTACATAACATGTATTAAAGAAAACTTTACATTGAGATTTTTCACAATGGGAGAAAGCCCCTCTTCTGTATTATTTATTATTATTTCTTTATTATATCTTATTTAATCTATGCTGGCATGATCAAAGTCACTCCGCCAAGAAAGGGTTTGCAATGAGGCCGAAAGATATGTTGTAAGTAATTTATCTTAAATGTACAATAGTAAATACAAACTTTTTCTCTAGTATAAAATGATCTCCATCTGAGGATAAGATTAATAGGGCCTATTGTAGGGTTAAAGTAATAGCTGCAGACACATTGCTTTCTGTATCTAATAACCACTGCAAAGTGATTTGTCACGCCAGAGGAGTATAAGTCGTGATTCAATAAAATCTACTGCTGACTTGCATTGTCTGGGACCTACAGGGAACAGTTTATTGTATATATATACTCAGACTGCAGAACAGGAACAGTTGAAGTGCTTGGTATAAAATATTATACTCCAAAGATGTATTCAAAGATCTATTCAAAAATACCATAATAATCAATACAAACCATATTAATACAAAATCTAGCATACTATAGAAATATTAATACAGTTACTTTCTATGTATGTTACAGAACATAAAGCTCATTGCCATAGTTCCATGGAATCGAAAGTAGCCTATAGCGTTACTTTCTATTAATCAAATAATCAAGTTGGCCTGGGTGCAGGCACATGCAGAGGATTTTGCTTGAGTGTGCATTTTGACTTGGTTTTAATTATTTTTCTTTCAAAACAAAGGTGATGCCCTAAGTTATACAGCGCCTTTTAATATAGATAAAATACTGTTATATATTGTAATATTGTTCACTGTATATATAGTCTTGCCTTGTTTATTATTTATACTTGGTCCAGGGTATGAGTTTACTTTTATGACAAATCTCTCATACGTTTCAATTGATTTCGACCGATTATTATATTTCGTATAGTTTTCTTTCTGCTTTCTTAAGAATTTGTATTTTTTTCTATTCCTTTTAGATCAGTTTTTTTCTATTCCTTTTGGATCAGTTGAGAAATTAGCAACTAGGATTGAGCTTTGTCTGTGGTATCTGCAGGATGGAGCTCTCAGAGTTTTAGCCTCTACATGTACGGAACGCATTTTAGGACATCCTGCAGCGAAATACATCTCCTTCATGCAATGTCCTACGCCTTCGGAATGGCGCATCGGTTGCTTTTACCGTCAGTCATCGTTCAAATCTGCAGTCACACCTCCGTCCTCTACCCTCCCTTCTCAGCCATCAGTCACACGAACTCTGCCCTCATCCCTCCATCCTCTGCTCTATGTCCTTTGCCTTCCACCCTCAGTCCTCTTCTTTTAGTCCTCTTCCTTCCGCTCTCTTCCCTACACCCTCGCTGCTCAGCACGCCCCCTCAGATCTCTCTTTTCAGCTGACAGTCATATCCATAACTTTCTAAAGTGGTGAGCGAGGGCGGAAGGAAGAGGACTTAAGGAAGAGGACTGAGAGCGGAAGGCAGATGACTGAAGGAGAAGGATGGAGGGCTGAGGGCAAAAGACTGAGGGTGGAAGGATGAGGGCAGAAGACTGAGGGCGGAGTTCTTATGACTGACGACTGAGAAGGGAGGGTAGAGGACAGAGGTGTGATTGCAGATTTGGACGATGACTGACGGTAAAAGCAACCGATGCGCCATTCCAAAGGCATAGGACGTCGCATGAAGGAGATGTATTTCGCTGCAGGATGTCCTAAAATGCGTTCCTTATAAATGTCCCTGTATGGAGAACTAAAGCTTAAAGGGATCCTGTCATCGGATAACATGTTTTTTTCAAAACGCATCAGTTAATAGTGCTACTCCAGCAGAATTCTGCACTGCAATCCATTTCTCAAAAGAGCCAACAGATTTTTTTATATTCAATTTTGAAATCTGACATGGGGCTAGACATTTTGTCAATGCTTTCTGGCAGGCTGCTGTTTTTCCTTCTCAATGTAACTGAATGTGTCTCAGTAGGACATGGGTTTTTACTATTGAGTGTTGTTCTTAGATCTACCAGGGAGCTGTTATCTTGTGTTAGGTAGCTGTTATCTGGTTACCTTCCCGTTGTTCTTTTGTTTGGCTGCTGGGGGGAAAAGGGAGGGGGTGATATCACTCCAACTTGCAGTACAGCAGTAAAGAGTGATTGAAGTTTATCAGAGCACAAGTCACATGACTTGGGGCAGCTGGGAAATTGACAATATGTCTAGCCCCATGTCAGATCTCAAAACTGAATATAAAAAAATCTGTTTGCTCCTTTGAGAAATGGATTTCAGTGCAGAATTCTGCTGGAGCAGCACTATTAACTGATTCATTTTGAATTTTTTTTTCCCATGACAGTATCCCTTTAACTTTTTGGGCTTCTGTACCAGCACAAGGCAACCACAGTCATTTAGCAGTAAAGGTCTGTGCCTCCAAAGATGCACCAGAAGCTCCCCAACTTCTTTTCTGCTGATTCACTGCACATGCTGTCACTGCTGTCACTTACTGAGCTTAGGGACCAATTCAAAATAGAAATGTCACAATATAAGGCTGATTAGTAATTAATACATATAATTACTACATTGTACCTCAACCAGTGCAACTGGCTTCAGAATTTATTAATCATCGTAGCATCAGCTTATATTAAACTTAGTTTCTCAACAGCTGCTCAGAGCCCACTGAGCATGTGAGTGTGGCAGATACTTTCAAAGATGGTGACCCCCTATAACAAATTTGAAGTCCTGGATCATTGCTGCTATTGACAAGCTGAAACTTTAAGCTGGTGCAATAAGTTCAGTATATAAAATATGGCATTTTAGCCATATTAATTTTTAAGGTTGAGTTCTCCTTTAAGCACGTATTACTTACATTATTAGCTGTTTTGCTGGGACCTTTTGGAGGTTAGTGATTTATTTTGACTTGCTTTCTCAGAGAAAGTTCTGGTTTCTATCTCAGCCTGCAGCTGTCCACACATCACTTAAAACAGTACAACAAAAATAGCTGTTTATGAATGGGTAAATAAGTTCATACTTAGCAGCCCACCTACTCTAATAGGTATAAACTTGATTAGAGTCCAAGCTTTGGAAAGGCAGCTGAGCCACAGGCAAGAAGTTTAGCAGCGGTATTAAGTAGAGCACAAAATGCATTGATTGGTACAAAACTGAGGAGCAAATGGGAAAAGCAAATGAGGGGTTTTTATTTAACATCATTTATCTCCAGATTGAGAATAATAAGCATGGGATTGAGAATTTGTTTCATTTTTATGTAAAAAGGCTCATTTACAAACGCAACTTCAAAGTGCTGCAGTGTGCACATTTAGCTTAATATATTAAATTAAAGATGCAAAGCCCAAGGTACACAGATACAAGGGAACCCAAACTGAGAAGGTGTTGCTTTCATGTTAGAATCTGCTTTGGCAAAGCACATGGAAGCTATGGAGCAGGATACTTGCAGTTATCTGCTATTGTGCTGAAATTTGGCAAGAAGATACAGGTTTGGGATGCCTTATCTGGATACCTGTTATCGAGAAGCTCAGTATTAAGGGCATCAGCTATAGAGTCTAATTTAAAACTATTTTCTAGAAAAATATTTCCTTTTTGCTGTAATAAGAAAACAGTACCTTGTACTTGATGGTTACTAAGCTGCAGAAAATTCATATTGGTGGCATATCAATCCAACTGGGTTTACTTCAAATTTAAGAGAGTTTTAGCGACTTAACTTATGGTGATCCAATTATTCGAGGTCCCAAAAGCATTCCAGAAAATAGATCATATACCTTTAGTAAAAAGTTGTGGTCTTGGTTTGTATTGTATTCTTTTTTTTTATTTATTTATATTTTTATTCTTATTTTTTCTATAATGTATTCTTATTATGTTTCTTTCTTCTCACAAGAATGATCATTTCTTACAATTTTCTCTTTCTGTGGCCAGTTTTGCCATGCATTGCTCATATCAATACATAATTCATCTATCTGTAGGACAAGCAGAATCATTGTAATGAAAGTTCTGACGAAGACATTGGGAACACTTACTCCTTTAAGACTCGGTTTGGAAGGCTTCTCTCATGGTTATCTGGATTGAATCGTTATGATCACAAGCACAAAACAAGGCAATAAAAAAAAAGTGCAAAAAAGCACCTGTGTGTTGGTGTGCTGTGTTTCGATTAGGATACATAGATATGCGGTGCAACAATGACTTCTTTATATTGAGAAATCTGGATAAAAATATAGTGTATGCTGCAGCCATAATGATCACAACAATATTGGTAAAATTGAATTTTTTCATTATAAATTAGGATTTATACAAGTGAAGAAATCGCATAATATCTTTTACAATAACAAATAACTTTAAAGTCACTGAACATCGGTAATTAGTATTACTTTTCCCATACTTTACTAAACACATTTGTTTACTGATCTCTCTGTCTATCTCTTTGAACTAAACCCAAAGCAATATTATTTAGCTTGGTACCACTCACCCCTACTCCCCGCCACCACTTGCACAAGCCCTACCTGATGCTCATTCACAAACTCATTAAACCACACCATGACATCTCCCCAACACATGGTCCCTGCTGCCTGCAGATGCTTACTTACAATTCCTCACTTGGAACTGCAGCACCCCCCCCATGCCAGGTAGCTGCCTCTGCTGCCTACCCATAGTTCCAGAACTGCTAGCTCATTATTTTATCCATGTTTTTAGAGGATAATGAAAGTGCTGTTTCAGGAAATTACTTATATTTTACAGATGAACTGAAAATTGTATCAGGGGCGTTAGAAGTGAGACAAAGGTTCTGTCAAATAGCATTATCAAGTTAGTAACTATAGTCATAATCATTGCAGTACAATAATATTTTGTTAAATTCCATATGAATGTCTTGCATACAGAACTGACCCCTCCCCATAATTACTGTAATTCACATTTTACATTTTGTTGTTAATATGACACACTCAGTTAAAGAATATGTATTGCTCCTTGTAGTTTTATATCCACTTTAATAATAATAATAAAAATAAATATGAATATTGTTAAGGCTTATATTAAGTTTAGCAAATCACTATCTTATACTGGGGGTCTGTATGGGTGGTGTGATGTTAAGTATTTTATTTCTGTCCTTCTACAATTGATAATACCTATACTTGGTGATGAATGGATCTTTCCCCAAAATTCCCACCTTGAGGCCATATATGCAAACAATCAGATCACAATGACAGGAATACAGGAGGATAAGGACGACAAGCCGACACAGTCCTCAACCAAACAGGATTTTTAAGCCTGCCCAATTGTTGTATGGCCAATTTTGGTCCAATATCAGGCCAGTCTGAGAGAACCAGATTTTCTGCTGACTCGGTCTGAGCTTGGTGTTCATAATAACGATATAACAGGCCTGATTATGATATACAATTTTTTGTCCATAAACACTAGATGTATACTTTAAACAATGCTAATGCATGAAAGGAATAACATGAATTAATTACATTAGAATGACTAAATACTTCTATGCATCAACATAAAATAGGGCAATAGAAATATGTCTGTATTATAAATGGATTGTGTTGAGTATCCTGTTTGGGCTGAGATAAGCACTATAGTTTGGTGACCTTTCTGAAAATTAGAACAGAACAACTTTTATGACATTTTCAAAATGCAATAAACTGCCAAAATATAGTGTTCTAAGCTGTTCAGCAAAAATACAATAACATTTGCTGTCTGTCCAAATGAGATGTCATACCACAGGCTTACAACATACTTAAATACTTTGCAGTTTTGTCAGTATAGGGTTCAAGATGGCTTCCACATGGCTTTTATTATTGATGATTATCACATGCCTTATTCAAAACACAAAACATATTTCCTTGTTAGTACGTGCATTGTTTTAAAAATATTTAAAAAGCAATTCAAATTTAATTGTTTGAGGTTTTTTTGGTCACAACTCAGAATTTTGAGTTTAAAACCACCAACTTGAATTTGAAATTCGAATTTAAGTGCTTAGCGATCCAGAACCAGGCAAATGACCCGTGTGCTGGGTGACATGCCGCCTCTTACTTTATCTTGCCCTAGGCCCGGACCTCGCCGCAAATCCTGGCCTGTTTAAGGCACAGTGATCTTGTAGTTTACTTAACTTTATTTTAAATGCACTTTAGCTGAAACTACTTGCTTAAAAAAATAAAATTATAATAATTTAGTACAATTAATTCTGAACATACCCAATTTTTAAATAAATGTAACTTTAGATAATGACAAATTATAGCTATATACATATTTTCTCTACAGTCCTTCTTACAAGCCAATTTTTGTATTTTCATGGTGGAGAAAAAGACAGATTTCCGCAAAAAAAAAACCCTAAAGCTTTTTTTAATGCAGTTACCTTTTTTATTTTATATTGGTCTGTGCTTCCTTTAGTTATGGCCTGGTATAAATAACATTGACAAATATAATATATGGTATGTTTCCACTCAAGTCCAGAAATGGTGACATATTCAAATATCAGTGGAGGCTTAGAACTTGATGTATTTTTAGCCTTCTACTTATGCCAAAGAAAAAAAGAAATAGAGAACCCCCAACATGGAGTTACACCAAACCAAGGTTTATAAATTTACACATTTATTAACCTTGGCTTGTTGTACCTCATTGTTGTGGGTTAAATGTTGTGGGTTATCCTATTTTTTTTTTCTTTGGCAAAAGTCAAACAAAGCCTTGTTTTCATGGATAGCCCAGTATATATTAAAGGAGAACGAAATTAACTAAACAACATAGGGTAAAAATATCAGCCATCATTGCAATATTACCATATTCCCCCAGTGCAGTTTTGCGATTCATAGTTTGTCTAGGACAAAGAGTCAAGTATCTCTATTCACTTAGTACAGCCTGACTTTAGAGGACCGCCTACCAATCAGGTCATCCCCTTATCATTGCCAAGACAGTTCAGTTAGCAAGAAGGAGATGAAACTGTAGGTGTGGTTATGTATTTACACCTTTCCTTCCCCTTTAAGTCCTTCCATGCTTTAAATAATTTTATTTTCTTGCACAAGACCAGGGTGCTGTATTATTTTGGACAGTTTGTTATTAGACATCAGGTAGGATTTTCCAAGCTTCTTTAAAAGTTTGTTGTGAGGGTTCCCTGTCTAGATTGGTAGGGCAGAGGAAAGTTGCAGTAAGTCTGAAATAAAAGCCAAAAAGACAAATGAGGATCGCAACTAGTGATGGGCAAATTTCTCCTGTTTCACTTCGCCGAAAAATTTGCGAATTTTGCAAATTTATTCGCCGGTGGCTAAACGCGGATTGAAGATAATCAGAGCACAAGTCACATGAATGGGGGAGGGGCATGGGAAACTGACACTAGGAACACCGTTAACTGAATCATCAAGCCTTATTGTATAGTTAGAAAAATACATATTTTCATATATATATATATATATATATATATATATATATATATATATATATATATATATATATATGCATATGCAATTCAGTTAAAACCATAACATTAAAATCATCAACATTCAAGAAGTATCTCAAGATAAATGCCTATAATTTGAGAATTTTTGAAGAAAATAAGTGGCATCCACAATTGCTAATCATTTGTGCTGCTGAGAAGTTTTCCAGTACCATTTGTGGGAAATCACTTAGATGTTAGCTTTAGCAATAACTTCTCAAAGTAGAAAGATAACTTTAAACAGAAATCTGCCTGTTTTAATCACAATGGAGTTTTTCAAGTAGGAAGTAACTTGTAATAGTGTGTAAGAAAAGTAACAGTAACTTATAGAGTTTGTTCATTAGTCAGAACAGCTTGTTCCACTGGATACTGGCCACATTTGCAGCAAAGTTTTAGCACTCCACTTAGGGTAGTAGTCCATATAACTGTTTGCAACCATCTAGATTTTTCTGTAGGTCTTTCCACATTTCCCCTGCTGCAGAAAATTATCTCCCACTCCTCCTTCACTTCAGAGAGCTTCCCTCCCTTAAGTGGTGACATAACTCACAGAAGCTACATCCAATATATTACCTGCTGATTCCCCAGTTTCTATTATTCTCTTCATATGCTGAGTTTCATAAAGCATTGTGAGAGATATCACTGATTAGATGGGTAAGTGAGCTTGTCTCCTGCATTAGATTCAAAATATAACCAAATGGCTTTCATAAACCATTGCAATGCACAACTTTTTTTATTTTATCCCACTGAGATCCCAGCAAATGTTTTGGATGTAACATCCTGCCTCCTGTTCGGTTCACTTGCCTGTCCAGAACCCTCAAATTAAGATCATGAACTTTAGTAGGTAAATGCAGTTAATCTTTCAGGTCTCAAAGTGAAGAACTTAGAGAAGGGGTCCAGGTGCACCGCCCTATGATCATGCAGGGGAATGTAATAAAAGTCGCAAAGAGCAAAACAATTCGCACCAATAAGACTTAAAATCCACATCTCGCAATGTAATATTGTTCCTTAAACTGTTATTGCATTGCGAATTTTAATTGCGCATTGCGAATTTTAATTGCGCACTCAGAAGAAGTGCTTGAAGGTGTCGTAATCTTTTGGAGCAAACATAACGACTTTTTCAGTAAGAAGTTTTATTACATTGAATGCGCATTGGCGCAAACTATAAAATTCGCAAACGGTCTTTCATTGTCGGAAGTGGTCGCTAAACAGTTTCCGGGCTCGCAAAAGCTATATTAAATTCGCACAAAGCAAAATATTTTCGCACAAAGGCATAACTTTTCGCATTGCGAATAGTTTTTCTGTTAGCAATTTTTATTACATTCCCCCATAAGTATCCTATCGACCTGAAACGTGTTAGGTTGTGTCCTAGTGCACTTGAATAAATAAAATACTTTTTAATTGAAAAGTCTGCCTGGAAGATTGGTCCTTGGAAGTGCCTGCTTAATTTCTCTATAAGGTTGTCCAGAACCCTCATCTTAGTTCTCTTGCTTTAAGACCTGGCTGCATCCGAGTAGTGGAGGGCTCCTTCCAATGTTAAAGGCAGCTGTTATAGGCAGAATTGTGAACTGTGACCGGAACCTTGGTGTTTGTTCTGGGTTTTGGGATACCAATCATGACATTGGGACTTTTTAATTGAACTGAGTAGTTCTATAATGTTATGATCTGTTATTAGTCAGGAGGGTAAGTTTGTGACTTTGTGTTAAAGAGGTGACAAACTGAAGCACTTTTAAAATCTTCTAGGAAGAATGACAGGCCTTGAAGACTGATGTGTTATGTATAAAAAATACAAGTGACCAATCTTCTCCAAGATGAGCAATTGCAAAAAAGCTTGGTAGCATACTGTACAGTGTCCAAATCACTGATATGTGGTAACATAAAATACCACATCAGTTGATTAGGAAATGCATGGACATTTTACACAGGGGAACAATGTTTTTTGAAGCAAAAGTATTTGTTTAAATCCTCATGGATGGTCCCTGAGAAGTTTTGTTGAATTTGGTTATTCTGTGTCTGAACAACTTCATGAACGAATAATCAAACAGCCAAAGCTACATTCAAAGTTTACATTCAAGATATTGATTTTACTTAAATGGAAACTATGCCTCTAGAGAAGGTCTCTATACAAATATATCCCATAAAACAGTCTACATGTAAAACACAATTTCATATCAATCATTTTCATGAAAAAAAAAAAAAATTAATAGTACGGGGTATTTGATAATACCATATGAAAAAAACGTTTTAAGTACTAAATTACACCATCTGGCTTGTATAAAACACTGTACTGAATCACCAACCAAAGGAACACATATGTTTTTTCTTGTCAGGTAATTAGTGACACACACTAGGCACCACAAAATGGCATATCATAGTAGAAGATGTAAAAAGATATATATATATATATATATATATATATATATATATATATATATATATATATTCCACTTTGATAAGATTATCTAATAGGTCACTTATTATGATATAAAAACTAAAGTATAGTTTATCATTCAAGGGATCATTGTGATCCAACCTACAACAGGATGACACATTGCTGGATCAATGCAGAAGATTTTAACAATGCAGAAGAAATCAGTTTTTACATACTTTTCAATGCATGGGGGTTATTTATCAAAGTACGAATTTATCTCAATATTTTCTGCTACAAACGCCGATCAAATCCGCTCAGTTTTTTTTTATACTTATTTATTATTACATTTTCCCAAAAATTTGCTTTGCGGGAAAAAATCTGAAAAAATTGTGATAAATCAAATTTTCATGATTTTTTCGGGTTTTTTAATCTGATTTTCACGAATTTTTTCAGATTTTTCACCTGAAAACTCAGAATTTTGCCCAAAAACTCTGAAAATTTCAGGGTATTGCCAAAAACCCAGCGCATATCAAAAAATCATTGTGACTTCTCCCATTGATTTATATGCAACCTTGACAGTTCTGAGATGTCGGATTTTATTTAAAAACAAAATATATAACATTTTTCATGATTTTTGCATTCGGAGTTTAGTAAATAACCCCCATAGTGTGTGTATAACAGATTGTGCATGCCGAAAACTGTATTAACAAAATATGCAAATACTACTAAAACTGCATGGTGAGTTGTATGCTTTTCCTCTGATTTTACTACTACTTTGGCTAACTTAAAGTTTATATTTTTTAGCATGTGTTTGCCAGAGTATGACATTTTTATTAACGTGTATGTATATATATATATATATATATATATATATAAAAATAAAATATATAACAAACATGTTCTGTTTGTTATGTCTTGAGAAACAGAGACACACACACATATATATATATATATATATATATATATATATATATATATATAAAACCTATGCTGCTTAAAAACGGTCCTGTAGCAAGTATAGAATTTCAATCTCCTCAGATTAAAAAAATTTGCTGGCCACAAAATGGACATTTAATTACTCATGGGATCAACTTGTTTGCTTTAAAACAGTAAGCCAGGCTATTCAATCTGAGAGACAATACTCTCCTTGTGTTACAAATACAAATGTTACAAAAATATAGAGTGGATTATTATTATTACTTACCTTTTATTGACAAAATTAGTACATTATAAAACTCAAGCTTTCAGGTATAATATAATCCATCATAAAACCCCACCTTAAGCAGAGACCTAAGTAGTCTCAAAAGCTCTATATTTTCTCCTTTTTAAAACCATTTTTCAGTTTAACTTATCCTATTTTGAGATTTTCAAGTAGTCTTAGGGGCACATTTACTAAGCTTGAGTAAAGGATTCAAATGAAAAAACATTGAATTTTGAAGGTTTTTTTTGGCTACTTCGACCATCAAATTGGCTACTTTGACCTTCGACTATGACTTCAAATCGAACGATTATTCGATAGTCGAAGTACTGTCTCTTTAAAAACTTTGACTACCTACTTCGCCAACTAAAACCTACCGAGCACCAATGTTAGCCTATGGTGACCGTCCACATAAGCTTTCTTAGCAATTTCTGATCTAAGGAAAATCGTTTGATCGATGGATTAAAATCCTTTGAATCGTTCGATTTCGAAGGATTTAATCATTCGATCGAACGATTTTTCCTTCGATTGTTCGATCAAACTAAATGCGGTAAATCCTTCGACTTCGATATTTGAAGTTGAAGGATTTTACTTCGATGGTCAAATATCGAGGGTTAATTAACTAAATGTGCCCCCTCATATAGTTTTTAAATGTTGTTTTCTTTTAGGTTTTTTTTGTGCAATGGGGCAAATATTATACTGCATGTTCAAGATGGAGCTAAATTATAAATAATCTCTCCTTCTGAGTCTAGCATCTTTTTTAGAAAATGTTAATGCTAATCTTTAGGCTGGTGTTCTACTTAAGAACCATCTTTATTGGCTGTGGTTTGTAGAAACTGGCATGGAACACACAGCATTATATTGCATCATTTTATTAATATCTGTATATTATTAGAGTTGTATCTCTATTACCTCTAAGTATCCCAATGGCTTTTAAATATTTATTTTTTTCCTTCTTCAAATCTTTATATATATTTTTTCCAAAAGAAACAGGGGTACAGGAAAAAGAGAGAGGGGAGGGGAAGTCGCAGGCAATTAAGTTTAGCCAGTAGTTTACTTTTCTTAATAAAGTAGGCGTACACTGGATGCATGACCTTACTATGTTATAACTAAAACAATTATATATTATAAAATTTAAAGCAGATTACATTTAGAATAATAAAACTAAAATAACAAAATACCAGAGGGTTTTAACAGAGAGAAAAAAGAGAAAAAAGGAAGAGGAAAGAGATCAATTGAGTAAGAAGAGAGAGCTTGCATGTTACCCACACCATTAATGAAATCTAACCAGGGAGACCATATTTTCCAGTATTCCTTTAAATATTTAGTGATCATTTTTATTTATAAAACAATTAATAAACAGTAGTGTTTATTTGCCAAAGAACTAAAATCACACCATTATCCAAACAGGACAACATAATAATAAAAAAAAGATTTTGGGGGCAAATTTAACAATATTTGTTTTAGAAGCGATACAGATGTGTACCACAAACGTAGTAACTCCATGAAGAAAGTGATCAAGTTGCCTGTCATCTTGATAGGAGCTTGAAAGCTTTGCAATCAGATAAAAATAAAGGGTAGAATTAGAAATATTTACTAAGGATTGTTTAGCCTTTAGAGAAAAAGACATCAGCCCCGTCATTTCACAAATTCTCTTTACCCTAACTTCTCAGACCCCAACTAGAAACATGGAGACATGAATTCTTGTTCTGTAAAGGAGAGCAACATAAACCTGTTTAATTCACCAAGCCACTGGAGTGCCACTACTTACAGCTGGATACAGGTAGACATGGCATCTTGCTTGTTGACGTAGGCATTTCCAACACCATCTCTAATAAGTCAGACTATATTTCGAAACTAAATACACAAGGGTTTATTTAGCATATGACTGCTTGAAGGATTAACAAAAAAATTACCTGCACTTTTAACAGGAAATATAGAAGTGGATGGTTAAACCTGACTGTGTTACAGTTTTTGATATTTTAAAAATATACTATTTTATATTTCTGAGCTACCTACTAATTACAGTTTGTTTTTTTGTTATAGAACCACCTCACTGCATTTGCAGAAGTCACATGATGCTGAATCAGATGCCTACTCTCTGCACTGGACCTCCACCCTCTTCACAGTCCACTCATCTCAAATGAGACCTATCTGAAAAGAGCAGGAAGTACAAGCTACCGTACCTGGTCTATTTAATAATTTTTACAGTATCAAAATATTGTTCACATCTGAAGGTTGTTTTGTAATTATACCTTGTTTTCCTTACTTTTTCAGAGAACCATTGAAGATGTGTAAAAAAATGTGCACTAGTCAGTATTTACAATGCCCCACAATTCTTTTTTTCAATATTCCATGTACAGTACTCTAGAGTAGACCACATATTTTAGTTGAGGTTTATTCAAGCTAATTTAGCATGAAATGATTCCCATATAAGAAAAAATCCAATATGTACAATACAAAAAGAAATGTATTTATGTTCTGTGCTTAAAACAGTTTGCACATGGTATTTTGCTAAATATTTCAATATATGATTTATACTTAATGTTATATCAAGACTGGTGCTTATGTTTTGAAGGGAAAATGCAAATTTTTACTCTACAAATTAATGTCTCACAATTAAAAATTTATTTATTTGGAAAGTTGTCTTGTACTGCTGAGAGTTTTCTTTCTATTTCATCTGTAGACCAAATGCAGATTAATCTCTTTAACATATGTGAACACACTTAAATATAATGGCGTAAATATAGAGGAAGCAGACTCCGCAGTTGCAGGAACATTGTGCCCCGGACTGTTGGGTCTGCTTCCACTATAACTAACAAGAAAACTCCCCTCCCCAGCCGCTCTCTTACCTTTGATGGGTAACGGGGGTGCAAGTTGGCATAAGGCAAGAAATGGGAGAAGGCAGAGTGGGAGGTGGGCAGGAGGGTTGGGAGGATGGGGATTGGAGTGCGTACGCCCCCTGAATATATTTTGCAGGGGAGCTGGGAGCACTCTAGTTACGCAACTAACTTCAAGGGTCACTATAACCTTAGGTTTACAGGGGAACTATGCTTAGTATTTGAAACTATCTGCATGCACAAGAGTTAAAGGGGTCCTCCACCCAAACAATTATTTTTCTCTGAACCTGTCAGATGATGTATCAGCATATGTTTCTGGAGTCATGTCTCTTATCAGACTTGTAATCAGCTGACCTGTTTCGCTTCACCGAAACATTCTCAAAAGGTGAAAATTTGTCGAAATGCAATGAAGTCTATGGACAACAACATTTTTTTGAGGCACAACAAATTTGTTTTGACGGGCAACAATTTTTTTCACCCATTGGAGCCTATGGATGTTATTTTTGCAGCGAAACTTCGCACATTACTAATTATAACCAAAATAGAAGCTATGTAGATAATGCAGTTTGTTTGTTGAATATATATTCAAAATTTCCATTAGGCGGACCCATGAGGAAAGCAATGAATGAAGTTATACTGGTCATCAAGGTATGGCATGCTGGTCCTTAAATGTTTCTAAAACTGTGGGCCTTCTTGCGAAACTGGTGAAGCCAGAATGAATTCCCAGACCATCTCCATTCTTTGAAAAACCAAAAGTGTTATGCTGCTCTAAAACCATTCCCAGTTATTCTGTGAAAACATTAAAATAAGTATGTAAGAGTAAATTTTGCAGGCGCCTATAATGGTTTGTAATTTCCATAATAATAAAAAAAGATGACTTTATGAAATTCCGGGATCCCTTGCTTAGGTTACACAATGTTAATTTGATTGACCCTTTGCATTCCTAAATAAACTGTGGATACTTTAGTACAGTTCATTTTAGAGAGTAGAGCAGAAAAAAAACTATAACAACTTAATTATGCTTCTTTGGTGTATTTTATTGGGGCCATGTATTTTTTTCATTGAAATTAAAGGTACAGGTCACCTTTAAATTAATCGTTATGAGCAGATTAAGCTAAATCTTAGAAGAGTTTTTGGTATTTTTTAATTTACCTTAAAAATTATCGAGAAGTGAGAAATGCAAATAGAGGTAAATGACCAGCAATCAGACTATTGAAAGAGAGAAATATCACATACTACCAGCCACGTAGTGTTGCTCCCACTCATTTATAATTTTTGTACCAGTTTTATATTCTCAAATTCTTCTTGAGTTGCAGATGCTTTCTACTACATAGATTGAGTATTTTGTCTGATACATGCATTTTTTATGGAAATATTTGTAGCTCATTGGTTTGAATGGATCTTGTCACCTCTCAACTCCCAAGATGTTAGGCTAGAAAACGCCAGCAAGAAATCATGAGAACATACTGTAAATAAATGCTAGATGTTCAGGGGGTTATCTAACAAAGATTGAATGTTAGAGTTTTTTTATACCTCTAATGAATTTGAATGAACTCACAACTGGGATGGTTTCTTATTAAAGAAAAAACTTGAATGGAAAAAACGAGATTCAGCAAGTTTGAGTTGCAAAACCCAAAAACTCAAATTAATTGAGTTTTCGGCAAAAAAAACCCCTCAGAAAAAACTCGAACCTCTATTAACATCTTCAGATGGTATAAGGGACCTCTGCTATGGTTTTAGATGGTGTATTTTCCAATTCCAGCTATTTCCAGAGTCGGGGTATAATAAATCTTGAAAAATTTTATTTTTTTGTGATCATCTCAAAAACTCGAATTTAGTGGACAACACAACTCGAACGTTAATAAATAACCCCCTTAATGTCAAGATTGAGCTGTGGAACTTTTTTTTATATATGTCCTTTAGAGGCTGATTTAGTATTAATTGATGACTAGTGATGGGTGAATTTGTCCCATTTTGCTTCACCACGAATTTCGGCCAAAAAATTTGCGAAACGCAAATTTTCGAGGAAAATTGGTGAATTTATTTGCCGGCGACGAAACAGGCAAATTTGCGCCAGGCGAATAAATTCGTCCATCACTATTGATGACAATGTGAGTTCAGTATTGCACTTACATTTTTTTGTGCATTAGATGCCCATAACTTTGCAACTGGTCTTTCTGTGAGTATGTGTGTGTCTGAGATTATTTGACATTCTACTCTGCTTCTCTCTTGATACATCAAATGGACAATATCAACCTTTTCAAAAAAATAAAATAAAACAAGCTTTTTTTCAAGCACCGCCATCGGCTCATATGTAGCCTCATTTGCATTAAAGAACTTCCAGATACCACTGGGATTTACAGTTTACTCTTGTATACAAGCAATCTAGCAATAGCAATAAAGGATACAGCTGGGAGCCAGTTACACAATGGTAAACTGGGTTTAACGTTGTATTTAATCCATATACAATTAATTATACTGTATATAAACACATACACACACAGGAGTAGTTAGGAGAAGTTAATAAAGCATGTGGGAGAAAGGGCCATAGATTTTCCAAGCTAATAAAAAATCAAGCATATACTGTATGCTTTTACAAGCCTATATTAATGCTTCATTGTGACATCATTCTTACGCATCAAATGTAAATGGGATAATGTAAATTTTAATTGTTAATCAAACACAATCAATACAATTTCCTAAGCATCAGTACAGATAAGTTAAAAAAATATTTGATTCTTCCATCAATTTACACCCATGTAAAAAAAATGTTTTTAGAGGAAGCACAGATGGATGAAAAGCTGACCATCTTCTTCCCACAGTTACGCTAAATAGCCAACGAGGCAGTGGTCAATTTTTAATGATTGATTTCCTTCAATTTCAAATGCACAATACAGATCAAAATATATTTACACTAAAACCATATATGTATTTATCTTTTTCTGAAAATAGGTGTAATGTATATTTTCACTACTATCCCCCATTATTTCTACTCCCAAAAGCAAATCAAACAACCTTACATAAAACAAATGCATTCTGCCAGTTTTCTGTCTCTTGCTGCCATTCAGCTTCTAATCTTTGCGAAAAATATGGGAGCAGCTA
Source organism: Xenopus petersii (assembly GCA_038501925.1). Lineage (NCBI taxonomy): Eukaryota > Metazoa > Chordata > Amphibia > Anura > Pipidae > Xenopus > Xenopus petersii. The sequence continues at coordinate 102,222,858 of CM076678.1, read as the reverse complement.
GATTATCGTACATGTGTTTGAAAGCCAAAATGTATTTATCTTAGTTAATTGTGCCATGTGCTACATTTAAGAGACCCAGTGGTACTGCCGTTCTTTTGGTAAAGCATGAGAAGGCAGCTGTGATATTGATTATGCAGGAGGACAGTAACTGCATGAGATAAGTTGTTGATTTAAGAATAGAGACTTTGGATGCTGCCTCTTTTGCATTTTTATATCATAGCGGCAAAAGTGTCCGTGTAAGTTTATTTTTCCTCATTTTAAGAATATTTGAAAATACTGGAGCATGACTTACTACATAAGGATATCTTTCTTTCTTTTTAAGTCTTTTTATTGAGATTTGAAGCAGAAAAAAAGACTTTTACATAACAAAAGTAAAATCAAAGCATATGCAATGTAAAATGTAATAAGCAGTTATGCAAACTATATATAACACTGTTTGCTCAAATGTCTTCAAGCTAAAAGTAACAAACAGAAAACATAAGAAAACCTCACATTAAACATAAAACATTAAAGGAGAAGAAAAGGCTTTATTTACTTTGGGTGCCAAAGTAAGGCACCCCCAAGTGATTGTATATACTTACCTGGCACCCCGGTGCTCCTCTCAGCAGAAATCTGCACCGGCCCGGGGTTCTTCCAGCAAGCACCACGGAACAATTGACCTCCTTCTTGTTCTTTCCGTGTGTGGGTGTACATGCGCAGTAGCACGAACAGCCGGTGAAGATGTTGGCTATTTCATTCTACTGTGCATGCGTCTACCCCGGGAAATTTGAAGAAAGAAGAAGGAAGCTGATCTCTCCATGGTGTTCGCTGGAAGAACCCCTGGACTGGTGCAGGTTTCTCCTGATAAGCACCGGCCATGGATTTGAGGTAAGGATATATAATCACTTCGGGGTGCCTAACTTTTGGCACCCTAAATGTAATAAGCCTTTCCTTCTCCTTTAAAGCTCTACTCAGTGTAAGGGAAAATAATTCAGTTGAAATTAGCAAGAATCAGTGTTCTAATGCCTCAGAGAAAAAAATTAGAACCTTCTCAACATACATGGTAATCTTCACAAATTCAGATCTGTGAGCTGTTTAAAGTCTGTAAATGATCTGATAATATTGACTGCAATTTTTATAAGAAATAAAAAAAAATCTAATTAAAACAGATGGTTGGTTGACAATTTTATAACTGCATCTATAGTAGAAGATTTTACACTGATTAGTGTTTGTGCCTTATTTCTTGTGGTTGTTCCCCCGGATGCTCCGTCTCTGGCACCCTGTAAGTATCCAATGTATAATAAAGTATGGGAATCACTCACGACAGCAGGATAACTGCAATTATGCTGTTTATTATGTCACCACACTGTGTGGTGACATAATAAACAGCATAATTGCAGTTATCCTGCTGTCGTGAGTGATTCCCATACTTTATTATACATTGAATTTTATAACTGCCTGCATTTCCTCCCTGAGCACAGATGATGAATATTAGAAAAGGAAAGCAAGTATTAAGAAATGACAATTGTAAACATTATAAACATACAGGATGAACTTTTAAATTCAGACTAAATCAGGAAGATATGGGACATGCTGAGTCAGCAGCTAGAATTAAAAAATAAATTGATTTCTAAGGTTTTTTTTCTATTCAGTCATTATTTTTCCATAGATTTTGTTAGGGTAATTTAAACAGCTATAAATGTTGATTTGTTATTAAGGCTTAGCTCCTGTTTTCAGCATAAAGTCAAGTTTATCTCCAAAGCTTCTGGTGCAATAAATATACTATGTGTGGTCTGTAGTCTTCTTCATTTAATATATATAATGTGTGAGTACAGGTATGGGATCCGTTATCTGGAAACTAGTTATGCAGAAAGCTCCAAATTACAGAAAGGCTGTCTCCCATAGGGGCAAATTAACTTCGCTGATTTACTAACAGTCGCTGGCGTAACTTTGCTAGGGAAGGAGATATACTCTAGGGGTACTTCGCTCCATAGCGCCTTGCGAATGGACGTTACTATGCAAATTAACTAAGATGCGGATTTTACTGAACGTTACCTTTTGCTCCAGACTTGCTTTCGCCACCTCAGACCAGGCGAAGTGCAATAGAGTAAAAAGAGTTGGCATCTTTTTCTTTTTCAAGGTGATAGGCTGAAAAAGAGCGTAACATTTTTTTGGGGTAACTGGCTTCGATAGGCTGAAAAAGAGTGTAACATTTTTTTGGGGTAACTGGCTTCCCCCCTACATTTCCTAACATATGGCACATAAACTATACACTGGGCTCACGTGTAGGGCAATATAACAACTTTTTATTTTATTTTATTAAGGTGCAAGGTACTTGATAGACTTTTTTAAGTCTATCGGAGATGGACCTCCCATATTCAAAGATTTCTGGATAACATGTTTCCAGATGAGGGATCCTACACCTGTAATAATATTGTCAGTTTTATATAAGCATGCCCTTATCATGGAAAGAGGGAAACCAGACCAACAGTCAACATTTTTGAGTCCAGCATTTGCAAATGGTCAAGAACATTTTATTCACTAGTTTAAATTGAAAATATCAATTACCTACGAAACAAAAAACTCCTGTTAAATTTCCACCTACATTATATGCATGTAAACTATAATATGCCTAAAACACAGTTCAGAATACAAAAAAGACATGCCTTATCTCCCACTGTGCTTCCTAAAAAAAAATTATGTAATCGACACTGGTAAAAGAATGTTGCAGTTGCACTATTAACGTCTGGACTGGACGTGGAAAGAAAAGCTGAACGTAAAGGTATAGTTGCGTATGGGAAATGTTTTGTCTAAAAACACTGGTAAAAATATGTAAAAAGAAAATTTAGATCTAGAAGTGAACTCACAAAAATAGTCAATAAAGTGTGTACTTTATCACTGACGAAAGAGGCATGAGGCCTCTAAAACGTCTGATCTTTGTACTCCGCACCAATAAACCATTGGAGGTACTTCGGGTACACCGCATTGAATTAGTTGAGTGCATCTTTCTGGTTCAACTGGTCCAAATTAAGAGAAATATTCCATGAACATCATGGCACACTTTTTAGCTATTCTGCACTAGCAGCCATTATATGGGCATCTCTGGGTGGATATGCTAGTAAATCTGTTCTGCACTTACAGTATACCTGAAGCCAAAAATCAGATATTCATCCAATGCTAACTTCACAGGTAGCCTGTGATAGGCCATGTTTGTCGGCATGCTACAGTAACCCTTAACAGGCTAGTTACTAAACCTGCACTCACCTCTATTACAGCTTTAGAAATGATAAATGGTAAAATGATAAAAACATCATTAAAATAAGCCCCAATAACTTTTGAACACATTCAACCATTTCCACTATGGGAGTTAGTGGATACTAGTTATATAATACTTACCATGCTTGCAGCAAATGTAGGGTATACTATACAGAAGCTACATGCTGCAATATGAAAACATAGGACTAATAAATACATTTATTATTATATAAAACATTTGTGACTGCCTACACTGCTAAAGGAATGGCCAAGAGAAAGTACAGAACAATAAGTGCAAGGTAAATCCAGAAAAACTATGAACGTGTGCTGATCATGAACTTTCCAGGCTTAGCAAAACCTCATCAAAACTTAATAAGAGTTTCTACAAATATCAAAACCTTAGTTGTAGCCAAATCCAATTTCAAATTCAGTATCTTACTTTGCTAGTTCATTCATTTTTTAAAGAAGATATTTTCTTGCTCAAAAGGAATTATCTATATAGCACATAGCATCTCTACAGACTTGATACTAAAGCTGCAGGTACAGCAAGTAATAAAACAGATATGTAACCTGTAACTCTGTTTAACAAACCAGATCTTTACTATTATTATTATTACATTTATTTTAAAGAGCCAACATACTGTATATGCATACATAATAATTGAGGGTCCTGCACACAAGGGCTTTCAATCTATAAGGGTCTGAACAAGTGTGGCAAAAGGTATACAATAATTGTAGTGGTGGGGGAAGTATATGTTGGAGAAATTCTGCTAGTGAGGATATAATGGGTCAGCAAAAGTTTATGAGTTATGGAAAGTGATGAATGCAAAGGAGCTGTTAGTGGTTATTAGGTAAGTGTGTAATCTTAACAAAAGAGGTGAGTCTGAAAAGAACATCTAAAACTCTGTTCGATCTGGGAGTGGAAGTGTGAAGTAATGAATTTCAAAGATAGGGAGTAACTCTGGTGAAGTACTGTTGGTGTGCATGTGAGAGGAAGAATCCCAATAGAAGGGTAAAGTGAGGTACATTGAGTTCAACGAATGAGGCTTGTATTGAACATGCTTTATTTAAATCATGAAAAATCGTTGGTTATTTTTTGAGCAGGGAAATAAAAAAATGGGAAAATGAAGCTGTCACATGTTTGGTCCTTGGGAGGAAGATAATTCAATTACCAGATAATCCCACTGCACAATGGTCTTCTGCTGCTCTGTGCATTGGTAATTTAATTATCCACCTTGCAAATACCAAACATGGAATGGCTTCAGATTTCCCATACACAATTACAAAAAAAAAACAGATTTTATAATCAAAAAGTATATTCAGCACAAGCCCTATTCATTGATGAAAAACAAAGGGTATACCGCCCCTTTATGGGGAGTTCTAGAAAAAAACGAATACCTCATTAAATACAATTAATGCAGTTTCTTTCCTAATATTCAAACATGTTTCCTCCATTCTTTGATATTGTCATTGCTATGATATTTTGCCATGCTGGGTCTGTGATGATAGTGACTCTCCTTCATTATATATCCTCCTGCAACTCTGCACTGTGCAGATAACCCATCATGCAACGACATATTTCATTACATAGTCAACTCTTTATCAGCTTCTCTTGCCATACCCCAGAAGGTTCTACCAGACCTCCGTGCAACAACATATAAAGCTTTACATGTTCTGTCAATGCCTTAAAGGGAGAATTGTAATATTTCTGAGCCTGCTTCACTATAGTACCACATAATTGCTCTGCAGAGATAATGAGATATATACCAACAGTCTCAGGATGCCTACTAGAACTTCTGCTGAAAGAATGGTCAGCACTTGTGAACTCCTAGAAAGTAAAGCTGCAGTTAAAATTTCACAGTAGAAATTGCAGAAGACAATGTGCATAGTCTTTGGTATAAACCATTTGTAAAGTCAATTGTGTAGAGGGTGGAAAAGGCATTCCTGGAGTAATTCTGGTGTGCTACGGTGCATATTCCACAGCATTTTCTTCAATGTTGGCTTTCCAAATTTTAGTCTTACTTCTTATTCACCCTCCTGGTTGTGTTTAGTAGCACTCAATGTGTACTGCAGTGTAATTCCCAATGGCTAATAAAGAATACATACAGACAATTTCAATAACACAAGAAACAAACAGAGCAATAAGTACAGCATATTATGGAGCTGACAAATCGGATCTTCGCAATATACTTTCGTATTATACTTTCACTATCACATTTAGCCTTTTGGGATTTTTAGCATATGAGATCATTTTTTTCTCTTGACACCCGAAAACCACGAAACAATTTGAGTTTTCGCAGGAAAAACCAGCGATAAACCCCAAACATTTTGTACAGGTTAAAGCATCTTCAAATGGTTAAGGGGTCATCTGCCATTGACTTTTACATGAATTTGGCAAGTTTTAGATGGTGTATATTTTCGATTTCAGACTTGTAACAGCTTTGGGGCATAATAAATCACGAAAAAATCTCACCTTAATAAATAACCCCCCCCCTAAATGTCTTTCTTCTTGCTATAACAAAATAAAAAATAAGCTTAATGAACTAGGACAAAAGAAAAATGTTTAACTATTTCATTCATCTTTCACCATATTGATTACTTTAGTAATTCTTTTAACTTTTTGTTAATATAACAACAGGCTCTTGAATTCTGCCCGGTTCTTTGTAAAGACCCCCATTTAGAAGAGTCTATGGTCTTCAATATAATGCGGATCTTTTTCTATTAGTTTTTAAACCTTATGATAATGTCCTGGTATTTTCTATGGGTATCATCCATTCTCAAATTTTGTCAAGTATCATTTCATCTCCTCATTATTCATTAGGCACTCTATTGCCTTAACATATTCTGACCAACCTGATTAGCTTTTTGACAATAAAAAGGAATTGTGCTGTGCAGATACTAATTAAAGAATGGTAAAGTAAACATTAAGATATACAACTAATATCCCAGACACTCATATATAATTCCTGGAAGCCTGAAGGATAATATATAGTACAGGTATCTCAGATATTTATCCTATTGACATACATTTGAAATTAAATTATATATGAGATACAAAGACAGCATTTTAAAAAAATATACACATAATAAATAGCTGACAAGGCATTTAGAAAAACATACCTGTTTCTGCCCAAGTCTGATTTTGACATAATTCTGTGGCAGTCCATTTCTAATTGCATTCAACATTGCCAGAGTGGCTTGGCTTCCAGCAGGGCTTGTGTCAGATAGCTGCTTGCTTTGATTTTGACGAGAAGTAATCTTTTGTGTTGCTGATTGATTTCTCTACAGAAGAGAATAAAACAAGACATCATTTTAATGTGCTGTATTTGAAATGAGATAAATGTTAACGGTACTGTCACTTCAGCAACACACACACACACACACTTGCTTAATAATACATCTCTTGTGTGTTGTTCATGTTTTTTTTGCAGTTTTTGGTGTAATTTGGTATAGAGCCAACTACCGCAGCACTGGGTATAGACCCGCTCCCTGCAAATATGATTGGCAAGTAGTGAGAAAAAACCTGTACGCACACGCATGCACAGGGCAGGGGGGCGGAGACAGTAGCCCCGGTGGAACTTGGGCCCTCCAGTCCGACCCTGCCTTTCTCCCATCTCCTCCTGGAATTCACAGCGCCACCTGAAACTAAATATCTATGACCGGGCTTTTAAAGGGGAAAAACTCAATTTTTTTGAGGAAAAAAACAAGATTTATTATACACCGAAGTCCTAATTCAGAAATACTTCATTTCAAACCTGTTGAGATCCTGTAGAATTAAATGAAAGAATTCCCTTTTCCAATTTGAAGATATCGTGGTCTCCCCTGGGTTTCATCCGATAATCCGAAAACTTGATATATACTATACTACACTAGTTAGTTTTTATTCTGATGGTTACATTTCAGGTAAGCATTATATTGCAACATATTGTGCAGCTCTGTTCCATTACACTTTGCAAGGTATTCTTATTCCTTGGAACTCACAAAGTGGTTTAGCCTCTTTTGGTTGCTGTAGCAACAGCTTATAGCACAAGAGCCATTTAGAAATGTTCATTCAACCGGGCTGTTCTATTCTGTTAGGACAGAAATGCTGATGTAGCAGCAAATCATTTATTACAGGTCAGTACGGGTTTGCCTGTGCTCTCTCTCTTACTAAGTATGCAATGTATTTGCTGACTAGCACCCAAAACACATGGTCTACTTCATGAACCATTGTTAACAATTTACAATAACACTATAGATAATGCACAACACACTTTGATGGCTATTTGAACTTACACACTGTATCAATTTCTGAATGCGTATGTTTGTAGAAGGGGAGTGAGGGTAGTCGATAGCTTTGGGGAAATATCCTGCCATGTGATACTGCTGTCTTTATTACACCAGCCATATATTGTAACTAGAGTAATGAGTATGACATTACAGGCTTTATTTCCCTTTAATTTGACAAACCCACCATGTGCTTGATTGGGTACAACTTAGTGCCAAATCATACTTATTACCATTTCTGTAGTCCTACCTTGCCACTTCTTTTCTGCGTTCTTGAATGTGAAGCACTATGGGGCGATGTTTTCAAAGTATGAGGAAGAAAGGCAGGAAACCCCCAAAAACCCTGCAGGGAGAAGAAGCGGTACATTAAGTATTTCGACTCCTTTTAATTGAATCCTTTTAAAGGGGTTGTTCACTTTTGAGATAACTTTTAGTATATATAGAAAGTGATATTCTGAGACAATTTGCAATTGGTTTTCTATTTTTATTATTTGTGGTTTTTAGTTATTTATATATGAATTGGAGAGGGCCAGAATAGAAAGATGAGTAATAAAAAGTAGCAATAACAATAAATTTGTAGCCTTACAGAGCATTTGTTTTTTAGATGGGGGAAAGTGACTCCCTTTTGAAAGCTGTAAAAAGTAAAAGAAGAAAGCAAATAATTAAAAACCTATAAAAAATAAATAGTGAAGACAAACTGAAAAGTTGGTCAGAATTAGCCACTCTATAACATCACGGTTGAACTGGGGGGCCGGGGCCCACCGATGTGGGCTCATACCTGTTTTTTGCTGCAATTGGGCCAGAGTGGGAGATCGGGAGCAGTAAAAACAGACTGGGGCAAGCAGCAGGTCTGGGCCAGCAGGGCCCAGTTCCAAGTCTTTATAACATACTAAAAGTTAAATTAAAGTTGAACCACCCCTTTAACATAATGCTATCTATTATCAAGACACTTGGGGGGTTATTTATCAAGGTCCGAATTTATCTCAATATCGTCTGCTACAAACTCCAATCTAAGCAGCACGGGTTTTTGACGCTTATTTATTATTAAATTTTCCCGAAATTACCTTTGCGGGAAAAGCTCAGATTTTCACACATTTTCCATCAATTTTCCCCGCAAACTCCGAGTTTTCACCCAAAAGCTCCGAAAACATAGTGAAATTGCCGAAACCCCCAACACAACCAAAAATCAATGGGACTGTTACCACTGACTTTTATGCAACCTCGACAGGTTTCGAGATGCCGTGTTTTTATATTTAGGCTTTTTAGCCTTCGGGGTTTAATAAATTCTGAAAAATTTGTGATTTTTTTAAAAGCCTATTATAGCACAAATAATCACAATTTTTTTGGGATTTCGGGGAGTTTCGGGTATTCGGAGTTTAGTAAATAACCCCCATACAGTACACAAATAAATTACAGTATCAAAACTATGAATGTTATGGGAAAGCGAGATATGTTTATTAGAAGGAAATCTTGAATGATCTTCTAAATCATCCAAAAATAAATACAAAGTGCAGTAATATTTTGCAGTAGTGCAGTGTGACTTGCTTTTTTCATGAAGTTTCCATAGATCACCAACCTGCTATATAAAGATTCTTGCTGTACTATCCCTCTGGAGCACTCATCAATTTATTATATTGTAATCAGCTGAGAAGGCAAAATGCATCATCACAGGTCAACATCATCACACTAATAAAAATAAATTGCCTTCCTCAGGACATTCTTATAGCCACAGGAGGCTTTCTTGGTCTTAAAGTTTATGGCACACATCATGTTATCTCCACCAGAGTAAAAACAATCAAGTGTGAATTTTCTGGCAGAAATACACTCAGTGTGTGCAGTGTTAGACAGACAGATTACAGTCCTGTCAATGCATACACATATGGAGCAATGAGGGGCATATTTAAATATTTTGTCTGCATACATAGGCGGTGTGAAACTGACAGGAGTGAAATCTCACAGTCATTGATTGCATATCAATTTATATTGTAGCTAGTCTTGAATGTGAATCTCCTCTGTGAAGAGCAGAGTAGAACCAACAAGAGCAGACATATTTCAAGAATGAGAATCTGATTTCCCTTGAGAATGGACTGTGTTCAGAAACGTTGGGGCTTTTCATTCTTGTAACGTGTCTGTTTTTGCTGGTTCTGCTTTCTTTCTTTAAAGGTATCCCTTTTGTATGTTTATTTATTCCATAATTGTTCTATTGATGGCTATTTTATCTTGTCAGTTACATAACAAAAGCTTTATGAAGATACTATACCTATGCCTTTCATAACTTATATGTTAATATGGTGTGCCTGGAGTAAATGATTGTGTATATAGTATTATTGCGGGTAACATTATTTAGTTTGTAGAAATAGCTTTCCAATGCACCCATTCTCTATAATATTTGTATGCCATGAACTTAAGTGGAGTTCCCTGCTTACAGCATTTTTCATTTATTATTAATTCCCTTTTGTGTATAGTTCTCTAAACAAAAATTACATTAATTGCACGTTACAACAAACTACAGATTTAAATAAAAGAATTGCAAATACAAACTAGATTTAATTGCTTACCTGTCTCTGAGAGGTATTTTCCTTTCCTGAAAGAGGAAATATTCTCACCATTCCAGACTTTAATTCTCGTACTCCCACTTTTGAGATGTTTTTGGTACTTTCATAACGTGTACATTTCTCTCTGCCTGAATTACAAATTAAGTCACATCTTGGCTCCTTTTGTTCAAACTCTCTGCCTTTACTAGTCAAAGTATCATTGACCAGTAATTTGTTTTCTTCAGAAAGCTTGGTAACATATGTATGAATATTGCCATCAGCGCTTGTCTGGATCATAATATCAGGTGGTGTTGGGTAGTCTGTCTCTTCTGCTACTTCTTTTTCCCCATTATCATTATTATGGATAATACATAAAGGAGAAATGAAGGCTTCAATAGTTTTCTCATTGGCCTCTCTATATCTTTTATTCTTAGTGTTACAATCATTATACACTTTATATCTGTTGGATGAATTGTTCTTCAATATATATATTAACTTCCTTATTCTCTTGCTGTTTTCCGCAGCTATGACACTTTCGTTACCAACTGAGGTACATTTTAATGTAGGAAGTCTTGGCGATGCAGTCAATATTTTAGGCTTGTTCTCAGATTGCTTAGTGGTGTTTTTTAGTAAAGGAATGCCTAATATGCTGTGTTTGGGTTGTGGGCAGTTATTCATCTTCTGTTTATATTCTGACAACTTGACATCTAATGCAGATGATATTGTAATGTTGCCACTGTTGAGATATTTACATTTCCATTGAGTTGGGCACAAAGTGAAGGCTTTATCTGGGAAGGCATGCACAAAATATTAAAAGAAAATGTCATATTGGAAGAAAAGCCACAACTCCATGCATAGGTGAACCTTGATTTCCAGCTAAAAGAACATATTAGCTATTTGCATTAACATATAAACCACTGCTATGTTTGAGACATTTACATTGTAATAATAGTTTTTTTTGTATTTACCAAATGAATAATTCAGCCCAAAATAATTCCTTCTTGTTGCAGGGTTGCTAACATGTTAAATTGTAACTTTGTATTGATCTGCAAGGTGTAAAATGTTGGTCTCTTAATGTATACTGCTATTATTGCTAAAAAGAACATTACATTAATTAAGGGGCATATTTATCAAGGGTTGAATTTCGAATTGAAAAAACTTTTTTTTTGGTCGAATAGGTCAGTTTTTGATCGAATATGTCCGTATTCAGCCAAATTCAAATGGTACAAATTGGAGGAATGGTGCATTCGATCGAATTCTATTCAAAGTTTTTCCCAAAAAACTAAGATTTTTTTCAAAGTCCACCAATTGACTCCAAGTAGGTTCTAGGAGGTCCCCCATAGGCTAAAACAGCAATCCGGCAGGTTTTAGATGACGAATAGTTGAAGTCGAATTTTTAAAAAGACAGTACATTCGATATTCAAATTTTTTAATTTTTTTCAAATTCGAATCGAATTTGGACTATTCCCTAGTCGAAGTACACAAAAAAAGCTTGAAATTCGAATTTTTTTCATTCGAAAATTTACCTCGACCTTTGATAAATCTGCCCCTAACTGTCAGGTTAAAAGACAGCATTTACTGCATACTTGTTTCTTGTTTAATAAAAATAGGGACTCCAAAGTCTATATACCAGGCAAACGTCTATCATTTTTAGTACGATGTGACCACTTGGGAATACTAATGCATTGGACTATTAGGATTATGTATCATTTACCCTTATGCTCATCATTTTTTATTTTCAACATATTTTCTAAAGTTAAAATATCCCACAAATGTAACACTTTGGGAAGTTCTAATAAACAAAAACTAAAAAACAGGTGCCAAAAAGCCAATGTGGGCAGTACCTCAATGAATAGAATTGCGTTAAAGCAAAAAATAGTTACAGGGGGAGGATATACTCACAGTTCACACCAGTCCATAGGTGCATATCCATGAGAAAAAACATCAATTGTGAGTCCCTCCAAAAATCAGTCAAGGATAGTAAAAAATACAAAGTATTTAAGCCTATGAGTAAGTGCCCCAACAGGCACAAAACGCATTAGGCTGCTGTCTACTAAGTCCTAATAAATACTTTGTATTTTTTACTATCCTTGACTGATTTTTGGAGGGACTCACAACTGATGTTTTTTCTCAAGTTTTAATAAACAGTAAGGGGATATTTCACATATAAATGATTTTTATTACGATGCAGTTTATGCAATTGTTCTATATATTTTATCTGGTCTTCTTTATGTGAGGTCTACTTTATTGTATTTGTCAGTGCTCTGCGACCAACATGATTTGAACACGAACGTACAATGCATTTAAAAGGATGCCGAGGCCAACACTTCCTTGTTTTTGCCTTAAAAAATTGATCTGTTTCCTGATCTTTGGCCTGTTTACCAACTACTGATTTCAGCTGCCTGTCCTGACTTTGGCCTGTCTTCTAAACAGATCCTGTTTCCTGACTGAGGAGGGATTCTCATCAGGGCTCATCAGAATGCTGCTACCACTGATTTTATTAGCATATATGGGCAACAACTATTTTGACTACTTTGGCTTGCCAGAGACTGTATTGTCTTGGTCTGATTTGTCATGCTTTCTTTATTAACTTACATAGCCTTTTATACTGTGTTATAATGCCATAAAAAGCTAATAGTAATTAGGCAGCCCATGATTGTGGTCTGACATTACTGAGGCATGATCAACCAGTTAGGTTTGGTAAATTAAATCCATCTTAGCAGGGTACAATCATCAAGGAAATCTGTTGTGAGTTTCCATACTTAGTAATTCATCCCGAAAAATAATCTATGATTGCTCTAGTTCATATATGTTAGTGTATAGATAGATCTGTAAAAGTGTGTGTGTGTGTCTGTGACTTGTATGGATTCAAGCTAGCCTTGGTCACTAGTACCCTGGCCTTGAGGCAGAGCCACCTTCTTCTTCTAAGAGTAGTTCTTTGTTTTTCTGTGCTGTGAAGAGATATCTCTATGCATAGGCAGTGCTTGAATTGGGGCGGGATGGGGAGGGATGGCATGCCGTTACTTTTTTAAAATGACCGTTCTCCATCCCGCCAGGCGGGATGGAGCGATTGTTAATACCGGAGCTATCTCTTTTTTTTGTTTTGGCGCTGTTTTTGAAGACAGGTGGATCTGTCCAATTATATGAGACGCGCCAAATCTTTGACACCCTATTGGCTGGGCGGGCCCTAAATGGTAATAAATAGCTGCGCACTGCAGACGCGCCAGATACGCAGCGTGAGGAGGGTGTGGAGTGGTGCTGCCGGAGTGTGAGGGCTGGGCCTGGCTGATTATGTAAGTAAATGGTTTACTATACTGCGCTGCGGTCCACTCTGCTGAGTCAAGGGTAGGGGGTTTTTGGCCAAATCACGACCTGGCTGGCAAATTTTATAGCGCTAAACTGCTAATTGCCGGGCCCCGCACCGGGCCCCGCGCTACCCGACCCTCCGCATCTGGTCACCAGCCCATTAATTTCTTTTTCCCAGCCCTTACTGGCTGGGCCTGGCTGACATGTTTTGCTGCCGTGGCCGCCGTAGGCACACTACGAAAGCGTTACGGACGGTACGGAACAGATTGTTGGTGGCCCAGTGCAGAGGGTGAGGTGTTAAGGTGTAACAAGAATCTTTTCACGGTGTGTGGGGTTTGTTGCGGGTGATGGGTCCCACGTCCCATGAGCTGCGCAGAGCCTAGTCTACTCTGTTCACAATAGGTACATTCGGACAGGGGGGGCAAGTGGGCAACAATGGTGCACGGCACCTCTGTGTCCCACTGTGCAGCACACCCTTTGCCCTGCTGTTGCCATTCTATTTACTTCCCCTGCCTCCTGCTGATTTTTAGGACATCTTTATTCTTGCATGCATGCACGTGGCAACTCCTGATTATTATGTAATTTTGATGCAAAGCAGCAAAGGCATATAAAAATGTCCAGGGACCTAAAAAACATTTCCATTGCAATTTATTATTTATTTTTTATTTTGTGGATTTTTTATTCTTAAATTATTTGCTTTTTTATTCAGCTGTCCAGTTTGCAGTTTCAGCCACCTGGTTGCTAGGTTCCAAGTTACCCTAGCAACCATGCATTGATTTGAATTTTAACACAGATACCTGGCTACAAGAGTGTTTAAATTGTATTTTTTAATGTGCCAATTAATTTGAAACCCATAAATATGGGAGTTTAATTTTAGTATGATTTAGAGCGATATTCTGAGACAATTGTTTTTTAATTTTTTATTTGTGGTTTTTGAGTTATTTTGCTTTTTTATTCAGCAGCTTGCAATTTCTACAATCTGTTTGCTAGGATACAATTACCCTAGCAACGATGCATTGATTTGAATTGAGTGTGGATTGTTTTTATTTCCTTATAATGAATTAATTCTTATATCTAGAAAATCAATTTATGTATTGCACCGCACTTTTTAAATAGGTCCTTATCTGACCTATGAAATATTAATTAAATTAAATTCATTAATTCTGTGAATGCACTTTATTCATTGCTACTTTTAAGTAGCACGTTATATTGATTGTGGATCCTATTAATTGCACCTGAGTGAGTCTAATTATGAACTTGGATTGGAATGAATTTAAATATTAGCGATTAGCTTGATAACATTCATTTGATATATGCACTAAATAGCACTTTATATTTAATTGCTCTGGGAATTGATGGGTCCTGTTTAAAATATTTATGTATGAAATAATTGGGCTGCACTGCACTTTTAAGTCTGTGATAACAGGGAACTTCAGTTTGCCCTTCTTTTGCACCGATGTACAATTCGGATTCCCTTCATGTCCCCTATGCACAGTCTCTGCTGCTGTGACTCCGACCTCCCCTTTTGTGTGACAGTCTGTGATGGGGAAAATGAAGAGATTTAGAGGTTGGTTGGGGCATCTGAGAGCTGCTTGTCCCAGTGCTGTAGTGGGATCTGGTGCTCTGCCAAACACAACTGCTCCTCTGTCAGGATAAGCCCAGGATCGATCCCTGGTTTTCTGGGTTCTGGACACGGCACCTTGCCAGATGAGCCACCAGGGGCTCTTGGGACTCTTCATGAACTCTTGTTACCTATGTTATCTGCCTGTTCACAGTTTGTTCTTCTGTTCCTCCCTATTCTCCACCCACCTCATTTACCCTCATGTGTTCCCCATTCCCAATTACCTGCCCTTTATTAACCCCGCCCTGAGCTTTGCTCAGGGCTGAGTCATAAATGTTTCTGTGCTGTATCCTGGATCCTGTACCCTAAATGCTTTGGACTTTGAGTACCTTGTTCCTGAAATCCTTGTTCCTGTGTGAGTACCCCGTTACCTCTTATCCCGTGGAACCCCTGTTTTGACTTTGGCCTGACCCTATCTTCACCTTGCCCTTCTTGCCTTGTTTACCCTTTTGTTGCTATTAAATCATCATTTCAACCCTGCCCATGCCTCCTACCATCTTTGGCTACACCCCAGGGCTTCCCCCATATCCGCTCCCCAGGGAGTGGCTCTCCTCGATCACCCTGGTTCCCAGCGGTGATCATTACAGTATGACTCAGCCAAACAGGAAGCCCTTGGAAAAGCCCTCCACGCATTCCTTTACCGGTGTGGAACTACAACTCCCTTGGGGTGGGGAGAATGAGGCTAAAATCAGCTCCCATTTCTCTGATGATGTTTGGCAGGACTTTGTATCTGACGATGACTGGGAGGATTCTGTCTTTGATGAGGATTGGGAGGATTTAGACTTGGAGGTAGCTGAACTTCAAACTGCTATCAGGCCTGTGTCTGTTAAATCGCTTCCAGTCCTTTGGCCCTTGTCTCCCCCACAACCTTCTATTCCCGGGCCTGCTACCCCTCAACAACTGCTTCCCCAGCAGCGTCGGCTGCCCACTGTTCCTGAGGGGGTTTCCCAGCAGCCTCAGCTGCCCGAGGCTCCAACTAAGCTTCCCCATCGACTGGCTCCCCAGAGTCTGCCTCCTGTACTTGTGCCGGCTTATGTGACCCTAGAAGAGGGGCTTCTGCCTTGTCCTGTGCCTCCAGTAGTGGGGCTTCTGTCTTGTTCTGTGCCTCCAAAAATGGGTTTTCTGCCGTGCCTTGTACCCCCAAGAGAGGAGGCTTCGCAGCAGCATCGGCTGCCCACGGCTCCTGAGGTTTCCCAGCAGCCTCGGCTAACCAAATGTCCAGCTAGACCTTCCCGGCGACTGGCTCCCAACTGGCTGTCTGCTGTGCCGGCTTCCCAGCCTGTCCTGTCTGCTGTGCCAGCTTCCCAGCCTGTCCTGTCTGCTGTGCCGGCTTCCCAGCCTGTCCTGTCTGCTCTCCCGGCTTCCCAGCCTGTCCTGTCTGCTGTGCCGGCTTCCCAGCTTGTCCTGTCTCCAGTGCCGGTCCCCCAGCAGCTGCCTCCTGTTCCAGTGCCGGTCCCCCAGCAGCTGCCTCCTGTTCCAGTGCCGGTCCCCCAGCAGCTGCCTCCTGTTCCAGTGCCGGTCCCCCAGCAGCTGCCTCCTGTTCCAGTGCCGGTCCCCCAGCAGCTGCCTCCTGTTCCAGTGCCGGTCCCCCAGCAGCTGCCTCCTGTTCCAGTGCCGGTCCCCCAGCAGCTGCCTCCTGTTCCAGTGCCGGTCCCCCAGCAGCTGCCTCCTGTTCCAGTGCCGGTCCCCCAGCAGCTGCCTCCTGTTCCAGTGCCGGTCCCCCAGCAGCTGCCTCCTGTTCCAGTGCCGGTCCCCCAGCAGCTGCCTCCTGTTCCAGTGCCGGTCCCCCAGCAGCTGCCTCCTGTTCCAGTGCCGGTCCCCCAGCAGCTGCCTCCTGTTCCAGTGCCGGTCCCCCAGCAGCTGCCTCCTGTTCCAGTGCCGGTCCCCCAGCAGCTGCCTCCTGTTCCAGTGCCGGCTCCCCGAAAGCTGCCTCCTGTTCCAGTGCCGGCTCCCCGAAAGCTGCCTCCTGCTCCAGTGCCGGCTCCCCGAAAGCTGCCTCCTGCTCCAGTGCCGGCTCCCCGAAAGCTGCCTCCTGCTCCAGTGCCGGCTCCCCGAAAGCCGCTTCCAGCCTGTGTGCCTGCAGCCCAGCCGCTTCCAGCCTGTGTGCCTGCAGCCCAGCCGCTTCCAGCCTGTGTGCCTGCAGCCCAGCCGCTTCCAGCCTGTGTGCCTGCAGCCCAGCCGCTTCCAGCCTGTGTGCCTGCAGCCCAGCCGCTTCCAGCCTGTGTGCCTGCAGCCCAGCCGCTTCCAGCCTGTGTGCCTGCAGCCCAGCCGCTTCCAGCCTGTGTGCCTGCAGCCCAGCCGCTTCCAGCCTGTGTGCCTGCAGCCCAGCCGCTTCCAGCCTGTGTGCCTGCAGCCCAGCCGCTTCCAGCCTGTGTGCCTGCAGCCCAGCCGCTTCCAGCCTGTGTGCCTGCAGCCCAGCCGCTTCCAGCCTGTGTGCCTGCAGCCCAGCCGCTTCCAGCCTGTGTGCCTGCAGCCCAGCCGCTTCCAGCCTGTGTGCCTGCAGCCCAGCCGCTTCCAGCCTGTGTGCCTGCAGCCCAGCCGCTTCCAGCCTGTGTGCCTGCAGCCCAGCCGCTTCCAGCCTGTGTGCCTGCAGCCCAGCCGCTTCCAGCCTGTGTGCCTGCAGCCCAGCCGCTTCCAGCCTGTGTGCCTGCAGCCCAGCCGCTTCCAGCCTGTGTGCCTGCAGCCCAGCCGCTTCCAGCCTGTGTGCCTGCAGCCCAGCCGCTTCCAGCCTGTGTGCCAGTGGTCCCGTCTGCAGTTCCTGTGCCAGTGGTCCCGTCTGCAGTTCCTGTGCCAGTGGTCCCGTCTGCAGTTCCTGTGCCAGTGGTCCCGTCTGCAGTTCCTGTGCCAGTGGTTCCGTCTGCAGTTCCTGTGCCAGTGGTCCCGTCTGCAGTTCCTGTGCCAGTGGTCCCGTCTGCAGTTCCTGTGCCAGTGGTTCCGTCTGCAGTTCCTGTGCCAGTGGTTCCGTCTGCAGTTCCTGTGCCAGTGGTCCCGTCTGCAGTTCCTGTGCCAGTGGTCCCGTCTGCAGCAGCCTTTTCGGTCCCAGACGTGGCTCCAGGTGGTCCTCCGGTCCCAGACGTGGCTCCAGGTGGTCCTCCGGTCCCAGACGTGGCTCCAGGTGGTCCTCCGGTCCCAGACGTGGCTCCAGGTGGTCCTCCGGTCCCAAACGTGGCTCCAGGTGGTCCTCCGGTCCCAGACGTGGCTCCAGGTGGTCCTCCGGTCCCAGACGTGGCTCCAGGTGGTCCTCCGGTCCCAGACGTGGCTCCAGGTGGTCCTCCGGTCCCAGACGTGGCTCCAGGTGGTCCTCCGGTCCCAGACGTGGCTCCGGTCCCAGACGTGTCTCCGGTCCCAGACGTGTCTCCAGCCTTTGACCCTGGCGGCTCTCCAGCCTTTGACCCTGGCGGCTCTCCAGCCTTTGACCCTGGCGGCTCTCCAGCCTTTGACCCTGGCGGCTCTCCAGCCTTTGACCCTGGCGGCTCTCCAGCCTTTGACCCTGGCGGCTCTCCAGCCTTTGACCCTGGCGGCTCTCCAGCCTTTGACCCTGGCGGCTCTCCAGCCTTTGACCCTGGCGGCTCTCCAGCCTTTGACCCTGGCGGCTCTCCAGCCTTTGACCCTGGCGGCTCTCCAGCCTTTGACCCTGGCGGCTCTCCAGCCTTTGACCCTGGCGGCTCTCCAGCCTTGGATCCTGATGGTCCTTCAGTCCCCATCTCCAGTCATTGGACTAAAAAGGATGGGGGTCTTTCGTTTGGGTCGCCCAGAGGTCGACCATTAAGGGGGGGGTACTGTCAGGATAAGCCCAGGATCGATCCCTGGTTTCCTGGGTTCTGGACACGGCACCTTGCCAGATGAGCCACCAGGGGCTCTTGGGACTCTTCATGAACTCTTGTTACCTATGTTATCTGCCTGTTCACAGTTTGTTCTTCTGTTCCTCCCTATTCTCCACCCACCTCATTTACCCTCATGTGTTCCCCATTCCCAATTACCTGCCCTTTATTAACCCCGCCCTGAGCTTTGCTCAGGGCTGAGTCATAAATGTTTCTGTGCTGTATCCTGGATCCTGTACCCTAAATGCTTTGGACTTTGAGTACCTTGTTCCTGAAATCCTTGTTCCTGTGTGAGTACCCCGTTACCTCTTATCCCGTGGAACCCCTGTTTTGACTTTGGCCTGACCCTATCTTCACCTTGCCCTTCTTGCCTTGTTTACCCTTTTGTTGCTATTAAATCATCATTTCAACCCTGCCCATGCCTCCTACCATCTTTGGCTACACCCCAGGGCTTCCCCCATATCCGCTCCCCAGGGAGTGGCTCTCCTCGATCACCCTGGTTCCCAGCGGTGATCATTACATCCTCTCAGTGACACAGTGTAATTTACTAATACTGTTGTTAGTGCCAATGCTTGTCTAGTTACGATTGCAAACCCTCAAGCCCCTTTATCTATCACTATCTCTCTTTCTATCTATCATCTAATAATCCTCTTTCCATCTGTCATCTCTCTCTTTATCTGTCTCTTTATCTATAATCTATTATCTTTAATCTATCATTCATCTCTATTATCTATCTATCTATTTATCTGTCTATTATCTATCATTTATCATCTTTCTATCTGTCTATTATCTATCTATCTATCTATTTCTATCTATCTAGTATCTATCTATCTATCTATCTGTCTGTTATCTATCTGTCTATTTATCAAATCTATCTATCATCTTTCTTTCTATCAATTTATCTGTCTATTATCTATCTTATCTATCATCTCTTTCTATCTGTCTGTTATCTATCTATTTCTATCTAGCATCTATCTATTTATCTATCTAGTATCAATCTATCTGTATCTATCTAGTATCTCTCAACTATTTATCTATCTAGTATCATCTATCTCTTTCTATCTATAGATAGATATCTAGTATAGATCCTAAATATCTAAAGATAGAAAGAAATAGATCATAAACATACTAGATAGATAAATAGTTGAGAGATACTAGATAGATACAGATAGATACTAGATAGATAAATAGACATTCAAATGATTCTTGTACAAATATTTGTAATCATATTTCTGAAGTTATGAGACATAAATTGGTATGTTATATTATAGATAATGATGAGAAAATAGGATTCATGATTGATGAATCAACCACAATATCCAAACATACAGCATTAGTAATATGTATACGTTTCAAAGTTCCTAATTCTATAGAAACTACTAGTATGTTTTTTGATATTATTCAGTTAGAAAACACTACAGCAGTTTCCATACTGGAAACTTTACTTGGCATTCTTTACAAGCATGGTTTTACCGAAAACTTTTTGATGAGGAACTGGTTATCATTTGCCTGTAATGGCGCCTCTAATATGCTTGGTAAGCATGCATGTGTAGCAAAGCTCCTCACTGACAAATTTCCAGATATAATTGTGTGGCACTGTAGTAACCATAGGTTGGAACTAGCTGTACATGATGTTACACAAATGACATCCATATGTCATATGAAAATTTTTTTGACAAGCTGTATGCAGTTTACAATACATCTCCAAAAACAAGAAATTGAAAATATTGCACACCAATTAAGCAGTAGGGTGTATCTTAGGCACACGGTGGATTTCCCCAAGTGCATGTTCTGAGGGCAGTATTAAAAAAATATGAAGCACTTTACCAGCATTTTAATCCTTATAGAATTCTTTGTCTAAACCATAATATCAGGCATTGTGGCTGTTTTTTTACTCGCAGTCTAAAGGTTCATTTTAATTTAAGATTTCTAATACAGGTTTTAGACTGAAGAATTGTAACGGAGGGCAGTATGGAACAAATATGAAGCACTTACCAGCATTTGAATCAAGCATCACAGGATGCAAAATGCTCTGGTAATGAAAAAGCACAATACATGGGGCTTAAAAAGAAATTAAGAGAAACCAACTTTGTCGTGAACATAGGACTTATGTTTGATGCCTTAATAGAACTTGAACATCTTTCACTCAAATTGCAGGAGAGAACAGTAACACTTGACTTGAGGAAGCCCACCGTTAAATTTCTTTAAAATTCCATGTGTTCTAATCTATGGCTCATAACTATTCTGGGGAATACTATGCAGAATCAGAAAATGCTGTAAAAAAATATGACATTCAAAGGTATTTCTTTAGAAAATGGCAAAATGCCAGTCATTAACAAAAAAAAAGATTTTTTTCTTAAATTGAGTGAAAATGTTAGCAATTGCATGCTTACAACCAGGGCTTCTCATACTTCTGCAAATGCAAAAAGTTTCCTTATAGAATTCTGTCTAAACCCTGTATCTTATAATATCAGGCATTGTGGCTGTTACATTTTTGGACTATCTGTCTAAAGGTTCATTTTAATTTAAGATTTCTAATACAGGTTTTAGACTAGTGTGTTCATTTAGGTTTCCTTATTATAGAACTCCTTATGACTACACCCTGTATCGTCTAATATCAGGCATTGTGGTTAAAGTTTATGGACTCTCAGTCTAATGATTTATTTTAATTTACGATTTCAAATACAATTCCTCAAGGCGAAAACCTGTATCTTCTAATATCAAACATTGTGGCTAAAGTTTGTAGACTCTAAATTTATCTAAATGTAGCTCATTTAAGGGGGCCACATGGTACATAACTGTTCAGTGAGTTTGCAATTGATCCTCGGCATTCAGCTTAGATTCAAAAGCAAGTTATGTCCCATGTGCCTCCCCTTCAAGTCACTGGTTACTACCTGGTAACCAATCAGTGGAAACCAAGAGCTGGAAAGCAGGAAGAAGTGTTCTGGCTATTAGACATTGAATCACTCCAGCCTTTATACATTACATTTATGACTATTGAAAACATTTTTTTATTTTACACAACCCAGTTTTAATTTTTACACTGAACTATTCGTTTTTGTCTTAATTATCTATGTATATGTAATGATACATATAGAGCTGCAGCAAAATTACTTTTTATTAAAGTAAAACGCAAAAAAAATTTCTGTTTCCAGTGTGTTTATTCTAAAAAATAAGATTTCTTTACAACTGTAGACAGTTTACAATTAAAAACATCCTTGCAGACTGTAGCTAAAGGGTCATACTTTTGTTTAGTCATAAAACAGAATAGTGGATTCTATATTTCTTGCAATATTTTTTAAATTTTTTTTAAATAAACTTGGAAATGGCAAAAAACTATTGGTGGGTGAGGCTTACTAAAAGGGGCATGGCCAATAATTGTGGGCGTGGCTTAAAATGTTTTGCCGTGCTGCGCGCTGGAACATTTACCATCCCTCCACCTTTTACAACCCAATTCAAGCACTGTGCATAGGCGGAGGGTGACTTTTGAGTTTGGAAAGGCTAATTAAAGATCGTCTATCACCAAAAAATTGTTTCACCTACTGGAGGTGCAGGCTTACAGTGCCTTCAGTGCAGATGGGGGAAACAATACCTTTTTTTTAAGAAAAGTCCCCTATAGAGTGCTATAGTCACCTCACTCATTAAGAAAATGTGTGTGCCCCAATGAGGCCTTCCATACCAGGAGGTCCCTCCCAGTGAACAAGCCATAGTACTTGAAAGGTGTATTTTTTTTTAAAAGAGAACTGAACCCTAACACTAAATATGGCTAAAAATGGCATATTTTATATGCTGAACTTATGCAAACAGCCTAAAGGTTCAGCATTTCTATAGCAATAATAATTCAACTTTGTCACAGGAACTCCCTATCTTGTATTTTGTTAAGAGAGTCTTTTACACGCACATGCTCAGTGAACTTTGAGCAGCTGTTTAGAAGCTAAGCTTAGGGGTTGTCACAAATCAAAAAATATGTAAACCCGGTAGCTGATATTACAAAGCTGATGAATAAATTATGATGCTAATTGTGCTGGTTTCTGTGCTGTTATGTACCAATAATCTGAATTACGTACTAATCAGCCATATATATATATATATACATATATATATATATATAAATACATACCTCCCAACATTTTGGAAGTAAAAAAAGGGACCAAAAAAAATGTTTTCCGCACGTAGCGCAGCAATTTTTTTGACCACACCCCTTTCTGTGGCCACACCCCCTAATTACCATGTTTGTTTTACAAAATTTGGCAGGTTATGAAAGTTTGAAAATATTTCTCCTTATCTAAACTGTGTTTTTGTGTCTCAAAATTGTTACAAAGTATCTTATTTGCACCTGTTAGTTGTTCTGGCCTCTCTGCTAAAAGCCAATTAAGTGAGAAACTTTGTTTCTTTTTCTGGCTGTTCAGTGCAGAGAAAAGAGAGACTTTCCAGTACAAATGAGGGACTGCGGGTTGAGCTGTCAAAAGAGGGACTGTCCCTCCGAAAAAGGGACAGTTGGGAGGTATGTAAATATATATATACTCCCCCAAACTCCCAGCACTCACGATAAATATACTTTCATTGCCTGGGTGCATGCATCAAGATACTTCATACGATCCTCTCCAGAAGAAGCCGCACAACTCAGGACTTATTGCAAAATAATAAATTTATTAAACACACTAACGTTTCGGCAGCAACATCCGCCTATTATAAATATTTATAATATATTGTGTGTCTTTCCCTAAGCCAAAAGCATGTGCAATGAATAAACAAAGGTGACGGGGAACTGGGGCATCTTTGAAGACACAGATCTCCACTAAAGGGCTGTGGTTCCCTTGGGCTGGTACAGAAGCCCAAAACATAATGTACAACATTTCTGGCCAACATCTATAGTTAAGCTTTAGTTCTCCTTTAAAACAAATAGTATTGTGTGCCCCATCTGGCACACAATTGTGAATTTAGTGGAAGTCTTCACCTCATAAAATATATTTCCCCAAAATGTAAGGTCATGTGATTAAATGGAACAGATACAGATAGACAGATACAGAGGCGAGTCTGCTCTATTTCACCTCACTGTCCTCCTCCCTGTACTCTAGTTTTGTCCCCAGGATTCCATGTGAGAAGCACACCTTGGCATGTCAGCCAGGGCAGGAAGGGGTAAAACTGCAGCAAGCTGAATCAGATTAAATACATATTTCTAACCATCGGATAAAGGGAGCTACAAATACATGTTATACACAATACACAAATAATTGTTCCCTTCTTATTGCCGAATTCTCTGAATGTATATGAAATATTTCAGTGATATAATAAATAAATATAAATATATATGTAACGCTTTCTTGGCCTATTCTGCCAATTAGGAGTTAAGGGTGACCAGCTAGGTAGTGAGCATGGGTTACATTGCGAATCCTCACCCAGGGCAGAGCCTTCGCCAAATGGAAGCTTCCCCTTTAAACTGTAGTTGAACTACAACTTACAGGCATATAAGTACAAAAATAGAATAATGGACGCCAGGAGGTTCTTTAAAAAGGTAAAACAGGAGCAGATTTATTATGCCAAAGGCAAATGACCACAGGTTTACTTACAATAGTTCGGAGGACACAGCAGGTGGAATCACTTTGGACAGTAAGGGTTCACAGTCAAACAGATGCGACTCCCAAAGGATATTGCAGATAGGTGTACATCAAATCCCAGTTCAACCGACGTTGCACAGTAGATCGGGATCTATCAGGTAGGGTTCAGGTAGTCCTTTGCTCACCTACTGCCCTATCAACTGAGGTCCCTGCTCTAAAGGCAAACAGGCCTTGTGGGAAGCTACTTCCTCCTACAATCCTTGTTGGAGCGACAGCTGCTCTTTCTGCTACACCTCTCTGTCTTTCTCTCCTAGAGAGACTATAACAATATCTTACTATGCTAGCTGGTTCTCGTTCACGGGGTTTACCTGGTCCCCGACTTAGCACTAAAGGTGTCAGGTCCCTTTAGGGTAAAGGCTTACTGGGGCCTATGGTGATCCCAGGCTCAATGGAGATTCACCTAGCAGCAGCACCAGGAGCCAAAGAGGAAGAGGACACTCCCTGCACAACACTATATAGCAGTGTGGCAGGGGAGTGTCATTACACTCTTTGTCCAATAGGTGTGGATGTTACACTTTGCCAGTTACAAGGGCTTGGCCCAATAACAGGGGAAAAGAGAACTAATACAAAAAGGTAGGGGATTAACTCTATAGGGATAGGATATCCTATAGGTCCCTACATATATGAGCAACTGGCAACCTGGTTTGTGGAATAAATACATATTTATAACTACTTGGGATCTTTTTAACTCACTGTAGTCCTGTAGATGCTGCACATGGCTAAACCTGAGCTTCCATTTAACATACAGCGCTTCTTCCAGGGAGATCAGCTCTGAGCTGTGCAGGTCCCGCCCACTCCCCTTCCAGTCATCAGTCAGCTGATCTCTCAGCCTGTGGGAGACTATGGGAGCTGCAAGTGAAACAAAGTTACTGCGTTCTATTGCAAGGTATTGCTAGAATCAGTCTTTCAAATCCCCCCGTTTTATGGACATTTACCGTGCTGGTTTGGGGAGGCTTAGCCTCCCAAGCCTTCATTAAAATCCGCCCATGTCTCTATGCTCCCCCACCAGTTACGCCCTTTTACTCCTGTATGTTCTCATGTCATATTTTCCCAAGTCTGTAAAACTCTGGGATTTATTTGTTTGGAGTTCTGACTCTTTGTGAGTTCAGAATCCACAGAGCGTGTGTCAAAAAAACATTGTTTTTTAGGGATGTAGCGAACGTCGGAAAAAAAGTTCGCGAACATATTCGCGAACTTGCGCAAAAATGCGAGCGGTTCGCGAACGGTTCGCGAACCCCATAGACTTCAATGGGAAGGCGAACTTTAACATCTAAAAAAGACATTTCTGGCCAGAAAAATGATTTTAAAGTTGTTTAAAGGGTGCAACGACCTGGACAGTGGCATGCCAGAGGGGGATCAAGGGCAAAAATGTATCTGAAAAATCTGCCTGTGTGTGCTTGGAAGAGATAGTGTAGGGGGAGAGCTGTTAGTGATGCTAGATGGCAGTTGGTTGAATAACACACTGGGCAAAAAATGCCTACAGGGCAAATAATGCCTAAAAGGTCAACTTATACACTACTACAGCGGTAGTAAAATAAAAAAAAGTAAAATAAAAAAAAAATGAATATTAAAAAAAAAAAAATTAAAGTTGGTGCTGCTGAACTACTAGGAGCAGCAGATTAGCACACCAGTCCCGCTCCCCAACACTGCTAGACTAATAGCACTGGGCTCTTATAGTAGTAGTAGTAGTAGTAGTAGTAGTAGTAGTAAAACAACAAAAAAATAAATAAAAGCAGTCCTTACAAGGACTACTGTTATTGCAGCAGTCAGCAGATGAGATCAGAAGCAGGACAGCTGCCCACTGCAGCTACATACAGAGCACTGCAGTAGAAGGTAGATTACTAGCCAGCAAAGCTACCTAAGCTTAAATGTCCCTCAAACCCCTGCAGACTTCTGTCCCTCCAATAACAGAGCAGTATCAAAACGATTACTAGCCAGCAAACTTTCAACTGTCCCTGAAATCACTAACAGGCAGCAGCTCTCTCCCTACACTATCTCTTCAGCACACACAGGCAGAGTGAAAAAAACGCTGCAGGGCTTCGGTTTTTATAGGGAAGGGGAGTGGTCCAGGGGAGAGCTTCCTGATTGGCTGCCATGTACCTGCTGGTCTGGGGTGAGAGGGCAAAAAAAAGCGCCAACAATGGCGAACCCAAAATGGCGAACGTCGCGCGACGTTCGCGAACTTCCGGCGAGCGCGAACACCCGATGTTCGCGCGAACAAGTTCGCCGGCGAACAGTTCGCGCCATCTCTATTGTTTTTTACCTCAAGTGTCTCCATTAACTGAATTTCCATGACATGTCTGCACTGGGGTGTGCTTGTGGTTGAACTTGATGGACTTTAGACTTTTTCAAACCAATTTAACTATGTAACTGTAACTATCATATGATCTTGTTCAATAATGAATTTTTATTTGACATGATTCTTTTTAATGAAGCCAATCAGACCAGCTCTTTTTTTCCAGCAAGGAACACACTTGTTCCCATTTAGGCATTTTGCAAGGGCACTACCATTATGGCTCATTTCAGTTTATGTGTGCTTAAAGTGGACCTGTCACCCAGACACAAAAATCTGTATAATAAAAGTCCTTTTCAAATGAAACATGAAATCCAATTTCTATTTTTTATTAAAGCATTCATAGCTGTTGTAAGCTCATTTAAACATTTCAACTGTCCCAGGGCAGAGAGGCGGGCAGACAATTACTTTTACTTTCCATTCAGCAGTTCCTAGAAATTGCTGCTCTCCCCACATTCCCCCAGTTCTCTTCACAATTTAATTGTGTAGCCAGGGCATGGGGATGGTTATCAGGTCCCCCATTTTGGTGCAAAAACAAGATTCTGAGATGATACAAGGCTTGTCTTAATAACTGTGACCACAAAATGGCTGCTGCCTGCTTGCTATAATTATGAGTTCCCAGGCTAAAGGAAACAAGATTCAAATAATTTATATAGTGTAATTAAAGTTAATTTTGCTTGACTGATGTGATAAAATAGGATTATTTGGATGACGGGTCCCCTTTAAAGGGGGTGTTCACCTTTAAATTATCTTTTAGTATGATGCAGAGGGTGATATTCTGAGACAATTTGCAATTGGTTTTCATTTTTTTTTTATTTGTGGTTTTTGAGCTATTTAGCTTTTTATTCAGCAGCTCTCCGTTTTGCAATTTCAGCAATCCGTTTGCTAGGGCCCAAATTACCCTAGCAACCAAGCACTGATTTGAATAAAAGAGGGCCTGAATAGAAAGACAAGAAATAAAAGGTAGCAATAACAAAAATGTGTAGCTTTACAGAGAAGAAGCAGAGGCAAACAACTGAAAAACTATAAAATAAAAAATAAAAATAAACAATGAAAAATTTGCTTTGATATAATATAATATATAATATTATAGATATAATTGGCCAAGATATAAAAGAGAAATCTGTGAAATGCTATGATTGGAAAATCAGCTACACAAGCCTTTTGATGAAGTTTTCATTGTGGTTTGCTAATCCTTGGTATTTTAATCTAGATGTATGTGGAACATGATAAATGTCAAGTGACGTATGCATTCATAAAGCACAATTATAGATTTCATTATTGTTATCTCGTTGAATGGAAAAACACAAGTGTTTGCCTCCTTCCAATCAGAATTGTTATTGTGAGTTTATAATCGAAATCTTCCCTTACACAGTCTTGAATAATTCTAATTCTATCACCTAGCAATTCATCACCTTTTTTTTTTTACTGAAAATCTTTTCCATATAATTGTTAACATTTAATCATTTTATACCTTGTGAACAAAAGAAGAGTTTTCCATAACTTTCCCACTAATACGTTTGACATTCTAAATGTAGTTTTATTTTATAATCAAATTCTTTTAATTGTGCGTTTCCGTGCTAGTAATTATATATGTAAAAAAAGAAGCATTATTATTCTTTTCTCTTTTTTTTTTTTTTAAATATTCTTTATTTTCCGTTTTTGAAATGTAAAGTACACACATATAACATCAAGATTGATATTTAAGAGTTACATGCATACATAACTTGAGTGTATCAATCATGCATTATCACATTTTGCAAGGTAAAAATCTAGGTGTAGCCATAATCACCTATACAATTTCCATAGTAATGAGTACAGAAAGTTTTAACCATATTCCTTTAAGTAGAGTTATGGATGAACGTTACACATCAATAACAAGGGGAGCGGACACAGTTCCAATACAATACCATTGGTTTCCCTCTCAGCAAACGAGGGGGTATGCTAAACCCGAGCATGTAACATTCTATTAATTATCTCAAGGCCACCCTTTGCTTTCCTGGGTATACAGAGAGAGGGACAAAAAACAGATTACACATTCAACTGACAAGCGTAGCAGTATATTCAGGAGTTTCTCTAAATATGATCCATGTCGACCGTGTGCAGACAAAGTTGTCCTGTGTTTTGTTTAAATAGGAGAGCAATTCTTCATTGTGCATGATAGAGTTAAGTTCCTTTATCCAGTCCCCAACAGGCGGAGTAAGGCTTTGTTTCCAATATCTGGGAATAACTGATCTGGCCGCTGTTAAGGCGAAAGCAACCAATGCCTTCCGCACAATAATGGTTTGTGGAGGAGGTATTGACAAGAGTGCCATCCCAGGGTCAATGGGGAGGTCTACAACCGTCACCTTAGATATACATTTTATTATAGTAACCCAGTAGTTTTGAATCATAGGACACTCCCACCACATATGTAGCATATCACCCTTGTGTAAATTACAGCTCCAGCATTTGTTAGAGGAGTTCGGGAACATCTTATGAAGGACCACCGGGCAGCGATACCATCGGGACAGTATTTTATAATTTGTCTCCTGAGCTTTACAGGCTGTTGCCATTGTATGTGTTAGCTTAAATCTAATATCCCACTCTTTCTCGGTTAGTCTGCGCTTGATATCATCTGCCCATTTTGTGGTGTAACCAGGTAACTGTAACTGTTTAAGATTGCGAATGATATTGTATATCTGCAAAATGGTATGTTGTGGTGATTCCTTAGCTAGATATAGATCATCAAATGGCGTCGTATCCGTTAACAACTTGGCCTTTTCATAGTGTGTTTGGAACCAATGTACTAACTGATGATGCATAAATTTAAAGGAAAATGAGTCCACTGGCTCACTAACTATGATGTTGAAAGGGGCTATGCCATTAGAACTTCTGACTGAGGTAAATGTCAAAGTGTCTCGCCCACGTTTATGTAGAAACCCCTTACTTAAAGTACCTGGAGGAAAACTAGGATTGCCAATCAACGGGGTCATGGGTCCTGGGTTACTGGAGATGGTGATCGACCTGGATAAGTTATCCCACATAGAGAGCGTAAGTTGTGTAACTAGGGGGAGCAGTTGTCTATTAAGTCTGTCAGATATTTTTAGCCAAGGAAGTGCTGTTATGGGCTGCTTTATCTGGCTTTGCTCAAGCTGTACCCATAATTTGCAAGTGGTGTGATGGAAGCAATCTACTATGCGCTGGCAATTAGCTGCCTGGCAATAAGTTTGCATATCTGGGAGCCCTAAGCCTCCTATCCGTTTGTGGGTAAATAGAATAGACTGTTTCAGTCTCGGCGCTTTGTTGTTCCAAACAAATCATATCAAAATTTTATTGACTTTCTGGAACATCCCTGGGGGCAGTTGATGAGGTATGGTCTGGAAGTAATATAAGTATTTTGGCAAAATAACCATTTTTATTGCGTTGATCCTTCCAAACCATGTCAGGTTCAACAACTCCCAAGAACTAATATCCTGTTTCAATTGAGCTAACAATTTATTGTAGTTCAATGTTGTTGTCTGGCTCAGATCTTTGGGGATTTGAATGCCTAGGTATTTAAGCGAATGAGTTTGTCAGGAAAATGGAAAGTTCTCCTGTATTCGCCGGGCTTCTCCTGGGGATAACGAAATATCCAAAGCTTCAGATTTTGTGACATTTACTTTAAAGTTACTGTACTTCCCAAAATTGACCAATTCCGCAAGTAAGGGCGGAGTGGACAAGAATGGAGACTTAAGAAATATTAAGAGGTCATCCGCGAATGCGGCAGTCTTGACCTCCTGGTCTGCAATTTTGGGCCCCAATACCAACGGATTCGATCTAATCGCTTGTAAAAGGTGTTCCATCGCCAAAATGTATAACAATGGGGACAAAGGGCACCCCTGACATGTCCCGTTCGCTAAGCTAAACGGTTTAGACAGCATCCCGTTAATTCTGATCCTGGCAGTGGGAACAGTATAAAGGGCCATTACCTTAGATATAAACCGCTCACCACATCCCACCTGCAGCATTGCTGCTTTAAGGAAGGCCCAACTCACCCTATCGAAGGCCTTCTCCGCGTCTAATGACAGTAAAAGTACAGGGGTTTTCCCCTTTTGAACATTCTGTATAAGAGAGAAGACCTTCAAGGTATTATCTCTCACCTCTCTCCCGGGCACAAAACCCACCTGACCAGGATGTATCAAATTACTCAACAGTGGTTTAATTCTGTTACCCAACAGTCTTGCGTACAATTTGGTATCTACGTTCAACAACGAAATGGGTCTATAGCTGGTACAATTCTTTGGGTCTTTGCCCGGCTTTAAAATTAAAGTGATGGTAGCTTCTAAGAATGCTGGGGAGGGAGGCAAGAGATCTGAGATAGAGTTATAAGCCGCTAACATTACCGGGGCTAAATTCCCCCCCAAGGATTTGTATATTCCCACTGAGAAACCAGCAGGTCCCGGGCTCTTTCTGCTCGGAGTTGTGGTAATGGCTGCCTTAAGTTCTTCTGCTGTAAAAGGCTGAGCTAATGCTTCCTGTAGGGACGGGTCATGATTCGTTATGCGAGATGAGTTTTTGATATAGTCCAACATTTATAGGGATATGCTTGAGGCGGCAGGATTGTTGATATTGTATAGTGCCTTATAGTATTGCTTAAATGTCTCAGCCACCTCCGTAGAGAGGTGAGTGCTTGAGCCATCTAGAGTGTTAATATGGGGAATGCAGGTGGCCAGATGATTCCTCTTCAATTGTCTAGCTAATAAACTCCCACATTTACTGCCAATCTCATAGAACCGACCCTTACATTGTTCAATAAATTTCTTATAGCGTTGCTGAGTGAGAGATAACAATTCCTGACGAGCCTTATTCAACTCACCTAATATCTGCAGAGACAGAGATTGTTTGTGGGATCGTTCTAAGGTTTGAATCTTATGAATTAACTCCTGCATAATTTTTGCCCTTTGTTTCTTAATTCTCGCTCCATGTTTAATGAAAGTACCCCGCAGCATACACTTCAGAGTTTCCCATTTAGTTAGACACGGGGTAGGGTCCTCTTTATGATCAAGTTCGAAATTAGTAATTACTTCCCTTACTTCAGCAAGACAAGGGGCATCATCCAGTAAGGATTCATTAAGTCGCCATGACCAAGAACGTATGGGAAGGTCAGGGATATTCAGGTCTAAATGAACCGGGTGGTGATCTGAAAGGTAGTCTATCCGACTATATTGGTTATGCGGTATAGAATAATGGGTATAATTCTTAATGGTCAGGGGCTGAAATCTCCAACTATCCACTAATTGATGACTATGAAGAACGGTTTTAGCTTTTTTCAATTGTCGATAGGGGATACTCGATTTCCCAGTGGATACATCTAACAGGGGCTCCAATGCTATGTTCAGATCACCCCCCACCACCACAACTCCCTCCATCAAATTAGACAAAAGTTGAAACGATCTCTCCAAGAATTGGGGCTGTTGAACATTCGGAGCGTAGTAATTGACAATGGTCATAACAGATTTCTGTAGCTCAATTTTAACCGCAAGTATACGCCCTGAGTCATCCTTCTTGGTGTCAATCAAGTGGTGTGTGCAGTTGCGGTGTATGGCTATCGCTGTTCCCTTTGTCCTAGCCTCTGGATTGTCATTAAAAAACCAGGTAGTATAGTATTTGTTTGTGAACACAGGCCTATGTCCTTCCTTAAAATGCATTTCCTGCAAAAGTAGGATATCTGTTCTAGACTTGTGCATTTCGTATAGCAATTGTGACCTTTTCTCTCGAGTGTTCATGCCTCTGCAATTTAGAGTGGAGATCCTAATATTAGCCATTATCCAAAATTACCAAAAACCAAATTGCAGGGCATGAGCTCCTTGGGTTTGGGGCAGTGGCGTAACTAGTTGTTACTGGGCCCCATAGCAAATTCAATTTAGGACCCCAAAATATTTATAAATTGGCCTATTTTACCAAGATATATTAAAATTGCTAATTAATTAGGGTCTCACTGGGCCCCCTACACTCCTGGGCCCCCCTGCAACCGCAGGGTCTGCTTCCTCTATAGTTACGCCCCTGGTTTGGGGGGTAAAGCATTCAGAACTGTGTCAGGGGAATCGGGGTTACACATACAACAATAAACAAAAAACTAAGTACACAACTGTGATCATGGGTCTCATGCCCATGGTTTCCCTAGTGTGGGGAGCAAAGTCGGGCGTCAGTACCATGTCGTACTGGAGAGCACACTAGAATGGGGAGTAAAAGAGTGAGAGGGGCCTCCAAAGCCTTCAAGAACAAACTGGAGTAATGATATTTCTTTTTTTTTTTATTTTAAATTTTTAACTAGAAAAGTAGTAAACAGTCGTAACGTGAGGGATTGCTACATAAAAAGCTAAAGGGTACGTAGTCACCTCAAAGTCACAGACAATTGTGAGCCTGATGTGGATCTGCACAGGCACCGCCACTAAGTATGATTAAGGATACAGAAAAGTAGTGACAATCTGGGGCCCCCCGTGCAGAGCCACATTCAGGCCACGCGTATGAACTATAGAAGGCATACACAGTAGGCACAAACCTGGGAATGGCATTAGTGACTCGACACTCCCACATATCTGCATAACATTGGAATGTGCATTTGAGGCTGCAGACAGTAAAATAAGAGGAAAGAAGTGGGGGGAGGAAAGATAGAAATAAACAAGAGAGAAAGATAGAAAAAGGCATATTCATTATCTCACGTCTCCCAGGTCGCAGTGCAAGGGCTGCCATCGATTACTAGTACAGTCTCACAGGCATCTCTCCGAAGAAGTCGGCCAAAGCACTGGTAAGCCAAGCAAGAGTCCAGGCCAATGTTCCATTCCTAGGTAAAGCTGTGTAGAGGTGTTAATGACCCGAACAAGGTCGGAATCTCCAACTCTTCAGAAGGGCCTCCTCTGTGGTTCCCAGGCGAGTTTATTCCAATCTGAAATCGAGATCTTGGGTAAGCCAAGTCGTTTCGTGAATCCCTCCAAGTCCACTTGTGACCGCAACACTGCCGTAGGTCTTTTGTCAGATGCAATTAAGGTGAATGGGAATCCCCACCGATATTTGATACCCTTGTCTTGCATGGCCTTACATGTAATAACGGGCGAAGCGCTCTCCTTTGCCTTAGCGTGTATTTGGAGAGGTCGGAAAACAACTTGAGTTTAGCACCGTCAAAGTCTATTTCACCGTTTTCATTTGCCTTCAGCATAATCATTTCCTTTTCCGCATAGAAATGAATCCGGCAAATGACATCTCTCGGATATTTAGCCTCTGGGTTGAAAGGCCGTAATTCCCGGTGGACACGGTCCATTTCCAGGTGAGTACCGTTTGGTCGACCCAGTAAGCTATTGAAAATGTCCTGGATGGAGACACGCAAGTCCTCCGGCCCGGTAGCTTGCAGCAGGCCCTTAATGCGAATATTATTCCGATGGCTCCTATTTTCCTGGTCATCCAGGTGTTGCTGTAGCTGGAGCAGTTGCCTTGACTGTACGTCAATCACTTCTTGCATGGACTCCGCCTTCTTGGAGTGTTCCCCATGTTGATCCTCAAGCCTTGTGATTTTAGCGCCCAAATGTTGGATGTGTTTGTTAATAGTCATGATCTCACCCCTTAAAGATTGTTCCAATTGCGCCATCTGCATGGTAAAATCAGTTTTTGTGGGGAGATTGCCAATGAGGCTCCTAATGGCCTGCATATCCGTGGAATAAGCACCATGCGTTGGTGGCAGGTGCGAATGTGCCATCGCATCATCCGCCATTATGGGTTGCCCCCTCGTGTCCTGGGTATTGTCACCTGCTAGCGACCCTTCCAAGGTGCAGGGACCAGTGAGTGGGGGTTGCAGTTGTGGAGTATACACTGCTTCAGTGCAGTCAGGAGGTCGGGCTACGCAGCAATCAGACTGCAAGGCCCGCGGCTCTTGGGCCTTGTCCCACTCCCTCCCGTCGCCACTGCTCCACTCCAGAGAACCCTCGGCAATAAGCGTATGGGGAACAACAGTACTTGCCGTGTGGTGTGCTGGTAAAACTGTTCCGTCACCAGGCTGTGGTTTGCGCAGAGGTGTCGTGGAGTTGGAAGTAGAGTTACCGCTTTCCCGGGCCGCTTCCTCATCTAGGCCTGCTTCCCAAGTTTGCTGCAGCTTATGGTCTTTCTGACTGCCTCTGCCTTCTTTGGCGTTAAAGAAGGATTGTATTCCGCTCTTAGAGGGTATTTCTTGTCTGGGAGATTTCGCCTTTTGTTTCCCATGCCCCCCTATTCTTTTCTCTTTTTAACTAGGTTTGGAAATAATTGTAAGCACATGGCTCAAAACAGAATAATACTATGCCAAGATATTCTGAACTTGCAAGAAACACTCCATTTTTAAAAGCTTTACATGTAAAAAACATATTTTAATTTAATCTCAGTCACTGCTTTGTATTTATTATTTAAATACAATAATAGGATTTGATTCCATACTGGTCCACCCAAATTTATTAACAATAAAATTTTAACAACATTCTAGAAATCTGATAAGTAAAGTAAAACATTGTAAAAGATAGTCTAGTTATTATCTTGTTTGAAACCTCCTTTGAGGTCTGTTCTGAAATTTTAAAAAATAAAAACGGATATGCAAAGAATTAGGATTAAAGATGATCCTGAAAACCTCTGTCCTAATGCTGTATAACTTTCTCTACAAGGATTACAGTTTGTGTTTGATTCAAAGGGTTACATATTCATATTTTTCTTAAATTTCATTTAAAATGTACTACTCTGTGTAACAGGCTTTCTTGATCCATAAACCATACTACATTATATTTATCTGGCAAGAGAACTTAGAGGTCAGGGATATGATTTTTTAGTAATTATAATCATCAATTAGCACAAGATGTTGGTGCCTTTTTAAGACCATATGTTCATAACAGTTACCGCCACCAACTGGCAGGATTTACCTAGAATGTCCAATAGATAATTCATGCGTAGCCACAGATAGGCTGGCATACTGCAGTTATGGATGTTATTGCACAGATCCAGAGGGGCTGATACTTCCATAAAAGTCCACAGACATTAATGGGAGGAATGTTGGTCTCTGGGCCTCGAATAAAAAAATATGGGTGCTTTACTTAGGGTGGATTAAAGTTCCAATAATGGGTTAGACCCATGGTGCCAGGTGGTTCTTTGTCTATTTGCTCCCAAAAACTACCCAGTCCCTCATAATTCCCTTGGAATATACTACCTTTGACTATCTATTGACTTCCCTCACCCCTCCCCTTAAAGGAACAGTTCAATGTGAAAATAATAACTATGTAAATAGACAGGCTGCACAAAATAAAAAGAATTCTAATATACTGTAGTTAGCCAAACATGTAATATACAAAGGCTAGAGTGACTGGATGTGTAACATAATAGCCAGAACACTACTTCCTGCTTTTCAGCTCTCTAACTCTGAGTTAGTCAGCGACTTGAAGGGGGGCCACATGGGACATATCTGTTCAGTGAGTTTGTAATTGATCCTCAGCATTCAGCTCAGATTCAAAAGCAACAGACACGACCCATGTGCCCCCCCCCCTCAAGTCTCTGATTTGTTACTGCCTGGTAACCAGTCAGTGTAAACCAAGAGAGCTGAAAAACAATATTTTGTTAGACATCCAGTCACTCCAGCCTTTATACATTACATTTTTGCCTAACTAACTATATTAGAAACATGTTTTATAATGCACATCTAATGTCTATCTATTTACGCAGTTTTTATTTTTACACTGAACAATTCCTTTAAGAAAGAGGGTGTTATTTCATCTCTTTGCTCTAATCCCCATTCTGGGCTCGATGCAGGAAGTAGTGATGCGGGACCTGCGGGTTCAGGCCTACTCCTGCACAAAATCGTTGTGTCGCGGGTGGGCGACCTAGCACTTCCGGCTTCCAGGACCGAAATTTATAGAATAGAGGGGCGGGTTTATAAATAGAGGGGCAGCGGGCTGGGCCTATTGCGGATTGGGAGGGCGTGGGTTAGGCTAGGGAGTGGGTCGAGAAATTCCCGACCTGCACATCACTAGTGGGAAGCAACAAACAGACAGAGTATGACAGGAAATTTAAAGCAGGGGATAAGGTTCCCATATTGAAAGTTGTTAAATTCAGCAAACAGAATAGAACCAGAGCATCTAAGGCCTATAACAAGATTACTTGTTACACAGTATAATCTAACCCTTTATATCCTGTAACACATAACACTGAATCACCTACACAAAATAAATTTATACTGAGAATACAATGTACTAGGAATTGCAGGCAAACTCATGGCACACTAGTTTTCAGGTACCTTGTTATAAAACATAAAAGCATGTATTGCACAAAAGGTTGTGGACAATCTTTGCTGCCTGCAGCATGTCACTCACCTTCATCATGTGTAGAAGAACCACCCCAACCTTCAAAAGAGAATTGTTCTTTCTCATTCCTGTGAAATTAAATTTTAAAAAAGTTGACTTTTTACATGTTTAAATGTGTTGGTGTCACAAATATGGCACACACATATAAGAAACATTAAATTGTTTCCTTACTCAAAATGCTGGACAATTCTGATGATTTTCATGTGCCAATTTGAATGCAAAGAGTAAGTCAAAGAAATTGCTTCACAATATCTGTACAATGTCTATATCAGTTTTATGAAAAATGAAAGGCACCAGGAAAATTCACAATTCATCCTATATATGGATGACATCTGTAATGTCCTGGGGACTCTTAGCTATATATTTATCCCCAGAAGCACATACAAAACACTTGCAAAATCTTGCCGTATTCAACTGCGCAACATTGCTAGAATACGACCATATCTCAGTTCAGAATCAACTAAAACACTGATTCAGTCTCTCATCATCTCTCGCCTTGATTACTGCAACTTACTCCTCACAGGTATTCCAACAAGCCACCTTTCAGAACTCCAATCTGTTCTAAACGTGGCCGCTAGACTCATTCATCTAGCTGGCCGCTCAACATCAGCTGCTCCCATATGTATGTCCCTTCACTGGCTCCCAATCTCTTCTAGAATCAAATTCAAATTACTTACACTCACATTCAAGGCCTTTAATAAAGAAACCCCTCCCTATATTTCATCTCTAATCTCCAAATACACTCCTTCACGAAACCTACGCTCTGCTTCTGATCTTCGCCTCACTTCTCCTCCATCACTTCTGCCCATTCTCGTCTACAAGACTTCTCTGGGGCTTCTGCTTTTCTCTGGAACTCTCTGCCACAAGCTGTCAGACTTTCTCCTTCTTTCCAAACTTTCAAGCGCTCCTTAAAGACCCATCTGTTTAAAGAGGCTTATTCGATGTACGTTAATTAATCATTGCTGTATCAAAAATGACAAAATGTTTATATAATCCTAATGTCTCAATTGTACCCTAACCTTTTAGTTTGTAAACTCTAATCTCTAGGTCCTTCTAACCTATTGTATTCTGTAATCCTTGTTTGTTATCCACCATTTATTCCCTGCTATAACTGCAGTAAAGCACTGCGTATCTTGACAGCGCTAAATAAATAAATGATGATGATGATACAAGGGTCTATGTTAAACATTTATTTGAGATTTTCATATATACAATTTGCACTCCAGATGTTGTAAAAATACTATTTCCATTATGTTCTTCAGGCAGCACATGGAGGGTTAATCTCGAGTGTCTACTGGTAGGACAGGTAGGAAATAGTTAACTTGATCTTTTCTTTTAAAAATCCCATAGAGGCTCCTCCCATCCCATGATTTTCCTGTCCTACCTGTGGACAGTAGTGAAGAATGGATGAAGAACCAGGCTCAGAGGAGCTTAATGCAATCAGAGTGGAAAGATCCTACCAAGAATTGTGAAAAAGGTTTAAGCAGATGTTTTTATTGCACATACAAGATGTGTCATCCTAGGAAGAGCCTCCAAAATTAGACATTTCAATTGCCAGATTTTCCAAGAGAACAACGATTCCTGTGGAGGAGACATCTTGATTGAAAGACCCTATGGAGAGAAGAGTGTATACAGTTCTTAGAAAGTCCTATATGGCAGTAGCAGTTTCTAAACCTGCTATTGCATCAGTATCAACTTTGAAATGTTGGATCAATAACATGAAAGTAGATGAGAGTATTTAGAGACAATATATTGGATGCCCTGAAGCATATTAAGGTAGCCACTGTTTTTTTGTGTGTTTCAAGCTGTTAGTAAGATTAATGGCATAATTGGCGGTATATCACAGAGGCTTATGGGTAAAGGCTTGGAAAGTCTATGTGGCTTCAAAAAACAGTTTATATTCATGACCCTTTGAAGCAGATTGTTTGGATCTAAGTTGGCTTCTCTTATTGAAAGACTTTAAAGGGAGAAATCGATAAGGCCACAAGACAAAGCGAGGGGCTTCAAAAGACCATTTTTTGTTACAGATTTAGGAGTTACTCACCCAGTGCAAAGCAATCTAGATATTCTTCTAGAGCCACTATATCTGACAGAGATAACAGAAGAAGGACCAAGTCCACTGGTTACAAGAGTAAGAGACTGAAATTCTGATGCCAGACCTCCTTACAAGGAAGTAGGTGGCAGACGCTCTATTTT
Organism: Xenopus petersii; assembly: GCA_038501925.1. NCBI lineage: Eukaryota > Metazoa > Chordata > Amphibia > Anura > Pipidae > Xenopus > Xenopus petersii. The sequence goes on along the minus strand of CM076678.1, from coordinate 102,183,644 downwards.
TTACCATTAATGGGAGGAGTCTTAAATTCAATAAAAAGAGGTTATCAAATAGGATTTTGCAGTCAACCAGTTCAGAGATATTTAGAAACAGCGCAAAATGAAAAGTTTTCTAGAAGCTGCAGAAAACTGTATTCAAATGAAGATGTTGGAAGATGTGTAAATGGAAAAAAGGCCTTTATTCAAACAAGTTTCTTGTACCCAAACAAGCAGGAAAGATAAGACTTGTCAGACATTTTTTTAGGTATTTGAACAAGTTTATTCAGAAAAGGAAATTCAGAATGGATTCAAAACAGTCAGTACAAAGTATCCTCAACAAAGAATTTGATGGTCACTATAGACCTAAAGGATGCTTATTTGCATGTGCCTATACATCTCGAAATCAGGAAATTCCTCAGGGTGATGGTAAAAATTGGAGGCAAGTTAAGACATCTGCAGTTTTCAGCACTACCCTATGGGATTACTTCAATGCCAAGGGTATTCACCAAAATAATTGTGGTCCTAGCAGCAGTCTTCAGAAGGAGGGGGTTATTTGTCATACCATATATAGATGACTAGTTGCTCAAGGTTTCATATCTGGTCTGTTTTTATACTTCACTCTGACTTTTCTACTATACTTGTGTGAAATTCTTAGGACTTATCGTTGATACAAACAGAATGAAAATAAGCCTTCAAGAAAAAAGTAGACAGGATTGTTCAGGAAGTTCAGAGGATAATCCAAAGCAAAGTAATTTTTTATCCGACAAGCAATGAGAGTATTAGGTCATGTGACAGCAGCCATAGAGGCAGTACAAAGGGCAAGAGCTTGGATGAGATATTTTCAAAATCAAATTTTGAATGTTTAGAATTGGAGGAACTCAGGTCTGGACAAGAAGATGAACGTATTGGTCAGTCTAAAGACATTGTTGACATGGTGGACTCATTGTCACAATCTCAACAAAGTACTGTCATTTCATCTTCCTTCTCCAGTGGTAATAACCAAGGATGCATCTCTCCAGGGCTGGGTGCTCATATGGGAAATCGATCAGCATAAGGTCTGTGGTCTCAAGCAGAGAGGGCAGCATCAACAACAAGAATGTCCTGATACAATTGGACAATATTGCTGTAGTCTCTTACATCAATCATCAGGGGGGCATGCGATGATGAAGTGATTAATCAAATAGTGCACAAAGTTTATGCAGTGGAAGGTCCTTCACATTTCAACAATACATATAAGAGGGGTGAACAACAAATGGGCAGACAAGCTCAGCAGGCAAGTGATTGTTCCAGGATTGTGGTCTCTGGATCAGAAGATATTCTGTCATCTGGCAAGGAGATGGGGTCATCCCCAAATAGATTTGATGCAATCAGGCTGAATGCCAAGTGGAGGAAATTTTGCTTGATTTATGATCAAGACAGACCAACACACCTGGAGGCTTGCTCCATCAGATGGAATTATTGGCTGGCATACATATTTCCCCTATACTGATGATACAGAGGGTGATAAAGAAGGTGAATCAAGACCGATCGAAAGTAATAACCATTTTGCCGGGGTGGCCAGGAGGTCTTGGTTTCCGGAACTATTGTACCTTTCACAGGGCAATAACTGGAGACTACCAACAAAACCAGACCTAATAACACAGAGGAAATGTGCTTCCCTGATCTCAGAAGGCTCAATCTGATGGCATAGCTACTGAACGCACAGCATTTTTATAACAAGGTCTTTCACTTGAAGTTATAGAAACCTTGCTTCTTGCTAGAAAAGCATCTACATCAATTTCATACAAAAGAGTATGGGAGAAATATAGAAGTTGGAGTATTAAAAAAAGGGTTGTCTTCCTCACAACTCAAAATACCGCAGATGCTTCAGTTCGATCAGAATGGTTTCAAGACAGCATATTGAAAGTACAGATTGCTGCTTTCTCTACATATCCAGACACAAAACTTTCAGCCAATCCATTGATAATATGGTTTTTAAAGGCAATTTCCCGATTCCCGATAGATTTAAGATCTAACTCTAAGCCTCATGTTCCCCCATGGAATTTAAACCTTGTACTTGTGTCATGCAAAATGTTGACCTCTTTTTGACAGCAATTACCTCAGCCAGAAGGGTAAGCAAATTCAAGCACTGGGAGCATCAGAACCGTATAAACGTTTCTTCCAGGATAAGGTATGTCTGAAGACTTAACCATATTTTATACAAAAGGTGCCTGCTTTGTGGTGTTCAAACCCTGAAATAAATCTTTAAACCTTTTATTCAGAACCAAAAGATGAAACAAACTTGGATTTAAATAGGTGCCTTTCAATTTATCTGGATAAGACTAAAACATTCAGAAAGTCAGACCATCTCTTTATTCTTTTAAATGGAAACAAAAAAGGAATTAAAGCTTAAAAAAACATAATTGCTAGATGGCTTAAACAAGTGATTGCACTGTGTTATGAATTGGATGATAAGAGCCCACAGGAACTTGTGAATGCTCATTCGACACGAGGAACAGCAGCATCATGGGCAGAGAAAGTCTATGCTTAACCACAAGACATCTGTAGAGCAGCCACTTGGTCTAACCTACACATGTTTGCAAGACATTAAAAACTTGACATCTTGATCTGTCAAGATACAGCCTTTGGTAGCATGGTGCTCCAAGAAGTACTATCAAAAAGTTCATAAGTCCCTCAAATCAGGGAAGCTAACAAATTCTCACATTGTGCTGACTGTTAGACATAATGGAATGGGAAAATTGGCATACTTACCATCAAAATTGTCCTTTCTATTACTCCATAAGGCAGCACAAATATACCCTTCCCAAAATAAACATGTATAAGTATCAATCTGGTTGTGTGGTTATTATAGACAGGAAGCTAGGAAAATAAAATGGGATGGGAAGGGCCTCTTTGGGGTTTTTAAAAGATGAAGTTAACTATTTGCTTCATGTACTGCCTTATGGACTAATGCAAAGGAAAATTGAGATGTTAAGTATACCAATTTTACCATTACACAGTGAACATTCTACCCTGGAGTGAAAAATACTTGCTTAATCCTTCATCTCCATTTGCAATTTGCATTGCAAAATAGGAAAGCTGTTTTAGGTCCAGGGAATTTTCCCCCCTATTGGACACTTGTCTTTAGATGTGTTATTAACTGTTATTTTAAAGTAAAGGTTGTATATTTAATCATTGTGGTTTCATTTTAATGAATGTTTCTTTCTTAGGTGCTTTATAGCAAAGTTTGTTGTGCTTTTGTGTTTACAGCAAAGTTTGCCAGAAGCTGCATTACTTTGCAGTTAGATTTCACTCAGTTTGAGGTGGGTGGGGTTTGATTAGTGCACCTGAACAGACTGTATAAATAGAACCCCTGGAACTCCAGTGAAGCTTGCTCTAGTTGATAACTGCTCTTTAACTGGGGTCTCTGTAAGTGGAGTTAAAAAAAGAAACATTTAAAACAAAAGGATTACTTTTTCACAGAGCTTACCTATGTGATGGACGTGAGCAAATTTCCACATATGTGAGAGGCTCGTGTTTACAGCACTGCAGTCAACTATAAATCTTGGGAGTAGTCTCTTGCTCAATAAGCAAGAACTAATTGGTGAGGAGAACAGCAGCAACATAATGAGGCAGTTAGTCGAGTAACAATTACAGTAGAAAGCCTAGTGTGGGGAAATGGAAAGGAGGGCTAACCCAGGATTTGTGTATCCTAACAGCTTTGCCAGATTGTGTGAAAAAGATGGAAGTGTGAACTCTGAAATGATGTTTCTAAATGGGATTGGTCTTTCGAATAGTTGGGAGACCAGCCTCTCCAGTATTGGTGTGGAGGAGATTGTAATTATAGGGTATTCAATTATTATAAATGTGGAGAAGCTAATCTGTTGTGCAGATCACTACAAACAAACGTTGCGGTTTTCCTGGTGCCAGGGTTTGGCATGTGGTTAATTGGGTAAACATATTTTTGTATGAGGCTATGCATGTCCTAACTGTCTTGGTGCACTAAACTGCATGTATTAAAAAGACACATGTAGAATAGTAAGCACTGATAAAGATACATGCTGATTTGTCTGATTGCCTGATATGCACATTTTTGTTCATTTGTCAATGTTTTATGTTCTCCTCTTGCACAACAGTGCAATCTTGAGTTTTTAATAAAACTAATGACTATAGCAGACCTCCACTTAAAATTGGATGAATAGGTTGTAAAAAAATAATCACAGTACTCTTAAATTCAACCCTGTGTATGAACTGGAGTTCGTTTGGAAGTGTTGAGCTTGAAGGACTTTGTTGCTATATCTTTGCATTTATGTCCTCAGCAGGAGGAAGAAAATGTAAAAGCCAACAATTTCAAAACCTAAAACCTTCAATAGATAATATCCTGGCTGCCATAAAATCAAATACCAGAGAAACAACAGAGGTGAAGCAAATGATAAGCACAACAGAAAACATTGTGCTCCAACACCGGAATATACTGCAACAGTAATAAACAATCATATTAAATATATAGGTATACCTGAATCATCTAACTATCCTGATTGACTTATATTTTCCAAAACATTGACTGACTCACAGAGAGCCCAGAGAGTGGGTCCAAACAGACCATGCCTCCAAGTCACACCAAGCTCCATTTTTGCAACTTTCTCATCTTCCTCAACAAAGAAATCATTGTGATTGCATAAAAAAGTCAAGGTCTTTGACTATTCAAGAAAATAAATCTTGGTATTCCAGGATTTTTCTTTGGCCTTCTTTTTATTCATTACAGTAAAGATGATCAGCACAAGCTTTCAGCGTGTATTTTGCCCTTGACAAGGGGTATTTCTCAAATGCCGAGTTCTCACAAAAGTTTTATATTAAATGTATAACAAAAAGCATCAAATATAAAAAACAATGTCAGGCATGAAAAGTAGTATAAAAAGAGGCAGCACTCAACTCTGATTTTGAGATACCTTTTCCAAGCTATCATCTCTACACACACTCATAAAATCATTACACATAATCATGCTGGATTTTACATAGCGTACCTGGGAAAACTTTTGTTACATATGGGGGTCAGGCATTTTAATAGCCACATTTACCTATTATTACTTTCTACTGAAGTTAAATCTGAGTCATAATTCAACTTAATAAAATAACAAATAATTTTAACACCATTCTAAATATAAAAAATTTAAAATAGCATTATTTTAAATTGTTCTAAAGTGTACCCAGTATCCTGGGAATGTAGGGCATAATTTGTTGTCAGGCAGGGGAAATGCTCAGGAGTGGAAAAGGGTAGTTGGATTTTTAGATAGGATAGGTTTCTAGTGGTCACGTTAAGAATAAAGTTCCTGTAAATGAACATACATTTTCTCATCATCTTAGCATGGGAGGTGCTATGTGTAATGGAATCCGACTTACCTGGCGTCCAAGATGGCGACCTGGATGACGTTCCTCTGCTCCACCATGCTGTTCCTGCTGACCTTGGTTTGACTGCGTCAAAAACGAGTCGCCCTCGGATTGGACGCCGGCGTCAGAATGGACGCCGGCGTCAGAAATGTGCGCCAGCGTCAGAAATGTGCGCCAGCGTCAACGTCATGACGTCAGCGCGTCAAGTTTCGGCGCCAAAGGCTGGACTATTTAAACCCCATTTTCCTCTGTGTCCTTGCCCAATTATAGGTTCCATTTCCTTGTGTTCCTGGGTGTGATATATATTGTCTGATTTCTCCGTGTACCAATTCCTGCCTGTTTTCTCGACACTGTTTGATTGCTGCCTGAACCGACATTGCCTGTACCCTGACTATTCTTCCGGATAAACCTTTTGTACTTCGAACCTGGTCTGGTCTCCTCTTTGGTCCTTACTACTACTGTGCCTTCTGGCCCGTTACAGTATAATTGGGCCATGGACCCTGCGGAGGGGACCCAAACTTCGCCTGAAGTCCGCCAAGCTGTCCGTGGACTGTCTGAACGCTTGCTCTCCTATGAGTCCCAGCAGACCCATCTCGGCCAAGTTCTTATGGCGATCCAGGAAAAGCTGTCTGTATTCCTGCCAGTGGTCCAAGCACCTGCTCCGGTTCCTGTGTCTCCGGTACGTGTCTCTGAGCCCCGTATCCCTGCACCTCCTCTGTATTTCGGCGATCCAGAAGCATGTCGCGGATTCGTCATCCAATGCGAAATCCAATTCTCTTTGCTTCCTGGCCAGTACGTCACAGAGCGTGCCAAGGTGGGCTTTATCATCTCCCGGCTGCAAGGGAAAGCTTTGGAATGGGCATCCCCACTCTGGGAGAAGCAGGATCCAGTCATTGATGATGCTAAAGTTTTCTGCCGGGATCTCCGCACAGTTTTTGACGCCCCAGGTCGGTCTGCCTCGGCTTCTGCTCGGTTGTTCCAGTTACAGCAAGGAACTCGCTCTGTGCCGGAATACGCCATAGAGTTTCGTACCTTGCTGGCCGAAACATCCTGGAACAACGACAGTTATCATGCTGCCTTCTATAACGGCCTGGCGATGCGGATCAAAAACGACCTCGTGTCCCGTGAGATTCCTTCCTCCTGGGAAGATTTGGTTTCCTTGGCGGTGAAAATCGACACCCGGCAGAGGCAACATCAAGCTGATTGTGAGCGGGCCTGGAAATTGCAAAGGCCTCAACTTGCTTTAGCTCCCCGCTTCCAGAGACCCGTCCTTTTTCCTCCGGCAACTTCCTCTTCTCCTGTTTCTCCTCCGCAACTTGCCAAGAAGCTTGTGCAGATTGGACATGATCATCTGTCCAAGTCAGAGAAACTTTGCAGGAAACCTGCAGGACTTTGTCTTTTTTGTGGGGACAAGGCCCACTTCGCTCTGGAATGCCCTATAAAGCCTAGGAAGTCCGGTGCCAAGTCTGGGGAGACTTCCGTGGGTGGAATTACTCACACTCTTCGTTCCTCTGCTCAGCGTTTTTTTCTCCCTGTACAGATCCAACTGGGCTCTTGAAAGATTTCCTTACAAGCTTTCCTTGATTCTGGGGCCGCTGGAAACTTTATGGACAAGGTCTTCGCTTCCAACCATGCCATTCCTCTTCAGTCCCTGGCAAATCCTCTCCGGGCCCTTGCCATTGATGACCGACCCTTGTCTTCTGCTATCATCTCCCAGTCTACACAAGAACTCTCTCTCAAGGTGGGCACTATGCATTTGGAGAGACTGTCTTTTCTTATTATTGACTGCCCTTCCACTCCAATTGTATTGGGACTTCCATGGCTGTGCACACATAACCCAGTCATTGATTGGTCTTCCTCACAAGTCTCTCGTTGGAGTCCTTTCTGTCAACAGAACGGTTTGCCTGTTATGCCTCTTGTCAAAGTCTCTGCAATTTCTTCAAGTTCCTCTCTGCCATCCACTTATCAAGCATTCGCTGATGTCTTCAATAAAGGCTCCGCAGAGATTCTTCCTCCACATCGACCCTACGACTGCCCGGTCGAGCTTCTTCCTGGTTCCATGCCTCCCCGTGGTCGCACCTATCCTCTTTCTCCTTCCGAGACTGCAGCCATGAAATCTTATATCCAGGAGAATCTCCAGAGAGGCTTCATCCGTCCTTCTTCCTCCCCTGCTGGTGCTGGATTTTTCTTTGTCGAAAAGAAGGATGGAAGTCTGCGACCTTGCATAGACTATAGGGGGTTAAATAAAATCACCATTAAGAACCGTTACCCTCTCCCTTTAATTTCTGAACTCTTTGACCAGTTAAGGGGCGCCAATCTTTTTACCAAGCTGGATCTTCGGGGCGCCTATAATCTCATCCGAATCCGTGAAGGGGACGAATGGAAGACCGCCTTCAATACTCGAGATGGGCATTACGAGTATCTAGTAATGCCGTTTGGTCTCTGTAATGCCCCCGCGGTCTTCCAGGAGTTCGTTAATGACATTTTCAGGGACTTGTTGGGGCAAAGTGTGGTCGTCTACCTAGATGACATTCTTATTTTCTCCAAGAACCTCCAGGAACATCGTTCCCAAGTGAAAGAAGTTCTTCTTCGTCTCAGGAAGAACAACCTTTTTGCCAAATTAGAGAAATGTTCTTTTGAGGTGTCATCCATTCCCTTCCTTGGGTACATCATCTCCCAACAGGGAGATTGCAAGGTTTCTGCAATTCTCGATTGGCCCCTTCCTACAAGTGTCAAGGCTATCCAGAGATTTATTGGTTTTGCCAATTATTACAGACAATTTATTAAAGGTTTTTCTTCCAAGATTTCTCCTATTCTTGCTCTCATCCGCAAAGGGGGTAAACCTCAGCACTGGCCCTCTCTTGCCCTGGAAGCCTTCGAATCCCTGAAAAAAGCCTTCTCTTCTGCTCCAATTCTCAGACACCCTGAACTCCTTCTACCTTTTTTCCTCGAAGTTGACGCTTCTGATATAGGAGCCGGTGCGGTCTTGTCACAGAGGTCCCCTTCGGACGGCAAGCTTCATCCTTGTGCATTCTTCTCCAAAAAGTTTTCCTCTTCTGAGCAGAATTATGATATTGGAAACCGGGAGTTATTGGCAGTCAAATTAGCCCTGGAAGAATGGAGACATTTGCTGGAAGGATCTTCTATCCCTGTGACCATCTTTACTGACCATAAAAACCTTGAATTTATACAGTCCCTCAAACGCCTGAATCCTCGACTAGCCCGATGGTCATTATTCTTCTCCCGTTTTAACTTCATCATTACCTTCCGTCCCGGCTCAAGAAATCGGAAGGCTGATGCTCTGTCCAGAAACTTTGTTCCCGAGATTCCTTGCTCCGAGGACCCTGAACCCATTTTGCCTCCTTCTAAGATCGTCGCTGCTCTGTTTCCTTCCTTGGCCTCACAACTTCTTTCCGCCCAGACTGCCGCTCCGGATAATATTCCTCTGGGGGTTGCCTTCGTTCCTCCTGATTGTCGTCAGTCCATATTGTCTCAAGTCCACTGTTCTAAACAAGCAGGTCATCCGGGAGTTGAGAAAACTACCGAACTCCTCTCTCGTGTGGTGTGGTGGCCTTCCATGAGAACGGACGTCAAGGACTTTGTGTCTTCTTGTACCATTTGTGCGGTTTCTAAGACTGGACATTCTCCTCCCAAAGGTCTTCTTCTTCCATTACCCATTCCATCGCGCCCTTGGACTCATCTTGCCATGGACTTCATTGTGGACCTCCCTGTTTCCTCTGGACACACCGTCATCTGGGTTGTCATTGACAGGTTCAGCAAGATGGCTCATTTCATTCCCCTCCACAAGTTACCCTCTGCTCCTGAACTTTCCAAACTTTTCATCCACCATATTTTCCATCTCCATGGCTTTCCGGCTGAAATTGTCTCTGATCGGGGATCGCAATTCGTTTCTAGATTCTGGAGATCCCTGTGTAAAACCCTCAATATCTCGCTGCAATTTTCTTCTGCCTACCACCCCCAATCCAACGGAGCTGCTGAGAGGGTTAATCAGGCTTTGGAACAGTTTCTTCGCTGCCATGTCTCCTTGTGCCAGGATGATTGGTCGGATCTGCTGCCTTGGGCTGAGTTCGCCCATAACAACGCCCTGCACTCTTCTTCCCAAAGGTCTCCTTTCTTCTGTGTCTACGGGCAGAATCCTTTGGCATTCCCTCAGGACCTTCTTCTCACCAATGTCCCTGCTGCCAACGATCAAGCTGCCCACATGATGGCTATCTGGCTTGCTGTGGCTTCTAATCTGGAAAAAAGTTCCCTGGTGCAGAAAAGGTTTGCTGACAAAAGAAGAATTTCTTCCCCTCAATATGCTCCTGGAGACAAAGTCTGGCTCTCCACTCGAAACATCCGTCTTAAAGTTCCAACACCCAAACTTGGTCCCAAATTCATTGGTCCTTTTCCTGTCATTGAAGTCATCAACCCTGTTGCTGTCCGGTTACAACTCCCTCCTGAGATGCGGATTCCAAATGTCTTTCATGTCTCGTTGCTTAAGCCTGCTGTGCCCTGTTCCTCTTCTTCTTCCCCAGCTCCTGTCCTGGTCGATGGTCACCAAGAGTTTGGAGTTAAGCAGATTTTGGATTCTCGTTTTTCCAGGGGCACTCTTCAATATCTAATCGAGTGGAAGGGTTTTGGTCCAGAGGAATGCTCCTGGGTAAAGAATTCGGATGTCCATGCTCCTGCCTTGGTCCGTAAGTTCCACAGACTTTTTCCCTCTTCTCCTAGTCTCGGTGGTCCTGAGGCCCCCCCTAAGGAGGAGGGTACTGTAATGGAATCCGACTTACCTGGCGTCCAAGATGGCGACCTGGATGACGTTCCTCTGCTCCACCATGCTGTTCCTGCTGACCTTGGTTTGACTGCGTCAAAAACGAGTCGCCCTCGGATTGGACGCCGGCGTCAGAATGGACGCCGGCGTCAGAAATGTGCGCCAGCGTCAACGTCATGACGTCAAGTTTCGGCGCCAAAGGCTGGACTATTTAAACCCCATTTTCCTCTGTGTCCTTGCCCAATTATAGGTTCCATTTCCTTGTGTTCCTGGGTGTGATATATATTGTCTGATTTCTCCGTGTACCAATTCCTGCCTGTTTTCTCGACACTGTTTGATTGCTGCCTGAACCGACATTGCCTGTACCCTGACTATTCTTCCGGATAAACCTTTTGTACTTCGAACCTGGTCTGGTCTCCTCTTTGGTCCTTACTACTACTGTGCCTTCGGGCCCATTACACTATGGAAGGAGAAATCCTGACAACAGAAGCCAGGGGACAGACCTAAAAATGAGACTGTAAACATTCACATTGTTAAATCCTTGTGTATTTCCTCTTTGGAACTGCATCCAAGATGGTGGTATCCATAGCCATCATGCAACATCACAGCTCTAAGTTTTGGCATCAAGATTTAAAATAAATAGATACTGAGGACCTGGATTCCATGCCTATAGGTCTTGCTTCTGTAAGTTCATGGGTACACAATAATTTGAGATTTGATTGATTACTGGTTCTTGGCCCTTCTGCTTTGCTCCTGAATACACTGATTGCTGCCTGCCTCTGACTTCTGCCTGGATTATGACTTTGAGCTTATTAACACCTTGTGTACTGTGATTTGGACTGTCCATGCCTGTCTGCAATGCTGCTGATACTTATGACTGGAAATGGGAATGTTAAATTGTAGATGGACTAAAAATAACAGTGAAGCCCAGAACTAGTATTTAGAGAGCGAGAGTGCATTCCAATCATGTATTTAACAAACTGCATGCCATCTGATATGGGTGCTTTGTCTACAGGTTACATTTCCTCTAACACTTGGCTTCAGCATTGCCAGATAATTTTCTAAATAAAGCCTACAAGCTGCTGGGATAAAAAGAGTTCCCAATCCCCATAGCAACGAAGCAATTTGTATGTAATGACAGAGCAACCTCAGCATAACCGCACGCCTCTATACATATTCAAATCAATTAAAAGCCAGAAAGAAAAAGGCAGAATTTAACTTCCCTGTGGGTTTTTTTGTGCTGGTTGGAATATGTTCACATTATGAATCTAAGGTTTTAATCCTGCAAATTTGCATTTCTATTGCAGCAGTAATAATATTAATACTGTTGGAGAAGATTGGAAAGAACAAGCTAATAAGTAAAATTTACAGATGCAATTAGCATGCTGGAGGAGTCCCTGCTATAACTTTTATAAATATGAAACACCATGTTGTGAAACTAATTATTTGGACCAAATATCGAGACATGCTATAGTAACATTTCTGACTAAGTATTAAGCTGCAATATACTTTATAGTGCTTTCAGACTAAGTAGTAGTAATTAAAGTAATATTGGGATACTAATAAATATAGTACATTCTTTTAACAGTTTGTACTCAATGTTTAAAAAGAAAACTCATAAATGTTTATTTACTAAAATATTCCACTGTGCATAAGATATGTGAGATTGCTATGTGTTTGTGTTTATGTTTGGAATGTGCCTATTAGAGTCAATGTTAATCTTTCATCCAGTCTGCAAAGTTGCAAATGATAGCAAGAGGTATGCTGGTTGTCATACAAAAAGCAGCAGGTGGATGGAACATGGACATCTCCCAGCATGCTGCTTCTGACCCCCTCCTGCTCCATTTGTGGCCACACAAAGAGATACTAAGGTACACGCTAGTGGAGGGGGTAGCAGCAGAAACCTACTAATAAAGCACTTTTTACTCTACTCATTCTTGGCTACCAAAACATAACAAATTGGCAACAAGATGTCTCTTCTACCCCTGCAGCAGCCACCCTGGTGAGCCTACCATACCTTTTACTGCTTGGATTCGTATGTTTGAAAATTACATTATTGTTGCTGACCAAGGGGAGATTTCTGCTGATAGAAAGTGTGCTTTACTTATTCACTGCCTGGGAGCAGAGGCACAGCGTATATTCTATACATTACCATTACCTGATGATACTTATGAAACTGCACTTACTGCTATAAAGAACTTTTACATGTCAAGAGTAAATGTGGTTGCTGAAAGATATAAATTCCACCAACGTGGACAACATAATGGCGAATCCACAGAACAATTTGTAGCAGCTTTGAGAGAGCTGGTTGTTACCTGTGAGTTTGGGAATATAAAAGATGAAATGCTGAGAGACCAAATAGTGGAAAAAAACTCACGTGGCATTAGATAGAGACTTAACCCTTGCAAAGGCTATTACAGTTGCTAACCAAATTGAAACAGCAGTGGTAGAGGCTAAAACTCTCAGTCAGGGAACTGCTGGGAATGTACAGATTGTGAATTCAGCACTATGGCCTAATAATGCACAGTCACAGGCAAAATACACTGCTAAGGAAAGGGATTCACCTACATTGTAAAACCATGCAGCAAATACAAATAAAAAATACTGCTTTCGCTGTGGTTCAACACAACATACTGCAAATTATGTTACATGTCCTGCAAAAGCTTTACAATGCTGCAAATGCAAAAAGGTAGGATATTTTGTTAAGATCTGCTGTCGTTCTGCTAAAGATGTTCATGAAGTCACTACTACAAATGTCACAGTATTAAGTGTGGATAAAGCTGGTACATTTATGCCAGACATGTGTCAGTACTGCTTCTGCTGACAAGGGACACTCAATTAACCTGATGCTTGATACAGGTTCAGCTGTTTCTATACTACCAAAGGATATTTTCTTGGAATACTTTGCAAAAGATCCGCTTGTTGCACCTGCCCTGAAACTGGTCAGTTACTTAAAGGATCCAATCCCTGTGCTTGGTTGCTTGCCAGTGACTGTACAATTTGAATCAAATACGGCAAAATGTGACTTTTACATTGTGAATAAGGGTACTGCTATACTTGGAAGGGATCTCTTTGCTGCATTAAAGCTACAATTAGCTGACAATCTCATTACTAGAGCATCAGTGCCTGTCACACAGCCAGTGTCTAAAATTTCACCACAAAGCAATACCTCACTGGGTTGTGCCAAGAACTTTGTACACAAAGTTAAAATGGATGCCAATGTGATAACTGCGATTCATTTTTGTGTTACTTGTCAGAATCGTGACAAAACAGCTATCACACATACACCACCACTTCAGCCAGTACCATTTCTTCATGCATGGGAAAAACTTGCTATTGATATAGATGGTCCTTTTGCAGATGCTCCTATAGACTAGATTTGCTATAACCTTGATAGACTATTATAGTAAATGGCCTGAAATTACATGTGTTTCTCATATAACATCAGCTACAGTAATAACATTTCTGTCTACAGTCTTCAGCAGAGAAGGTAATCCAAAGGAGTTAATATCAGACAACGGACCACAGCTTGTCTTATCTGAGTTTAAATTCTTTCTGAGAGAGAGAAATATTGTGCATTGGAAATATTCAGTGTATTACCCACAAGCAAATGGAGAAATCGAGCAATTAAACAGAAGTCTGAAAGAAGCACTACAGACAGCAAATCTTACTGTGAAATCTTGGAAAGTATTTACAACAGAGTTCCTACATAACTACAGAGCAATGTGCCATGCACAACCCAATCATCTCCAGCTAAATTATTACATGGCAGACAGATGCGCACTAAGTTACATGTTGCAGACATCAAACTTACACAAAATACTGTGCCTACAAAATCATCTACTGCTAACATTATGAAACGTCACCAAGCCAAATGCAAGGCTTATACTGACAGAAAACGTGGTGTTAGAGTTGCTTACTGTTGTGTAATGGCTGCATCAATCTGCTAATAAAGCACTCTTATACTCTACTCATCCTCGGCTACCAAAACATAACAGAGGGCCTAGGGGAATGAGCAGGCCCTTGATGCAGCAGACCCCGCTGGCTACTTCTGCCAAAACATATCAATGTGCCCACCCAGCCTGCATGCAATTGCAAGTATAAGAGAAGAACCCTGGAATTGCCACCCTTGATCTGGCAGTAATTTCAGGTTTTCCCAGGCAAGTCGTATCAGCAGCTGTTACTGACTTGCATTGATGTGCTAGACATGACACCATCTCCACTCATGGACATGTACATTTTATAAGTGAAAAAACAAACTCAAATACCTATAGCCATATTTACAAACAGTGGGAAAATTGTAACTAGTGCCAACTAGTCAGTGATTAGCTTTGTTAAGTCAGCTATAATTGCAACCATGAAAACAGCACTTAGGTTGACAGCCATGGATTACTGCCCAGGTGCAGTTTTACCCAGGGTCCTTAAATGAGCCCCACTGAGAATAATCTATGCTGGTCATTAGTTTAAGTTGCATTTAAAATATGCTGGAAACACACACCTAGAGCTTTTTATTGGTTTTCTCTGTCTGCATTTTATACACAGGTCAAGATAAGCAGATGGCATACCATTGCCTCATTCCTACAAGCTTCACATGATCCTGCCATGGATCAGGGTCTGTTCCATTGCCTTTCCTTTTGTGCAAGTGAAGCCCCAAATAAGTCCTTGTGCACATGACAACATAGAAAGCATCATGAAATTAGTTATTTTGCTCAAGTGATCAACAGCAAACCATATAATGGTATGGGATGTTGTATGGGACTAATTATTTTAATATACAAAGATTAAGTGAGAATGTGCAAGTTGTGGGCACCATAGCACAGGAATTATACCATAAAGCTCTTTGGACTGGCCACACTAAACAACCAACAAATTCACCCAAATGTATGAACCCCTGAGTGCCCATCCTACAGCATAGGTGCTGTATTCAAATGTCAGGAAAACTCCAGAACAGCACAATGCCTCACTCTTATTTTGCAACTGTTGCAAGTTTTGTATTCAAACTGCCTCATTAAATTCTAGAGGGGCAAAGGACTACTACTGCTACATTACCCCATGACCCTTCTAAACATATAACATAGCCTCTGATCTTTTTGGACAATTTAATAATGGAATCGTTACCTATACTGGCTAATTTGAGATCCAGATTGTACAATCTTATGATTTGCCCTTAATGGAAAAGGAAACCCCCTGGGCGCAAAACCCCTCCCCTGTGTTGCCCCCTCCCTCCTCCCCCCTGGCCTACCTGTACCCCTGGGCAAATGCCCCTAACTTGTTACTCACACCTCTGCGCAGGTCCTGTCCACGGAGTTCACAGTCGCCATCTTCTCCCACGCGCGTCTTCTGGCGCATGCGCAGTAGGAACATTTACTGGTACGGCTCTACTGCGCATGCGCCGAATGTCACAAAGTTAAATTACCGTCCCGGTAAATGTTCCTACTGCGCATGCGCCAGAAGACGCCGGTCAAAGCAGGAAGAAGACGCACGTGGGAGAAGATGGCGACTGTGAACTCCGTGGACAGGACCTGCGCAGAGGGGTGAGTAACAAGTTAGGGGCATTTGCCCAGGGGGACAGGTAGGCCAGGGGGGAGGAGGGGGTTTTGCGCCCAGGGGGTTTCCTTCTCCTTTAAACTTATAAGTACCAAGCCTTAGTACTCTTGATGCTGAATATCTAAATTAGGGTTGTCCAATTGGAGGCCCACAGACCAGATCTGGCCCTCAAAGGGAATTTTATGACCCTTAGTCTGCCCAGAGGCTCCAAAGACTTCACTATATGACATCATTGGTTTAATTTAATTCATTCTTTAACATGCTGCAGGAGAAATGATTGGACCACTACATGTGACTGTTGATCAACAATAAATCAAAAAAGTTTTAAATACAAAAACAATGTTCTTTTAAAGAGCTTAATGCCTCCAACAATAATCTAGACCCAAATGCATTATGCTCAGCTGGTGGGAGCAACCAGGTTACACAATTAGCAGTATAAAAGGTCTTTACCTGTTTGGAAATCTAGAAATGATTCTCTGAGTTTTGATCAGATCTTCTCTGTAGCTTTGCATTCTGATTTTGTGCTTTCTCCCTCACTTCTACTGAGCTAACTTCCATCACAAGGCTGTGGCTCTAGTACAGGGCTCAGGTAACATTCACACACTGGTAACTAAGCATTTATAATACAAGCTTTGACCAAAGCATAACAGTTAAGCAAATAAACAAAGGGTAATTGTATGGATCATTCATTATGTTCTTTTCTTAGAAGAGTTAAATTTGTTTTCACATAAATACACTGTGCCAATTCTAGTTAAAGGTTTGGTTCACCTTCAGGTTAGCTTTTAGTATGTCATAGTACATCTTATTCTTTTCAATTAGTCTTCATTCTTTATAGCTTTTGCAATATTTGCTTTAATCTTCTACCTCTTTCAATCTTTCAAGTAAGAGTCAGTGACCCTGGCATCCCAAAAGAATATTGCACTGTGAGGCTTCCATTTTATTGCTAACAAATTACAAAAATGAAGACCAATTGTAAATTGTCTCAGAACATCACAATCTGCATCACACGGGTAATTTAAAGGTCAACTACTCCTTTAAGTGTTAGATGCTTCTTAAAAGTGGAGAAAAAAAAATGTCATTCTACAGAGGGGCTGTTCACCATTAAATTAAATCTTAGTATAATGTAGAGAGTGATATTCTCAGACAATTTGCAAATTTTGTATTATTTGTAGTTTTTGAGTTATTTAGCTCCGTATTCAGCAGCTCTCTAGTTTGCAATTTCAGCAATCTGGTTGCTAGGGTCCAAAGTACCTGGAATATGGATAGGAGAGGCCTGAATAGAAAGATGAGTAATACAAGGTAGCAATAACAATAAATGTGTAGCTTTACAGAGCATTTGTATTTTAGATGGGGTCAATGACTCCCATTTCAAACCTGGAAAGAGTCAGGAGAAAAAGACAAATAATTAAAAATTATAATAAATAAATAATGAAGACCAACTGAAAAATTGCTTAGAATTGGCCATTCTATAATATTGGAAACGTTAACTTAAAGGTGAACCACCCCTTTATAGTGATTAAGCAGAAGACAGCTGCGTACATAAAATGTCAGGTTTTGTGCTTGTGATTATAGGTATAAAATAGACTGCCTCACCTTTATGTTATTCACTTCTTTAAGGTTATTTATCACGAGTACTGTGCTGTTCAGCAGTGCTGTATTCATAAGGGGTGGCTGGGAGCAAAAGGTCTAGGGAGCATCGAGCAACAGAGTTCTGTACTTACCACCTGCCACTGCAGTGCCATTTACATCTTCCCCCAGTCTGCCAGTGGTCTAAATCTCAGACTGGATAAAAAATTACACTACGTGCAGACTGCAGACTCATTGTCTGGTTACAGGGCCCCATCCAAAATGAAGTGAAACCTACAACAATTTTTTAATCAAGGATGGCCGCATGCAAAGAGCAAAATCAGGGGCATTGCATCCATTAAACAATTCGCATACTGCCTTTGTAATAATAAATAACCCCTATAATTACAGGCTTTCGCATCAATGTTTTGTGCCAGCCGGCACAAGATGTAGTGTACAGCTCTGCCCCAGATGCAGAGGTCTAAGTTTGCACCTCTAAATGCACTAGAACTTAATGCTGTATTATTTCTCTTTAATAAAATGCTTTACTTAAAATTTTTTTATGGAATAATTTCTTCCCAGCATCTCTGATGTTTCTGCTTCCTGGAGATACTTATTAGAGGCTTAAGCAATGGCTTTGAATAAAACAGAGGTATATAAAAGAAAAATAACACAATTCCTTGCGCAATTCTCAGTAGCTGTTTGTATTTCCATCTTCAGTTTAGCAAGTAAATATTGAAATGGTTCAGGGTTGAACCGATCTGTAAGGCATTTGCCAAAAGCACTTGCAGTGTTATTATTGCGTTACTGTGGTGACAATGTACTTAAGCTAATTGAGAAGCACACTTGTTCAGCGGCATGATGTAATCACTCCTCTACTAATCAAAGAGACTGTGCAGGTAAAAAAAAATCTACAGAGATGGTCTAGTATTTATTTGTAACATACATTTATCATTATAAGTGTAGGGCTCCATAGGGTTAAGATCCCCTATGGTCTAAAAATCCCACATGGTTGGAAATCCCCTACTGTGGCCAGTTAAGTGTTGGACCTAAATTAGATAAGGGAGGGGGGTGGGTCTTTTGTCCCTGTGCAATGTGCCCTGGCAGATTCTGGATTTGGCCAAAAGGTGTCACTTTTGAGCCATTTCTTCATAAAGCTGAGCTGCCATGTGCTCAGGGACAGTCTAATTCCTTGTTCACCTCAGGATGGAGTGATTTGTTTCGACTGGGGCAAAAAGGCCACAGGCTATGGAGAAAAGCCACAAGGGTGGTGATGCCATTGGTAGAATAACGAGACCCGATAATCGCTTGGAGTTTGATGGCAGCAGAGAGAGTGAAGGAGCTGTCTGATAAAGGATTTCTATGAAAGAGGCTTGGATTTGCTCACACTTCAGATGACTGTTGGAACCGGCCTGAACACTTCTGTGAGATTCTATGGATGCCTGTACCAGTTCTGTGTGAGCTCTCTGCAAGTGTTCTGCCTGAAAAAAAAGGTTATTGGAATGGCTCCAGCTTGTGTCCCCTGTGTGAGGACAGGTGTAGGTAGCATCTGGAAAACCAGAAACTGGAAATTCAGCTCTTCTAGTGCAGAGAGTGCAATTTTTTGGGGGGTCTCTCACATTGTGTTTTAGGAGAACCTAAGCTTCTAAATCTGTGGGAGGTTTTGTGTGTATTCACTTCTAGAATAAGTTTTAGAACTTTAAACACTGAAAAAAAATGAAAAATTGCTATTTTCATGATTTCTCATGAACAATAGTTTACTTAAAAAAACTCCCAGAAGTACATTACCAAATTTGCAGAGCACCACAGCAAAGATCTGCAAATTTTATATTTCAAAACCAAGAAATCCTGTACCAGCAGGTTTACCTGAAGGAAACAATATATTTTTGGAAACATACTGCCAAATCCGAATTGGGTAAATAAGTATTTTACTCTTAATTACCAAACTTCAAAGCTTTTCTGAACTTTTTTTTTTTTTTTAAAGTCTGACAATTTACCTCAGAACGTTTGCTTTTCAACTTTATGGGGGTTATTTACTAAACGCAGAATGCAAAAATCACAAATAATTCGTGATTTTTCTTTTATAAAATCAGACTTTTAAAAAATCACAAATTTTTAAGAATTTATTAAACCCTGAGGATGGAAAAGTCTAAATCTGAAAATCTCAGACCTGCATCCCAGGAGATTAATCATCCATGCCAAGAACCGTGGCTAAGTGGAAATGTAAAGCTCAGCCTCTGAAACTCACCCCTTTTTACAGGTTGCAGAAACAAATCTCTGCTCCAGACCCTAGCCAAGATGGCACCAAGTCCTCCTCATCATTACCAGACCACAATGATTCAAACAACAATCTTGCTACAGGTATGTATAACTCATACTCTCACAGCAGATAAATTAAATAATTTTTCTAGGTTAAACCCCACCAGAAATGCCAATTTGCTATTATACATAGCAGGAAACATCAAAATCAAAATTTAAACCTAGGGGCTGCCTTGTACCTAAGTGAAAAATCAATTTGGTTTCTATTTTTAATAACTCGGAATAAATATTCCCATCCCTTATATTTGGAACTACTCTGTCTATACCAGTAACTCTCAAAAAGGAGGATGTTCCTATTATTACATTCATCACAATGTCTGGCCATTGGTCTTCGTGATTCCTTGTTGTTAATATTAAGAATGTCGACTTTTTGATTTTGATGTTTCCTGCTATGTATAATAGTCATTCCTCTTTTCCCTTTTTCGTTCTCCCCTACTATTAACATATTTACTTTGTACTTTACATAATATAGCTTCTACTCTGTATTCTGTAATTAAGACAACCCATGTATTGCTCTGGCCAGGGAGGTTTGTACATTGCATCCTAGGATTTATATGTTTTCTTTGAGTGACACATCAGATAGCACTGCCTACTTGTTTCCCATTGGCCATCTATCTTTTAAATATCCTGTATGTATTGTTCAATGTTCAGCCTATGAGTAAGTGTCCTTGGTAGAAACAAAACGTGTCAGGCCTTGGGTCTTAATAATGGAAAATAAAATGTAAGCCTTTTTAACCCTTTTACAATCTGACTCTGGCTTTACTACTTCGTGGGTCCAGGCTTGTGCCAGCCTCTTTTGAAGTTTTCTGGTGTTTGGCTCCCCTTGCTGAAGGTCTGGGTGTGTGCACCCGGGCCCATCGTACACAGCGGTAAGCTCAAACACATCTAAATTTAGTATATACTGGTTAAAGAATTGTATATTTTGAGATTAACTGGCCCCTGTATTTACACCTCAAATTCAGACAGTAAGATTCACACTTGTAATCTTCCCTGCAATGTTCACATCTATCAATGATACATCTGTGATATTAGGGTCTCCAAAAGTAAAGGGATTACTCACCACAAAGGGGAAGTGGCCCAGGTGCACCGCCCTGAGCCCTCAGCACAAGGAGCGGACAAACCGAAAAACCAATAAGGAGCAGGCACTCAATGAAGGCAAACTTCCACCAGGCAAATAGTTCAAAGTGAAGAGAGTTTACCGTGTCCACAGCCTTACGCGTTTCGTGTCATAAACACTTAATCATAGGCTCACATCTATGACACCTCTATTGTTCTCAACCCTAAAGCCCTGTACCGTTCACACACACCCAAATTGTTCATCTGTTCACAGCTCATACAAACTGCTGAAGGGGCACCAGCATTGTATCACAGTATGTACACAACATCTCAGAGTGGTCCTGATATGTTTCCCTGTCTCTTGCTGTTTCTGCCTTCCCTATTCTCCCTGTGTGTGCCATACTCTGCCTGTCCTATGTTTCCTGTGTGTGCCATATTCAGCCTACCCTATTCTCCCTTTGTGTGTCATACTCTACCAGCCCTATGTTCCCTGTGTGTGCCATATTCTGTCTGCCATATGCTCCCTGTGTGTGCCATACTGTCTGCCATATGCTCCCTGTGTGTGCCATACTCTGCCTTCCCTATGCTCTGTGTATGAAATAATCTGCCTACCATGTCCATCTTGTGTGTGCAATACTTTGCTTGCCCTTTGTTCATTGTGTGTGCCATACTCTGCCTGCCCTATGATCCCAGAAAGTCAAACTCTGCCTGCCCAACTCTGCCTGTGTGCCATAATCTGCCTGCCCCATGCTCCATGTGTGCCATACTCTGTCTGCCCTATGCTCATTGTGTGTGCCATACTATGCCTGCCCTATGCTCCTTGTGTGTGCGCCATACTCTGCCTGCCCCATGCTCCATGTGTATGACATAATCTGCCTGCCCTGTGCTCCTTGTGTGTGCAATACTTTGCTTGCCCTATATTCATTGTGTGTGCCATACTCTGCCTGCCCTATGCGCTGAGAATTTGTCATACTCTGCCTGCCCTACTCTGCCTGTGTGTGCCACACTCTGCTTGCCCTATTCTGCATGTAGGAAGTAAACCTGGTGAGCTACCACCATTACTGTAGACATGGTCAAGTTCTTGTGGTAACATGGGTGTGGTTTAAAGTTGGCGTGCTTTAAAACAGGCAGTAGTCAACACTGGCTTTCATTATCGGCCCTCCACTACATAGGCCAGATAAATTCCAACCCTCTGTGCCACAGAAGTTGGACAGCACTGCTCTAAAGGATAGCAGACCTAAATGGATTTTTTCCTTAAAGGCTAACATAGATAAACAGCTTGCCGGATTTCCTTTTCAAGGATAGCGTAATTAGACAATTTACTTAATTGATCAGGCACATTAATTTTGATTGGTATAGCCATATAGCTTATCTGCTTCTAAAGCTTGTGCACTCATACAGCACAGGGGTTTTGTTACACAGCTTTTCATGCTGCAGGTGAACCGACCCCAGACTGGAGATTAATTAGCCCACCTAGCCTCATTATGAGATATTCTGTTAAAGCAATAGCCCATACAGAACGTTTATCTTCTTCTAGAAGCTTGTTCATTGATTACAGCACAGGAGGAAGGTTGGACAGACCTTGCAGACAAAACTCATAAGGCCATAACAGGAGTTTATTAAGGCTGTACAAACCTCCTCTTGTATTAGAAGCCTTTCTTTTAAAATAATGCACATTTTGTAAGCTTAACTGCTTTGCAGACTGCAGGTGAACTCCGTGTACAAGCTTTTTCTTGTATATTAGGAGCTTTTCACTTAGGGGAAACCAGTTTTTTTTTTTTTTTTTTTTAAGGAGAACAAAACCCACCCTAGTAACAAAAGCCCCCCTTAAAGGAATTCTTCATTGTAAAAATAAAAAATTGGGTAAATATATATGCTCTGCAGAATAAAGAATGTTTCTAATAGCCAAAAGGCTGAACATAACAAAACAAAACACTACTTCCTGCTTTTCAGCTCTCTGGATTTCCACTCACTGGTTACCATGGTGACCAAGCAGTAACTAATCAGTGATTTGAGGGGGGGGGGGTCGCAACTGTTGCATTTGAATGTGAGCTGAATGCCAAGGATCAATTGCAAACTCACTGAACAGTTATGTCCCATGTGGCCGCCCCCCTTCAAGTTACTAACTAACTCAGAGTTCTGTTAGACATCCAGTCACTCCAGCCTTTATACATTATATTTTTGCTGAACTAACCATGTTAGAAACATTTTTTATTTTGCGCAGCCTATTTATCTATTTTGACAGTTCGCATTCTTTCAGGTCTCTCAATTGGGCCTAGTCAGGAATTGGCTTCAACTGTGCATGGTCCCACAGGCTTAGTGTCAATGATGAGATCTGTTAAGGGGGGTTTCTGTTACTGGGGGAGGTTAGTTCTCCTTTAAACCCACTTGTGCCCACTGCCACGTGAAGGAACAGAAAACTGTTATGACCCATGTACCCCCCCCCCCTGAAGTCACTGATTGGTTACCAATCAGAGAGCTTCAAAGCAGGAAGTTGTGTTCTGGCTATTATGTTAGACATTCAGTCACTTCAGTCATTATACATTCCATTTTTGGCTAAATAACTATATTGATTTTTTTTTTGCACAGCCTATTTAACCAGTTTTTATTTTTACACTGAACAATTACTTTTACAGTCTACTACAACTCTGTATTCATGAGGGGCACACTGGGGAAGGCATGATGGCATTCAGACTGTAGGTGATAGGTGCAATGAAGCCATGTGCCTACAAGGGCTGTGCTTATAAACTGACCAAAGAGGGGTGGAATTTAGCTCTTTTTAGCGCTCTAACACTTGCATCTGGAGCCTTTATAAAATACCCCTTTGCTATTGGTAAGTGTACTTTGCCGCTCAGAAAATTCGGGAAAAAAGAAAAGAAATCAGTCTATTACATTTATTAGAACAGTTTTCCAATGACCACACCCATCAGAAAAACTGTATGGTTCTAAGCAGACCTTTGATAAATTAGCTCCATGATGGAAAATATAAATTCTTCCAAGCCCCTAATAAATATGTATCTTTATAAAGATAAAAAAAAAACTAATTTTTTATCAGAAATAAAATGTTCAATGAATTCCCTATATGTATGCTAAAAAATCAAGCTAGAGATGTTCTGAAAGGTGACATTTAAATGTCACACTTGTTAATATGTCAGCAGCAGCTGGTTTGACAGGCAGAGTTTTGAGTATTTAAATTGATAACTATAAAAGGTGTGTGGGATTGCATCAGGAAACGAAGAGGGATATTTATTAAAGGGTAAAGAAAAAAAATGAGAGCTAGTTGTATAAGTAACTTTCTGAGAAATTTGTAATGTGTTTTCATTCGTTAACGAGAATTTCACTTTTAAATTATAGAATGATTTGGCAATATTCACAAACTTTTTGCAATTTGTGTGTTTTTACTTATTTAGCTTTTTGGCTCTTCAGCCTGGAATCTCAGCAGCTATATGGTTGATAGGGGCCAATTTATCCTTGCAACCATGCCATGTTTAAATAAGAGAGTGGAATATTATTAGACGAAGGCCTAAACAGAAAGAATAAAATTGTAGCCTTGCAGACTAATAACACATTTTCAAATGAAGACTAAGGGACCAATTTAGGAATGCTCAAGCCTTTGGAACTCTCTTGTGGTTTTAGTAGCTGAATGTTTGAGCATTCTAAAATCGTCCCCTAAACTAAAATGTTCCTAAGAATAGTAACTTTAACGAACTAAACGTCAATTTAAAGTTTAGCAGCAACAAGAGTTAGAATATTTTTTTTCTTTTTGTAGAAATGCTGAAAGAAAAGTATTGGCATTTCAGGAAAATGTTTTGTTAAATAGAACAACTACTGGCAATCCTTCTTATAAATCTGCCCCATAGTTTTATTCAACAGAGTTTTTGATGGCAGAAATATAGAAATATAAATGTGCTAAGGCTGTATTGTACATGGTGTTCCAGGGGAGGTTAAGAAGAATTTGAAGTTATATTGGAGTCAAATGTTTGTTTAGGCCAGAAAATAAATACACCACAAATTAACAATTGTCTGAACCTCAATTTTTTTCTACTCCACTGTTCTCCAAACTGTCATTTGGGGTGGTATATATTGTTATGAGTTTTGTAAATGTGTATCATATTGCAAGTTAGCTAAAGTTGAATTAGTTGAATATTTTAATGTTTATTTTTGTGTGCGCATATTTTTATACCACAGCACAGGAGTTTTTCTCCTTTGCATCATGAAGGAAGTGCAATGACGGCTGATTGAGACAAAGGATAAAAAAAAAAAAAAAAAAAAAAATCACATTCACTCTTTATGAAAACTACATTTTGGTAGACTAAAATAGTCCAGTATTAGATCATATTTATGGTCATTTAGCAACAAAAATGTCTCAAGCCCCAAAATTGTATTTTATTTGGCTTAGGATATGTGAAACCTTAAACAACTGACCGTATGGAGTGAGTGACATAAAAAGTTTGTTTAAAGGAATAAGAACACCAAAAAATGAAAAGTATTTTAAAGTAATGAAAATAGAATGTAGTGATGTTCTGCACTGGTACATTTGGTGTGTTTGCTTCAGAAACTCTACTATCATTTATATAGTATATCATTGGCTCTGAAGGTCTAGTGGGAAAGGTCTGTAAACAGGGGTAAATCTCTTTTACCCCTATTTAATCACCATCTTCAGGAGCTTGAAAACCACACTTGTCACACATACTTTTCATTTACATCCGCTACTGTAGTTTGCACAAATTTCCCGCAGTCAGTTGCATGTAAAACCCCATTCTTGCATCACTTTTCACTTCCATATAGTTACACTAGTGCACTCAGTCTTTTCTGCCTCCTGTTCCAATTAAAGCAATGTTGCAACTATTTAGAGGAACCCCTCAACAGGTGCAGCGCAATTGTGTCTAAAGGATCAGGCACATGTCACTCTTGTGTAGAACACCAGAAATTACGTCAACTGGATTTTCAGCGCAACTTTCAACACAATTGTGTCAGATTTACAGTGAAGTGCAGTTGCATTAATACTGGCACAACAGTCGCTTGCGTCTGCTAAGCTGGAGTTCTGGGACAAAACACTGCATTATGGGACATAAACATGGTGCTTGCATTTTGCTCACTGCACTTGGGGGCATAAATGATGCCTCTTATTGCTCATGTCCAAGCAGGGTCCTTATTGTGTTCTAAAAATATATAAAATTGTAATTAAGTGCATCTACTCTGGTCTAATGTTTCCGTCTGCATTTCTAAACTATTATGTCATATTTGTATTCCCTTACACTTGTGTTCGTTATTGGTTGTGTTGTATGTTCAATGTATAAACACATTTATCAAATAGCTATGAGGAATATGTTGGTGCTTTATAAATACATAACACATGCATTTATGGTGTATGAAAATTGCATTTTATTCTCTGTTATGTCAGTGCAGAAGGTATACTTTTAAAAAAACAACATAGAAATAAAAACTGCCCATCCATTGGTTGCCCATCTAGGCACAGCCCCATATAGATAATTTGGCTCTGTGTATAATCTTTAAAGGAAATATTGCCGGTTCAGTGTATTTTACTTAGATTGTTGCTACTCTGTGTGTGTTGTTTCCCTTTGCATTTATAAATGCAGCCTTAGAAAGCATACCTAACCACTTTTTTCTCCATCCCATGAGCGCACTGGATAGCAATTGCAACCACAATATTTGTGCAGAGGCATGTTATAGACTCATGGAGCACAGTTATAATGCCAGTAAGGCTGATGCATCAATGAAATATGCTCCATGTACATATCCACATAATATTAATAAAATACTTTAGAACAAAGTTTACATGAAGTATAAGAAATATGTTTTAATTAAAAGGATTTGTTTTACATAATATTTAAAACATTCACTAAATACAAAATTTCAAGAATAACATACATGATTTACATAGCCCTTTCAAAATACCGTACTGTTGTTTTACACATATAAAACATTATGGAATACCTTGATAACTGAACACTTGATCCCTGAATTAACCATCAGTTCATCGGATTGGAAGAAAACACTTGGCTTGGGCAAGTGCCTTTGTAGTGACTTAGCTTCAGATGGAATAGAAATAATTAAACTTAAAAATGGCCTCTGCTAAGAAACACATCTTTGGTCAGTCAGCAATATTGTGTGGTAGAGCATACACTTAATTGGAGTGATTCAGGATTTCTCTTCTTCTTTTGTGTCCATTTCAAAATCACATGTCTGAGAAGAAAGGAACGACTCCCATAAGGCAAGGCACTAGAAGAAAACAAGTGTGAAAGTTATTCCAAATATAGTTTATCATTAGTGATGGGCGAATTTGGGGAGTTTGGCAAATTTTTTGCTGTTTCACGAATTTCGCGAAAATGCAAAAAATTTGCGGAATGGTGCCAGCGTCTCGTTTTGATGCCGGCGTCCGTTTTTTTTTGCAAATTTGCTGGCGAAAATGCACCTGCATCCAAAAGGACGCCGGCGTCCATTTTTTTTGTACGTTTATTATACTCTTATAAGATTGGATTTATGTGCCCAGAGGACCCAGTAGATGGAAAAACTCATGGAGGTTAGCATTCAAAAGGTTTTGCCACTTTAGGAAACTTACGCAAGGGATACAAAAACAAAATATAACCTTTACATATACAGACAATTATGTTTTGATAATAATCTAAAAAGCTCAGGAAATAAACCTTTTTATGCTGTTAATAGTTCATTAATTTATAAGCTAATTTCTCTGACATACTGATGAAAAGAGACAAATCCCACAGGGTGTGTTCGCCAGCTGCACCCTCTGAGGCAAATTCACTAAGCGCTGAAAACTAGCGTCAATTCACTAGCGTTGGGCATTTTTGTTACTTCGCAAATTCACTAACGAACGCTGGCGTAAATTCTCTAGTGTTACTTCGCACCCTTACGCCATGCGAATTTTCGCTACGGATGTAACTATGCAAATTCACTAACGCGCGTAGTGTACTGAACGCTACCTTTTACGCTAGACTTCCTTCGCCACCTCAGACCAGGTGAAGCACAATAGAGTAGATAGGGATTGCGTCAAAAAAAGTTCAAATTTTTTCTAAGTCCCAAAAAACGCTGGCGTTTTTTCTATATCATGGGTGATAGGCTGAAAAAGATTGAAAAAATTTTTGGGGCTCCCCTCCTTCCCCCCTACATTTCCTAACTCATGGCAACTTAACTATACAGTGGGCACATGTGTAGGGCAAAAAAAAAAAAATTATTTGATGTTTTGAAGGCATTTGTAGTGATTCTACATATTCCTCCACTGAAATTTGAATTTGACGCCGTATGCAAATTAACCATCGCTAGCGTAACTTCGCTTCGTGAATCAACGCTAACGCAACCTTACGCTACCCCTGTGCGCAACTTCGGATTTTAGTGAATTTGCGGAGCGCTGGCGAAACTACGAATCTTAGTGAATTTGTCCCTCTGAGTTCCAGCAGTGCTCCAGGGGTAAATCCCCCTCGGCTACTCTATTATACATATATTACAGCAGATGTGTAGCAGGCAGGGGCTTCACAAAGCAGTTATAGGAACCTATGCATAAGACTGTTTACTAGACACTGTCTAGTAAAAGTGAATAGCACATTAAAGGTGATGGAACACAGATCACTGTCTCCCATAGTAAACAAGATGGCCAAATACACATTTGCACAGCGGATAAATGAAACATTTTAATCATATGAAAATTGCCTTTGAAGGCAACTGTTAGGCAGTCACAAGATTTATATTTTTTACATGAGCCAATTCATATTAACCTCCAGTGCAAAGGATTTTTCAGAGCTTAGTCACCCTTTTGTCTGTGTGCAATCACATACTGGATATTAAAGGACATTTAAACCCCCTCCACCAAAATGTAGTCCGTTTAAACTGCCTCTTTGAGATTTTTGAAAATCTGTCACTCTGGTTATTAAAAGGTTAACAGTAAGGCTACAGCATCCTCTTAATCACTTAGAAATCCTTCTCCTCCTTTAACCCACTTGGCCCCCTCCATCAGGAATTTGCTTTGGCTGTTGGCTAGTGAGCATGCTCAGTTCTTCTCAGCTCAGATTACTAAACACACCCAACAGTCTAACAGCCAATGAAGAGATAGCATTACTGGTTCCCATAGAAAGTCTGCTCTAGCTATCTGATCCTATTTTTCCATGTTCTCCTAACCACCTTTCCTGAACTCAGCTTAACAATTACAGTGCTCAAACCCCAGCAGAACTTTATATTGAAGTATGTTGTGCCTGTGAAAACCTGCATTCTGCATTGCATGAACATTACAGAATACATATCCTATTTGCAGGTGTCAATGTTACTGATGATGTGTCAGAGGAAAAATGGCCACTGAGTGAAAGCTGCTATTTGTTTTAGGAAAATGTTATGGAGCTGGCAAATTGAGGGGGTATATGCAGTACAAATTATGTGGCTTGTGTGGGGAACATATGCTCAACTTATATACATGGTAGGATAGGCTTTACATGTCCTTTAAAAGGACCAGACTTTATTATAACCAAAGTGTAGCAACTGATATCTTTTCACACATAGATTACCTCTTCAAAATGGGTTATCCTGTAGTCTGCCATATCAGTAAAAGTCACTTTTAAATCAGTCTGCATGTTTTGTTTCCATCTTTCCCAGTCAGCCTTCAGAGCATTATTTGCACATTCGACTTTATCTTCAAGTTTCTCAATCTCTTCTGTAAGCTATAGAGAGATGGATTCAGACAGAAGATGATCATAGTCTATTTCTTTCAGTTTTCAACCAAAATAATAAGAAACATTTCTCATGTGCATGTTTGAACCTTGAATTAAGGCCCCTGACGTTCCATGAGCAGATGGTTAGAGTAGACATTTGACCATAGTGTGATATAAGTAAACAACTTAAAATATAGTTTGCCAACAGCAGTAGTTTTAGCATAATGGAAAATTAAACATATAAACCAACAGAAAACCATTAGACCACAACTTGCCCCTTCCCTCCCCTGCCTATACCCATAACTTTATATCAATAGAGGTAAAAGCAGGTGCTCAACTTTGGTGTTAGGTTGCTATATATTCCCATTGTTTGTCTGCCAATTTAACAGGGATTATTCTTCAGATAGCGGTTCCACGGTAATCCCAGATTCACAGTACTCTTTGCAAAAGCATTAATTTACACAGAGTTGTTACTTGTCCGGTTATTATACAGATCTACTGGTGCCACCAAGAATAAATTAACAATGCTCTGTAAAGCACCCTAAAGTTACGATAGTTTAGACTTATGCACCACCCTATTGTCTATAGTTGTAGAATTGAAGCACAGTACATATGAGACTGGGGGAAGGTACTAATGCAATATAGTATGAATCCCGTTTATTACTATTGTTTAACATAGGGCCTTTGCTTGTCGGGCATGACATAAATGGAATATACTCACAAACCGTTATTGTTGCTACTCCAGTCTTATATAAACATTAAGGGTTTACATTCTCCCAATGAGGAGAGCAGTGCCGAGGTGCAGCATTTAGATGAGTCTCGATCCATTGCATGGCCTCCTCCGGTTGGTCGAAGAAAATAGCGGAGTCTCCTGTGGTGATGCGTAGTTTCTTTGGAAACATCGCATATCAAGTTTTGTGCGATTGAAGTCTACATTGAACTTTAGTGAAAGAGCTGCGTTTTTTCTAGACAATGGTAGAAAAGTCTGGATACAGTGAGACCTTTGTGTTTTCTTGCATGATTTATCCTTTGTTCCTAGTTGCCCGAAGCGCCGCATCTCTTCGAAATTCAGCATTTTAAGTACCACGGCTCTTGAAGGAGCACCTGGAAGGGACCTACATGCTGGGACTCGGTGGGCCCTCTCTTACGCAAATTGTTCTGAGAAAACTTCAGGGCCGAGCTTATCTTTGAACCATGTCTCCAGGAAAGTTTCCATGTATGCACCCTCACTTGCTTCTGGGAGGCTGATCACCCGAAGGTTAGACTGCCTGTTCTTGAGGTCATCGACGTGCACTATTAGAAGCCGTTCATCTTGCTGGCGTTGCTGCACTTGCCTCTGAAGTGGGTTAATGTCATCCTCCAAGTCACCGTTGCGGTGCTCTGCTTCACCTGTGAGCTCGCGCCGTTTCTGCATGTAATGGCGAATAAGGGAGAGATCCACCCTGATCTCTTCTATCTTGGACATCACGGCAGCTGCTGTATCGGAGAGTTTAGATGATAGAGATGCTTTAGAGTTGGTAATCCCCAACATTAGAGATTGAAGGGTGAATTCTAACGGTTGCATCGTAGACCCCTCAAACTGAGGGGATTCAGAGTCAGAAGTTATATAGCCAGATCTGATTACTGGTTTTGTAGTTTGGCAGTAGGGAATAGGCTCAGGATAGTTGAAATAGCGGGAGATACAGCTTCACACGTCCGCTCTTGTTCACATCCCAAATCCGCCCCCCAAATTAAAGTCAATATTTAATTTAAATCATTAAAACCTAGGTGTGATTTGCATTGAGGATTAACAATTCAGATGTTAGTGCTCAGTGCTGCCTCAGAGATTTGCAAGGTCATACACCCACTGAACATGAACACATATGACTGCTCAAAGCAGCATCCATTTCCATTTATTGGCCTTTCCTCAGTATTTCCCTGACCATTTGGAAAGTGTTGGTAAATAGGAAAAATATTTAAGTGTTGGAAATTCTTCTGGATTCCCCATTTCAATTCTTTGTCAAACTATCTTTAAGAGCACTTTTTTATTTTGTTACACTCTGAATTTTAAATAGACTACATAAATGACATATACAAAACAAATATGTGCCTTTAGATACAATGTTTTAAAGAAAAAATTCTCTCTTCTCCATTGTAAACCATCTGTTGCTCTATTGACAAAAATAAGATTTTCAAACCAAACGAACATACCCTTGGGCAAGAACAACCTGAAATGTACTCACAGATTGTGTTTTCTACACAGAAGCTTTTAATACTGGCACATAAAAACCCCTGCTTATTATGTTGGCATCCATGATGGTTTTGTAATTGGATAGACAGACTGATTTGATTTAAGAATACCGATATACAGTTATCACAAATGCTGCATTATTACAAAAAGAATACCAAGATTTTACAAATATTAATACAATTTGCATATATGCCATGTGTTATTAATTTTACACCTTGAGATATCACAGCCGGCAAAATGAAAATATGTAAAAAACTAACATTTAAATTAAAAAAAAAAAAAAAAAAAAAAAAGGAAGCAGTAAACAGTGCTTTTTTTGTTTTGTACAAGTAACAGATGTGTGGCCATATATGCTAAATCTAGGCTTAATGAGGGGTTAACTTTAAGTTAAGATAATTTTTCTATGTTATACAAAGTCCTATTGTTAGTAACTTTTCATTTGGTCTATAATTTTATCATTTTTGAATGATCTTCTGCTGCCTTTTCCAGCTATTAAATGGGTTCTCTGGTAGCCAAAAAAAAAAAAAAAATGTTGCTCTGTCAGGCTACAACCATATTGTTACTATTTATTTATTTATTTATTTATTTATTTATTTATTATCTTTCTATTCAGGCAAACAAAACCTAATTAAAAATTACAAGGAATGAAAAATGAAGACCAATTGCAAATTGTCTCAGTATATCATAATCTACATCAGACTAAAACTTAACGGTAAACTACCACTTTAGGGTGGTGGCAGACGGGGAGATTAGACGCCAGCGACAAATCTTCTCTACTATGGGCGACTACTCTCCCCAAATGCCTTCCTGCTGGCAAGAGTGCAAATAGCCGGCGGGATGGCATTCGAATCGATTCGGATTTCCAAAGTTTTCTCGTGAGGCAACTTCGGAAATCCAAACGATTTGTATGCCATCTCGCCAGTGATTAGTTTTCTTGCAGGTTTGAAGGCGTTTGTGGAGAGTAGTTGCCGGCAGCAAAGAAGATTTGTCCCTGGGACTAATCTTCCTGTATGCCACCACCCTTAAGTCAAGCACCTAAGAGGAGACAAAATAAGTGTTATACTAAGACAGGCAAACATGTTTTGTATTCCACAGTAATGGGGGGGGGGGGTAGGGGGGAACTATAGACATCCAATGCTTTCACTGGTTTTTTAAAAAAATGGTGGTGAAATACATTTAATATTGCTAACTCAACAGATTAAAAAAAAACCACTACTGAACACAACAGTAACCTTGATAAACATAAGAGCTCAGTATCAAAACTTTTGGCCACGCCCCTTGTGTGCGCTACACAAATGATCAACTAGCAGGTAGGTAAGACAAAAAGGTTGAATATTTTGGATGTATTTTTCTCCACTAAAGCTACTATGATACACCACTGCTTTTCAGTAAAATCATTGATGAGTTTGTAACAATAGAGGAAACTGCAACTGCTGGAGGGCCCATGAGATATAGGGGGGCCTTGTGGAACTCCTGAGCAGTTGCAATATATGTTCATAGTAAATGTCTTGCCAAAGTTTAGGGGCCCAATGATGCGGCTATGAGGCCCAATAACCAGTCGAATTTTTCGGGACAGATTCACCCCATCACTAATAAGTAACTAATTTAAATAGTTCCATTAAAGAAGCTGCTAATTAAAAGTCAGTTCATTGGGGGCAGTTTGCCCTGAGCTTATTGATTAATACATATGGTACATAAGTTTCTTAAAAAAGTAATGCTAGTTTTTGCAGGAGATGCGTAAACTGCGTAAGTTAAGTGGGTCCAATGATCTTGCTACAGGGCCCAATAATTAGTAGTAGTTCATATAAACAGTTAAAAATAATTAATGTGCTAATAAATCAGTGAGTTGATCAGGGGCAAGGAAATCAAGTTTTTTCATTCATTGATGGTCAGTGGAATTTGCCCCTGCCTGCCATTGTTAAGCTTCTCAGAGAGATAAACAAGTCGGCACACACTCCTCCACTCCGTAGGTGCACGTTCCGATAGTGGCCACAATCCACTCGGTACAGCAAAAATCTTGATAATGGACAGCACCTTTTTATATGAATAAAAAGCCTTTATTGTTACATGGCTACGAGCAACGATACAGTAACGTTTCGAGCCACGTCCTGGCTCTTTTGTCAAATTAACTGATACATTTATCAGACTTCCTTTTAAAGCACTCCAGATAGTGTTGCCAACGTGTTTATCTCTCTACATAACTGCCACGTGAGTCGAGCACTTTCCTAAAATGACTTTTGCCTATTCAGACCAAGATGCGAAACGCATAACTGATGCAGTAAGGGGCCAGAATGAGTTTTTAAATTCCAAAGATTGTTTCCAGGAATTCCGGGCCCTTGAACGCCTACAGCGCAAACATACAGCGTATGATTTACATCTCAGGACTCTGGCAGAATATGTTAAGTTACAGTGCATCCCACGAGGATTACGGGCTCATTTGAGTCCTACATTGTTCTCTGACAACGAGGAATATTGTGCTAAGTGGGAAGCCATCATTAACAAATGCTCGCTAGACCTGATGCTGTTAACCATGGAGCAATTACAAGCAGCGTTACCTGAGGTCAAAAGAGAGACGGAGCAGATGGAAGAGAGCATCTGGAACTCCTTTGAGACGGCTGTAGTGTCCGGAGGGATGATTAAGCTAACGGACCACATTGGCAAATTCAGAGTGGAAGTGGAGTCCCGCAAAAGGAACAAATTTCAGCGCGACGCCGAGGACTACAAAATCGGCACTGTATACCGGTGGAGAACCAAAGGATACGGAGAGTGCCGCAAGCCGCTGTATCAGCCCAAACAGAAGGGATATGCTGAAAGACGCGAAAAAGCAGGGCAGTCTGGATCAGTCCCAGGATCCCCAGCGTCAACGTCCTCTACCTCTTTTTTAGATGGATTTCAGGCCACAGCTACATCAGAGGAAGAAAACGCGGAGGGCGCAAACACCACAAAAAAACAGGCGGTGGTAAACATCTCATCAATCATCCTGACACAACCCCAATTACAGGTACTGGAAAAGGGGCTTTCCTTTGGACTTAACTCAAACCCAGACTTTTTTTGAACTTGACCTTGAATTGTATAGATTTTTTCGGGTAATTAAGTTAAAATCACATTTTGTGGGTGTAGATTGTGTAGATCCCCCCTTAATGCTTAACACCTTTAAAGGGAAAGAATTAAATTTGAAGAGGCCTAGCCGCTATAACCCTGAAGACAATAATGTATTTATTAATGCATATATTCAAAATGTCACTAAGGATGTTTCCCATCTTAGAGGACAGAATTAGAAAGGGTGAGCGACATTTCTCTACACATAATTTAACCAAAGAACAATATACCATTCTTAATGATTTAATGTCTAACCAAACACTGGTTATAAAACCAGCGGATAAAGGGGGAGCACTGGTGGTAATGGATAAAGCATCATATATAGAGGAAATAATATGCCAATTATCGGATGATAATACTTATAGATGGGTTGCCACCAGTCCTTTACCCCCTATCCAAAAGAAAATATTGGAATTGGTCGGGGAGGCATTGAAAGCAGAAATTATTGATAATGCACTATTTGTTTTTTTACAAAATGAAAATCCGGTACATCCGATCTTTTATATCTTGCCAAAGATTCATAAAAGACTACAATGCCTGCCCGGCCGGCCAATAGTGTCCTGTATGGATTTCGTATTAACACCACTTTCTGTTTTTGTAGACAAAATCATTAACCCTTATGTTCCCCAACATAGGTCTTATATTAAAAATACGGGAGATTTTGTGGTAAAATTAAAAGAGATAGGCCCCATTCCTGATGATGCTCTGTTGGTAACCTTGGACGTAGAGAGCCTCTACACCTCCATCCCACATGATGGGGGTGTCGAGGCTGTCCATATGGAACTGGAGAATGAAGACGCTCTAGATGGTTCACAAAAAGAATTTGTTTTGAATTGTCTAGAGTTGGTTTTGCGCAATAATTATTTTCTTTTCCAGAATAAATTCTATGTGCAAGTAAGTGGGACGGCCATGGGATCCAATTTGGCCCCCTCATATGCGAACATATACATGAATGGATTTGAACATAAGTATATCTACATTAAAGGAACAGTAACACTAAAAAATGTAAGTGTTTTAAAGTAATGAAAATATCATGTAGTGTTGCCCTGCACTGGTAAAACTGATCTGTTTGCTGTGGAGCAATGGCGGAAATTGAAAAATGGCTATATGGCACAGGTTAACTAATGGATAACAGATAACACCATTAGACAGACAGAGCTTATTTGCTATCTGCTGTGTAACCTGAGCCTTTTCTCCTTTGAATGGCTCCCCCCATTGCTACACAGCAGCTTATTTATATAAACAATAGTAGTGTTTCTTAAGCAAACACAGCAGTTTTACCAGTGCAGGGCAACACTGCATTATATTTTCATTACTTTTAAACACTTTTATCTTTTGACGTTACTGTTCCTTTAACACCGAATACCGTGAACATTGTTTACGGTGGTATCGCTACATCAATGACGTGTTCGCTATATGGGTGGGGCCACGTTGGACCTTGGACAATTTTGTCCAACAGGTTAATTCAGTTTCACAATACATTAAGTTTAGCTTATATGTGCACACATCAGAGATTTCTTTTTTGGATACCCGGGTATACAGGTCTGGTGATACATTACTAACAGACCTATATACTAAACCAACAGATAGGAACACACTGCTCCATTATGATTCAGCACATCCAGTCCAAGTGAAGAGAGCTTTACCGAAATCACAATTCACACGTGTTAAACAAATAGTCAGTGAACCCAGGGTATTGGGAAATAGGTTGAATGAAATGCAGGAGAAATTTAGGACAAGGGGATATCCTATGGAATTACTTACACAACAGCGTTCAGAAGTAGAACAGCTAGATAGAGATCGAGTTCTATTGGATGGCCCCCAGAAACAGTTGGAACGTATTCCATTCTACAATAAGTCCCCAAATAGCTAATATTTTACGGAAACATTGGAGCCTTTTGAGGGATGGCCTTTCAAATGTACCAGCTTTCAAGTCTCCCCCAGTAATGTCCTACAAAAAAGGACACACGATTGGCTCAATGTTGGTAAAATCCGACCTGGGAGGTGGGGATGATGGACAGTCGACCTTACAACCAAGAAAAAATGGAACGTTTCCATGTTTGAATTGCAATTGTTGCACCAATTGTTTGAGGGGTCCGAATGTCTATCATCCTCGGAAGGGAACCCCCATTAAAATTAAAGGGTACCGCACCTGTTTGACTACATATGCAGTATATGTGATTAAATGCCCATGTGGGTTTATGTATGTAGGACAAACTACCCTCCAAGTGAGGGAGAGGATAAGGGAGCATAAATCGGCCATTAAAACCAAAAAGATTGAGCAAGCTGTAGCGGGGCACTTTGTGGAGATTGGCCATGGGGTACAACAGCTGCGGTTTCAGGTAGTGGAATCCATACCCCGCCCTAGACGAGGTGGTGACAGAGTAAAAAAACTCTTAAAAAGGGAAGCATATTGGATCCGCCGCCTAGAAACCTTAACCCCTAATGGCCTGAATAAAGAATACGATTTGCAGACAATATATTAGAGTTTAGTTTTTAACTTCAATTTTAATATTTATATTTTACAGATTTATTTACACACAATAACGTGAACAATTCGGATTACATGGACAGATAAGTGCCAGTGGCAATAGAATATATTGTTTATATTAGTACCATTACATTGTATAACATTGGAAACTTTGTGTG
Source organism: Xenopus petersii (assembly GCA_038501925.1). Taxonomy (NCBI): domain Eukaryota; kingdom Metazoa; phylum Chordata; class Amphibia; order Anura; family Pipidae; genus Xenopus; species Xenopus petersii. The sequence continues at coordinate 102,146,386 of CM076678.1, read as the reverse complement.
TATTCTTTTAAATTGACCATGTTTTGTATCTATTTTAACACACCAGAGGGCACTATCTGGAGTGCTTTAAAAGGAAGTCTGATAAATGTATCAGTTAGTTTGACAAAGAGCCAGGACGTGGCTCGAAACGTTACTGTATCGTTGGTCGTAGCCATGTAACAATAAAGACTTTTTATTCATATAAAAAGGTGCTGTCCATTATCGAGATATTTATTGTTAAGCTTCTCTGCACTGTACTTACTTATATGTAAGCTTCTATATAGGTTATATTCCTAGGCAAGTCAGGGCAGTTTCTGCAGAAGTTACTGTACATAAAGTGCACAAGTTTTAACATAAACTTTATATGTAATGTGTAACTTTCACGATGCAGCCAGGGCCTCATTGTTTTTTCATAAATATTTTCTAACAACTATTTCGTAACATTACATTAAAAAAAAACAACAAAAAAACGTCCTAGACGATATTTGATCATCTAGCTGTAGCACAAAGTCTTCTTTCTGGTAGAGCTGGGCCAGGTCGGCCAGGCGCCCTAGGCAAACTGACCGGCCACAGCACCATCTAGGCGTGCATGCTCACAGCCGGTGAGGAAAAATGGGAACCGTACTACGGGTAGGAAGCAGAGAAGGTATGTGTCTGGTGCCCCCCCCCCCCCCCTTTGCACGTGCCTACTGACTACTCCTAGTTCCGGCCCTGCTTTCTAGCCTTAGACTACATCTTAAAGAGCCTGAAGACAATGGCACTTTTCTTTGGCACATTAAGATAGCTACCGGATATACTTACATTGTCTGTATTATCTGCCTTTTTATTGCTTGAAGCTTCCACTTTATAATCATACTCAGCCTGAATTTGGTCCCTTCTTTTCATCACCCCCTTAAGACAAAGTACAAATACAATCATACAGAAGCAATCAATTCCAGTATTATAATTGAAATACACAGTACTGCAAAAGTATAAATTATAAATGCAACTCACAAATGTAAAATGATTACTATAGTAAGAACTAAGTTTCTAGATCTACAGTCATTACAACCAATGTAAAGTTTTTCCTTTTTTAACATATGTAGACATATCTATATTTGATCTAAACACAGTACCCTATGATATGGGTGGTTACAAAAGAACTAACTTTATTATATTGCTAATCAATTAATTTATATACATAATGTGTTTAATATGGACCTTGACAATCCATTCGCCATATTGCAAACAGTCATTATGGGATCCCTGGAGGCACTTTGCAATGCTAATGGCCAAAAACAATTTGCCCCTGCTCCCAGAAATAATTACTACTCTTATTAATCACTGGGCTAAACTAGAAAAATGAAAGGGGGGGATCTAAACCTAGGAATATATACATATCTACTGCTCTGAAGAAACTCTGGTCTTTTGGGGGCTGGGGGACTTTCAATACTGCCCACTATAAGGGTATAAAATGGCCCAATTATTTAATGCACAGATTCAATATTATTCTGTTCTGACCTCTTTAAGAAATATCAGAGAAACCTAATCTACAGCCATATAGATTTTTTATAACTAAGGCATGCCTTCAAAGCCAAGTCACGTCAATAAGTCTAGCCTATGGAACTCCATGCTGTTGCATAAACAGATTTTTAATATGTTAAACAGGCAGCTGGATGGTGAACGGGAAGAAAAAAGAAAAACAATTTGTAGAATATTCTTATTGCAACACGTGATTGGTTGAGCCAGTTCAAGTATCTTCAAAAAGCTTAGACAGGTCTAGGGATGCATAGTGTCCCAAGTTCTATAACATTAACTCCATAACATATTACCTGGGATTGCACCCAAATTAATAAATATCAGACTGATGTTATAAATTATTTAACTGAACAACTAGTCCTTTCTGAGTTAAAGCTCCAGAAGTGTGCCTACTAGGTTTAGTAGATGAATTAGTTCTCCACAACCATTCTAGAAATCAGATGAGAGCAACTTGGTTTTATGTAAATAAACTTATAATCATGAAGTGATATGCATTGCTAGAGGCTCCCTGCAGAAATCTGAGAAAATAAACGATTTGGCTAGAAGCCAACCCACCGTTTGGCCTCCCTAATGAATCACCACAACTTTCCCGGGGCAGAGTTCCAAACAAGGAAAGAAGTAAACAGAGCAGTTGATATACAGGTAGAAGATTGTAGCAATTCTACTGAGCACAGAGCAGCGCTGAAGGGGTATAATACTATACATAATATGTTTAACATATACAGATATACTTATCATTATCTAATGATGATACTAATCATTATCATAATGGACAAAGAGAAGTAAAGGAGATTCATCAAAATATCAGTAAAATCTACTTTAAAGAAAAGAAAACAATTGTTTACTTACAGAAAGGGTTTCACTGTACAGAACATACTCATGAATGATTGGAATTAATTCTCCTGAGAGTTTCAAATTTAGGGTGTCTGTGACTTTACAACACTTATCAATGCAGCTAGCCATCCCTTTGAAAGAGTCTACAAGTTCTTCCTCAGATGCAGACCACAAAGTGTAAACAGGGCCGTACTCCTTCAATTCCTCATAATAGTCTAGAATAAAAAAAAAAAAAAAGACTAGAAGATAAATTTTATTTTATTTAACAATAAACAAAAACATGACATACAGCTTGGTGTGCTTTGTTAAGTTACCTGTAAAGTAAGTGATAACAATTGCAACTTGTACATTGGTAGTAGGGATTATAGATGAACTCACTCCATCTAGATATGCTAGAAATAGATTTAAAGCACTACTGTCCTATGCAAAAGAGAACATAGCACTGCACTTGATGGCAACTACCCTCCCCACCAGACGGATCTGCATCCATTTAACCAACAAAGCCGTCCCTCTGCAGAAGCATATGTTAATGTTCCTCTGGCTTCTGCAGAGGGACGGCTTTGTTGGTTAAATGGATGCAGATCCGTCTGGTGGGGAGGGTAGTTGCCATCAAGTGCAGTGCGATGTTCTTTTTTGCATAGGACAGTAGTGCTTTAAATCTATTTCTAGCATATCTAGATGGAGTGAGTTCATCTATAATCCCTAGGATGCATATCCGTGGGGGGTAGAAAATGAAAATGTACCACCCTGAACCAGTATGCACAAATTGGTGGGCATGCCAATATGATGTGGAAGAAGTCTGCAGCTTGGCGTTTCAAATATGGGCAAGTATCGTCAGGTTTACGTGCAATTGTTTTAAGCTTTTTAGGGGTCATATAAGTTTCATCATATAAGTTTGGTGCATAAAGGTGGCCACACATGGATAGATCCGCTCATTTGGCGATGTCGCCAAACGAGCGGATCTCCCTCCGATATGCCCACCTTGAGGTGGGCAATATCGGGCAGATCCGATGGTGGGCCCTAGGGCCCAACGATCGGATCCTAGCATTCGCAAATGGGCGGTCGGATCGTGGGACAGCATCAACGAACAGATGCGGCCGCGATCCGACGGGATTTTTAAACCCATCCGATCAAGATCGGGCCGACTTTCGGCCAGATCTCGATCGGGGAAGCCCGTCGGGGGCCCCCATACACGGGCCAATAAGCTGCCGACACAGTCTGTCAGCAGCTTTTATCGGCCCGTGTATGGCCACCTTAACTCCTAATACATTGTATTAGGATGAGATTAGAAAGTCATATCAGTTATCTGTGGCTTCTCTTCAGTCGTCAGTGGTTAGTTCCAGGATACATTGTTGCCATTTGATTTTTGCCTGTTTTTCTGGAGGGATTCCTCCAGGGGAAGTTTGGTTAGTTCTTGAGTGAGGGTATGGAAAGCATATTTGAACTGGAGGATCTAAAAAAAAGGATATGGGATGACCTTGATTGTTGTGGATCAGTACTGTGTAGGTAGGAAAGGTGGCAGAGCCCATCGGGTCTCCTAGGCATTGTATGCCTATTTTTGGCCAAATAGTGAAGTCCTGGAGGTCTCTTAAATGGGGTAGATACAAACTAGTTGGGCGGGGGGTGGTTGGTAGTTCTGTTAGGTCTCGTTATTTCCTATATGGGAAATTTCAGAGTCCAGCTACGGATAGGATTAGAGCGTGTAGGAGCATGTTATGGTTGTATGGGTCTGGGAAAAAACACCATTGTAGAAAATGCACGGCAAGGAAATAAAGGTATAGTTTGGGGAGTGCTATGCCACCTAGCTTGTGGGGGCCGTTAGCTTCACTCATGCCATTCTAGGTACTTTATTATTCCACAAAAAGGGTATGAGAGCTTGGTTTACTTTCTTAAAAAGTGTTTAGGGACCCAGGTCGGAGCATTGTGGAAGAGGTTCAGGAATTTGGGCAAGTATTTAATTTTAAATAATTGATCCTGCCCCAGAGTGTAGGTGGTAGTTTGGTCCAGTGGGCCAAAAGGTAAACTATCTTTTTGAAGGACATGTAAACCCTACACACAAAAATTTAATCAGTGAACAGCCTCTTTGAAATCTTTAGATAACTGCCACTATGGACATTAAAAAGTCAACAGTGAGGCTGCAGCATTCCCTTAATCACTTAGAAATCCTTCTACTCCTCTAACCCACTCTGCCCCCTCCCTCAGGAATGTACTTTGGCTGTTGGCTATTGAGCATGCTCAGTTCTTCTCAACTCAGATTACTAAACACACCACTAACATCCAATGAAGAGATAGCATTGCTGGGTTCCATAGAAACTCTAGCTGTCTGATCCTATTGTTTTCTCCTAACCACCTCTCCTGAGCTTAACCATTACAGTGCTCAACCCCAGCAGAACATTTTATTCAAGTATGTTGTGCTTGTGTAAACCAGCATTCTGCATCACATGAACTTTACATGTTCTGTTTGTAGATGTCAATGTTACCGACTATGTGTCAGAGGGAAAATGGCCACCAGGTGAAAGCTGCTATTTGTTTTAGGAAAATGTGATGGTTTTGGCAAATGGAGGGGGTATATGCAGTAAATGATGTGGCTTGTGTCAGGAAGATCTGCTCAACTTATATACATGGTAGGAAAATGTAGGCTTTACATGTCCTTTAATGAACACCACATGCATCACATAAAATAGCCCCACTTATGGGGAATTCCCATTTCTAAATCCAGAGGTAAGAGGGACACTTTCACAGAAAAGTAAACACTACATTTTGGCAACAGTATTAGTTAATCAAATGAACATAAAATGATACCTTTTTGTTCTTTATAAATTCTTTGGGATATTTTATCTAGTACATTTATTTTTTGACTGAAAGCATCAACGTATTCCCCTAATTCTGTAAACTCGTCAGGCCGATTTTTAATACCCCTCACAGAAGAAGCCACAGCCTTGATAGTCTGTCCCATTCTGCTGAAGAGACCAGGGCCTTGTTTCTTGTGAGACGTTAACTCCTGTCATAAAAAAGTGTAGATATTAACATTTCTCCCCACTGTACTAGATTACATTTACCAGGGAAAAAATTAATTAAACACCATCTCATTCTTCATAGAAGTTATATTTCAAGGTCACAACAGAATGCTTCATCAGACGCAGTTTGTTATTCATTTGTACGTTGTGTTTCTTCCAGAAAGAACAAAAACAAACAACAAATCATTTAGAGGCCAAGGGACACCATAGTGTATTTTTTATGAATATGTTTAGGAAACTCTGCATAATTAATTTTAGAATAAAACAAAGATTGTTTTATACATCACATTTTATACCTCCACAAATAGAAGAGCAGTTTAGAGCTGCTTTTAATAAAATATCTCCAAAACACTTACTTGCCCCATGAACCCTATTGACATTTCAACAAAATTCTTATTTATTTACTAAAGTACTCATTTTATTAAATTACATTGCTCTACTATTGTAAAAGGAAATAATAAGTGAATTACATGTAATCTAAATGACACACAATTTAAAGTGCAAGAAGAGGTAGTTACCCATGTCTTTCCACTCCTCAATGAATAGAACACAGCCGGACACAGGCAGTGCTGTGTTCATGAGCTAAATGGAGTTTTCTCATAGACAACTGCAGTAACTTATCAATCTGCAAGGAAGGGTTCAAAGAACATGGTGTACTGCACCTGCTTTTCCCATTTGGCACCCTTACCTGCAGGTAGTTCTTGATCCTATATAGCACTTGCAACATGGCTACATTCTGGGTTCACTTTTTTCCTCTCTTTACACTCAATAAGCGAAAGGCAAATTACATGCATGCTTATATCATTTCTGGTTAGAGAGAATTCATGAAACTGTGCCAGAAAGTGACAGTAAGCACTAACAACATTTCCAGAGGATGTGGGCTTCTTGAAAAGTCAAAGCACAGAGGGAGTTTAAACCCAAAAAGGCTATTAATGTAGGAAAAGTAAGGCGAGTAAAGGAGAAAACGAAGTAAGTCTCAGCAATGGTTCAGACACTTTGTTTCTAGCTATTAAACATAATTTTCTGCAAAGTACAGATTGATTTCTGAGTCCTTTAGAGCACAAGAGAACACTAGCTGAGGTAATAATGTTCATAAAGACAATGCTGCAGTTCTGTGAACCCACTTGTGAATGATTTCAAAAAGATTTTTCCAGGTAAAAATGTAAAAGCCGGCTCCTTACGGCTAAAACCTGTCAAACTTAAAAGTACCGCTTTCCATATATTTAAGGACAGAATGAAATGCATGTCATGTTTTTTAGCAGGGTTGCAATGCAACATCCCTGGCACAAATATATTTCTTAAAGTATATGTATAACCAATGTAAATATGAGTGGAGTGTGACTAGAAAGAAGAGGGAGCGCAGGAGCTGGTCTGGGTCGCTGAGGCACAAATAAGCCGGAGCCCACTGGGTCTTTTCCCGGTGTCCCGTTGGCCCAGTCAGACCCTGGTTACACAGTCTGTATCATTGACTCAACCCTCTTGGCAGCCCAACACTGCTGTGAAAAAAACCACGATACTGGCAGTGTAAAATTGCCAATATCATAAAAATGCTGTAGGAGAGAAAAATGTCAAAAGCGGATTTCTTGCGTTATAATTGTTTATTGTGTTTAGAATTCCTTTAACAAAATTTTTTAATTCTATCATAAATTCAGAAATGAGGCTTAATTGGGGAAGTAAAACCACATTTATAGAGCCGATTGCAGTATAACACTCCAGTAACTTTGTAATTGTACGAGAAACTTACCCATGCTTGAGCAGTGAGGAAAATCTTGAAGTCTTCATTAAAAGTTAATGTTGGGTGATCCGCAATTCTGTTCAAAAATTTATGTAAAGCTTTTCTTCGAGTCTCGATGAATTCCTCAGTAAATCGTTCAACCATTCCTCTAACTATGAATTTCTCTGGAAGGGGCTACAGAAATTAAGAAGAAAACTTGCATTATCTTTAAAGATTTCGACACACATTACTACTTAAATTTGGATGACAATAATGTTTTATTTAGTCACAGAGTATTTTCTGAGAGGAATAGGAAGTAGTCTGGGAAAGGTCCAAGCTACACCTTGAGAAGGATAGGGTTCATCAAAAGAAGCTGCAAAAAGTTCAGCACTACTGGAAAGAATATGGGGTAAATATTTAGTTATAAAGGATATTCTACCTGGCAAGTGGTGCTACAGCCCTGTTACAGCTATACGAAGGATCACTTTTTCTGCAATTCTGAAAGTTTGTATATAACAGTCTTAAGGTTTTTTAGTCTGCTCTTGACAATAGTGCAGGTTTGGGGATATATCGCTGCATAGTTAAAATTATCAATCAGTAAAGGGGGATTGTCAAAACACTACATTACTTATACATACATGATGGCACAACAGTTATCACTACTGCTGCTCTCAGGCAAAGGAAATATGAAGTCCTTTCATATTGTGAAACTATATGAAGCTTAATAATTAAATGTAACTCCTGTTTTTAAGCCCCAATCTACCACTGTTGCCCACCTTAGGCGCTAGTTTTAGTTGCTTCTCAACGCGATGGAAAGGGTTCACCACAATTTTTTTTTTTTTTTTATTTAAAGATTTGCTTTATTGAATTGTTTAACTTTAAAGGAAAGGGAATAAGTGTGAACAATTAAGGGGGAGTAGATGTAATGAGTAGTGAAAGTGAGAGTTTTGATGGGTTTTCCTGTATCATCTGCGCAGCCACACTTAGCCACTTAGGGTAAGAGCATCAGTATTCAGAGTTAAAGTGCTGTGCTGCCTGTCTGCGGTTCAGCTAACCAACAGTCCCATATTTTCACAAACTTGGCAGGGCATCCCTGTGCCAAATAGGTTAGTATCTGCCATATTTGACCCAAAGAAGTGTTCATGCAGGCTAATACTGTAGCCCAAAAAAGTTTACCCATTGCAGTTGGGGGTCTATACAGTGGGTCCCTAACAAGTCTGTCATCTATGAGGAACACCAACGACTTTGCCCAGGTTATCTTAAGGCCTGAAATGCAACTAAACCTTGTAACTTCTGCCAGTAGAACAGAGAGAGATTGTTTGGCTAGGTATACTAGTAAGTTGTCTGCATATAGCAAGACCTTTTTCTTCAATCTCTGTAACTTGAGAACTTTTATGTCTGTATTGCTGTGATTTTTAATGGCCAATGGCCCTATGGCCAAGGCAAACATGAGAGATGACAGTGGGCAGCCCTAGCAGGTGCCTCACGTTAGAGAAAGTTCCTCTGTCAACTCCGCATTCACCAGTATCCTTGTATTAGGGGAGTCATACAAGGCTTTCACCCACACAATAAACTGGTCCCCAAGCCCGTATTGCACTAGAAGTGACCAGAGGCATTGCCACTCCACAGTGTTGAAGGCTTTCTCTATGTCTAGGGCTACAATCACTTTCTTCCCTGTAACACTGTGTGTGGCCCATACTGTAAGTTGGTAAAGAGGCGCCAAATATTCATATCAGTGGCCCTATGAAGCATGAACACAGTCACAGTATGGAAGGCGGGCCTCTTGTGTAACCGCATTGAACAAGTCACAAAGTTTGGGGTCCTATTTGCAGTGTCAGTGAGGTAATCAGGGAATCAAACCAACCACCCGAACTCTGCCAAAATCGGGAGCCAGAGTCCCTTAGTTCTGCATCTACACCCGTGTAGTAAGCGGGCTTGACTAGGCCATTGCTGTGATGGACTGTGTTGTGCTGGTCATGGGAAGGAGTCTATCCAAGCTTCCACAGTGGTTGGTCCATCAAAGATGTGTGTATTACCTCAGTCTACAATCCAGAGCTTGGCTGGAAACGGCATCGACGATCGCCGTTAAGATATTCTGCATAGTCTGCGTGGAGGAGTTTGGCGGTTCAGAATCTGGGTCGAGTTGATGCTGCTGCACAGGAGAAAGAGAGCTTCGGGCACCATTTTGGTTTGAAGAGCGTGCATACTGTTCCAACTTCAAGGCGGCCTTAGAGTGCACTTGCTGTGTGTGCTTCCCCATGGCTTGGTTCCAAAGTTGCTTGGGGTGTCAGTTTAACAACCCAAGTCCACAGACACTTATTATAGAGTTGCTTATTGACTGATCAGGATGGCTTACAGCTGAGCTACCCAGGATTCGGTTCGGGATTCGGCCAAAATTCGGTCTGTTTCAGCAGGATTCGGCAGAATCCTTGTGCCTGGCCAAACCGAATCTGAATCCTAATTTGCATATGCAAATTGTGGGGAGGGCGGGATTTTACTTGACTTTTTGCTACAAAACAAGGATGCAAACCAATTTTTTCCCTCTTCTTCCTTTCCTGCCCCTAATTTGCATATGCAAATTAGGATTCGGTTCGGTATTCCTCCGAATCTAACAAGATGGATTGGGACGAATCCAAAATAGTGGATTCGGTGCATCCCTAGTATTTACTTACCTTATTTCCGTTGCATGCGATTTGACGCGGGCATTTTGTTGCAGCGTGTTGGATCGCGCCATAAACCTCCATGTAGTCCCTAAGTAAAGCTATTTGCATGTAGTATATACAATATCTGTTAATAATGTGACATGTCCATATTAATAAAACAAAGATACATACAGGTATTATTAAGGTAGGATGGGCATCTTCCAGTCTACTTTTTAGCCACAGGAAATCTTGATACCGCCGCCGGACTTCAAACTCACATGAGTCAAATTGACTGCGAGATGTCTGAAACAAAGGGGCATACGAACGTGAGCAATGATTATTCAACCATATACAACCTCTGCACTTCATATTTGGGCAATGAATTTGATTTCCTTTATAAATATTTACATTTGCATGAAAAAGTAAGAAAATTGATAAACACGTGGTCACAGGACTGCTTTGAAATACAGCAGCCATAAAAGCACCAGTCTCCTTTATACACAGTCGCATGTCAACTGTGCTTAACCCCTTACATGTTCACTGCATAATGATACTAGAAGAGAGGGATTGACAAAAACAAATGGGAAGCTGCAGATAGGACTGGTATGAAATATTTCCTGTTACAGAACCACCCAGAGAGATGTGTTTTCTATCCCTTCTCGTGGGCTTTAGTTGAGTGTTAGGTTATTGCCACAACAGGCTGAATGTTGCCCGTGGATACACACAGGCCAAGAATCAGCTCTTACGCTACAACTGCCTAGTCCTGTGACTGCACCCGGAGCCACTGCATCGGCCTGTCTGTGGATGTCTGTGCCGAAACATGCAATTATGCATTTGCTGGCAAAATCTGCTCCATGCGGCTGCACATAGGCAGACACAGTCAGGCTTACGAAGCGTTTATCCAAAGAACTGGTGTGGCAGTTGTCTGAAAATCAGGCTTACTGAAATAAGATGGCCAAGGATCAGCCCCTACGTGGACAATAGCCTGCTGTTCTGCTTGCACCCGGAAACATTGCGTCGGGGCTGGGTGCAGTCACATGTAGTGGATTTCGATAGTGGAAGATTTGCTGCCCATGTAACATGCAGATGAAGCAGATTTAAAGGAGAACTATAGCCTAAAAATGAATATGGCTAAAAATGTCATTGTATACACTGAACTTATTGCACCAACCTAAAGCTTCTCAATAGCAGCAATGATCCAAAACTTCACACTTGTTACAGGGGGGTCACCATCTTGGAAAGTGTCTTTATTTAGGTTTTAGTTCTCCATTAATTGAAGCATTTAGCATATACAGACACATCCCTTTTCCAAATGGAAATGAAAAGTATGATGCATGCACTGAATGATTTCACATAAGTATTTTCAATCTATAGATAAGAGCAATCCACTGATCGTTTCACTTAAACAGCATTTCAAATCAATATACAACTTTGTTCAACATGAGTACAATAAATTGAAATTGTGTTGGAAATAGATTCTGCCTACTTTTTACATAAAAAAAACCTACCGTATCATTTATATTTTAACATATAATTGTTTTGTATTCTCACTATTGCTAATTTCTCTTGCTGTAATCAGGAGTATGTTTAAAAAGCGATACTGGGGCAGGAGACATTTCCAATTCATGAAAAAACAAATGCTAGCAATAATAGATGTAGGACTGTGAACTTGAAAGACAAGGTCAAAAATACTCAACTCACCTTTGTAGCAATTCTGTACGTAATAAATGTTTCAATTGCATTTACATGGCTTTCTGGCTCATCAACAGTAATGAAAATATCCTTGACATCGGGCTCATCTTCAAATTTATATTGATTTATCATGGATGATGGAGATGCTAGCATTAAAGGACTAAATGAATTACCATCTGTAAGTGCCTAAACACATTAAGAAGAAAAAAAGGAAACGATCAATACTGAGAAAAAAAGTGAACAGGTATTCTCTTGCATAGCACAATGCAGCACCAAATATTAGGTTAGAATATTTATTTAAGGCATGAAGTTGTGCAGGATAATGGCACATGGGGCTGCTTTAGGCTTTGAAGCATCCCTAACTGCCCAGTTGACTTTATTGAAATCGATGACAAGAGCTTGTGCCTGATCATTTTGTCAAATGCACATATCACTCATCCTAAGCCTATATAGAACAGTGCGTGATGTATACAACATCTTAAATTGACACATGAAGTGAAATTGGACCCTATTATGGCTAACTGTAGAGTTCTCATTGGACTGTTCTAGAAGGAATAGTATATGCAGTCTGATTCAGAGTTGCTGAAAAACTCAACTGCTTGTTAAGAATAACATACATTATTTGGTTGAACTTCCTATATCATGCCTCCATAAAGAATTCAGAACCGTGTGGCATTAATAAAGTTACTGAGCTGGAAGAATTCATAGTAAAAATACTGTGCGGTAGATAGAGCAGATTAAGGTAAGTGATGGGATGCTCATAGGCAGGATCACTACACTAGTAGTAGAACACAGATGCTAGATTGCACTAGTGTAATTGCCAATAGCACCCACTTTATAGGGCCCTTCTTTAAAAAAAAGCTTAGCAGCCAGATAAGTGGACTTGTGTCTGTCTCTTAAACAAATTATGTTGGTGTCTAGCTTATAGGTTTATAAAGAGTCAGATAGAGGAGTATTGGAAGACAAAAGTGCACAACAGATTGCAAACTCTTCAGAAGTTTCAGCCAACACTGCTTGTGAACTGCCATCTATTTATTTCTAGTTCAAGACTTAAAATTCAAAAGTAATTAGAAATCAGAAAAATTCTAGGTCACCAAGATATTAAGTGGCTGCATAAACTACTGCTTTAATTAGCACTTTAATGAGGAGTTTGTTTTAAAGTTGCTGCAAGCCTCACTCTCCATATGGCTGAAGAATTCTCGGATGGATAAATCATTAATCACATTTCCTTTCTGTATCATATGCACAGCGATGGAAAAAGTTTTTCATTTCTACAAATGAAGCTGCACAAAGACATGACAAGCTGTCATACCTGCAGCGTGTTTTTCTTAGAGTTTTTTTTAACAACAAGAAAGGAGCCAAAGATTCCAAATGGAAGGGGGTTCGGCAGGCTGGAGATTATATCCAGCATGAGTAACCGGGGAGGATGCAGACTAACTAACAGTTAGCACCTCATTCTAAACCCCCTAGATGAAGGCTGTAAAACACATCAGTAAATATGTGTCAAAATTCTAATCATAATGAGAGAAGCTTATCTTCATAAATCTTAAGGGTGACAAAATATACTGCTCACTGAGTGTCAACATGAAAAGATATTAAGTTTTCAAGAGTAGCATTCGTTAAACATCTTAGGTTTAGTTTTTTTAGGGCTCTGAAATTTTGCTAACCAGAAAGTATTCAGGAGAAACATATATTAAAGGGGTGGTTTACCTTTAAAGTAACTTTTATTATGTTATAGAACAGACAGTTCTAAGCAACTTTTCAATTGTTTTTCATAATTGTTTTATAGTTTTATAGTTGTTTGCTTTTTTCTTCTGACTCTTTGCAGCTTTCAAATGGGCGTTGCTTACTCCCTTCTAAACAAATAAATGCTCTGTTAGGCAACAAATGTATTGTTACTTTTTCTTACTGCTCTTTCTATTCAGGCCTCTCCTATTCATATTCCAGTCTCTTATTCAAATCAATGCATGGTTGCTAGGGTAATTTGGACCCTAGTTACCAGATTGCTTAAGATGCAAATTGAAAAGCTGCTGAATAAAAAGCTAAATAACTCAAAAATGAAAAAAAATGAAACTTTTTTTTAAAGTTGTTTGTAAAGAACAAAAAAAAAAAAAAAACACCAAGATACTGTATATGTAACTTTAAAATCTCAAAGTCTTTATTAAAAAATAACTTACCGACAGGGCGACGATCCATCGTGCAGCACTCAATTTCTCCTCCCTGCCTTCAAAAGGAGATAGCCAGGGAGATAGCCAGTGGAGTTTCGGTAAGTTATTTTTTAATAAAGACTTTGCGATTTTAAAGTTACATATGGCTTGGTGGTTTTTTTGTTCTATACAAACAAATTTTTTTACAAAAAATTTGACGTTTACTGGTTCTTTAAAAAAAGTAGTAAAGAGAACAAATTACAGAATGCTCAGGCCATTAAGTGCACTGAAATCCATTTTTCAAAAGAACAGATTTTGTTATATTCAATTTTGAAATCTGGGGCAGCTGGGAAACTGACAATATGTCTAGCCCCATGTCAAATTTCAAAATAGAATATAAAAAAAATCTGCTTGCTCTTTTGAGAAATGGGTTTCAGTGCAGAATTCTGCTGGAGCTGCACTATTGACTGATTAATTTTAAAAAAAACATGTTTTCCGATGACAGTATTCCTTTAAGAAATTTCATCATTAGATCCCTTTCTCTCGTCATTTCCTTATTTCTTGCATCTGGCACTGCAAGTGGATAAATGGTATCACTTTTTTAGAAGTAATACTACAGCTTACATAATTATGCAACCCCACCTTGTGAACTACAAGTCTAATGTTCTGTAACTAAGTTTGCAAACAAAAGCTGTTGTGCTCTTCTAAGGGCAGGGGCATACGGGCAGATCAGGCAGATTCACAGCGCTTCGATTTCTGAAGTCCTCACGGAAACTTCGGACGACTTCAAAAATCGAAGTGCTGCGATTGCATTGCCGAGGGTTTTTTTTTCATTGAAGGAGGCGGAAGACACAAGGAAGTAGTTTGGGGAGATTAGTTGCCCCAAAGAAGAGGCGATTAGTCTCTGGGCCGACTAAATCTCGCCGAATCTCCAGGTGTGCCCGTAGAGCTGCTCCGTTGTTTAGAGGTCAGTTACTCTGATCAGGATTAGTTATTTTGCATTTTCAGACAATAAGGGACAGATTTATCAAACTTGGGTCTTTCCATTGCAGAAAATCTGCATCTGATGTCCTGAACTCATTTGCCTTTGCTGCTCTTGATTACAGATTGCACTTTTTTTTTTTCCCAACAGGTTTTTGTCAAAAATAAAAAGCTTGCCAATTCTCATAAAAGCTTTCAATTCTCATAAAATCTCACTTGCTCATATGCCAATGCATTTCGGCAAAATATTCTGAGAATTTTTCAGCAAACTTTTGACAGGTTTGATCATCACTAAATATGACGCAATATTCCTAAAAGGCATTTTTAAAGAATAAAGTGCACCTTATGAGCCGAAATATGTGTTTGCGTGGACATGAATTCTGGCAGCAGAATCAAAGCCATAGTTCAATTACTTTCTATTTTATATTTGTCACTTTTTTTTTCTAATATTGAAGTTACATTTCTGAAGCATTTCTATGGGGGGGGGGGTCGCAGACTCTGTAAACTGTTCTAAATTAATACATTAGTTGATACATTTCTTATCTTTAGCCCTACTAAAGCAGAATCCCTGAGTTTTATTAAAGGCACATGTTAGAATTGATACAAAAATTGCTAATATTTTACAGGTGCTGCTGAGAAATGTATCAACTAATGTAGAAAATGTTAACCGTTCAGACTATGTACCTGGATTACCGAGCTGCCAGATTGAACCACCAGAGGCAGGAACATTACATTTTAAACTTCAATTCTCGAAAAACAGTAAAAAAAAAAAAAAAAAAAAAAACAACAGCAAAGCAACTGCAAAAAGTCTTCTGGTGAACAATCTGAATGTGAACTATTGTTTCCCTCAACCAAAGTGCAGGTTCTATTATTATTTTTTTTTTTTTTTGATGATAGGATCGCTTTAAACTGCCTAAAGTTAAATAACAGAGACGTTGCAGTTGCAGGGAAGTACACCTTTAAAGAAATACATCTGGTTATATATGGAAATATATATTTTTTTATCATTTATTGTTTTCAAATAATTAAACTTTCTAATATATTTCCTTCTGGCCTGCAGCTGAAAATGCCCTTTGGTTGATGTTGATTACTGACCTAATCCTGCGCAAGGTAATACACTTATATCTGTAAGGTTTAACTTCATTTCTAGAAAAGTTACAGTCAACATTTGTGCTTACAGCAGAAAGCTTTTGTCATGGGCCTTGTTAGTTTTTACTGCAATTCTGTATTGCTTTATGGTAGACCTTATAGAAATGCTTTCAGGGTCAGAAAGAGAGTCTTAAAAGAAGTGGAGGTAACACAAATTAAGAGTGTGTATAATTATATCTGAGGATATTCTTCCAACGATTTTTTATTCCCTATTTAGAGGAAGAGCAAACAAAACCACTATATATTTAAACTTCATAAAATGATAAATCCTAAAATCAGCTGCTACTGAATTAAAAAGTTGAGTTTAGAACACAGATGATATAAATAGGATGACAGAATCCCATTAGGACAGCAGACAGAGAAACTAAAAATATTTGTTGATTTCTCAAATGTTCTGTGTTTACTTGATAACTAGAACTTATCAGTAGCACTCACGCAACATGTATCCACAGTTAATAACAAATGACGGAAAAAAAATTACTGGAGCTAATAACAGGTATTAATTTTTCTGCATATTCTTAGAAAATCTTCCTTCCACTTTTGTAAAATGATGAAAAATACTAAATGGAGTTACTATAGAAACAGCAATGAAATCTCAATTCAACACTTCTAAAGTTGAATGTATAGGACCTTCCAATTAAAGCTTCACTGAGAATCTGAGCTGTCACTTTGCATTGTATAGTGGCACAACAGAAAAGGCCTATCAATCACTGCCAAATGAGTCACGGTTGAACTTACTGCATAATCTAAAAATAAACTTTCCTGCGCTGAATTAAAGTAAAATACAGACAATACCAGAGAGCGGAGTACAGTGTTACTGCCATAACTATGACTATCACTATGACTAGGAGTTTTAAGCACAAGAGTGAAAGAGAGTGCAGACTGGAGATGTGCTGTTTGTTAGAGTACCAGTGACACTGCATACTCCCAACTGTCCCAAGCTGGCTCAGCGAAGATATAATAGATCCTTATTGGAGGCAAAACAATGTTATTGGGTTTAATTAATGTTTAAATGATTTTTTAGTAGACAGATTATGGAGATCCAATTTAGAGAAATATCTCTTATTTGGAAAACCCCAGTTCCCAGGCATTAGGTCCTATATCTGCATCCTGCTTGTGCACGAGTAGGGAAGGCAATGAATTAAATCTATCCAATTTGAAGTGATAATTATGGCATGTCTGGGGTTAATGGAGTTCTTAATGGCCATTTCTGCAGTGATATTTCTGTTACAGGTATAGGCCCTGTTATCTAGAATGCTCGGGACCTGGATCTTCAAAGAATCATGTACGCATTAAATAAACCCAACAGGATTGGTTTGCCTCCGGTAATGATTCATTATATCTTATACGGTAAGTCTGAATCAATAACAATATACTGTTCTATTATTGCATTGAAAAATTTGGAATATTTATATAAAATGGAGTCCATGGGAGATGGCCCTTCCTTAATTCGGAGCTTTCTGGTTAATGGATACCTGTATACATGTATACAAAAGCTTGACATTTAATACGGCTGAAAATAATACAGTGCTATAATTGGACCACTTTTATAACAGGTGAAGTATGATTATTAAAAGGGGATAATTATGAGATGGCAAGACCCCTGTCCCTAGAAGGGGAATCCAAGCAATCAAAGTGTGTTCAAAACAATTATTTGAGCACACGCACCCCCTCCCGTGGCCACATGATCCTAGCACCAGCCCCTGAAGACCCTGTGCGAGTGCGCTCTTAAGTACCGGAGCATCCGGTAGGATTAGAATTAGGATGTGGCAGGGCGGCATGCTGCCACTAAAATGTTGCGTCCTAGGCCCAGGCCTTTGTGGCCTCTCCATCTGGAACTGCATTCACTCCAGTCCCTGCTCCAGTGGAGCCACAATTAGTGATGAGCGAACATTTTCTCCAAGGTTCGCCACGAAAATGATGTCTATAGGCTGTAATAGGTGAAAAAATTTGAGGCGCGTCCAAAATTTGTCACAAAAATAATTTTGTCGTCCATAGATTTCAATGCATTTTGCCGAATTTCCGCTGTTTCGCAAACATTTGGCAAGCTGAACGGGTCAGATTCGCCCATCACTAATATAATAAGACAGGTACATACATGCGTATGCACTTACATCTTAAGTATTTAAATAGGCAAAAGCAGTTTCACAGAGAAAACATTTTTTTGTAAAAGGGCAACATCACCACCTGCTGGCTTTTCCTTGCAGAACAATAGAATAAAGACAGCAAACAGGAAGAGATATTTGAAAACTGCAAATAACAGTAAAGGCCTGGTGTATTGCTTGTTTAGAAATAATGTCACGATTATTATCACAAGCACAGTGAGAAACTCGTATTGTAATTTAATCACATTACACATCACACAGCATGTTCATGTAAAAATCTATGGGAGTTGCTTTAGCAAGATTCAAGGTATTTTTCAACTCAATATGAAAAATATTGTAAATGAGGTTTAGAATGTGGCATTGTTGCATTTACATTTTTTACATGTTTAGTTTTTTGTGTTGTTGAATGACGAATCACTCCTGCCATGTGTTATTACTTTAGAATCTTCCTAGTCCCTGCTAAACAGCAGCTACATTTCTCTAGCAGGGATTTGGTAATATCAACCCCCCTCCCTTCAACATCGTCCTCACCCCCCCCAAGCCACGTAGAAACTATAATACTAGTTTTAGCTTGAAAGCTATGGAAAATATTTTTGCAACTACATTCTTTCATTTACAATTAGTCAGTACCAAAATAACAAGCAGTCCTAGTCTGGCACAGTATATATTAAAACGACCATTGGGGCAGTCATGTGAATAAAATGAATAACATGAAATAATAATAATAAAAAACATTTGAAAATATGTTCTATGCCAACTGCCCAAAGTGAAGCTCACAAGACAAGAGGTATGGGTTTATGACTTCTGTCCTGCCTATGAGATGCACAGGTACATAACATTATCATTTTGATATAATGAGATAACCTGGCCCATGAATACGTAATAGGTAAGCTAACTGGTCTACTAAAAACGGAAAGAGTGGGACAGCATTGTTCTGTGAAGGGGCGCACCAAATGCAGAATTTAATTTCTAATTGGATTTGGCTGAATCCTAATCAAATCCTGCATTTGGTGCATAGGCAGGGTTTGGTTTCGCTGAATACAAAGTCATGTGACTTTGAAGCTCTGGACAATTGAATGCCAACTTTTTTGCTTATATCTGATGCATGTTTGTAATTATATCAAAAAATGTGGAAATCAAAAAATCTTTGCATTCCTAGTTATTTTCTACAATTCTTCCCTTGTACTAAATAAAAGTTTTACAAACCCAGGGACCCTCAATAGGGGATTGAAACGCATCGATGTCCCAATTTGTTGTGATGAAGTAAAGATTATATTTGCTTCTATCAGTTCTTTGCTGTGAGTGCTTTCTTCCTCTACACTACATATGATTTTCAATGATGCTGGTGGGCGGCATTCTAGCCCTAAAATTTCACCGCCCTAGGCCCAGGCCTTTGTGGCCTAGCAACAAATCCGGGCCTGAAATGATATCCTTATAAATGGTGCTTAGTGATGTCATTGGTTAAAATATATCACTGAAACTTGTATATTGTAATAAATAAAGTACCCCCTGTTGCAAAATATGAGAATATTAGAAGTCACCCATAATCTGTATAAAAATACTTGGCCTTTTGTTTTTGTGGTGATCGAATGCCTGGGTAACTTATAATATCCATATATGCAAGAGGAGGTACTTTATTCTCTCTCTTGTCTTGTCTCCTTGACACTAAGCACTTCATTGTTATTGTAACTGTACTTTATAGTTATTTATATTGTATTTTGTTCTTATTTAAATTTATCTTTCTACTAATTCATTGATCTGCTGTACAGTGCTTCTCAACAAAAAAATATACATGCATACAGGTAAAAGATCTATTATCCAGAATGCTTGAGACCTAGGGGTTTTCCAGATAAGGGATCTTTCAGTAATTTGGATCACCATACCTTAAGTCTGCTAAAAAATGTAAATATTAAAGAAACCCAATAGGATTGTTTTGCTTGCAATATAGATGTGTGCAGCTTAATTACCATCAAGTTTAAGGTAATGTTTACAGAGAAAAGGGAAATAATTTTTAAAAATTTTAATTATTTGCTTATAATGGGCTCTATGGGAGATTACCTTCTGTAATTCTGAGCTTTTTTTGGATAACAGGTTTCTGGATAAGGGATAAGTTATACAGGTATAAGTTGATAAAAGAATAGTATATTCTTGTTTTTTTTTTTATTTGCATTTCCAAAGTCTTTTTCTTCTTTTTCTAGTTTATAGCAGCTCTTCTTAGCATAACATACTGTGTTGGAATTGATATTTACTGCAAATCTCTCCAGACAGTGATGCCATCTGCAGCAAATTAAACATTTGGCAAGTGTTAATTTCTTCACCGTTACCTTATTTCAGCACCATTGCTTTAAAGAGGAAATACAATCCAAACACACACACAGTTTTCATGTTCTGCTGATGACATACACTACTAAATAGATGTACAACTAGTCATCTGTTTCACAGTCTTAAGGACAGCAGAGGTGCTAAACTGAACCATTAGCAAATCGATTTTGATGAGACTAACGATTTGGAAAATTAATGTGAACATCCTAGGGGCAACTGCACTGGTGCAATTTTAAACCGATGTTCGTAGTAAATCAGACCCTACACATGTCCTTGCTAGCCAACACAATATTGTGTACCGAGGGTTGCTGGGTTAGCTGTTGTAAGATAATAGATGCAAGCCTCTGGGGGTGTGTGTTGAAATTAGGGGCTACCTTGCACACGGTGTGGATACAGGTATGGGGCTGAATTAGGGTTTTTTGTTTTTGAGAACAGGTTTCAGGATAATGGATCAAATACCTGTACTTTACCTTATACAGGTATGGGATCAGTTACCCGGAAAGCTCCAAATGACAGGAAGGCTACCTCCCATAGACTCCATTCTAAATTTTCCTAAATTTCCTGTAAGAAGAAGATAGTACCTTGTACTTGATCCAAGCCCATGGGCAGATTTTCATTAAGGCTTGGGGTGGTTAAGCCTTCACAAAACTGCCTGCAGTCTCTGCTGACACACAGGGGAAAAAAAGAGAAGAAAAACAAAATTGTATTTGTATCTTTTACTACTAGTGCAAAGTCTCCAGCTTGGTGTGGGGACACTACTGGCAGCCTAAATGTCAGGTGGGACTGTAACTACTGTGAGTTTGCATATTTTACAATCCATAGCAACTATATTATCCTTCTTCTGCTACAGCTTTGGTGTGTAACTTTAAGCTTAAGGTCTGGTACTGCTGCTGGTAATCTGATTGGCTGGAGAATGAAACTTGCACCTCCCTCCAGCCAATCCAGCTTCTGCTCTATGTTCTGGCACCTAAACTTTGTTGGCAAGTGCAGCAGCATGGAAGGTACAGCAAAGATGAAAGGAAGTACCTGAGGTCAGCAATGAATAAAATATCCATGTATACATTAACCAACCTCCCCCCAACGGTTCTGTCCCTGTGCAACAACCTAATGACTTCCATCAGTTCCATCCCCTGCCATCTTAAACAGCCTTTACACTAGCAGGTCAGTAAGCAGGGGTGTTTTTGTAAAAATAGAACATAATGGTGGAGAGGAGTCATGGTGGGTAGGGTAGATAAAAAGTGCAGGGGAAACCTGGCAGATGTAAGAGGAGTGGAAAAAGCAAACTTGAAATATAAGAATGAATAAGAGTTACTGGGATGTGAAAAATAATTTTAAAAAGCCAGAAAAAGCAAAAAAAATAAGAAAAAGAGGTCAGGGGGAAAGCAAATAACAGAGGCAGAAAGAAAGGAGCACAAAATAGAATGTGTGTGGAGTTCAAAAATGTTTGTACATCTGTAAATGATATGTTTGTGGGCCTGTGCCTAACAGTGCCTGTGTTGGTAGGACAATAGTTCTACAGTGGTCATTCTGTGCCTAAGCTGACAGCATTGTGCTGCCACAATCTACTGCCCTAAGTGTATAATATACTTATTATAAATTATAATATTTAAATGTGCTCAGGGCAGTACCCACTTACTGTACAAGCAGTATACTACACCAGACTATCTCAAAACTGAAGTAAAGTTAGTCTTATTTATTTAGGACTCTATACTGCAACGTTCCATCACTTTTCAGATCACAGGATTAAAAATTAGCTAAGGCAATGGCAAACGGGACATTTTGTTGCAGATTGTAGTTTGTAACTAACTCAGCAGACAAGATATCCCTTACCATCAGCAGTAATGTAAATCATGCTGGAAACACATACACATCACTAAAGTAGCCTGAAATATGATTCCTTAAACATTACTGCAAGTGGAAAGGAAACTAGGTATGGTTCATCGCCTACACTAGTACAGGTTTGTTATGGCCAATAAATCGTCTTGTTCACCCATTGTGTACAATGCGAAAAAAAGAGGCTTTAGGGCACTCAGTGGAAAGCCACAGATAAATCAGACCAAAAACATAGATTTAAAATTTAGAAAAAATCTTTTATTAAACAATCATCTCGAGCCTTATGTGTTTTCTGTCATTAAGATTGTCCACCTCCTTAAGGGCCTGGGGCAGGAGCACCTGGGCCATGATTCTACCTTGGTGAGTTCTATCACGTTAAGAGGATATGCTTAGGACATATTTGTGCATTCACCCACTTTGTGCCTTGTTACCCACAACAAGTGAGGGACTGGTACTTTAGTTACTAACCACATATGCTCTGTATTAAAACTTTCAAAGCAGTCAAATTCACTAGAGCAATACAGGGTCAGGCAATAGAAATAGAAAGGCCAAATTAACAAAGTACAGGTATGGTATCAGTTATCTGGAAACCCATTATCCAGAAGCTCCAAATTACGGAATAGCTGTTTTCCATAGGCTCCAGTTTATCCAAATAATACAATTTTTAAAACATATTTCCCTTTTCTCTATAATAATTAAACAGTACATTGTACTTGATCCAAACGAATACATAATTAATCCTTATTGGATTTAAAACCATTCTATTAGGTTTACTTAATGTTTACATGATTTTCTAGTAGATTAGTAGAAGTATGAAGATCCAAATTATGTAAAGATCCGTTATCAAGAAAACATCAGGTCCCGAGCATTCTGGATAATAGGTCCCATACCTGTAGTAGTGGGAGATAAACAAGGAAAAAGAGACAAGGTCAAAGATGAAGTTGATTAATGGAATCCAATAAAGGCACTCAAAAGCACAATAGCTAACCATACACCCTCCTAGGTTTCTAGTCCTCAAAGTGTTTACACAATTATGTTTGTTTTAACCCTTTAACCGCCAAGCACGTACGGCGTACGTGCTGGCGGTTCAGGGCTCAGGCTGCCAAGAACGTACCTCGTACGTTCTTTTGCAGCTGAGCCCTTCTCTCTGCATCGGCGGCTTTTGCCGCCTCTGCAGAGAGTCAGGAGGGTAGACAGCCCCCTGGGCAACGTGGCTGGGGGGCTGTCAAGTCGGATCTGCGACGCGATTGTCGCAGATCCGACTTCAAAGTAGCAGAAGCGCAATGTAAGCGCTGCTGCTGCTGGCTTACCTCCTCCTCGTCGCACCACGCGCCCAGTCACTTCCTGCTGCGCAGTAACTCTGCAGACACGCTGCCAGGAGTCGTCCTTCGGTTCCAGCGATCCTCCTGCTACAAAAACGGTAAGTGCACTTTTTTTTACACACTTACCTGCACTTACACATACCTACAGTACATTTATACACTTACATGAACATTTTAGTAAAAATTTGTATTTTTTTATTTTTTATTTTTTTATTTTAGCACACTTAGTCGATTTTGTACACTTATTTACACTTAATTACATGTATTTGCACACTCAGACAACTTTTATTAGTGCACAAATATGTATACACAAAAACTCACAAACAGGGGTTTTTTTTTTTTTTTACTTATTCATTGTACTGTTTGTTTTGCCTAAAAGCATGTTATTTTGACAGCGTGACTATTGGATAATCGATTTCGGCCACTAATTACGCTGCCGGATCAATTATTTTGTTATTTCATTGATTTACGCTATTTTTGTGGTTTTATTGCAATTTTATCCATGCATTATTGTTCCTTATGTATCTTTAGTATAGTTTTGCTGTTTGGTGCTTTGGTATAGAAAGATTTATTTTACTTAGTTTGATTCGCCAGAATATATGCTTTCCAAAAATATATGGGTTTCTGGGGGTCTTTTTACAGTTTTGGGGTCTTATGGCACATAACGCACAGTTGGGGCTCTCTTTTCTGCAGCTTAGTTGGCTAGCGTGAAAATTCATAGGCATGTTTTTCATTTGGGGTCCGTACACGCCACATACTTTGGTAAATCTATGCATATTGGGCATCAAACTATTTAGTAGACCTCTGACGTCCATATTTAGGGTGATTTTTCTTTATACGTAAAACATTGTGTGTGATAAATGCGGCAAACTGCAACAATTTTAGGCGATTTTCAGAAATGTAAAAACCTCTGCGTTTAGAAAAGCTTTGCAGTTTGGTGTAGAAAGACGTCTTTATCTTTTTTGGATTCGTCAGAATGTGTACTTTCCAAAAATATATGGTTTGGGGGGGGTTAGGATGGTCTTGAGGCATATAATATGAAGTCAAGGGTCTATGTTCACAGAAGGCGAATCGGCAGCGGAGAAAAATCATATGCACTATTTTCATTTTGGGTCCGCACATGCCAGCTGCCTTGGTATATCAATGCATATTGGGCATCAAACGGTTCAATTGACCCTTGGCATCAGTATTTATGGTGTTTTAGAATTGTATGTAAGAAATTGGGTGAGATAAATGCGGCCAATTGCAATATTTTTAGGCAATTTTCAAAAATGTAAAAACTGTTGCTTTTATCGCCAAATTTAGGAAAGGCTTGCGGCTTGGTACTTTGGAGTACAAGGACATGCATACGCAATTTGGATTCGTGGGAATGTGTACTTTCCGAAAATATATGGTTTTCTGGGGTGAATGCACTTTTTTTTACCTTTGCTCCCCCCAAAACTATGTATATGTGTTGATTTTGCAGTACCTGAAATGACAGACCATATGGGGGTCTTCATTTTGGGGCCCCTATATGCCACGTGCTTGGGTACATCTATACATATTGGGCATCAAACTGTTCAGAGGACCCTAGGCTTTCATATTTGGGGTGATTTGTCTTGATACCTAAAAGTATGTGGGTAATACGATGCTGCAGGGTAGATATTTTGAGGTGATTTTTGGAAATGTCACCTAAATCACCAAATTTAGGAATGATTTGTGGCTTGGTACTTTGGCGTAGAAAGACATGCATACCCAATTTGGATTCGTTGGAATGTGTACTTTCCGAAAATATATGGTTTTCTGGGGTGAACTTACTGTTTTCTACTTTTGCCCCCCCAAAACGATGTAAATGTGTTGATTTTGCAGTATCTGAAATGACAGACTATATGGGGGTCTTCCTTTTGGGGCCCCTGTATGCCACGTGCTTGGGTACACCTATACATATCGGGCATCAAACTGTTCAGAGCACCCTAGGCTTTCATATTTGGGGTGATTTCTCTTGATACCTAAAAGTATGTGGGTAATACGATGCTTCAGGGTAGATATTTTGAGGTGATTTTTGGAAATGTCACCTAAATCACCAAATTTAGGAATGATTTGCGGCTTGGTACTTTGGCGTAGAAAGACATGCATACCCAATTTGAATTCGTGGGAATGTGTACTTTCCAAAAATATATGGTTTTCTGGGGTGAACTTACTTTTTTCTACATTTGCCCCCCTCAAAACAATGTAAATGTGTTGATTTTGCAGTACCTGAAATGACAGACCATATGGGGGTCTTCGTTTTGCGGCCCCTATACGCCACGTGCTTGGGTACACCTACACATATTGGGCATCAAACTGTTCAGAGGACCCCAGGCTTTCATATTTGGGGTGATTTGTCTTGATACCTAAAAGTATGTGGGTAATACGATGCTGCAGGGTCGAAATTTTGAAGTCATTATTGGAAATGTCCCCAAAATCACCAAATTTAGGAATGGTTTGCGGCTTGGTACTTTGTAGTAGAAAGACATGCATACCCAATTTAGATTCGTGGGAATGTGTACTTTCCGAAAATATATGGTTTTCTGGGGTGAACTTACTTTTTTCTACCTTTGCCCCCCCCCAAAACGATGTAAATGTGTTGATTTTGCAGTACCTGAAATGACAGAACATACAAGGAGGGGTCTTCATTTTAGGGCCCCTATATGCCACGTGCTTGGGTACACCTATACATATCGGGCATCAAACTGTTCAGAGGACCCTAGGCTTTCATATTTGGGGTGATTTGTCTTGATACGTAAAAGTATGTGGGTAATATGATGCTGCAGAGTAGATATTTTGAGGTCATTTTTGGAAATGTCACCAAAATCACCAGCTTTAGGAATGATTTGCGGCTTGGTACTTTGGCGTAGAAAGACATGCATACCCAATTTGGATTCGTTGGAATGTGTACTTTCCGAAAATATATGGTTTTCTGGGGTGAACTTACTGTTTTCTACTTTTGCCCCCCCCCCAAAAACGATGTAAATGTGTTGATTTTGCAGTACCTGAAATGACAGACTATATGGGGGTCTTCCTTTTGGGGCCCCTGTATGCCACGTCCTTGGGTACACCTATACATATCGGGCATCAAACTGTTCAGAGGACCCTAGGCTTTCATATTTGGGGTGATTTCTCTGGATACCTAAAAGTATGTGGGTAATACGATGCTGCAGGGTAGATATTTTGAGGTGATTTTTGGAAATGTCACCAAAATCACAAAATTTAGGAATGATTTGCGGCTTGGTACTTTGACGTAGAAAGACATGCATACCCAATTTGAATTCGTGGGAATGTGTACTTTCCGAAAATATATGGTTTTCTGGGGTGAACTTACTGTTTTCTACTTTTGCCCCCCCAAAACAATGTAAATGTGTTGATTTTGCAGTACCTGAAATGTCAGACTTAATGGGGGTCTTCCTTTTAGGGCCCCTATATCCCACATGCTTGGGTACACCTATACATATTGGGCATCAAACTGTTCAGAGGACCCTAGGCTTTCATATTTGGGGTGATTTGTTTTGATACCTAAAAGTATGTGGGTAATACGATGCTGCAGGGTAGATATTTTGAGGTGATTTTTGGAAATGTCACCTAAATCACCAAATTTAGGAATGATTTGCGGCTTGGTACTTTGTCGTAGAAAGACATGCATACCCAATTTGGATTCGTTGGAATGTGTACTTTCCGAAAATATATGGTTTTCTGGGGTGAACTTACTGTTTTCTACTTTTGCCCCCCCAAAACAATGTAAATGTGTTGATTTTGCAGTACCTGAAATGTCAGACTATATGGGGGTCTTCCTTTTAGGGCCCCTATATGCCACATGCTTCGGTACACCTATGCATATTGGGCATCAAACTGTTCAGAGGACCCTAGGCTTTCATATTTGGGGTGATTTGTTTTGATACCTAAAAGTATGTGGGTAATACGATGCTGCAGGGTAGATATTTTGAGGTGATTTTTGGAAATGTCACCTAAATCACCAAATTTAGGAATGATTTGCGGCTTGGTACTTTGGCGTAGAATTACATGCATACCCAATTTGAATTCGTGGGAATGTGTACTTTCCGAAAATATATGGTTTTCTGGGGTGAACTTACTGTTTTCTACTTTTGCCCCCCCAAAACAATGTAAATGTGTTGATTTTGCAGTACCTGAAATGTCAGACTATATGGGGGTCTTCCTTTTAGGGCCCCTATATGCCACATGCTTCGGTACACCTATACATATTGGGCATCAAACTGTTCAGAGGACCCTAGGCTTTCATATTTGTGGTGATTTGTCTTGATACCTAAAAGTATGTGGGTAATACGATGCTGCAGGGTAGATATTTTGAGGTGATTTTTGGAAATGTCCTCTAAATCACCAAATTTAGGAATGATTTGCGGCTTGGTACTTTGGCGTAGAAAGACATGCATACCCAATTTGGATTCGTTGGAATGTGTACTTTCCGAAAATATATGGTTTTCTGGGGTGAACTTACTGTTTTCTACTTTTGCCCCCCCCCCAAAACGATGTAAATGTGTTGATTTTGCAGTACCTCAAATGACAGACCATATGGGAGTCTTCCTTTTGGGGCCCCTATATGCCACGTGCTTGGGTACACCTATATATATTGGGCATCAAACTGTTCAGAGGACCCTAGGCTTTCATATTTGGGGTGATTTCTCTTGATACCTAAAAGTATGTGGGAAATACGATGCTGCAGGGTAGACATTTTTAAGTGATTTTTGGAAATGTCACCAAAATCACCAAATTTAGGAATGATTTGCGGCTTGGTACTTTGGAGTACAAAGACATGCATACCCAATTTAGATTCGTGGCAATGTGTACTTTCCGAAAATATATGGTTTTCTGGGGTGAACTTACTTTTTTCTACATTTGCCCCCCTCAAAACGATGTAAATGTGTTGATTTTGCAGTATCTGAAATGACAGAACAAACGGGGGGTCTTCCTTTTGGGGCCTCCTATGCCACGTGCTTGGGTACATCTATTCATATTGGGCATCAAACTGTTCAGTGGACCCAGGATTTTATATTTGGGGTGTTTTACATTGATACCTAATGATGTGTGGGAGATATGTTGCTGTAGAGTGGAAGCTTTGAGGTCATTTTTCAAAAAATTCACCAATTTCTATAAAACATTATAACTTTAGGAAACAATTGCAACTTGGTGGTTTGGAGTACAAAGATATTTCTACCCATTTTTGATTCACCAGAATCTGTTCTTTCTAGTAATGGGTAGTTTTCTAGGGTAAACCTACTGTTAGCGGAATGTTTGGCCTTGAAATCAAAAGTATGCCGTTTGGGAAGTGTTGCTTTGGAAATTTGGTTGTGTACTGCTTGTAGATTTTGAGCTATACAAGTGAGAAATCTCCATAAAACTATATATATTTGGTATTGTCGCGTTCAGGAGACATAGACCTTTCTAAATCGGCTGTGTTCTCGTACATAAAATGAATGATGTTTCTGATATATGTGATTGTTCTTCGTGCAACATGATTTTTTTCATTTTATTTGACACTTAGAATCCAATATTTTATTAGAGAAGTAGAATTACACCAAAATTCTTGCATATTGTGAAAGTTCAGGTTGTCCTGAAAAAAACAATATATTGTTTTCCTGGGTTAACTAAAAGACCACCCCAGGAAAGGCCCTTAAAGTGAAAGAGTGCAAAATATCTAAAAACTGCTTGGCAGTAGATGTTCGCATCTAGGACAAAACGGCTGGCAGGGAAAGGGTTAAATTAGTCAAATCAGATTTATGCTTAACTAAAACTTGCTTTGCTTGTTTAGCAAGCTTGTTTACACAATATGGCCATCTTGTGGTGATGATATTGGGCCGATCTAATTGTTTGGTCCTGAGCAAATACACAATGCTGTAAGTCTTGTCCATATTGGATTATGAAACCTGATTTTTAGCCAGATATATATTGGATAGGACACTGTATAGGGCCCATACACTGCCAGATAAGCTGCAGACTCTGTCTGAAGAGGCTGAATGGACAGCTAAAATCTGCCTGTGTATGGCCAGTTTAAATCTCATTCCTAAAAGCCAGAAATTGATTCCACCTCTGTGAAACCACCTAAATGATAAGGTCAAAGCAAAACAAGGTAAGCCATTTTACCTGGGTTTTTGTGGCCAATAGCTGGAATATTGTTGATCCTAGCAAACCAGGATGCATTTTTGCTAGTGGTAGCTGGAGTGGTTCAAGACTCTTTTTTCTTGAGATCCGAATGTTCATGATATACCTTAATAGTAGCAGCTACCTCTTTTCCCAGGCCATCCTTAACCTGTACCAGAAACCCATCTACAACCATCTCTCGTTAGAATGCACTTGTAATTTTGCAAAACATTGATAACTCCTTTTATTTGTACCTAAACCAGTCATCACCATTACTAGCCTCATCTGCTTATGTACAGTTAAACCAATAAATATTTGGTCAGAGGCAACTTTTTTCTAATTTTGGTTCTGTACATTACCACAATGAATTTTAAATGAAACAACTCAGATGCAGTTGAACTGCAGACTTTCAGCTTTAATTCAGTTGGTTAAACAAACAGATTGCATAAAAATGTTTTTTTAACACAATGACTTCATTTCAGGGGTTCAAAAGTAATTGGACTAGGGGCTAAAAAGTTACATAGTTACATAGTTAAATTGGGTTGAAAAAAGACAAAGTCCATCAAGTTCAACCCCTCCAAATGAAAACCCAGCATCCATACATACACCCCTCTCTACTTTTAATTAAATTCTATATACCCATACTAACTATAGAGCTTAGTATCACAATAGCCTTTGATATTATGTCTGTCCAAAAAATCATCCAAGCCATTCTTAAAGGCATTAACTGAATCAGCCATCACAACATCACCCGGCAGTGCATTCCACAACCTCACTGTCCTGACTGTGAAGAACCACCTACGTTGCTTCAAATGAAAGTTCTTTTCTTCTAGTCTAAACGGGTGGCCTCTGGTACGGTGATCCACTTTATGGGTAAAAAGGTCCCCTGCCATTTGTCTATAATGTCCTCTAATGTACTTGTAAAGTGTAATCATGTCCCCTCGCAAGCGCCTTTTTTCCAGAGAAAACAACCCCAACCTTGACAGTCTACCCTCATAATTTAAGTCTTCCATCCCTCTAACCAATTTAGTTGCACGTCTCTGCACTCTCTCCAGCTCATTTATATCCCTCTTAAGGACTGGAGTCCAAAACTGCACTGCATACTCCAGATGAGGCCTTACCAGGGAACTATAAAGAGGCATAATTATGTTTTCATCCCTTGAGTTAATGCCCTTTTTTATGCAAGACAGAACTTTATTTGCTTTAGTAGCCACAGAATGACACTGCCCAGAATTAGACAACGTGTTATCTACAAAGACCCCTAGATCCTTCTCATTTAAGGAAACTCCCAACACACTGCCATTTAGTGTATAACTTGCATTTATATTATTTTTGCCAAAGTGCATAACCTTGCATTTATCAACATTGACTGCCCAGTTTTCCAGTTTAGACAAATCACTCTGCAAAGTGGCAGCATCCTGCATGGAACCTATAGTTCTGCACAATTTAGTATCATCTGCAAAAATAGAAACAGTACTTTCAATGCCCACCTCCAGGTCATTAATTAACAAGTTGAAAAGCAAGGGACCTAGTACAGAGCCCTGCGGTACTCCACTAACAACACTGGTCCAATTAGAAAATGTTCCATTTACCACCACTCTTTGTAATCTTTTAGCCAGTTCTCTATCCAGGTACAAATACTATGTTCCAGGCCAACATTCCTTAATTTAACCAGTAACCTTTTGTGTGGCACTGTATCAAATGCTTTAGCAAAATCTAAGTAAATCACATCCACTGCCATCCCAGAATCTAGGTGTCTACTTACATTCTCATAAAAAGAAATTAAGTTAGTCTGGCAAGATCTATTACGCATAAAACCATGCTGGCACAACTCATAGTATTATGATTTGCTATGAAGTCCAGTATCTTATCCTTTATTAACCCTTCAAAAAGCTTTCCTACCACTGACGTCAGACTAACTGGCCTATAGTTTTGAGGCTGAGAACGGGATCCTTTTTTGAATAGAGGCACCACATTAGCAATTCGCCAGTCTCTCGGCACTATGCCAGATCTCAATGAATCCTGAAAAATTAAGTAAAGAGGTTTGGCAATCACAGAGCTAAGCTCGCTAATTACCCTGGGATGAATACCATCTGGCCCTGGACCTTTGTTAATCTTAACATGTCTCTTTTGAATTTCATCATGTGTGAACCATGCATCATTAGTTGTATTACTAGAATTGGGACTGTTAAGAAGGAAACCTTCACTTACTGATTCCTCATTTGTGTAGACAGATGAAAAATATGAATTCAGAATCTGGGCTTTTAATTTGTTTTCATCAACCAGCTGACCCCCCTCTGATAGTAAGGGACCCACCCCTTCCTGCTTCATTTTTTTACTATTAACATATTTAAAAAATAATTTTGGATTTTTTTTACTACTTGCTGCAATATCCTTTTCTATAGCAATTTTAGCTTGCCTTATAGCTTCTTTGCATGATTTATTGGCCTCCTTGTACCTTATAAATGATTCGGCTGTACCAGCTAACTTGAAAGTTTTAAAAGCACGTCTTTTCTTACCCACCTCAACACCAACGCTTCTATTGAACCAAAAAGGTTTTGCTTTGCAACGACGTTCCTTGCTTGCAAGTGGAATATACTGACAAGTATATTTGTTAAGCAGCATTTTAAAGACTTCCCATTTTTGTTCTGTGTTTAACCCTGAGAAAAGCATTTCCCACTTAATATGTTGCAGAGATGCCCTTATACTGTCAAAGTTTGCACGTCTGAAATTTAGTGTTTTAGTTACTCCCTTATAGAATTGCTTCTGCAACAGAATCTCAAAGGAGACCATGTTATGATCACTATTCCCTAAATGCTCACCCACACAAATGTTAGAGATGAGTTCAGTATTGGGCACAGACTCAAAAGCTATTTTATGGGCAGTTCTGGGCAATTCCTTTGTTATGTCATTATCAATGAAGCAGATAAAAGCTCTGGAGTTGATTTGAGGGGGATGCTTGTATGTGGAAGATTTTGCTGTGAACAAACAACAACAACATGCGGTCAAAAGAGCTCTCCATGCAGGTGAAACAAACCATCATTAAGCTGCAGAGACAGAAAAAAACCCATCTGAGAAATTGCTACAATTTTAGGAGTGGCAAAAACTACACTTTGGTACATCTGGAGAAAGAAAGAAAGCACTGGTGAACTCAGCAATGTAAAAAGACCTGGACGTCACGGAAGACAACAGTGGTGGATGATACAGAATCATTTCCATGGTGAAGAGAAACCCCTTCACAAGAGAAAAACAAGTGAACAACACTCTCCAGGAGGTAGGCGTATCGATATCCAAGTCTATCATAAAGAGAAGACTGCATGAAATTAAATACAGAGAATGCACTGCAAGGTGCAAGCCACTCATAAGCATCAAGAATACAAAGGCTAGAATGGATGTTTGCTAAAAAAACATCTAAAAAAGCCAGCACAGTTCTGGAAAAACATTCTTTGGATAGATGAAACCAAGAACAACCTCTACCAGAATGATGACAAGAAAAAAGTATGGAGAAGGCATGGAACAGCTCATGATCCAAAGCATACCACATCATCTGTAAAACATGGTGGAGGCAGTGTGATGGCTTTGGCGTGCATGGCTGCCAGTGGCACTGGGACACTAGTGTTTATCCATGGTGTGACACAGGACAGAAGCAGCTGAATGAATTCTGAGGTGTTCAGAGACATTGTCTGCTCAAATCCAGCTAAATGCAGTGAAATTGATTGGGAGGAATTTCATAATACAGATCTACAATGACCCAAAACTTAAAGCCAAAGCAACCCAGGAGTTTATTAAAGCAAAGAAGTGGAATGTTTTTGAATGGCCAAGTCAGTCACCTGATCTGACCCCAATTGAGCATGCATTTCACTTGTTGAAGACTAAACTTCGGACAGAAAGAACCACAAACAAACAGCAACTGAAAGCCAATGCAGTAATGCAGTAAAGGCCTGGAAGAGCATTAAAAATAGGAAACTCAGAATATGATGATGTCCATGAGTTCAAGACTTCAGGCTGTCATTGCAAAGGATTTTCAACCAAGTATTAGAAATTAAAATTTTATTTTCAGTTTTTTTAATTTGTCCAATTACTTGTGAGTCCCTGAAATGAAGTGATTGTGTTAAAAAAGGTTTTAGTTCCTCACATTTTTATGCAATCTTTTTGTTCAATCCACTGAATTAAAGCTGAAAGTCTGCAGTTCAACTGCATCTGAGTTGTATAATTTAAAATTAATTGTGGTAACGTACAGAACCAAAATCAGAAAAAAGTTGTCCCTGTCCAGATATTTATGGGCCTAACTGTATATAGCAAGTTATGCAGTGTTACAATAATGTACAACAAGAAACTCAATATATTTGAACAAACAAGGGTTACAAAACAACAATAGAATCTGTACCAGAGGAATGCTTTTTATTTAGTGCATAGCAAATGTTAAAGAGCTAAAGCTAAAAGCATAAGAGCTCTAACCACAAAACCTATAATTATGTGCTTCCACGTACTGGCACTTGGCAATGCTTCACAAAACTCAGAAGCTTACAAGGCATTCAATAAAATGGACAGCTCATTTTCTTTCCTGTCATATCAGCAGAAAGTAAACTTTGGAACGGATGTTCGAAGACTTCAGTGCAAAGTACAGTTCCTTAACAATCCGCATATGCTTACAATGCAGTCTTAGAACAACATATAAATAGATATATGGATTAAAAAAAAAAAAAAATAGATATAGTCAACAGCCTATGGGATCATCATGAAGATGTTCCAAGCCAGGAATTCAATGAAGACATTTCATCGGGCCAATGCATTCTTATCCAAAGAAGAAAAAAAAGCATTGGCACAAGGGAAAAACTGGGGGGGGGGGCTTAACATTTAGCCTTTCCAGGTCCTTTAATATCTACAACTGGATGGTATTTTCATTTGCAGGTTGGAAATAGGCAGAATGGAAAAAGCTAATAATTCGAAAAGCAAATTGCAGAAACCAGCTCTCCTCCAGCCAAGACTCCATATTCTAAAATACTTCACATGTTTCTGTTATCCCGATTTTTATCAGGTCTCTAAGAAAATGTCAAACCAAATAAAAGAAAACAGAATTCAAAGCAACTTTACAACATACATTCATTACAAATTTTCTATGTTTTTTAAGTGATTTGTATTGCTCGAAAACGTTTGTCCCAGTTTATTCTCTGACCGGATGGCTTGACTGTTGTTACAATGTAAGACAAGCAGCTGATTAACAGACCTGTCTTTGCTGGGGAAGGAAGACTTTTAAACATTGTTTAAAAAGTAACAACCAGGAGTTAAGCAAATACTGCTTTCAATAGCAACTGTTTTTGCGATTTATTAAAATGTACTGACATTTTTTAATAGAAATTATGTAATTAGAAATATATATTAGAAGGTTGCTTACAAGTATGTTTTTTTAGGCACATTTTTATTTTGGGGGTGACTTGTCCTTTAAAAGGATGTTTACTTTTAGTGTGTTACAATTAATCATCATTATTTTGTATGATATTTTCTGCTCTCATTCTTCCTATATTCATCCTGCAACTGAAAATGCTATCAGGTTATGGGGGTCAAACAAATTCTTTTTATGGCAGAATTATTTTTTTTAGAATGCTTGGGACTTGGGGTTTTTTCATAATGGGCATTACAATAACTTAAAGGGGTTGTTCGTCTTCCAAACACTTTTTTCAGTTCAGTTGTTTACAGATGTTCTCCAGAAATAAATACTTTTTTCAATTACTTTCCATTATTTTATTTTTTTTACTGATTTTCCAAAATCTAAATTTAAAGTTTAATTTGTCAGTTTCAGTCTGGCAGCTCAGTAATTCAGGTGCAGATTCTTGGATACGGTCATGGGAAAAACATTTTTTTTCAAAATGAATCAGTTAAAAGTGCTGCTCCAGCAGAATTCTGCACTGAAATCCATTTCTCAAAAGAGCAAACAAATTTTTTTTATATTCAATTTTGAAATCTAACATGGGGCTAGACATATTGTTAATTTCCCAGCTGCCCCCTTGTGCTCTGATAAACTTCACTCACTCTTTACTGCAAGTTGGAGTGATATCAACGCCCCCCCCCAGCAGCCAAACAAAATAACTATGGGAAGGTAACCAGATAACAGCTCCCTAACACAAGATAACAGCTGCCTGGTAGATCTAAGAACAACACTCAATAGTAAAAACCCATGTCCCACTGAGGCAGATTCAGTTACATTGAGAAGGAAAAACAGCAGCCTGCCAGAAAGCATTTCTCTCCTAAAGTGCAGGCACAAGTCACATGACCAGGGACAGCTGGGAAATTGACAAAATGTGTAGCCCCATGTCAGATTTCAATATAAAAAAAATCTGTTTGCTCTTTTGAGAAATGGATTTCAGTGCAGTGGAGTAGCACTATTAACTGATTTTTTTGAAAAAAACATGTTTTCTGATGACAGGATCCCTTTAACTGTTAAAATTTTGCAACATTTTATATAATACAGAGTGTGTGGTCACCTTAGCACCAATACTACACTATATTAGTCAATCTGTTCCTTTTGTCTACCCTCAAGCTGTTTTTTAGAGCTGGTCCTCATCTGTGTTAATATTTTCTGGCTGGTACATCCGAGGGAGAGCGGATATTGGGCACCGGCAGAGTGAGTAAACCACAGGATCCTAGATCATCACTTCATTTCCTATAAATTTAGAACAGTTTACAAGGTCGGCTACCCTCCTCCCCAGAGCTGCTTTAGAAGGTGAAAAATTACACTTTACATAAAAAAAAAACAAAATCACATGTTTAAGAAACCCAATTACATTGTTTGGCTTTATACTACCTGAGTTATGAAGTACAAGGTACTTCAGTATTATTATAGAGAAAAAAAGAAAAATGTAAAACATTTGATTGTTTGCTTAAAATGCACTCTACGTGTCTTCCTGTAATTCAGAGCTTTCTGGATAAAAGATCACAAACTTGTAGTTTTAGGGCTAGTCCACACGGGGAGTTAGCGACGCGTTTGCGGCGACAAAGCGCCGCGACAGTCGCCGCGACCGGCGCAGGCGACAGTTTTGTATGGGCGCCTATGTAAAAACGCCTGTGCTAACCACACGAGGCGATGCGCTTTTCAACAGTCGCCTGAAAAAGCCTTCAGGCGACTGTTGAAAAGCGCATCGCCTCGTGTGGTTAGCACAGGCGTTTTTACATAGGCGCCCATACAAAACTGTCGCCTGCGCCGGTCGCGGCGCTTTGTCGCCGCGACCACAAACGCGTCGCTATCTCCCCGTGTGGAATAGCCCTTAAACCTACGTCCATATCGGATATACAAATTCGGAGCTCTGTGACAGGTTAGCGGCCACACAGTTTGGCAACACGACATCTGGTGTAAGACTCCCTGTTGGTCCAGGAGCTTATACACCTGAAACCAGATCTGTTTCCAGTCTGCATGATGCATTGTGATGGCCACAAGTGAGAAGCTGTTAAATTTAGCGGCACTGTTATACAACATAGTTGGGGTGGGCTAAACACTTAAAAAAGTGGAGGCTGGGAAGTTTAATTTCCCTTTAATATATAGTGTAGGTTGTTTATCAAAGTGCTCTTTGTTTACAGTGAAACCTCAAGTTTACATACAGTGATTTTAAAGTTGTCCTCACTCAACCTCTATTCTCCTAGTCTCTATTCTTTACATACTATAATCTGTTATTCCATCTATTTAGCCTCTTTGTTCTCAAAGAAATAGGAAATGGCCATGAAATAGGTCAAATCTTTAGCAGCACAAGGGCCCCGACACCTGGGCCCACCGGGAGTTTTCCTGGTATCCGGGTGGGCCAGTCCAAAACTGCCCATCAATATACAATGCATTTCCCTGATTTACGCCATTCGGTGCCCAGAAACGCATAAAATGGGGGTTCTACTGTATGTGCATTGTTAAATACATTTTATATATAAGAGAAAGAATAGCATTACACGTTGTTACACACTTGCCACTGATCTGCCTGCTTCTTAAACTATCACAAAGGTCACACAAGCGGGTGTGTATCACTTAAGGTGCCCATACATGGAGAGATCCGCTCGTTTGGCGATGTCGCCAAACGAGCGGATCTCCCTCCGATATGCCCACCTTGAGGTGGGCAATATTGGCTGATCCGATCGTGGGCCCTAGGGCCCAACGATCGGATCCTAACGATGCCCAAACGGGCGGTCGGATCGCAGGACCGCATCAACGAATAGATGCGGCCGCGATCCGACAGGATTTTCTGTCCCATCCGATTGAGATCGGCCAGATCTCGATCGGTGAAGCCCGTCGTGGGGCCCCATACACGGGCCAATAAGCTGCCGACATGGTCTGTCGGCAGCTTTTATCGGCCCGTGTATGGCCACCTTTAGAATTTGATAGCAGTTATTGTTTCTGCTGGTGTCGGCACTGAACAACATCCATTTCCAAGCAAGTTATGTTACGGAGGTATCTAAGGCTTCACTGCAGTGAGATTCTATTCAAACATAGTAACATAGGTTGAAAAAAGACACACGCCCATCAAGTTCAACCTTTTAAATCTATTTTTAACCTGCCTAACTGCTAGTTGATCTAGACCAGTGATCCCCAACCAGTGGATCGTGAGCGACATGTTCCTCTCCAACCCCTTAGATGTTGCTCCCAGTGGACTCAAAGCAGGTGCATATTTTTAAATTCCCGGCTTGGAGGTAAGTTTTAATTGCATTAAAAACCAGGTTTATGGCCCAACATAGCCTCCCGTAGGCAGTCAATCCACATAGAGAAACTGAATAGCCAATCATAACCTTATTTGGCACATCCCAGGATGGTTTTTTTCATTTTGTGTTGCTCTCCAACTCTTTATATGTGAATGTGGCTCATGGGTAAAAAAAGGTTGGGGGAAGGCAAAAAAACCCCATCTGAAGCCTCTCCAATTTGCCTCAGAGGGTGAAAAATCTGTGCCATTTGTAAATACATGTAATAATTAGTATTAATTGCAATGATTCGTCCAATGTGTCCCATTAGAATGAGGACTGGGGTGGGTACACAGCAATAACATCACAATAAAGCCTGTCTTTGATAAGAGCTTTTCAGCTGAGCAATACAATATAATGGTAGTAAAACAGTCTGATCCCCGGGCTCCACGCACAAAAGCCGATCCATGAAAATCCGCTGCTTGTACATAACGAGACAATGGTTTCGCCCCTCTCTCAATGGGAGATTCCAGAGCATTTCAACGCTGCCACTGAGCCTAGGGAAGAATGCTCACACCCCTTGCCCCGCTGCTGCCTTTCCTAGCACTTGTAACCAGAGTCCATTGAAAGAGAGACGGAAAACTTGCTCGGTTGTACTTTTTTTTGTTGCAGTTGTTTGAGAACTACAATTCCCAGAATCCTCGCTCAAACACAACCAGGCTTGGGAAATGTATTTCTTCAACAGCGGAAGGGACACGGCTTTGAGTAAGAGAACTTTGTGACAGTGCAAGCTCATTGCAGGCAACAATACCTTACTAAACACCTCCAGATCATCATCGTCTTCATCAAACTGCAGCGCGCCGGGAGACAGGGGCAGCGGACTTAAAAGGGAGCTGTGCCCCGAAGTCAGACACCCGGGAGACCCCGATACATAGTTGGACCCTGACTCAGGCTCCATCTCTGGCTTTGGTGCTGCTGTGCCCCCGTTGGATGACAGGCGGGCGGCGCAACACCCTCTTTAAGTCCGCCCAGGCTGCTGCAAATACTCTCACTGCGCAGAAGCGGAAGTAACTTTTATAAAGCTTTGATTGTGTGGCAGAGGATCTCAAGTGTTAAACAAAAAGTGGACTTTGCTCGGAAAGGTGAAAGGCATTCGCCTCTTATATAAAACAGCTTCTTAGGAAGAGTATCACTAAACTGAGACCAAAGAGAAACCGCTGCAATTGCTGGCTGTCTCATAACCGGGTGCAGATGTTCTTGGACTACAGCTCCCAGCAACCTTCAA
This sequence comes from Xenopus petersii, assembly GCA_038501925.1. NCBI lineage: Eukaryota > Metazoa > Chordata > Amphibia > Anura > Pipidae > Xenopus > Xenopus petersii. The sequence goes on along the minus strand of CM076678.1, from coordinate 102,107,068 downwards.
CATATAATAAAGATCGATTTGCATGCTGGGAGTTGTAGTCTATAAGCGTCTGAGGCTCCATGGTTAGGATTTTATGGTTAGGAACAGGGTAACGCAACAAGAGGATGCAGCAACTGAGCGGATGTTCTATTGTAGCTGTTTAATACCTTATTACATGGTCCCTGTTTCTTTTTGGCCTACAAAGAAGGTGACCTATGTGTGTGCTAGGGTTGCCAGTTTTTCTAAGGCCTGGTTGGGTCTCAACTTTCTGTTTCAGCCTTGTGAAACCTGAACAATGATGTGGCCAATAAATGAAAACCAATTAAGTGCCAAGATACTCACCTTGACATGGCTTAGTCATTATCAAGCTCTGTTCAGTTCTTGTTATTACAGAAACATAGGTAAGCAAATCAATCAAAAATAGTTTGTCTAAATGAGCATTGCTGTATTTCAAAGCTTTCTAAATAACTGATTTCTGTATCATAGATCCCCTACCTGTTCTTAAAGGATTGGACTTATTTATTGGGGCAGAATAGCTAGAGGTAGGGTTTCCAGCCATGTGGGTTTTCAACTGGACATCTCAGTTGGCCAAAGGGCTGTCCGTTCAAAACTTTCTGTTAGTGATGTGCTGGTCGGGGTTTTCCCCCACCCGCCGATGATGTCACACAAGGGGCTGGGCAAGCAGGCAATGTCGGAAGCCGGCATTTGAAGGTGGCGGATGGAGAGAGCAGGTGAAGCGCTCGACCTGCACCCGCCTGCCACCCGTGCAGAGCAGTGTAAGGTCGACCCAAACCCGCGATCAGCAGGTAAACAAGCGGGTCCCACGGGTATCGGGTCGGCCCGCAAATCATTACTTTCTGTCCTGTTTAACACATTGCGAAAACTGGACAGAAATCCAGCCAGTCACGCAATAACCTTGACCTGGCATCATAACTCCACAAAATCATCATCATGCCCACCCAAACATCACTGCTACACAGGCCTGGACTGGGAGTCAAAATAGGCCCTGCTATTCCAAGTACACAGAGGCCCAAACATCCCCCTAGCAGCCCAAACTGGCCCCCTACCAGCCCACTATATGGTAACTTTCTATGGAACCATACAGCAGCCCCTCTGGCATTTGCCAGAACCCACAGATTGCCAGTCCGGGCGTGCTACACCCCAATGCTATCTTCCCTGCCCCCTTTGTCCAGGTTTAGCCACCGGCAAAGGTGGCAACCCTAGTGTGTGCCAATGATCCAAAATAATCCCAAATAAATAAACTATATATATACACACACCATTGTACCTTCACCTTTATTAGATCAGAAATTACAATGGAATGTTCACTGCCAACTTCAAGATGCAATTTTTTTATTAGGTCAATGGTTTGGTTTGCAGATTCTGCCATGAAAGCCTAATGGAAAAGATACATTTATATTTTAGGTTAGAGGCAGAATAAAAAGGCAAATGAAAACAAAGAAGACAAATTGCAATGAGTATTGTCTACCTATCAAAAGTTAGTTCAGAAGGCTTCTAGAATGAGTTCAGCAAGGAGATGCGCAGAAGACTAACTTGGAACCTGCCTGGCAACTGTTTCCATAACTGAAGTTTTACACTTCTAATATAAATTTGAGGACAGCTCTATTTTGTTCTGGCCAGCTGTCTGGCTGGGCAGCCTCCAGAATAGAGAAAATGTCTCCTAAAGCTTCTCTGCTCAGTTGTATCACTCTTACATTGTGATTCAAGTTGAAGAAAGACATACATTGGGGGTCATTTATAAAGTTTGCACAGCGCATATTTATTGACAAATGCATGTATTTCCCATGCTTTTTCCTGAATGCTAAAATATTGCACTGCTGTGCCCATCTTTCCAGTTTTTGCGAATTCGCATTGTACATAAATTTTCGCAAATAACGCGCAAGTGAGACGGTTTTTGTGTGAGTGCGCTTAGTGTGCGAAGTTGTGTGCGAAAATAGTATTGACAGTAACTTAAATTCACAATTTGCAAAACTGTTTTGCGAGTATTTTCTCCGCCACCAGTTGTGACGTAACTCAGACGCAGAGTATTCACGATTTGCATTTTTCGCCATATTTATAAATCTCTTAAGGACATTCGCAGTGTGAAAAAAAAAATCGCAATTCTGTTTCCACACCACTCTTCTCCAGTTTTATAAATATAACCTTACGCAGGGCAAATATTTTCACTGTGCGAATCATTCCACCTTGCACGAAGTTTATAAATGAGCCCCACTGAGTTAAACATTTTGGGCCAGATTCAAATCAACGAGAAAACACTATTTTATGATTAATCACGTGAAAACGTCAACATGTAATTAGAGCAGAAAAAAAATCTTTCTCATAATTCAGTTGCACTTTTTCCCATAGACGTCAATAGAGTTTTAATGTGATAAACAGTAAGTTATGTTTTTGTCATTGAACATATGTCTTTATGGGAAAATCTGGAGTTAAAGAAAGAGAAAGGGTTTCTTGTCTAACTTAATCTTGCCCGTTATATTTAAATAAACATGCTTACTGCTAATTGATCAAGATTTGTGGTATAATGGCGTCCTGTCTGTCATTTAACATTAATATTGGCATTCGTCAGCTATTCACGCAACTCCCTAAGGGAATCCAGGGGTTAGTCAATTCCATGGTACCTTGTGTGAGTATGTACTCTTGCACATAATTCATTAGAATAGGTGGGACAGGCGTATTTGTGAGTGATGACAATGTATTTTCAATTCTGCACCCATTTTATTACTTTGAGGCTTGGAAAGAAATGGAAAGCACTATAGTCTGTCTGCTCATAAGAACCATTATCAAATCCCTTAAAGGGTAAGATAAAGACATTCACCCCCCCCTGACCTTTTCTTATTGTGAAGTGATGGATTCCTTCTAATTTCCAGAGAATTTGTACACCAGCCGCTATTCCCCGAATCCTCCACTTCATAACTCAACAAGGGAGGGTTTGAATGACTTTGTGTGCTTAAGAAGAGTGGGAAAATGATTCTTACGTGTTGCAGACTATCTTAGTTTCTTTCACTGTGTGGAATCCGTAATGTGTGTGTAAAAAAATACTTTTATGTTTGTATCTGGAAGTTCAGATAGTGTTTATGCACATTTTCTAATGAGGCCAACTGAATTTCGCTTTAGCCTGGGGCAAAGATATCAGATATACTGGAGATACATGTTTCAGTTGCTGTGTAGAGTATATTAGTTAAGGAAACAGTTTGTTTGCTTGTTTCAACATGAGCTCAATGAATAGGGCTTGAGCTGAACATACTTTTTTGCCTATAGTTTTAATTAAGAAATATCTACAGTTTTTGTTATTTCTTGCACTAAATAAGAAAATGAAAGCACTTTGACACTTTCTGTCCCTTCCAGGTCTGACAAGCGGAGGAGAAGCTGATAACATTAATTACCAGTGCACTGAGAAGCCCTCTGATAATGAGCTGCACAATGGCAGCAGGCTAAGGAAGGGTAGGGGGTTGAGTGTTCAAAGGCAGATAAAGAGCTCTGAACAAATTACCTTGGTTATTGTGAGTGTATGTGTGTGTGTTGGGGGGGGGAGGGTGTTTTAGGTGTATACTGACCTATCTATAACCTGAATTGTCCAGTTGTTCCAAAGCCATCCAGTGAGTGTAGCATGATGTTAGCTCATGTAACTTCACTACTTGCTGGGGAATATTGCACGCCTGCCATACGTAACCCACAGGTAATGTTCCTTGCAGACCTTGGAACATGCATCATATTTGGTGGTTGTTCAAAATGATTCTATTTGGAAATTACAGGTCTATTTTTGGAACATTCTAAATTCTAAACATTGTGATTTTTTTTAGCCTTAAGCTATAGGAGGGCATGGACTCTGCTGGATCATTGAACAATCTTGCACAGTTTTGTGGTCGCTGCTTTTTTAGGGCATTCATTAAAATCTGGCCAAAAAGAGTCTGTAATTAAGTTCTTAAGTAACATTAAATGAAAACCAGTGACACTGTTCGATGAGGCTAAGGGGGTCCAACTACCTATAATGTTTATTTTCTAAGCAATAGTGCAGCACTGAAATCAACATGGAATAATAACTTCCAGTGCTATTTTCCTATATTGTTCCTTTGCATCTAGCATAGTATTGCCATTGTTTACAGCGATTCAAATGATGCTCGAAATGTAATGGTGCATTGTTTTGTGGGTACCAGTAACTATACTGGAATTCTAGGAAAACAGAATTGTCCTTCTGTCTAAGGGAGTGTACATTACTAAAAGCTTTTTTTAACACTTAAGATAGCTAGCTAGCTGAATCTTGCAATTAAAAAGATCCCTTATGCCATATTCAGTTCTACCATTGTCAAAAATGGCCTACACAAAATTGCACGTGACTCTGTTTATGTGTGAATGTGTGTATGCAATCACCTCTTATGCCCCATCCCCGTATATAAGTAAAATGCAACATACCTTTATCATCTACAACCCATATAGCTGGTAGCTGTTGTACCCCCTAGATTATTTCTCAAGTTTTTAGTTTTTTTAAAATGTATTTGTCAGCTAAAAGTCTAGAATATAGTGGTGCGAAGTGCAAGTTTAAGCGCAATTGGCATGTTTTTCTCTCAATATTCCAGTTCATTTGCAGATGCCAGAGGGAAATATGCCTGATGCAATTAAGGGTGATGTATCAAAGTTGACACAGTTTCACTTGCATCTTGACATTAGTAATGGGCAAATTTGTCCAGTTTCGCCACGAATTTCGTGAATTTCCCACGAAATCTGGAAAAATGGCGAAAAATTCACGAAATGGCGATTTTGACATTGGCAACAATACACCGGAGTCAAAGTTGACGCCAGCGCCCATTAAAGTCAATGGGCGTCTGAACCATCACCTGCGTCAAAATTTCAACGACGCCGGCGAATTTTCACCTGCGAATTTTCACCTGCGAATTTTCACCTGCAAATTTTCACCTGCGAATTTATTCACCAGCGGCGAAACACGCAAATTCGCGCCTGCCAAATAAATTCGCCCATCACTACTTGACACGAATTGGACAAAAAATATAATATTATTTGAAGGTCCATTGGTAGATGTCACACAGTATCATAATCCTAAACTGAAACTGTAACTATTTAAAAACATGGGATGTAATTCGTGTTTCCCGGGGGGAAAGTATGTGTCATTTACATTCCTTGTGTGTTCTACTTGTCCCCTTTTGTGTCCACGCCGACTCATTTGTTCTTTTTCACATTCTGATTCAAAATCAGAATGTTATAATCTGTGTATCAATAAAATGTAAAGCTTCTCCTGATAATATCTCTTAACATTCATCTTCTCCCCATGATGCTTGACTGCAAAGTGAAATCTCTTTTGCTTTGCATTCTTATAAAAGCACATGGCAATGCCAAAGGTTTATAACACAGGAGAATTCAAATTCAAATTTCCAAGGCTAAGAAACATGAATAGTACATAAATAGCCACTTTCCACTAGACCCACAGTATTCTGAAGATTCAGACAGCACATAAAGATTATTCTTAAAAATGTCTTTATTTAAACTACATGTGTGGACGGACTAACCAGCTATCATCCTTTAGTTATACAATGATATCAATTGTGCATTTTTTTTTAAATTATAGCATCTTTGCAATGCTATGAATTCTACAGTTATGCTGTCTAAGTGTTTCCATAAAATGGGATAATTATCCAGAAAATTACATTACAGATTCATGACTCGCCTTGTATAACAATTCTGACGTTACACTATCTATAGAACCCTGGTATAAACACTGGGCTATAAAATTCCAAGGCTGTGGCACATGGCCTCATAATAGCTGTAGACAAACAAAAGAGGTCCTCTCAACCCATTACCAATATATTTAGGACATAGAGACTGTCAAGTTCGGCACCCTAACTCCAGAACCAATGCTAGGCTCCCTGGTCTCGGCTCTTGCTTCTGCCTTTAACAGCCCTCAGCTAATTTGATGCCGCCAGGTCTTACTAAGAGAGGAGCAAAGCTAAAGGTTCTGGATGAGCAAACGATCGTTTCACCAAGGATACTGGATGGAAGGAACACAGCTTGGGAGACAGACCAGATAATGTAGCGTAGATGGGCAGGCTGGGCCAGCACAAGCAGAGTTAAGAATAGTCAAACAGGCCAGAATCAGGATTGGAGAGCGTATAATAGTCAGACAGGCCAGACTCAGGATTGGAGAATAATCAAACAAGCAAGGATCAGCTTGAAGAGGTCAGAATAAACAGGCAGGCAAGAGTCAGGATACAGAGTTCAAAAAAATTCTATTGCTTTATTATACATTTTAGACAGGGACTAAGTTTTACCTGCAATTTACTTGCTGCTTTTCAAGGTTAAAACTCTCAAATATGGTTGCCCTTTTATTGGCCATCACTGGGATCACCTGACTATAGATGGGTGGGAGCTACAACATGGAGCTGGTCACTGCTCCTGTATAACTATAACAAACAAGGGAACGTTGTGCTCACCATTTATTTGTATGTGTGTGCCAGGCTTTATGTTTGTAAGATGTTCAGGATATTATTAAAAGATGACTAAACTTAAAATCACTGGAGGCTGCTAAATGTTAGGATTACAGGAGATCAGGTAATTGATTTTAATTACTGGGGGGTGCCTAAATTATTTATTATTATTAACAAGTACTGTATTTTTAGAGTGCCAACATATTGCACATTGTGTATTTTGGCAACCCCAGTGACTTTAACTTTTAGTCTCCTTTAAAGAAATATAAATGTAATCTTAATACACATAGATAGGAATATCATGGCTGACTGTCAGGGGAAAAAAACAAAGAGGGTGTTCACCTTGAAATTAATTTTAATAAGGTGTAGACTATGGTATTCTAAGACATCTCCCTGTTGGTCTTAATTTTTAAATGCTAGCCTCAAGATATATCTTTTTTTCTGACTGCAAGAGTCAGTGACTCATGCAACCAGGCAGCTTTTTAAATTTCAGGCTGGAAAGGCAGAATAGAAAGGCAAATATTTGAAAAACCACACAAAAAAAAAATAAAAGTAATGATATGAAATGCACAGCACGGGACACTTTGTGCTTTAAAATTATATGAACATTGTCCACTAGATGCTGCTGTTGTATAAAAACAATTTTTGTGCTACCAAGTCTAACAATGACTAATTTACCTTTGATACATGTATGTATATAATTAGGTATTTCAAGAAATGAAGTGAGTTTAGCATTGCTAATTGGACATTTCTAATGAGCTGGATTTCAGTTAAAGATCACCCGATACAAACTGACAAACTTTCATAACTATAATAATTTTCCACTCACCTCCACCCCTCATTTAACTGTCACAAATTTCTTTCTGCTTTATGTTTCCTGTCATTTGAGATTTTTTTTACATGCAACATTCTATTATAAGCAAGATTCCTTTTATTGCATGTTTCTGTCACACCATTATTATTATTATTACAAACTAAGAAAACGATTGTGATATGTGTGATTGAGGCCAGGCTAAATTTTCCATTATGAAATATTTAACAATGTAGAAGTACTTCATAGAGAAGTACTATTCATTTTCCAGCAAAAAAATTTGGCTCATCACTAGCCAGCAGGTATAAAATTGGAATCAATCCTTTTAGAATTGTATTTCTTTAAGTGCATAATAACAAGTCAATTATGTCATAAAGTTATTCTCTGGCAATATTGAAGGACAAAAATATTTAGGGGGCTGATTTATGAAACATTGAACAGGTGAATCCTGAAAGATTCCTAATGGTTATATATTGTTCCCATTTATAAAAACATTATAATATTTTCAGACAGAAAAGGCCTCACTTATTCACATTTTTATCAAATTCAATACTTGTGTCAGATCTTCAGAATGCCCACCAAGTCCCCAATGCCAGTGATTGGAGATCCGCACCAGCAGCAGTGGGCAGTAGAGGAAGCAGGGGTGCAAGTGAGGGGGGTGTGTGCGAGATCAGGTGGGTTTGAGCTGTGGGGGACGAGCAGTTTGCAAGCGGACTAGGGACACTTTGGGCTGAAATCTGGCTCTGAATGGGTAATGTTCCATTTTGGAATTAATTATTCCAGCGCAGTAAGGAAATTGTTTAAAAAAAAGTTCCAGCAAACCATAATAATTTAGCCTATTAACCACATGAGTTTTAGTTTAAAGGGGACCCGTCACCCAGATTCTTTTTTCAAAATCCTATTTTTTAACATAAGTCAAGCAAAATGAACTTTAATTACACAATATAAATTATTTAAATCTTGTTTCCTTCAGTCTGGGAATTCATAATTATAGCAAGCAGGCAGGAGCCATTTTGTGGACACTGTTATTAAGACAAGTCTTGCATCATCTCAGAATCTTGTTTGTGCACCAGAATGGGAGACCCGATGTCCATCTCTATTCACTGGTCATACAATTAAATGGTTAAGAGAACTGGGGGAATGTGGGGAGAGCAGTGATATCTAGGAAGTGCTGAATATAAAGTAAAAGTAATTGTCTGCCCAGCCTCTATGCCTAAGGCATAGAGGAGGGGCAGACACATTTTGATTGACAGCTGATATTTTTAAATGAGCTTACAACAGCTATGAAAGCTTTAATAAAAAATGAAATTGGATTTCATGTTTAATTTGAAAAGAACTTTTATTATACAGTTTTCTGTGTCTGGGTAAAAGGTCAACTTTAAAGCTGTTTTTACTAGTTAAAGGACAAGGAAACCATTCTTATGATATTTATAGCATTTAGCTACCCCTTGCTGTGGCAGATTGCTAGGTTTTTATTTTAAAATAACCTTAATTTCAAGTGCAGTGCCTTTGAATATGTATGACACTTAGGGGCACATTTACCTAGGGTCGAATATCGAGGGTTATTTAACCCTCGATATTCGACTGCCGAATTGAAATCCTTCGAAGTCGAAGGATTTAGCACAATTTGTTCGATCGGACAATCGAAGGAATAATCGTTCGATCGAACGATTAAATCCTTCGAATCGAACAATTAAATCCTTCGAATCGAACGATTAAATCCTTTGAATCGAACGATCAAAGGAATAATCGTTTGATCAACTTTAAAGCTGTTTTTACTAGTTAAAGGACAAGGAAACCATTCTTATGATATTTATAGCATTTAGCTACCCCTTCCCCCTTGCTGTGGCAGATTGCTAGGTTTTTATTTCAAAATAACCTTAATTTCAAGTGCAGTGCCTTTGAATATGTATGACACTTAGAGGCACATTTACCTAGGGTCGAATATCGAGGGTTAATTAACCCTCGATATTCGACTGCCGAATTGAAATCCTTCGACCTCGAATATCGAAGTCGAAGGATTTAGCCCAATTTGTTCGATCGAAGGAATAATCGTTCGATCGATTAAATCCTTCGAATCGAACGATTAAATCCTTCGAATCGAACGATTTGAAGGATTTTAATCCATCGATCGAAGGATTATCCTTCTATCAGAAAAACCTTGTAAAGCCTATGGGGACCTTCCCCATAGGTTAACATTGGCCTCGGTAGGTTTTAGGTGGCGAACTAGGGAGTCGAAGTTTTTTTTAAAGAGACAGTACTTCAATTATCAAATGGTCGAATATTCGAACGATTTTTAGTTTGAATCGTTCGATTCAAAGTCGACGGTCGTAGTCGAAGGTCGAAGTAGCCAATTCGATGGTCGAAGTAGCCAAAAAAAACCATTCGAAATTTGAACTATTTTTCCTCTATTTTCCTCTATTCCTTCACTCAACTCAGTGAATGGGCCCCTAACCGTTCTGTCACATGCGCCATGTTTCCCCATACACTTAATCAATATGGCTGCTGAAAAGTATATGCACATGCGTGAAAATATCTGTGCTGCTGACCCTTGCTGTTTTTGGTAATTGCTTTACCATAGCAACCATTTTAACCGCTTGGGCCATATTCGGCAAGTGCTTGTGCAGGAACGTGCACATACACCAGCTGTTAAGACTGTGTACTGTGCATGCTATGGGTTTTTTTTCTTTTACTTCACTTTTTTCTATAAAGAGGGGTTGAAAGGCTGATAGAAGGCTGAAAATTATGTGGATTAAAACACAATGACTAAGACTTTAACTGGAGCTAAACTTGCATTTACACTTTACTTGGCATTTAATAAAAATCCCTTGACCTCTTGATTAGGCACCTTTGACATTTGTATATTTTTTTATCAGAATCTGACACAAAAATGTAAATGATGTTTCTTTTTATATATAAAAATCCAGAAAAAATGGTGCACACTAGGAACCTTTATAAAGATAAAAAATCCAAATTTTATTTAATACATGTTTAAAAGCAGGTCAACGTTTCAGTCTTTTCCTAAGACCTTTATCAAGACCCATATATATATATATATATATATTTATATATATATATATATACAAAGCGCAAAATGATGGCACTCACAGGATTTTAAGCAAAAAACAGATAAAGGGTGTCAAAAAAACACCCTTTGTCTGTTTTTTGCTTAAAATCCTGTGAGTACCATCATTTTGCACTTTTGCACTTCTTATGCATGGGCACCCAGGTCTCTAATATATTCAGGGTTCATGCACACCGTTATATATATATCCATCGTGAAGCCGGCACTCTCAATATATAGTTTCAGACGCCTGGGTGCAGTATCAACAGTTTCCATCTACTGTATAAAGCATAAATAAGATCCGCACTCACAGGACTTATGAAAATTAGAGAAAATTTATTACAAAAGTCTAACGTTTCGGCCTCCTCCGAGGCCTTTTTCAAACTTTGAAAAAGGCCTTGGAGGAGGCCGAAACGTTAGACTTTTGTAATAAATTTTCTCTAATTTTCATAAGTCCTGTGAGTGCAGATCTTATTTATGCATTATATATATATATATATATATATATATATATATATATATATATATATATATATATATACACTAGCTTATATGCCGCATATTGTGTGACTGCAAGTGTACTTGAGGGGCCACTAAATTGTCTACAGTCAGGTACCTGATAAATTGCATGTATCTGTATAGTTGTACTTGGCACCTCTGCCTTCCTTCTGCCTCCTATCGAATGTGGCTCCAGGGTTCTAAGTTGGGGCTGCATCAGTGGACCCAGCAGACTTGCGCCTACAGAATCAGCCCCACATGTAATTTTGGTGGTAACTGGTGGAAATGACACCAACCAAAATTACGCCTTACAAAATTGTGCCCCCATTGTGTTAAAACTGATGCAATTGCACTTTGACACAATTCAGTAGTTTTTATGTTAGATCTCGAGCATCCACAATGATGCCGGAATTATTGTTCAAAAAACACCACTAAATTGTGGGTATAAAACATGGTGATTGTGCCTGAAATTGCACGTTGTGTAGCGTAGTAAGTAAATGACCCCTATTACCTATAATTTAATGTCTGTGTCATTTATGTTAAACAATTATGAAAACTGCATGCAATGTGTGAGTGTACTGTATGGCTTATAAAACAAACCACAGACACCCACAGTAAATTAGTCTTCAAACTTATATTTCTTTAGAGTTTTGCTATTTATATTGTTCTGGAGATTTAGCTTTTAGCTTGTAGTTAGATTTGTTCAACCTGCTCTAAAACAGTTCAATATGAATGATTTCTGCATACAAAATACAATCCATATTGTCTGTACTCCATCCAAAAGTTCTTGTGTATGGAATATGTATATATATTTTACAACTCAAGTCACGAATGCAAAATCAGTTTACTGTATTTATCAGCTATCTTTTATTTATAGCAGCTTCTGCAATACTGTGTTATATTACCATTTGCACTAACAATACTACTGATGTGCAACCAGTGTAAATACTGATGTGCAAATGGGGCTGACTGCATGTTTAGTTATGGAAACTTCTACATATTGTTGGTTCAGTCTGCAAAGCAACATTGTGTGGCATGATTTTAGTCTTATATTGTTTCTTGAATCAGGTGAATCATTCAGGGTTCTGAACATTTTGACAGCCTCATTTCCTAATCCCCCAAAAAAGTCTTAAAGAACAATTAAGTAAAGTCTTCTTGTTTCCAAGGAAACTAAATATTCAAATGAAGTATTCTATCAAGAAATATTAGTCCTCAGGTCCCATGTTACATGAAAGAGGGTGTAGGTTGGCTCATGAGTAATTATTGTCTAAAGGTGGCCATACACGGGCTATGAAAGCTGCCGATATCGATCCCAGACTGATTCAGCAGCTTATCTGCCGATGTGTGGGGGCTCCCAATGGGTCCTCCTGTTCGAAATCAAGCCAAAAATCGGCCAGATATCGATCGGTCAAGTTTTTCTCTACGATCCAGGGCCTAACGTTTGCAATGACCCGATATAGCCCCGCCTGTTAGTGGGCATATCGGGTTAGGATACACTTATCTTATAGTGTATGGCCTTAACCTTAAGGTGAGAATGATACAACATTGCTTGGGATAACTTTTAATGCCCAAACTACTAAAATGACTAACTGATCTACTTGTATCAAGCTAATATAGTTTTATTGAAGGTAAGTGATAGTCTGTATAGCTCACGCTATAGGAAATAATTGTTATTTATAAGCAAGAAATCTGGTAGTAGCCTTTTGCCCTGGCAATATCATTTTAAAAAGTTCATAGGATCCTTGTGCCCTGGACAATATCACAGGCCATTTTGCTCAGTGGGTTAGTAGCTGCAATGAAGTTGTTATAAATAATTATAATGTAGTTGTTGCCAGCAAGATATGTGCATTACATATTTAGTCATTCATCATGCAGAATGCAGTGTTTATCTAGTTATGTCAGTGTACACACATCTCATGCTGTATTATACATGGGAAGTTGTGTTTAGTTGCTGACAATATACAGTGAAGTGCAATATCTAAGTGATATGTTCTCAATATAGTGTTTCTTCTCCACCATGCATATTACCTACTTACTTGCTCAGATACTGGGTAGTATGCAGCTCCTGAATATTTTTTTCAAGTTCCAGTTTCAGCTTTATACTCTATAATTGTTGCTGTTAAGCAGAGTTGGACTGGGATGCCAGCGGCAGATCATCCATAGGACATGGTCCCAAACTATTTTTTCTGATGTCCTCATTCAACCTCTTTATTCTCTAAGTTTATTTTCTTTACATTCTATACTATATTCTTACATCTTATTTCCATACAGAAATGAGGAATGACTACCAAATTGGTCAAATAGTTAGAAGCAGGAGGGCCCACTGAAATCTGGATGTTTTCCTTGTGTCCTGGTGGGCCAGCCCAACACTGCAGATAAGTCATCATTTATCTTATGTAATAACAAAATATGCTTTTAGAGTTCAAAATGTATAATTCTTTAAAACATAACAAAATCACATGTGGATGAAGTTGGCATTTGGGAATCATGTTGGCCAGTTATTACTGCACTATTAACTAGTTTCGTAGCTGAAACCTAAGTTAAGCTACCTGACCAATAACATCTTTTAAATGCTTTTTAATTCAAATATTCTTATTGTTACACTTAGGGGCTAATTTACTAAAACTTTCAAACTAATCTCAGTTTTTTATGAAAACAAAGTCAATCATTTTTCTTGAAAAAAATCGTAGACAAAAAATAGGGACAAAATCTATTGTTAATTGGTATTGTACGATTGATACTCTGAAAACCCCATTTTATTGAATATTCATTGCAAATACTGTCTTTTTTAAATTATCGAACCAACCCCCGATTTTTTCTCATTATCCAGCGCAGATCACAATGTCAAGAAACAACTTTAGGGACATCTGCCATTGACTTCTACATGACCTTGACAGGTTAGAGATGGTGTATTTTCGGATTCAGCTTTTTAGCAGCTTTTTGGGTACCGTATATACTCGAGTATAAGCCGAGGTACCTAATTTTACCTACAAAAACTGGGAAAACTTATTGACTCTAGTCAGAGGCGATCCTGGCCCCTCCGCCGCCTGAGGCAGCAGCAGTTGCTGCTGCCCCCACTCCCCAGGAAATTTGCTCTTTTTTTTTTTTTTTTGTAACTTATTTTTTATTGATTTTCAGAAGAAAAATAAAATAAAAATAAAAGACAGACATATCCAATCGGGTTAGTAACCCACATTTGCGTAAGATTGCACAATACAAGCCATAGTGTTTTACACATAAACAAGTCTGTCAAAAAAAAAAAAACAAAACAATCATACAAAGGAAAGCAACAAGAATCTGAAAAAACAAAAAGAAATAAGGAATGAGTCCCACAAAGTGATACTGAGCACACATGAGAAAGGTGAGATAAGTGGCCCACCCCCGCAACTTCTAAGTTTTAGGCCGAATCACTCTCCACTCTGTTAGTTGTGATATAGAAAACCCAGTTACCCCAGATTTTATCGTGTAGTGGTAGTGTATTACTTATTCGAGCAGTCATTTCCTCAAATCTCCTATTGTTTTCAAGCCTGAATGTAACCTCTGTAAGTGATGGGATGTCCGAAGACTTCCATTGGACTGGAGTCCAGTAATAGGGAGGGCTAACAGCAGATGAGGCATCTCTATAGTCAAAGAGGTTCTAAAGACCGCTGCTATTAAATCAACAATTGCCTTCCAAAAGCAAGTCAGTTTCGGGCAATCCCATAGAATGTGAGATAATGTACCCCTATGCTGGCAACCTCTCCAGCAGAAAGGGCTGCTTTGCGGGAAAATTTTGGAAAGCCTATCCGGGGTGAGGTACCACTTCATCATGGATTTATACACACTTTCTTTCTGTAGGGTACATACAGTCATTCTACGAGCATTTTCCCACATTTTTCCCCATTGAAATTGGGTAAGTTCCTTCCCCCAAGCATTTTCCCAATATTGCATATAGGCATGTTTAGGGAATGGCTCAACCGGTAAGGCATTTAATAAGCTATATAGTTGCGATATAAGGCCTTTACATGGAAAGCTGCTACCCAAAAGTCTCTCAAATGGAGATAACAGTATCTGGGATTGCTGTCCATATAAAGTCGTGATATAATGCATAACCTGAAGATATTCCAACCTTTTTCCAGTACTCCAGTTACATTTCTGTGCAATTTCGTCATATGTATACAGCCGTTGTCGCAATGGGTTTATAAAATCATGGATCCTATGGAAAGCATTAACTGCCCAGTCTAGGTGGTATGCTTTCCCCTGGCCCGGCTCGAAATCTGGATTACCGGAGAGCAATATCAAGGCTGATGGGTATTTACTAATTTGATATTTTCTCTGACACAGCTTCCATATTGAGAGGGTAAATTTCATAGGCTTTGGGGCTGAAACTGAGAGTTGTACTTTGGGATGATTTATCAATATCAAAGTACTGATATGGTATGGGAATAACCAAGTAGCTTCTAAACGTGCCCACCTAGTTGGCGCTTGGGGCTGTAGCCAGGCTAAGGTTTGGCGCAGGTGAGAAGCCACGTAATATCTTCCTATGTCTGGAACAGCGAGGCCTCCCTGACTCCTCCCTGCTAAGAGGACTGAGCGTGGTACCCTAGATTTAGTAGTGCCCCATATGTACTTGAAAATCAGCTTCTGAATATGGCCTAACTGAGCTTGGGAAATTTGGACTGGAATGGTCTCAAATAAATATAATAGTTTCGGGAGTATGGACATTTTGACCGCCGCTATACGACCAAACCACGACGTACCGTAGGACCCCCATTCCTGCATATCTTTCGATATGCGCGCTACTAAAGGAACAAAATTTGCTCGATATAACTGATGATAATGTGGGGTTAATTTAACACCAAGGTAGTTTACGTGAGATGTCTGCCATTTATAATGGAAATTTTCCTGTAGTGTCCTCTTTGCAGATCCTCCAATGTGAAACATGAGAGCTTCCGATTTAGCCCAGTTAATTTTATAACCTGCCACCTGACTGTAAGTTTGTAATACCTGGTGAAGGTTGGGTAAGGAAATAGAAGGATTGCTGAGTGTAAGCAGGACGTCATCCGCAAAAAGCGAAACTTTATAAGCTTCCTCCCCTACTAGGATTCCAGAAATATCCGGGTGTTCCCTTATTTTGGCAGCCAATGGCTCTATACTGAGAGCGTATAGCAGAGGGGAGAGCGGGCAGCCCTGTCTGGTACCGTTCCTAATAGGAATAGGAGTGCCAGCATCCCCATTCAACTTGAGATAGGCCGATGGGGTTGTATATAGTGAGCTAATAGCTTGGAGAAAGGGTCCCCGGAATCCCAATGACTGGAGCAATTGGGTCATATAGGTCCAATCCAGCCTATCGAAAGCTTTCTCCGCGTCCAGACTCAAAACTACAGCTGGAGTGCCTCGGGATTGAATAACATCAATAAGATCTATCGCCCTGCGGGTGTTATCCCCCGCTTGTCGTCCCACAACAAAGCCCACTTGGTCCGAGTGAATCAATTTTGGCAAAAGTGGAGCTAATCTTTGGGCAAGCAATTCGGAAATTTGCTCTTAAAGTACCAGGAGCAGCATTTTTGCTGCCCCTGGTACCTATTGAGGCGCTGCCGCCTGAGGCGACAGCCTCAACTCGCCCCATTGGCGAAGCACCCCTGACTCTAGTATAAGCCTAGACACAACTACAGCCCTGCCTCCCAGCAGAGCACATTCTGCCAAAGCGACCCCCCAGCGATCAACCGGGGACGTCTTTGCAAAGTTGATGGTGACAGAGAATTGCCAAACGGATTACTGTGTGCATTGTCCCACTGTCCCACTACCATGTGCAGAGGGTGCTGTGTGATATTGCCATCACTGTTAATCTTTCGTATAACCAACAGAGGGAGCTGTGTGATATTGCCATCACTGTTAATCTTTCGTATAACCAACAGAGGGCGCTGTGTGATATTGCCATCACTGTTAATCCTTCATATAACCAGCAGAGGGCGCTGTGTGATATTGCAGTCACTGTTATTCTTTAATATAACCAACAGAGGGCGCTGTGTGATATTGCAGTCACTGTTATTCTTTCATATAACCAACAGAGGGCGCTGTGTGATATTGCAGTCACTGTTAATCTTTCATATAACCAACAGAGGGCGCTGTGTGATATTGCAGTCACTGTTATTCTTTCATATAACCAACAGTGGGCGCTGTGTGATATTGCAGTCACTGTTATTCTTTCATATAACCAACAGATGGCGCTGTGTGATATTGCAGTCACTGTTATTCTTTCATATAACCAACAGTTGGCGCTGTGTGATATTGCAGTCACTGTTATTCTTTCATATAACCAACAGAGGGCGCACTGTTATTCTTTCCTATAACCAACAGAGGGCATTGTGGTATATTGCAGTCTCTCCCCAAGTGAACTGTTGGTATAGGAATGATTAAAATTGACTGCAATCTCAGCTACTGCCCGCTGACTCGAGTATAAGCCGAAGTAGACTTTTTCAGCACATTTTGGATGCTGAAAAACTCGGTTTATACCCGAGTATATACGGTATGTTAAATTTCCAAAAAATTGAGTTTTCCCCCTATAAACCATGACCAGAAAAAAAATCAAGGTTTAATAAATTGAACCCTATAAGTATGCACTCTTATTTTTCTTTTCTATATTAAAAAAGTGTTTGTTACTTAATGACAAGTCGAAAACACCAGAAATTCTTCTTATCCATTAGCGACAAGTTTCAAGCACATTTCTTTTTATTTGTTATCTTTGTATCCATCAGCAAGCATTACTTATCTGTGTTTTGAATGAGCTTTACTGTTGGCTAAAAGGAGCGGTACTACAGATCTTGTTCAAGTACAAAAATAATAATAAAACAATGTGTCTCAATAAAATCTGTAAATCATACACTGGGGATACTATGGATATACTGAACACATTTAATGTGTTTTGTTGGAATGATAATTCTATTTTAGTCACAATGTAACGATGGGATACAAGGCAGAAAATTATAGTATTTGTGCAGTAATCCTCATTTTTTAAAGACTGCTGAAGTAAAAAAAATTGTGCTGCTCCTTGATATCTGCATTTGTATCCCACTTTGGAAAACAAGCCGAAACCCTGACGGTTTTGCCATCTTGGATTGGAGTGTCTAAGGGAAACAACAGGTGGTACAAGTGTATTTACAAGGACCATTTATGGTGGTGAGAGTAAATGGGACTTTTACATATGCTGATTTAAGGTTGATGATATAGTGAGCATAATAAAGGGGGTGCCCTGACACTTCTGGCCCGATAGCATTATAATAACTAACTCACATAAGTGTGGCTCTTCCACCTTGTGGGAGCTTTTACTAGCCCACCAGAGTTAACTACAGATTAAGTGCAATACTTTGACAGGCGTAGATTCGCCAGGACAACGCTAATTCATAAAATCCAAAGTTGCGTCCAGGGCGCAAAATGCTGGTGAAGTTGCTCTAGCGTTACTGCGGCAAGCGAAGCGAAGTTGCACTGACGTTGCCGAATTTGCATACGGCAGGAAGTTAAAGTTGAGTGGACGTATATGTTGCAGCCAATACATTACACTACACAAGCCTGGGAAACCTTCATAAAACAAAATAGAGGTGTTATATTGCCCTACACATAATCCCAGTGTATAGTTTATGTGCCATATGCTAGGAAATGTAGGGGAGAAGCCAGGTACCCCAGAAAAAAATTACAATCTTTTGCAGCCTATCACCCTGAAAAATGAAAAGTCGCCAGTGTTTTTTTGACTATTTGTTGAGAAAGTCCTATCTACTCTATTGCACTTCGCCTGGTCTGAGGTGGCGAAGGCAAGTCTGGCGCAAGAGGAAACATTCAGTAAAATCCGCATCTTAGTGAATTTGCGTAGTTACGTCCCTTCGCCAGAGTGCAACTTCTCCTTTCTGAACTGTCTGAAATAGAGTAGGGAACTGAAGGAATAATTAGAAAGTGAAATCAGCAGGATCTCAGAAAGAGTACATCTTAAACATTTTAACATTTTATTTGCCCAAAATCCTAATCCTTCTCATACCTCTATGATCTTTTCTCATCCTTTTGCATTTTTTGTTCATTGCACACTGCATGGGGCATTGTAATTAGGCCCTTCTTAGCAACTGGAAACCATTCAACAAATGTCTAACTATTGTTAATAGTGAAGAAAAATATAAAATATAGAAAATAGGAGATGTGGCTTTCAGGAGGCAGATCTTTAATGTACACCTTTTAGTCCATTATTAAGGATAGGAACAGCTCTCTTAACAGGTAATACTCTTGCAACTTTTTTTTTCAAAAGGCAAGTGTACATCTGTATATAGGTGCAAAACAGTGCAGGGCTTTCCATAGACTGCTGAATTTAAATCTTTCCATTTGTCTGGCCATTCATCATAGAGCTTTACTCTTTGATGCTCTTTCACTGAAGCATTGTGACACCTCAGAATCTGACAGTTGTTATAAGAATGGCACCAGAAGAGCAAACTGGAGAGAGGGAAAGAAATAAATTCCAAAACAGAGAATAGCAAAAAGTTGACAATGATTGCACAAACGGTGGCATTTGTTTTAGTTGCCATAGCCCTAGATCATAAATCTCCATCTTGTGGAGCTACTCTCACTGGCTGGCTGAAGTAGCAAAAAGCCAAGATATGGTAACAACTGCTTATTTTTCACATAGATATTCATAGAAACCCAGCATATATGCAACTTAGGGGCATGACTTAAGATTGTCAGAATCTCTGAATATCATTGCCCTAAAATCATGATAATGCTCTTTATTGTTTTCCAGTAATCGACAGGTTGGTATAAATGGCTCTTGGTGACACTGAGCTTGTGCTATGTGAATGTGATAAACTGGTCATATATAATGACTGTTGCCAAACAAGTGGATCCTGATTAAGCCACCTACTGACTGAACCTGTCAGGTATCAACCCTCTGATGGGTTTGAACCAGCAATTTTATGTACTGCAGCCTGTTGCCTTACCTCTTCACTATTCAGGCAGGTTAGTGGTATAGGCTTATCCTGTTCTGAGGTTCCTATGGCTAGCCCTTGTGCTGTTAATTATTACTCAGCTACTCTGCATTAACTGGCAGGTGCAACCTATCCCTAATTAGCTCCCAGCAGAGGGCCCTTATTTAATCCATGAACTGGCTTCCCTCCTTTCCAGTTTATAGGTCTCCATAGCTGCTGGACACTGGGTCTATGTTTCTGATTTCCAAGTTCCAGTCCGAACCTGTTTCTGGACTCTCTCCCGGGCTGGTATCACCCGGTTCTTGTTCCTGTTTCCCAAAGCTCCATGTTCTTGTTTCCCTTTTGTTCTAGTGTATGCCTGTCCCTGGACTTTTGTTTACCTTGAGCCGCTTATTATTATTATTATTTTATTAATAACATGCATTTTTAGAGCACCAAAATAGAAATCTCATGGTTTTCATACGTAGAACATACAGAGTTACATAGATAATGACCAGCTCCAGTTGAAAAGACGTGGAAGGCCCTGTGCAAAAGAGCTTACAATCTAAACATGTAAGCTTTGTATAAACTCAGGATAAACATTTTTTTCCATGTTCTGTTTTGTAACACATTTAACAATTTAAAAGTTGTCCCCACTTGGTTTGTTATGTTTCATTTCTGTGTTACTTTGGGTGGGAATGTAAATGGTTTTTAAATGCATATCCTATGTGTCTCAGTACAATGTATTCCACTGCATGGCAACTCATGAGTCAACTGATAAGTTTCAGTATTGAACTCTGTCCAGCACTTTTTGTAAAAAAATAGTGGGGGGTAATATAGTTATACATATTTATTTGCATGCTACTGTGTATCTAAATCTGGATTGTAATTGGAAGGGCTATGCAGCCTGCAGGGAACTTATTCCTGCACATTTCATTTATCAATATTGTTTATCTTTGGTACCAGATGTTTTCTCAGATTCACACTGCATACACTTTAATGCTCTGTGTTCTTCATCTTTGTCATTACTGGAACTTTTGTATATGTTGTTGAAATAACAGTGGTGCTCCACTTGAGCTGCAGGAGTTTCCATTATAATCAGATCATATTTGTCTGCACCATTGTGCTACAAACCTCAAATGTCCCAGTACTGCTGTGATTTGTACAGAATAATACCTGTACATATATTTATGGCATCTCTCTGCTATTCAAAGTTCCAAAACTTGTCTAGATGGCCTTGCCACGTGTGTAGCTATGCCACATTCATTATGGTTTCTTGTTAGGTAGTTAGCAAAGAAGGGAGGGCTATGGAAAAAGATAAAGAAGGTTGTGGCCAGTCAGTTTAAGGCTAATGGCTTCCAACTGATTGGTGAATTTGTCCCAGAATTTTCAAGTTCACACTTGTGTATGCAAGCTGATAAGCAAATTGAAGTCAGTAGCATATAATATAGTGCATTTCACCATGGGTAAAAAGCCATGAGCCTAAAACCGAATGACAGCTTGTACAAGGCTAAATATAGCTAGTAACACCTTCACAGATGCTATGGGTGTAGGGAAAATAAGTAGATATTTACATGTATCACATGATTCAGTTACAGAAAATAAAAGCCCACTTATAAAAGGCTTTGTGGGCACTGTGATGTTAAGAAACATGGGAAATGTTTACTTCAGGTGCAAGTACTTTAGTGCCATGGGTGCAAATCATTAGGACCAATATATGGAGCACTTGTGGCTGTGTGATTGGCAGATGCAAACTACTTTTGCACTGGATTAAAAATCACACCTGAAAAGGGTGAAAGGGAACAGGGCTCCCCAGTACTTTGTGTTTGTCATGGTCGGCACCCTCAATCCAGAACAGGTGCTAGGCTACCTGGTCATGGCTCTGCTTCCACCGGTAGCAGCCGCCTTTCGCCTCGGGAGGAGCCCTCAGCTACTCAGATGCCGCCAGGTCTTAATAAAAGAGGAGCCAAGCAAAAGTTCTGGACAGGCAAAGGGGCACGGGTTGTTACCAAAGTTTTGTACAGAAGGCAATAGTTCAGGTAATAGGCAAAAAGCATAGTCAGACGACAGGGGTCAGTGCAGGTGAAGTTCAAGCAGAGTCAAACAGGCAGTGGTCAGTACAGGTGGAGTTCAAGCAAGGTCAGTCAGGCTGGGGTTGGTGCAGGCGGGGTTCAAAGAATAGACAGGCAGGCTAGGGTCAATACCGGTAGAATCGTCAGGCAGACAGGGGTCAGGATTAGCAGAATACAGCAGAGTCAGACAGGCACATCAAAACCAGAAGATAGCAACAGAATAAGCGCACCCAGGAATTGACATTAAACCTAACAACGGGCAAGAGTTCAAGCTAGAAGCCCCTTTAAATATATTTGAATTTCGCGTCATGCCACATCACACACTGCCGGCATAAACCTGGAAGTGAGCAGCTGCGCGTGCCATAGAGGAACCGGCGCTTTAGGAGAGAAGATTAGGGCTGTGTGTCCTCTTGTCATTTTATTGCTCAATAATTTTGGCTCCCCCACCTACTCCCACTCACACCTTTCTCTAAACATCAATAAACATATATATGTACATTTGCTTTTAGATTCTTAAACTTTTATGACCTTAAATTTTTTTTTTAATTTTTTCAATTATTGTTGGTGCCTTCTTTTTTTTTTTTAAAGTTATGAAGAATCAGTGGGGGTCATTTATCAACACTGGGTAAATTTGCCCATGGGCAGTAACACATGGTGACCAATCAGATTGCTTCATTCATTGTTCTACTTGCAGCTGGCTTTAAAAAGCAAATCACTGATTGTTTGCTATAGGTAACTGCCCATGGGCAAATTTGCCCAGTGTTGATAAATGAGCCCCAGTGTGCCTATAAGATGCCATCCCTTTTTTTTTAGGGAAAAACATTTTTTTTGTCTCCCTGTCTTGTTAATGTGCAATTTTTTTTGTCAAAGGAGCAAGCTTTTTATTTTTTTTACTTTTTTTGAAAAAAAAAACAACACATTTGACATAAAAAAAAACAAACGGAAAAAATATGAGTTAGGAAAAACAACGCTAGTGAGATAAGAACGTACTACAATGATTAATAAATCACCCTCCTAGTGTGACCTATAAATACACTATAGATGTTAATTTTTATTGATTTCATTTTTATGGATTTTATCCAAGATTACCCATTCCTTCTGCATTGATCTGCTGCCTTGTCTACCAAACAAAGCATTTTAGACTGCAAGTACAGCACAGTATTTGTATTAAAATGCAATATGTAAAGAGAATATAAAAACTGTTATTTTAGTATAGTATATGTCATTCTTATACCTAGGGACTGAAGAGTATATAAAAGTTTAGTATGTAATTCTTAGACCAAGGGACATTATATAGTTCCTTTATTGTCTGTTTAACTTGCTAGATCGGAAGCACCAGCAATTAAACATGCTAAAAAAATTGTTCTTCATTACATTAGCTGAAATATCTAAAATGGAAGTCATTTTCATAATCCTTCACTAATATTCTGAGACATTGATGGTATGATAATATAGTTGTACATTCAGCTTTCATATGTAACCTTTGAAATAAATTGGAATATATTTTCCCTTTATTCTAGCACAACTACTCAAATACACATATACACACTGGGAGATCATAAACAACGATTTTATAAAGGTCATTCTCTCAGCATGTACTTGCTGCTTACAGCAAAGAATGCACATGACTATTAAAAGGTCAAGATTTGTGATTTTTTTTTCCTTATTAGAAATATGTGGCATGACTATATCCCTTAAATTTCCCAATTAAGTAATTATTCAACACATTCTGAACTTCATACTTAATCACTGTAATGGAATCAGAGAAACATCCTAGAGCATCAAAGGGATATGTGACTGTTTTGGAAAAAATTATATTAAACCTCTTTTATCTGCAGTAAATGGTCAGAGTAACCTTTCTGTGCCACTGTCAGCTAGAGAAAAAATTGTAGCAATGTCAGGCAATTCACTGGTTTCAGCAGTCTTATTTCTAAAAGCTGTATTTTTTCTGCTCTGTGTTGACAGCAAACACATTCTGTTCTGCTGATTTCAAGGTACAAGAGTCAGTTTAAATAAAAAGTAGCCAGGCAAGTTTGCATGGCATAAATTGTCCCTATCCATGATTTTGGTTACATTTCTGATTTTAATAAATTCATTACTCCTTGAGATTGAAATCTTCAACTTGTAGATCAGTAGCAGTTGCAGCTTTCAGCAACCTTGAGCAGCTTGCAGAGCTGGATTTACATAGTGGGCGCCCCTAGGCCCACTGCTATTTGTCGCCCCTGTCCCCTTCCCTTTATTCGTGCAAATTTTCATCATCTGGACCGGAGCAATGGGGATTGGCGCATGGGAAATTTAAAAAATGATTGTATCTCTAGCACATCCCCAGTTTTTTGAACCAATGTGGGTGTCGTTGGAGAGCATGCTGCCCCCCCAAAATCCTGCCGTCCTAGGCCCGGGCCTAGGTGGCCTTTCCACAAATCCGGGCCTGGCAGCTTGTGACCATTGGTTAATGCTGGGATTTGTATTACAGTAGCAGTCCAAGAAGCACCAACTGAAGAAGAGTGACAACTAAACTTTTTGTGATTCATTATACCAAAATTTGGTTCGGGATTTAAAAAAAAAAATCTGCTTAAACACAGTAATTCTATAGGAATGTAATGATTATTTTATTTCAGGGGTAGACTTGGCCTTAACAATTACTAAATAGACAATACTAAATAGACAATAGGGCATATCCGCAGTTAAAATAAAGAACGGGCTCCTACCCATCACTTTTTAATGTAGGGAAAAGAAGTTCTACTCCATTAAAGTAACAGTTCAGTGTAAAAATAAAAACTGGAGTGACAGGATGTCTAAAACAATAGTCAGTTTTGATCCTGAGCTGTGTGCTCAAATAACTGTCCTATGTGGCCATAACTAACTAAGATGTTAAAGAACTGCAAAGCAGGAAGTAGTGTTCTGGCTATTATGTTAGACATCCAGACACGTCTTTATACATTACATTTTTGGCTAACTAACTCTGTTGAAAACATGTTTTATTTTGCATATCTATCTATTTACCCAGTTTTATTTTTACACTGAACTTTAAGGCCTATGGCATATGCAGTATTTCTCCACTGCTATTGTGTTTCAGCCAATCATACCACTTTATGCCACTTGTAAAGAGCAGTTTTTTTACCAAAAATTGCCAATCACTGCTAATGACAGTTCATATTTCTATGAATGATAGGAGACACAGAGGGATATCATGCTTTTCATCGCCAGATGAAATCTTTTACAGCAAATCAAGTTTTTTTTTGAGATTTGTGAAATGCAAAAATAAAACTTGAAAACTCGAATATAAAAAGCTAAAAGCTGGTGAGTTCACGTAGAAGTCAATGACAGTTGTATTGCAAAATTCAAGTTATTTTTCATTTTGAGTTTTTCACGTATTTACCTGATCGGCTTTTTTGAATTTCAAGTTTTTAGATAAATAACTCACATTGAAGATTCAAGTTTTTTAAATTAGACAAAAACTCAAAAATACAGAAGTCAATTTTTGATAAATCAGCCTTCCCATGTGTCATAACATTATAGCCATATAATAAATTCCTTATTAACCTTATTATTATAAAACCACTACTTTTTATGCTACTCTCTGTCACATTGGAGGTTTATATTTATGTTTATATAGTTATAAAATTCAGTGCATCCATTTACCCTGCCTTGGCTAAGCTTTTTTTTTAACTCTCATTGTTAAATCAGCCTCAGGTATCTACAAGCAGTAGTTTAGTAAATATGAATGAACCTTTCAGATAAAGGGTAATTAATCCTGCTTTGTGTTGTGGGACATTGGCTTGGATTCTGAGTGTATATTTAGAATGTCTGCCATAAATCAAGACTGCTGCTGTTGCTTGCCAGAAAAGAAATAAAAATAGTCACATGATTACCTGGATTTTTTTTAAACAAGCATGGCATGTAGCAATATTAGTTTCCAAATACAACAACATTGATTACATAAGGCACATTTTTTTTAAGCAAATGTTTTTTCTTTTGATGAACTAATACATATAGCATTTTATTGCCATTATTGGCTGATTTATTAAGCAAGAAAATCAGTGCTATTTCTACTATTTTCTATGGTTTTACTCACAATGCAGTATCTTTTTCAAGAATTCAACCGTAATTGCCTCCATCAGGTTAGACATTTTCCTCCAGATAGGCAAAAAGTACATTTTTGTTAATAACAGTTAATACATTGCACACAAATTGCCCAACTTGCAAGATAATAGGTGGTGGAACTTAATCAGTATACAGGCATGCATGCCCTTCAGCAGTGCACGATTTACCTGGCACAACATTAAGCACTAATCATGGGTGAATTTATTCGCCAGGCACAAATTAGTGGCGAACTTGCGCGTTTCACCGGCAGCGAATAAATTCGCAAATTTGTTGAGAAATTGTTGAAAAAAAGTTTTTTTTTACTTCACCGATGGAATCGATGCTGCGACAATTCAGACACCAGCGACGATTAATGGACGCCCATTGACTTTAATATAAATTAATTAATTTTGCAAATTTTTGGCCCATTTTGCGGGAAATTCACGAGATTCATGGCGAAGCGAAACGGGACAAATTCGCCCATCACTATTAAGCACCTATAGGCACAATATGGAAGCCTTGAACTTAGCACCTTATGCCTCATATATCAAACTGCCGACTGGTATACTTCCCTAGAATAGATTATTGTAGCAGTAGCAAACACATTGTGAATAGTGTTCAATTCTTTGTCCATTTTGTGTCGAGTAAGCAGCTCTTTATCTGTTAGGGGCAGATTTATCAAAATGCGAGTTAAGAGCTCAATAAATAAAAATTCACCCATGTTCTATTCATTCCTATGGAATTTGTAGCATTGTCTGTATGAATGGGTGTAAGTTAGAACTCAGAACCATTTGATAAATAGGTTTCTAACAATCCCATAGGAATGATTAGAACTTGGGTGAATTTTTATGTATCAAGCTCTAAACTCACATTTTGATTAATCTGCCCCATTGTGTCTGCAAGGAAAATATTTCTCTGCAACAGTCTTATTTTATATGAGAATATTTATACTGCAGGAGTACAGACATCCATGAAATGTGACCTCTCTTCATCTTAGCTTTAACGAGAATAAAATGTAATCAATTATGGGCACCAATTTGCCAAGTACCCCCAGTAACTAACATCACTGTTTTACCTGGACCAACATACCTCTTTATAAAAACAAATAGGCCCAGTGAACTAATCTACAGAGCACCACTCACTGCCATTTTCAAATTCTCCCAGGTGCCCTTGTGCTGACGCAGTACAGTATGCTTTTAATAAATACTGTACTGTTCAGGCCCAGAGGAATGCAAAGCATAGCTAGAAGCTAGAACAGTTGCTATCATGTACACTAGCTAACCTCATTCATGGGGTCCCTGTTCCCAGACGTCTCTAAAGGAGTTGTCCCTTTAGGGCCTAACACTTCTGGGGCCTTGTTGATCCCAGGCTCAATGGAACATCCACCCAGGTCAACTGGTACTGGCCAAAGTTTGCAGAGCACCCATTGCCAAACACTGGGGCTCATTTATAAACTTTTGGTTTGGTTCGCAAAGGGAATGTATTTGCTCTGCGCATGGTTAAATCTACAATGCAAATTTCTATAAGAGCTTTTTAAATATGTCAAAAATTGCAAATATTTATGCGAACACTCTGCAACTGAATTACACCACAACTTTTGTGGCAGAAAAAATATTCGCAAAACAGTTTGGCAAATTGTGAATTTAAGTTACTGTCAATGCTATTTTTGCGCACAACAAGCTTGCAGAGTGGGAGCACTCACGCAAAAATGTATTCAGGCATTTGCGAAAATGTATTCTCAATGCGAATCCACAAAAACCAGAAAGACGGGCACAGCAATGCAAATTTCTAGCATTATGGAAAAAAACTGGGCAATACAACCATTTGCGAATAAATTTGCGCTGCACAAACTTTATAAATGACCCCCACTACTGTATGTTACAATGCAGCATGAAATGGTCATTGGTCTAAAGCCAATGAGAGAAATATGCAAATTAGTACAAATGGTTACATAGACTTTTTCCCAATAACTAAATTAAGCCTTAGGGACTGTTAACCTTATGGATTCCTACATATATATAATATATTAATATAATACATTAATGGCTGTTTACTGTAAGGATAGACAGTATTTTTCTCAGGTATATAATGACATTTTCCACTTAACATTATTAAATATAAACCTCTAGTACAAAAACCTACACCAGCAACACAGAGTATTTTTATTTTTATTATTATGAGAGGGTGTAGCCAAATAAACTCTAGATAGTTCTTAGAGTTCTTAGATAGTTCTTGAAAGGCTAAGGGGCAAATTTACTTAAGGTCGAATATTGGGGGTTAATTAACCCTCGATATTCAACTGTCGAAGTTAAATCCTTTGACTTCGAATATCGAAGTTGAAGGATTTACCGCAAATAGTTCGATAGAACGATCAAACGAAAAATCGTTCGATTGAACGATTAAATCCTTCGAATCGTTCTGTTCGAAGGATTTTAATCCATTGATCGACCGATTTTTCTTCGGCCTAAAAAAGCTAGCTAAGCATATGGGGACCTTACCCATAGGCTAACATTGACGGTAGCTTTCAGGTGGCGAACTAGGGGGTCGAAGTTTTTTCTTAAAGAGACAGTACTTTGATTATCGAATGGTCGAATAGTCGAACGATTTTTAGTTCGAATCGCTTGAGTCGTAGTCGAAGGTCGAAGTAGCCCATTCGATGGTCGAAGTAGCCAAAAAAACATTCGAAATTCGAAGTTTTTTTTTATTCAACCCTTCACTCGAGCTAAGTAAATGGGCCCCTAAATGTCGGGTTAAGGATCATTGCTTTGGATAACCCTTCACTGTGCACCAATATTTGCCTTGGATAAAATAACAACGCATTTTACACTTACAGTACGTTCTCTCCCTCGTCTGTTTTACGTTCGCAATTTTGTTAATCAGTCAACATTTTGTTTAGGTGTATGTTCGCTTTCTGTTGACGTTGCCTTTCATTATTTCCCCCCTTCATGGCCAATATCAGTAATTAGGGCTCATGTACATGCCATAATAAAACTTTTATATTTACATATAGTCAATGTGCCATTAAAGCCCTCATTAAAGTACATTTATGCACTGAAAATATGCATACTTATATCATGTATTGCTTAATATGATGGTAACCGTATTCTTTGGTGTATTCGGGTTAGGGGTGGTCCCTGTTGTATTGTTTTAGCAAAGAATACAAGTTTCTGTGTTGTTGGAAAATGCTATATTTATTGAATTGTGCCAAAGTGTTTGCTGGGTTTTCATTTCCATTGTTTCAGTTCTGGGCACATTTTTGCTTTTAAAGCATAATGGAACATTCCCATTTCCACAGCAACATGTAAAATGCTGGCACTTGTTAAATACAAATATAATAAGGGTTATACATTGATAAGTAAAATTCTACACCAATAAAAAGGTCTAAGGTCTGCTTGGTACAAACATTTACAACATTTGAGTATACTGCAGAACCATATCCACACACATGATTATATCATCTTTGCTAAAACCTTCAATATGACCTTTTAAAACATGCTACAAAAGGCTGCACAAATATCATCCTGATTGAATTAGAGGTAATGCTTGGTTGATAAGAGGCAAGAGCTGCCTTTTTCTGCACAGACTCTTGCCATAAATTTTCAGGTGATAATGCTAATTGCTAAATCGCAATAGCACCAATTAAATGAGTAAGTTGCATTCCATTAACCCTCCTTGCCAACAAAATAGTAAAATAACATTGTATGAGCAGATAAAAACCTGCTCTTTCTATTTACCTTATGTTTTGTGTATCTAATTCCCATTTATATTTTGTGTATCTATTACGATCTACAGTATATCAGTGTACATTTAAAGAGTTTTGTTATGGGATATTTTGTAATTCTCTAAATATATCCTAGTGCCTTCATGTGTGTTTGAGGGAAGATGAAAATGGACATACATAGTTGATGTTAGAGAGAGTCACAGTTATACTGTATATATTGGAAAATCTCAGTGAAAGAGATGGTGGTGCATGATTAAATCTCACAAACGTTTCTTCCAGGCAAATCAAGCACAGGGTATTGAGATTCTTAGCACATACTTTGGATGGTCAGTTACCTTAGCTTAGGGACCAACTTACAATATACAGAATATATAGAATATAAAAGCCCCAAAAACAAGGCTGATTATTAATTAATTTAGATTCTCATTACATGGCAGCTTAGAAACCAGCAGAATTTGCATCAGACTTTAATAATCAGTCTAGTAGCATCAGCTTCTATGACAGATAAACCTCATTTTCTTCTACGTCCCTCCATGTCAGTACACATGGGGCATTGCCCCTCCCAGACCTGGAGGT
Organism: Xenopus petersii; assembly: GCA_038501925.1. NCBI lineage: Eukaryota > Metazoa > Chordata > Amphibia > Anura > Pipidae > Xenopus > Xenopus petersii. Next base: position 102,076,891 of record CM076678.1, on the reverse strand, counting down.
AGGACCTATAACATAGCCAATCAAAATTAATCATGACCTATAAGACCACATGACTTCCTCCTCAACACAGTTATTTTTTGTCCTACTGGACACGGAGGTAGGATCTCCCTCCTCACTCTTTTTATTTTTTGGTGAATTTTGAGAGAAATCAAACACAGTTTTTGTTTTTTCTTTTTTATTTGTTGTTTATTTTTTACCTCTGTGTGGACACAGAGGGATGATTCCCAGGTAATGAAGAAGAATTTACCTGATGCCTCAAGACGCATAATCTGTAAATTATCGCTTATTGGGAAGAAGTGCAGGTGTGGGTATACCAATGGTCCTAGCCCTGTGCTAAAATAGCCCCCTGCTATATGCCCAGCGAGGCACAGGATTCAATCTAGTGCTTTTTGGGAACAGACACAGGTGTGGGCTTCCCACATTGTTACCTGTGACCTTTTTGGTCTCCCCTTTTCTTTTGAGTTACGTGAGGCTTTAGAGAACTTTACAGAACTTCTGCAAAAGGGCCATGGGTATGCATATGGGCTAGTTATAACAGCCTGAAGCTGGTGAGTATGATTCTTCAGTATCCACTGTGTGTTTTAAAAATGCTCAGTGCACTGGGAGGTCTGCATGCTAATTAGCTAATTATGTCCCTCAGCTGAGAGCTATTGGGGCTTTGGCTGGAGTTTCCATCCAGCTAATTAGTCTCTATCTGTTAAGGTGCAGGTGTACCTTTCGGCCACGTTGCTATTGCTGTTTAATATTTTAAGCTTTGTATGGGTGAACCTGCATCTTCTGTGCACACACAGAAGTTATATTGGCTCATGTTACTAAGGCAAGCAGTGTTCCACCTATCTGGATATTCCTGCTGACAAGCCTGAGCTATCTGGTAAGGTGCCTATGTTCCTCTGACTTTTATTTGAAGTCTTATGTTGTGAGCTGAAGTCTTCTGTGCAAAATGCAGTATTGGCTCTTGTTACACAAGGTACTTTAAGTACTGGCTGGTGAATCCCTCTGCCCAAGCAGTGTGGTATCTGAGTCCGGTGAGTTTGATTTCTCAGTATCCACTGTGTGTTTAAAACATTGATTTCACTGGGAAGTCTGCATGTTAATAAGCTTAATATGTCCCTCAGCTGAAAGCTATCAGGGTTCTAGCTGAAGTTTCCATCCTGCAGACTTGTCATTACTATCAGGTAAGGGGCAGATACTCCTCTGGGCCTCTTTGCTACTGTTGTTTCTATTGTCCTCTGTGCAGACACTGAGGTTATATTTGCCTTATATTACACATGGTGCTTGCAGGGTTGGCTGGAGGCTTGCACTGCTGAAGCAGTATGGTAGCCTCTTCCTTCCTTACATTGAGTCTGCTCAGCGCTGTAACCTGATGTCATTAGGCCCCACAGCAAATTCATTTTAGGGCCCCTAACATATCCAGAGGTTGTGCTTTTTTACCAATATATATTGAAATTGCTCTTTATTTTGGCCTCATGGGTTCCCTATACCTTTTGGGTCCACCTGCAGCCACAGGGTCTGCTTCCTCTGTAGTTACACCCCTGAGTCTGCGCCTAAGAATCAGCCTGCCACCAAGGATCTGACTGGATTATTCCTACTGTCTAGCGTATATTTTCTGGTTGTGCCTGTGTTCCTCTGACTTCTTGTATAGATGTCATCTGAGGTCTTAGCTTTGTGAGCCCGAGTTCTCTGTGCAGATACAGTAGATAAGTGTGCTCTTATTACACCTGGTATTTCCAGGACTGGCTAGGGGTTTGTGTTGGGAGCTCAGTTGTAGTTATACTACATCTACTGAGTTTTGGTGGCTGTAGGTATCCCTTCTTTAATTGTTGGTAGATTGAAGGGCATTTACTGTTATGTCTGCTGGCACCTTAACAGGCTTGAAGCCAGCTTGTAGTCTATGGCCCTTTGTGTGGCCTCTGGCCTCTCACCAGGGAGCTGGGTTTGTGTGGCCTCTGGCTTTCATTATGGGCCTTGGCTTGGGTTAGAGCCCTTGTTTTGGTCCATGGCTAATGGGTCTACTGGCCTTTTCCATGACCCTTGACTCATGGGTCTGCTGGCCTTTTTACCATGGTGGGCATGTCTGTTTGCCTTGCGGCAATCCTTGGCTGGACAACAGCCATTGGTTTTGTCTTGTTTACAACCCTTGCAGGCATGGTTCTGGTTACACCAGCAGTAGGCATGATTAACTATTTGGTTGTATCTAACATGGGTTGTACCATCAGCTGGTGTTTGCTCTGAGTTTCACAGCCCATAGCTAATTTTCTTGCTGATTGGTATTCAGCAGCTGCGGTTGGTCATATGTTGTCGGCTTACAGTTAATCTTTGCTTCTGCCTTACATGCATTGTTTTTGGTCTTGTATGCCACTGCTTATTATATAATAATGGATAAAAGAGGTAATAGGTGCACTGGACAACAGTGTTAAAATCTCCCAAACTAAAAAGAAAAAAGCATTTCCGATGGTATAGTATGTGCAAGTACCTATTTGATAAATGAAACTACTCACAATATTCTAGCAGTTTTCAAGCCTGTAGTGTATCAGTCAGATAAATTCTTGCATTGTGAAAGGACTTTTTTCTAGAGGAAAGAAACTCAAATAGTGCAATAAAATAAGTGACTCAGTGGACGGTAAATACCGTCCGTGCTTACCCCACAGTAGTTAAGTAATGCGAAGCTGAGAGCGCCTGTCTGGAACTCAAGAGTTGCAATCACATTCAGCGCCGGACGGTATATACCGTCCACTGAGTCACTTATTTGATTGCAACTCTTGAGTTCCAGACAGGCGCTCTCAGCTTCGCATTACTTAACTACGATGCAAGAATTTATCTGACTGATACACTATCAGAAGCTATAAGCTTCTGGCATGCCTGATTTTGGATTGTGACCCCAGCTGTTTGCTTGTTCAGTAGCCTATTGGATGGTCACAGGTTTGGTTCAGTTTTTGCATAAACTGTAGCATTATGCAGCATGAGATGTAGTGACCTCAGCTTTTGTGGGTGTTCTCTAGAACTGTAATTGGCTTGGGTCCCATTTGCTTGCTTGTATAACAGTTGGCTGTGGCAACAGTATATCTTACTGATAGATGGCCTTAAGTCACATTTGGCTGGTTCAGCAGCTTATCCTTGTGCTGTTGTATGACCAGTTTAGACTTGGTGGTTGGTGGAGCTACTAGGCTGTACCAGCATGGCTCTACAATGGTTACAATGATATGCTGATTTAGGATAACCCAGAGTTGGTGCTCATCTAGTTAAGTCTTCATTAGGTATTATTAGCATGGAGTTGGTGGATCTTCGGCTGATGTCTGGTGTGGAGTTAACTCCAGTTAGCACTGGTGTGAGCTGCTTCCATTAAGCTGCAGGACTAGGCTAATGTGGGCCAATTCTTTTTAGGGCCACTTGCTATTGCTGAGGATCGTGTATTTCTCCAACACTGGTGATAGATGCATCCAAGTTGTGTTTAGTTTCTGATCTGATTGATTTCCTGGTGGTTTCTAGGGTGTTTTAGTTCTGAGATGGCCATTGCCATCATTTTGGTTATGTCCTAGGGAACCTTTTGTTTTAACAATTACAGGATTTTTGTTCTTCCCCAGGTGTGGTTTTATGTTGTATAACCATATTGCAGGTATCCCTCTAGTCGCTGAGGGAACATTTTTAAGCAGAATATGGCTATTCTTAATCTGCAATGCTTGATCCTCAAGTGCCGGTCTCTGTAATTTAGTGGTTGGTTTTGTAACTCTTGTTGTCAATCGCTTACCATGTACTAGGACATGTTGTTCATGTTCTTGTGCCTTTTATCTACCTTTTTCAGGAGCTATACATTTTATCAGCTCCTCTGTTGAATGGATGTGATGCTGGCCTTATTACTCAGGGCCTCCTTAGCATAAGTTTGGTTATTTCTAGGGATGCACTGAATCCAGGATTCGGTTCGGGATTCGGCTGAATCCTTCTGGCCATCTGAACTGAATCCGAATCCTAATTTGCATATACAAATTAGGGGTGGGGAGGGGAATAGTGTGACTTTTTGTCACAAAACAAGGAAGTAATTTTTTTTTTACCCTTTCCATCCCTAATTTGCATATGCAAATTAGGGGTCGGATTCGGTTCGGTATTTAGCCGAATCTTTCACAAAGGATTCGGGGGTTTAGCTAAATCCAAAATAGTGAATTCAGTGCATCCCTAGTTATTTCTTTATGTTGGCTATTCCTATTCCTTGTTTTTGGGGCATTGCTTGGTAGATCCCATGTATACTGACATAGAAGAAATAGAGAATTTTACTTACCTACTTGACGTAAATTCTTTTTCTTCTAATCCCGACATGTCAGTACAGGGTTTCCCATCCCAAGTTATTTATTTTGGTTACTGTACTGCTATGGCGAAGAGGAAGTCATGTGATCTTACAGGTCATGATTAATTTTGATTGGCTATGTTATAGGTCCTACGTCCAGGTCTGGGAGGGGCAATGCCCCATGTGTACTGACATATCAGGACTAGAAGATAAAGGAATTCCAAGTAGGTAAGTAAAATTCTCCTTTTCTGCTTGATGATTTCCCACAACCCCTAAGCTTCTCAACAGACCCATAACAGATTCCGAGATGGTGAGTTTCTGTGTGCAAATCAAAGGCCAGGATTATTACTGTTATAGGGATGCTGAATCTTTAAGCTGGTGCATTATGTTCAGTATATACAATACAGCATTTCTAGCCATATTCTTTTTAGGGTTTAGTTCTCCTTTAGCTTCTACAATTCTGCAATTACACTGCCTGGAAACTCACTTAAAAATGCTCATGTGTTGCTGAAAAAGAAAAACTGAACATTCTAGATTATCCCTCTTAATACAGGTGCTTGTTCTCGTCATACATAAAGCATTTTACTGAGGATAATACATGTTTTGTTCGGTAAATATTCCAAACATAGTGTGATGCTTTTTGAAAGGTAAAATCTCCTCTGCTTTTCTTGAAAAAGTAGTGTAATGATGCAATTCAGTCCTTTTAACAGCAAAATAAAAGGAACCAGCAGAAGGCAGTGCAGCTCTTCAGGTCAAAATGTTTTGAAATTTCTTCCCGATCCTGAATGTTTGGTGTTTTACATCAGTATACACCCAGAATCAAGTGCTGCATATCAATGAAATAGAAATGAAATGCAAGAAGCTATGGAATATCACGGATAAGGTCAAAACCCATGGAACTGATGACATTCCACATGCATAAATGATACAGGGCCTGTCAGTGTAATTTAGACAGTCTAATGTCTCAAACCAGGTTTTATTGTAGTCAACAGAGGCAGCAAGTGAATGTAAAGTTTCTGCAAAAGTCAAAACGCACTTTTCTCAGAGAACTCTCCTTGTGTCCTTTTCAAAAATATCCCAGAAAGGGATCAATTGGTGAAAATCTATAACTGAAGTCTAAATAGACTAAACCTTATACTAGAAATAATTATGCTTTAGTCTTTAATTAAATTATGCACCAATTAATACATAAAAACAATGGTTGTGGTGCATTAAGAGGAAAAAAAACCCAAATAAAAGATGAAAATACCGGAATATTTAATTAAGTGTTAGAATTCAGGATGTATTACTGGATTACAATAAAATATGACAATGAAAATATCATCTTTATTATTCCACCTCTGTTTTTGTAATCAGAGCATAAGTTTAATACATTTAAGTGCTAATTGAGTGTGGAGAACCATACAGTAAGCCACAAAATAAATCAGTCTGCACACAAAATAGTATGATTAATGCTTATGCAAGCTTGTTCTCTAAGGTTAAAATATGTTAGAATATTGTCCCACTGTTTAGAATATCAACTGAAATGTCTGATGTTTTGCCTTTCTTATGAAGCAGAGAGGCTTGTATGGCCCTCCACTTTTTCACCCCTTGTTTAGGCAAACCAGTTCCAGATAAGAGAGTACAGTATGTGCAAAGTTTGGCAATGAGTGCATGCAACAAAACAGGAAAGGGGAGGGAAGACAGCAATTACAAGAGAGGTGTGAGACTAATTAGGTCAAACGATAAAACAGACTTATATTAGACCAAGTTAAGAAAGGGGAGATACCAGGATGTTTTGCTAGGTCAGTAAACTAAATGGTGGACTGCAAAGTGTTAAAACAGGAAACTGAACTAGTAATAATGTTATCATCAAAGATATATTAGGGAAACCAGCTTAGAATTTGAATGGCAAACATATGATGCAGCATTGATAGAAACAAGATGTCCTTATAACAAAGTGATATGGTGAGCCACAGGGTTAGATACATTTTGCTCCATTTGTAAATCAGTGTCCCAGATCTGACCACAATTGAGCAAAGTTCAAGGCAACGTTTTTAGCAATGGGCACACAAGTAAAAGTCAAAAAGTTATTTGCTAAGGCTAATATTTGAGTAAATTCTCGCCGGGAGATCCATTTTAAAAAAGGATTTTACTCACACCTGGACAAAAAGTTATTACAAACACAAGCAAACATATTTGAACGGACGCGCACAAACACAATTGTTTGCAGTCGGGGAGCTTATCCCTTTTATTTTATCCTGATGAAGGGAAGGTTTTCCCCGAGACGTTGATACTGTTGGTAGCAAAATAAAAGGGGTAAGTTCAAATACGTTTGCTAAGGGACCCAGTCAATGGAGGGCCAGCACCATCAGTGCAGAGGAAGTGAACTACAGGTGTGCGGTTGAATTATCACACCCAGACTTAAAAAGCTGTTTAACAAAAGTCATTTTCAAAGCATGAAAGCTAATTTTTTTTTATCAAAACACTCATACCTGTTATAAACACATTTAACTTAATCTCAGCTGTCAATCATGTATGCCTTAGACTTTCCATTCTGCATCTCCTAGATATCAGTGCACTCCCCACATTCCTACTCTTTCCTTACCATCTAATTTTGTAACCAGTGCAGTGTAACCATTCTAGCACATAAACAAGATTTTAGCATAATGCAAAGCTTGTCTTAATAACAGTGTTTACAAAATGACACCTGCCTGCTGGCTGTGGGTTGTGATTTCCCAGACTAAAGGAAACAAGATTTAAATAATTTATATAGTGTAAGTAAGTAGTGTAAGACACAACCAAAGTCATCTGTCAAGGTTGGGCTGAGAGGATTTGTCTCCATAGGTTCTTTGCTGGCAGATGGAAAAAAATCCTAGACATGCAGCTCAGCTCTCTAACAATCTCCTACCATGTTAGTCCATTCAAATATTCTAGATGATTTAAACAAAGTGACTATTAAAATGAATTACATGGGTGGTTCACATTCAAGTTAACTTTTGCTATGTTATAGAATGACCAATTCTAAGCAACATTTCAATTTGTCAATAGTTTTTTTTTTTAAAAAAATTGCCTTTTTCTTCTGACTTTTTCCTGCTTTTCAAATGGGGTTAATGACCCCATGTTCCATACCCTAGCAACCAGATTGCTGAAATTACAAACTAGGGAGCTGCTGAATAAAAAGTTAAATAACTACACAAAAAAACATACAAATAATAAAAAATATAAACCAATTTCAAATTGTCTCAGAATATCACTCTCTACATCATACTAAAAGTTGACTCAAAGGTAGTCAACCCCTTTACCCAATGAATCAGCACAACACTACATAAAAAACAATGCATCAGCACAACACTGCACTAAATAGCTTAATAAGTCTGTGAGATTTGTACTGTATTCATTAGTTATTAAAATGAATGCTTTGAACCATGTGATGTTAATTTATTTTTGCTCCATCATGTTTGTTGCTATGACTGTGGTCAGTCAGGGGCCTTACGGCTCCAGTAGCGGAGGAGTCTGGACCAAGGAGGAAGCCAGGGTTAAAATGAGATTCACCGTAGCCAAAGGGTCAGGAAATAGATGTGGTCAGATTCAGGCAAAAGTTCAAAGGCAGGCCAGTACTTTTTTTGTGACGAATCATTGCAGTTATTTCTTCCATTTTCCGAGTATCTTCCCTAAGGAAGATACAATCTCGAATTGTAGGAGGATTCCTGTCTTTCCATTTTTTCTGTATCTTAGCTTTTGCTAAGTACTGGCTGACCTTGGCTCCATGGGTAGAATATCTTAAGTTAAAGAAGTGATAGTTTCCAAATTTGTGCTAGATGAGAAACTAGAAAAAAACCAAAAATTATTATATTTAATAAGAAATTTTAGCATTAGTTTTGAAATCATAACATACTCTCTTTATTTTTCTTTTCTTCTTTGTTTTATTTTTTTATATGTTTAAATTTAAAGTTGTATGTTAAATATACATGGAAGGAGAATGACACACAGTACAAATTTTCCCTTCCTCCCGTATTCTCTATGCCCTGGTTTTTTTTTTTCTGTATCCCTTTTGAAAAATTGTATAAATAAAGAATTAAAAGAAAAAAAAGTTCAAAAGCAGGCAGCACAGGATCAAGGTCAAAGTTCCAAAGCAAGAGTCAGAAAGTCCAGAGCATAATTAATAAAGAATTTAGGAATACCCAGGAACACCAATATTTGGGAACTATAACCGGGCATTGAACCAAGCACGGCGTCATGACGTCACACACTTTTTTATGTACAATATACAGTATATCAATAAAATGATAACTAAAAACATATTTAAGTACCTAAAGTGTAATGGCATTTACAAAAATTAAGCTGTACATTAGAGAATACATTCAATTACAGTATAAACTTTGCTCTCAGTATTATATAACTCTCACAATTTACCATTCCTATTATGTTGAAAAAATGGAAGGATTTCAAATGACTCAACAATTGAGAACTGCTTTATTAGCTCTTTCCATTAGCGTGACTTTTGATCTTGCTATGTCCTGTGCTGGTTTGGCACAATGATACCTTTATATTGGCACTCAATGTTGACACATGAACAGTTAAAAAAAGATGTATTTATTCAACCAGTAAAATAGCAATGCTAAAGACATGTTACATAACCCGCCTCTCTTTACAAGTCATATTTCCTTTTAAACTCACATAAAGAAAATGGGGCGGATTCAACAACCCTCATTTTTACTGACCAATATTGGTAGATAACTACTCAAAAATATGATTAGTCTCAGTTAATCAATCCATACACCCAATTCAATTTGCATTAGGAAACACATAATTAGACAGGTGATAGTAGCCTTCTTTGAAATCTTGAGAATCCTTCTGGATGCCCCAGTTCGATCTATAATAAATAATATAATAAAGAAACCCCATCATGTGCCTATTGAGAAATATTTACCAATATTTTATATGTGTATATTAATGCTTTTGTGTTAATAAGCATAGCTGGTATACATCAATCATATTTTAAGATTTTTGTTTGCAAATGAAGAAAGCAGAGTCTTTGTTTTTCCATGGAGCATGGCCTCTTCTCTTCACAAAGAAAGGCAGCATATTTCCCAAATTGACACCATAAAAAGCAATTAGGTATGCCAAGTTTATTGATTTTTGACAGTTGGGTATTGTATTCTATTAAATATAACATTTTTAAAAAGCTGCAAATAATACATTTTATATTCAATAAAGAATGCTGTAAAAGAGAGAGTGGTATAGGAAGGAATACAAAGGAAACTGTAGACGTGAGCAAACACATTAATGCAAAATGATATGTAAAGTATTTTGCAAATCTAGGTGAAAGCCAAGGATACAAAAGAGTCATAAATGGAAAGGATGCATTTTCATTTCATTGAGAGTGCAGAGCACTACATGAACTGAGCAGGATCTGCCTTTCCATCACTGACAGTTAATAATTAAATCAAGCAGTATATTCAACAATAGAACACATGCATCAGCTTCTTTCAAATTGCATTTCCTTCCTGTTAGATCCATTAGTGTAAACCAGACTGCCTTTAGAAAACCCCTTATTGAGGCTGTCTTTTAGCATAGTTCCTGAAATGGATAATGCACTGTATATTATGGGCAATTACACAGAACTCCCTTGTGATAGAGTTTTTGAGATTCAAACAAAACAGCTGGAAATTGGAGAGTACAAACTAACAAGGACATAAAAAATTAAAACGACTGGAACTTACTCTCGTGTTTTCTCTGCACTATAGATGGAATAGGAAACATTCAATCAGTAACATGCTATTGTTTGTTCACAAAACTATATAGTGCACAGCCATGCTTGGGGATGTTGGTTCGAAAAACTGAAAAACAAATTTTCCTTTTCTCTGTGTGTGTTAAATTTAATTTAATGGTGTTAGGCTTTTTGTTATAATGCTGTTTACAGCTAGAATAAGAGTGGCCAACTAGAATGTCTGAACACTAGATTTATTTTTGGCGAGGTCATATTGCTATAAGCACTTTATTGTTACAGAAGGTCCATTTTTGTATCCAATAGTTTGTTGATGAAAAAGGCAAAAAGGAGGTATAAATAGAAATATAGATAATTGCCTTCTCCTTCTATGTTGTAAAACCAACCCACAAATTCAGTTTGATTCTGATGACTCAGAAACATCTTAAAATACATGTCATACATTGGGAAAATCAATTGTTCACTTACCCCTATACATTTAGAGGGGTTGTTCACCTTCAATGTACAAATCTTATGAAACCACTAACAATGCTCTCAATGTGTTAGAAAAACCATTTTCCATAACAAAAAGTAAAAATGCCATTGTAAAAGCTATTTTTTATACCTATTAACTCAGTCCTTCTCCTGTCTCTCTGACCAGTTTTCTGAAGTGATGGGAGTGGCCTATTTTGAACCTGACACACCAAGAACTTCCTATATGATGACATCATCATGCCCAGGCTTTGCCCTTACTTGTTTCCTATTGGATGTTGATACTGCCCTCCTCCTAGTAATTTATTGGGTGCTTGTGAACTGTAACCGGTCACATAATTTGAATGGTCATTGGTTGATTACTCAATTGTAATGGCAGAGGTTAACAGACGCAGCATATAAACAAACCTGCCTTGTAACAAACAATCACACAGCCATGCAGACAAATACTGCAGAAAAGGAAGGAGCAACATTGTTCTCCCAATTCTGGCACTCTCCTTCTGCCTAGACTAAAACTGAATGGAGTGCCAAAGGGGGGCAACCTTTTCTGGGAATAAATACTGGCTTTTCTATATTTTTATCTTTTAATACCTTTGGCATTAAGCATAATGTCAGTTATTTACAAAATTGCAACAAAAACCAGCACTGACTTGCTTAGAAACGTACGTAACTTACACATCTAGCACGGACAGTAGGTTTGCCACCTCACCCTTTTAAAACCAAACACATATGAAATCCACAGCCTGCATGGCTAATTATCAACTCATTTAGATGCTGCAGACTGAACTGAGTTCTGTGCAGCCATGTATCATGCATCTAAATTAATTGCTAATTAGCCATGCAGGCTGTGAATTTCATATGTGTTTGGTTTTAAAAGGGTGAGGTGAAAACCCTAAGTGATTTTGTGCGCTCTCCCGGGGGGGGGGGGGGGGCGGTAATTTACCTAGGAAAACGATAACTTTTTTAAGTGTTTAAGTGTTCCACTTCTGGAACAAGATTTAGAGCTCTAAATACCAAAAAATTAAAAAGTTATATTTTTCATGATATAGGGATCTATACCAGAAAAATATTTTACTTTATGCACAAAAATTCAACTCATTTGGAAAGCCTCAAGCTCATACAAATAGTCAGCTGCTGAATAATGATTTTTTATGAGGTAAATACACAAAATAATACAGGCCCCCCTCCCCAAATATTATATTTCTGGAAAGTACAAGTGTCATCTCCCATAGTATCCATTTTAAAAATGATTTCTTTTTTCTCTGTAATAATAAAATAGTCGCTTGTACTTGAGCCCAACTAATATATAATTAATCCTTATTGGAAGCAAAACCAGCCTATTGGGTTTATTTAATGTTTACATGATTTTCTAGTAGACTTAAGGTATGAAGATCCAAATTATGGAAAGATCCATTATCAGTAAAACTCCAGGTCCCAAGCACCTCGATCCCCCCATCTGCACAGTTGAAGTCTCTGCAGTACACAGCCCACACTCCCCCTCCCTCTCACAAACTTGTAACAGTTTCTCTTCAGTACCTGAATCCTGCTCAAATTCCCCAGCACAGCCCAGCACAGGAAGCAGTGGCAGATTGACAGCAGACATAGCCAATAGGAGTTAAGTTAACTGCCAGTACAATGTGTGATGTCATATAAGGAAGAGGAAGTGAACACTGTAGTGTTTTTGGGGGTCAGTGACCCCCTCCCAGCACAGGGTCTGTGTGGAACTGACGGATTAGTACAGGGACACTTCTGAGGTGAATATCTCTTGAACTGTACTTTTTCTGTTAACTATTTCTATGGAAAAGTTTGTTCCATTCATGTGAACTGTTAGATTTGTCATTTTGTTTTTAAGATAAACAGCTTTGTGTTCCATGTAACAAAAAAAGAAATAGAAGTATATTTAACAATGCAAATTGAATTTTCTTGCAGTTGCATCAGCATTAGGGCTTATTTAAGAGGGTATTGTTAACATAGGTTGAGTTGATATTTCCTATTGCCTAGGTACAACATAGTATAATAGGAATTGTGCAGTTGAATAAAACTATGGCAAGTGTACTGGGGGATAGGGTTATAAGCCACAAGGACTAAGGTTCACTGGTACAGTATGTACTATCTCTGCCTTTACCTGCTGTATGTTTTATAGCTGTTTTGTTATATTATAAACTTGTGAAGCTGTTTAATGGTCCAAAAAATAGTTATTGAAAATGCAATTAGTAGTCAGTTAGTAAAAAAAAGAAGGGAACTTGGGCTCCTATATAAATAGCCACAACTGAAGGAAAAACTGCAATTACATATAAAAAATATGGATACCCCAAGGAAAAATGTTCCAAACAATGAATTATAAAAGTAAAAACAGAATGTTATTAGGACATAAAGAGCCTAATATGTTTCATGCCTAATGGGGTTCTCATACCTCAAAAAAAGAGGAAGCTTCAATGTTGATTTGGTAAATAAAATCAAGATTGTATAAAAAGGTTAAATTATTCCTTGTAAATGTTAACTAGCATCAGTATTTTTTAGGTGTTACTCAAGTGAATAAAACGGATCTCATATAAATAGCAAATTACTGGGTTGACATTTTGTTTTTGAAGTGACCACCAAGGAATGCAGCTTCTCTTGAAATTGTGTAAATTACAATGGGTTTTTGCAAAAGATTTCTCATAGGAACCAATAGTGGATCCTTCCAAGATTTCCATTGACTGATTTAATTGAGTCTGGTATTTTGTCAGTTTCTCATAGTCTAGTCTATAACGAAGAATATAGTTACCATATACTCTTTCTCAAACTGATTGTTTATCATGTATGGAAGACTAATTATTGACAAACATAAAGTGGTCACTGGCACCCCAACGTTTTTCCTTTTCTGGCTAGCTAGCTAACAGTCATTAAAATCACCATGTGATCTGTTTTTAAGAGCCTTTTTAAGAACTTATCTCTTCCCACACTAGATGACTTTCAGCTTCTGTGTTTTCATGAATAATCCACAAGCAGTAAACAAGCATATTGTGTGGAATAAAATCACTTTTGTAAATGAAAGAATGATTAAATATTCATGTAAATCTACATAGCATTCTTGAGAGCTAAAATGTTTAAAAATATTGAAACAATATATTTGACTTTCTTACAATGAGATTTGAGAGGTTTTTTTTTTTCCTTTTTCATTCTTAATGGCTGGGAAGGTGAGATCAAACAATTTGTGTTCAACATGCATCACACAGGGGACTAGAAATTCTTTATAAACTCCAATAAAAAAAATAAGAAAATACACCTCCTTATGCAGTGTTTTTCTCATTGAGAAAAGAGTAACATCTGTTGAAGGTAGAGCTCAGTGTACACTGAGGTGCTTCATATGCATAGTAGAATTAAAACTTACAACTGCTCAGCATCTTGAGGCCTGTAACCAAAATGAGCAGAATATTATTATTTCCTAAACACTGTGATTAACTTCTCTATAAGGCGGAATGCAGTTATGCTTTTGGGCCCCTACATTTAACAAAATCCACTGTAGAGATCAGCCCCACAGACCCTACAAGTGATACTATTTCTTCCGTATTGGGTAAAATCAACAACATCAAGGGCCAAATTTATCACCCACTTTCTATTCATTCCTATGGGATTTTTAGAAGAATATTTATCAATGGGTGAAAGAGATTTCTTTGTGGTTAACTATAATTTTACACTTCACTAAATTTACCCCCAAATGTAACTGACCGTTACACCTGGCTCAGAGGATAAAAGCAACCAACCACTCTAACATGCTGTTACCATAGCAGCCCATCCTCTGTGTAGAGACCCCCTCCAGCTGCACAAGCCTAGCTCATAAGGGCTCAGCTCAGAGGGAGCCAAACAAACACTTTTTCTTAAGCTTTGATATTATGGTCATGGTCACTGTAGTGACAATTAGCCACTTAGAGAAATAACTGATAACCTTGTTGAGACTATTAGGCTATTAGTTTCTTGCTTGCTTGTACCCTTACTCCTTGGTCATCCCCCCAGATGATTATATTGATAATGAGGAACTGCTTACTGAAAACCTCTGTGATGCAGTTTTGGCCAAGACTCACGACTGCCAAGCCGTATTAAGACCTGCTCCTTTTTGTCTCGTTCACTGTGGTGGTCAACTTTGAAAAATGTGTTTATGAAGTCCTTTGAGACAGGACGTGGGTAAATATGTTGATTCATGCCCAGTCTGCCAATGTTCCAAACCTTCCAGATCCTTACCTCAGGGGTTGCTGCAGACACTTTCTGTTCCAGGAAAGCCATGGACTCATATTTTCATGGATTTCATTATGGAATTGCCTCCCAGTAGAGGGAATACTGTTATTTGGGTGGTAGTAGATCATTTTAGTAAAAAGTCTCATTTTATTCCCCTTCCCATCCTCCCCTCAGCCAAGTCTCTTGCTGAACTCTTTCTAGCTAATATATATTAGTTTATTTGGGCCCCATTGAACATTGTTTTGGATAGAGGGGTTCAGTTTGTATCTACGTTTTGGTGGGCATTTTTTTCTCTCATGGGGACTGATTTGTCCTTCTCGTCTGCATACCATCCACAGACCAATGGTCAGACAGAAAAAACAAATCAGTCTTTGGAACAATACCGCAGGTGTTGCTTCTATAGTTATCAGTCACTCTGGGCGGATTTTCTTCCTTGGGCTGAGTTTGCATTCAATAATGCTACTCATTCATACATTGAGAATCTCCATTTGTTACTGTCTTTGGCTACAATCCTAGAGCCTTTTCATTTTCAGGCCAGTTCTCAGACGTGCCTACTGTCAACCCTTTAGTTGATCACCTCTCGAAGATTTGGCAAAAGGTTCAACTCTCTCTATCTTCAGCAGTAGCTGCTCAGAAAAGAGCAGTTGACAGACATTGTAAAAAATCACCTGAGCATCAGGTGGGTGATAGGGTCTGGTTGTCCTCTAGGAACATTCCGCTGAAAGTCCCTTCTGCCAAATTAGGGTGAAGATCTCCGAGGCACCACACACCACGGGGTGGGTCTTTAACACCAGGGGTTTTGACATGGCAGCTTTGGGTTATAATATATATATATATATATATATATATATATATATATATATATACATACAATGTTTAGAGATTTATTATAACCCAAAGCTGCTAAAAATCCAAATCCACAAAAACACCATCTCAAACTTGTTGAGGTCATATAGAAGTCAATGGCAGACTCCTTGTTGTATCTTGAAATCTTCGCTGTCCAAGGTAAAGGGTTGTTGACAGTCTGTACAGCTTAAGAGGAATTGAATGTTCTGCTTCCAATTAATTTTGATTATGGTCGATTTTGGACTCGTTTTTGGAATTTTTGTAACCATATTTTCTTTTTATAGTTTATGATTTTTACTATTCGCAATTATATGCCACATTGTATATATATATATATATAGATACATATATATATATATATATATATATATATATATATATATATATATATATATATAGAATTCATCTGGTGACAGCACTCTCAGAGTAATCAAAATAAACAAAATGGATAAACTAAAGCAAGGTTTATTATTCCAACGTTTCGGTTCTATCTTAGAACCTTCATCAGGGAAGCTTCCCTGATGAAGGTTATAAGATAGAACCGAAACATTGGAGTAATAAACCTTGCTTTGTTTTATCCATTTTGTTTATTTATTATGAATTCTATATTTCTTACAAAAAACGGACTGGCACCCAGGCATTGACTACACTTTTGGTGTGCATTCCATTGGGGACTGATATATATATATATATATATATATATATATATATATATATACACATATATATATTCCAGTAAATGGACCCGCACTCCAACGTTTCGGGCCTCTCTGGGACCTTTTTCATCCTTGAAAAAGGTCCCAGAGAGGACCGAAACGTTGGAGATGAACTTGTGAATGAAGCACATTTATTTCACCAGAATGAATGAGTGCGGGTCCATTTACTGGAATATAACACAAAACCTTGACCAACGCACCACCATCGATAAAATTGAATCCGGGAGGAGTGCTTTCACTGTACCGACAGTATATATATATAATCTAATAAGTTATTAATACAATGTGGCATATGGTTTTGAAAATGTGTATAGAATCACTGTGGGCCTAATGAGGTCTAATTGAATTGTTTACCCAGAATACCTTAGGTTTAATTGGGTTAAAGGTTATTTTGGATATATACAAGCACATGGAAATGGTCTTTGTACACTTGATAAAGGGTATCTACCCGAAACATGTCATGTAACCACAACCTGGAATAAAAGTTTTGAAGAGATTCTGCTGGAGTTCTCCTTCCTTTATTATTTTGATTTATTGGCATCTGCTCTGCACTGGATAATATGAAAAAGTTAGGGTTTTTGGCCGATAATCCAAAAAATTATACTAAAAATCATTTAAACATTAATTAAATCCATAAATCCTGTTTTTTATTTCAGCAAAATGCATGTTGTGATTTAAAATGCCTATAAATAGCTGTTATTTTAGTAAAAGTTTGAGGTTTGTGATGTTTTTCACTCATAGGGGTAGATTTTTGAGAATGTGATAGAACTCACCACACAAATCTCACCTGTTCATTCCTATGGAATGTTTTAAAAGTGTATTCCTCAATGGATACCATTGATAAATATCGTCTCTGTTAATGTATGCCTTTAGGAATGGAAACTTCCATAAATTGACATTCATTTCAGGATAAAGTAATTTATTCATGTACTATTTATAACAGCAAAAAAAAAGCAACTCCAAAATATAAAATATATTGTATTGGAGACAAGAAATTCTAGTTTATAGGAGCTGCCAGCTTCTTTATGCATTGATTTTATGTGATCAATGAATTTTATGTTCCTTAGAGCTCATTCCAAAAATGATTTAAGATTAAATATAGGGCTGACCTAGATTCTAGCACTGATAATCACCATTGTGCTGAAACCCTTCAGTATTTCAGTATCTTCAATAATTACATAATATCATCTATTTTCTTCTTTTGTATGAAATAAGCAAGAGATACTTATAAGAATGATGAATTTCTCCTTCTGCATTTACAAAATGCTGCTGACTGCATCTTTTCAAAACCTTGAATGTTACAAATCTCTGCTGTATTCTAGAACTATACATTGGAAAAGAACAAAACACACTCTTGCTCCTTGTTAGGCTCCCTTGGGTACACATGCCCATGTCAGGTCTCATGGCTGTATTAAATCATTTAAAATAGAATCTCAGGTCATTGGACTTTACTGAATAGAAGTGTTATATCCACCACAGGGAACACAAAGCAATTGCCTTCTGCGCATGTAAGTTAATTAGTCTTCAAGAATAGCTTCCAGTCAATAATGTTTAGGATCAATCCAATAAATAAAAAGACAGTTTCACTAGTAAATAAAAAAAGTTAAGGAAAGACAGAAAATCTTTGCCTTATTTACTAAACTGTAAAATAAGTAACATAACACAAGTAAAAAAAAAATCTTGTTTTTTTCAAGTTAATTTTTGAATAATCACCTTGCACAGACACACACACATAAAGATATACTGGACATTCTCTGAACTCACAGAGGGCAGCTCACTACTAAACACATTTCAAGTATTAGGATATAACCACACATGCAAAAAACTACCAACATCAATATGGAGCTCACCACTAAAGAATTTTAGTTTATTAGGCAGGGGTACCATAGGGATGTCACAGCAAAATTCATATAGACAAAGACTGGTAATCATTTGCATTCACCCATATGTATATGGATCTCACCACTAAACAATTGTAGATTATTAGGTGGGGGTGCAATGAAAGTCTGACCACAAAATTCATACAAAGACTATAAATCCTCTGCACTTACCCCTATAAATCCCTACCCCTATCAATCTATATAGGACCTGTGCATACAGCTACATAAATGCTCTCGCTATTAACAAAGCAGGTTGTATATTGGTGTTTTTTTTAGAGTTAGAGAATCTGAAAACAGAACGCAAATTAATTATGAAGCTTGCAATTTTTAATGGCTTATATTTCTAATAAAGCCTTCATGCTTGATTATGACATTCATACAAATGCGTGGTTAGCAGAACAGCATTCTCATTTTCCAAACCTACGTGGTGCAGAAACCATTAAAATTAGGACAATTTCAAAATGAAAGTCACTGTCTCCGTCATACCAAAAGGAAAGGTTAACGTTTAAGACGGCTTTTTAAGGTTTAAGGGTACCAAACATATCATATTAACAGGTATGCAATGACATCCAAGTTATTTTCTTCCAGTGCATGTACAAAACATTGTCTTTTAACAAGTTTATGACAGGCGTTATGTACAGGGCTAAGTTTGGCCAAAATATGTAACCTCACTTATCAAGTCAAGGCCCCTCATTTAAGGTTAGTCCTCCACTGCTTACTAAATACAGAAGTGCATTTTAAAACATGAAACCCCCAGCAACAATGTGCATTATTCCTTTGCTCAGAAAACTCTAGTGAGACCAGCAAGGAAGCTTTAAAGTCCCAACTAATTAATTAAGACACACTTTAGCCCAAATCATTTTCCTATAAGCTCGGTGGCAGCTAGAAAGAATATTCAGCTACAATATGTACATGAAACAAAAAAGAATTCTTGAGCGCTCAGTCTAACTGCTCACAATTTCTTTTTTGCTTCATATACATATTCCTTGCTGGTCTTACTAGAGTTTTTGAGCAAAAGGTAAGTGAACATGGTTCCACCACTGAGTTACACATAATGCGCATTGTTGCTGGGGGCTCAATGAATGAAAATGCTTCTATAGCTCCTGAGTAGAAAGGGAAAGTGAACACAGTTCTACCACCCATCATATTGATGCTAGAGGAAATGCACTTTAATATTTAGTACACAGTGTAGCATTCAATGTCATGGCACATAAGCTTACATATTTAGGTCAAAATGTGGTACTAACACCTCAGTTTTTGTCAAATGTATTTAAAGGGATTCACACAGGTTTATTAACAGGCATTAAAAAAAATGTTTCAATTTGAATTTCTTTTGTGTTTGCAAATAATGACTGTATATCGTTTGTAGGAGCTGGTCCACTCCAGAGTGGTATCATATTATTATATTATATTTTTGTATAATCTATAACAAAACTTAAGTAATGACTAGGTTTGCCACCATTTGTAGCATGGAAGTCTGGGCAAGTGGCAGACTGATGACTATGGGGGTGGATGGATGATGTCAGGGGTGGGACAGGAATTTATTTGGGGTGGGTCTATGCCACCAGGGGTTTTGAAATGGCAATTAGCAATTGACTGATTGCTATGCCATTCACTTCAAAGTCCTGTCTGGATCTCCCAGTTTGGAAATCTTGACAGACAGTTTTCAACTGGACAGCCCTTCCAAAAACCAAACTCTTCGGTTACAAACTGTGGAAACCCTAATATCCACACCTTCTCTGACTTCGTTATTGGATTGTAACAAAATAGGAGGATTATAGGAGAAAACTGCTACTTAGGCTAGTATTTAGGGGAATATTTCACCCAAAGAATGTTTCCCCGGGCTAGTAGAACTATCTGGTTGGGGGAAACAAAAGCTATGTCATGGGTGTGACATCAACTCATAACAAGCTCTCCACGCAAACTGCTCATTATGTGCATTCTTGCCCTTAAACATGCCTATCCACACCAGGAGCTTCCTCCCAGTGCAAGCGACCTAGTGGAGCGGGGGGGCAATCTTTTAAAAAGACACTATTGTTTCTCCCGACCAGAGTGCAGGCTCTATTAGCCTGCACCTCCAGTGGGATAAACATTTTTCGGGTGACAGGTGCCCTTTAAAGGACAAGGCAAGGCTTTTGAGGATTTTGTGCTTATCTAATAGAGGGCCCCTTGGTCAAACTAGCTCCTGAATTAATTTTTCAAGAAAATGCTCCTGTCTCAAGTCGTGTCTGCTCAAAGTTTACATTAGTTGTTCTTACTCGCTGCTGCCATGTTCTTCAAAGTGATGTCATCAAACTTGGCACTGGAAAATGACATGCCCCTGAGCCAAGAATATTCCCCCCCTGTATGCAAGCACGTCTAAAAAAACTTGACCTGATAGTAGGTGGGCACAGTAGAATAGAATAATATAGCAATCAGTGAGATCCAAGAGGTAACAAGCAGGAGCTGCTTTGAGATACACACCAATCGTTTCCAATAAGGACTGTGTTTTTTTGTTCATTATCTTTGCACGTCACCTTGGTTACTGCAAGTGGTTACGATTGGTGCACTTGATGGGAAAGGAATATACACGGGTAAGCCCTCTTTCTCTTGAAATTGAAGGTGCACTCCTGCAGATTGCCAATGCGCATGCACCGTTACTTTAACGGATTGCACATGACCAAGAGTCTTGGTCTTGGTGAAATCAAGATGAATCATAGGACTTTTTTTAAATGTACGCAGTAGTTTTGCATATGCTGCAGGGAGTGAACTGACACAAAGCTTATTGCAGAAGTGAAAAAAAAGGATGGATCCTTATGGGTAGGCCTTTTAACAGAACTTAACTTGTTAACACTCTTTCCTTGTCCTTTAAACTACATGCTAAGCTAGTTATGCATTAACAAAAGCTTGGAGATATGAAGCATATTTCCTTACAAATGTAATATTTTCAATAAAGAAATTAACAATACTGTACATGCATACCAGCCCTTTAAAATACAAATGTTAAAAATATCTCAAGTTTAACAGTTTGATACAATGTCCTGCATATTGTTAGCGCAGAGTATATTTTCTACTAATTATATCCTACAGCCAATTTCAGATTCAAAGTACTCATTTAAGGATATTAAGTGTCTAGCGGCAGCGGGGTCCACGCCGTGTCCTCGGCGTGGACGCCCGTCGCGTTGCTCCCTGATCCATGGCGGTTCCTGTCCTCTAGGGCGCGCGCGTGCATTATTTATAGGCGCAGTCGCGCTGGTGCGATGACGCCAGCGCGCAATTGGTGCGAAATTCAAACAGTTTAAAAGGGGAATTTGGGTTTCAGCAAATTGCCCGTTGTTAGGTTCAATTAGCTTGTTCCTGGGTGTTTGTTCTGTGTGATTCCTGTTTGATCTACTGTGTTTGACCCTTGCCTACCTGCTTACTACTACTAACCTCTCCAATCCTGACCTTGCCTGTCTGAAACTACATTGTTCTCTCCAATCCTGACCTTGCCTGTCTGAAACTACGTTGTTCTCTCCAATCCTGACCTTGCCTGCTCTCCGACTATTCTACGATCTCTAATCCTGATTCTGGCCTGTCTGACTATTCATCTGCTTGTACTGGCCCGGCCTGCCTGTTCCTGGTGTCTTCCTATCTTCCAGCATCCTTGTAAACAGTTGTGCCCCATTGCCTGCCAGAACTTATGCCTTGCACCTCTCGTTAAGTCCAGGTCGGCATCTGAGTAAGCCAAGGGCTCCTCCCGAGGCCAAAGGCGGTCACTTAACTGGTGAAGTACGAGCCGAGACCAGGGTGCTTGGCATCTGTTCTGGTGTTGGGTGCCGACCGTGACATTAAGCTTGAGCATGGTGACTTCTTTGCTATACATTTTTCATTGCGCCTCTTATCTGTTAAGATTTTCAAATTATTTTAAGGGGAAATATAATGGAAGACCTCTTATCAAATGTAATATTAATATGCAGTCTTTGCAGTTTAGTCCATGACAAGCTTCAAAAAATGGCCTCAATTTGGCAGGTCTCTGTTATCTATACTAAATTGTGCTTCAAGGTTTAATATTGTATTATAAAGACATGTAATAATTCATGCCATGTTGACACAATGGAAAAATAATTAGATAGCTCTTTCATTTTAGGACCATGTTGTCTTGCTTTCTTTCATTACCTGACTATTTTGCAGATGCCTATTGTCTTCTTCCAAGGTTTCAGTGCTAGTATTTGTTTCTGCCACTTACCTTGTTTTTCAACTTTTTTTTTACACTTATCTTAATTACAGTAGTACACTGTGAACTGTTTATTAAAAAGTACTAATTTGTAATTTGGATTGATTGCACCATAGCTGTAAGGCATGGTTATAACATTTATTTTAATAGATATTAAATTCTGCTACAAATGCAAAACCATGTATCACTTTCATCTCTCATAATGAGTACCTGATATTTGACAGCCCTGGGTAAACCAAAGCCAAAGAATTCTGGATTGGAGTGCATTTGTAATGAAAAGACTCATTACAGCGTATGTGATTGCTACTTCCAGCAGATACAATGTCATATTAATTACACTGGCCCTGCTCTATTTACATTTAGGATAAAAAGTTTGCCGAATATAAACACCAAACTCTTGTGTTCAGAAATATATTCTTAAAAAAGCATATTAATGTACACAATTAAACTAGATTAAAATAACTTGTGACATATACAAAGCTATTTCAGGAAAGGGTTTATAGCACCTGATAGGTTAGACACCTGCAGGGATTTAAGGCTGAAGTATGGAATTTGCAGTAAACTAACAATGGATAATCACCGTACCTGGTGGGGTTTTCAGTCTGAGCACTTAGATAGAAGGCCAAATGTGCTTCTGAGACAATGTACATTTTACAGTGAATCCTCTATTTGTTCACATCATCTGATAAACAAAATTTGAAAAATCAAATGTGTGTTATTTACAGCGGTTGGAAGCAGTGACAACCTAAGTGTGCTTTTATTTGCTTTAAAAAAAAGTCAAGATTATCTATCATTGTCCTCAATGTGCATTAGTGGTTTATTCAATAAATCCATATAAGAGCACTTTGACTTTAATGTCAAACGTTCCAGCACTATAAATGCCTTCATAATAACAAATCTTATCCAATTCTATTGTTTTTCCATCAGTTTTAAGGGTTTTTTTACAGGATGGAATGTTTTTTCAATATTTTTAAAATATGTCACATGCAATTCAATATTGTGTCAGTGAAAATAGATAGCAGAACCAAGCATGCTCTACAGCGTGTAGGTATCCTATGAAAATCAAGGTATATGGCAAGTCTCAGGTTATAAGGTGGCCAGTGGGTAATGAGTTGGGTTGCAAATAACACAGCTGCTAGTCAGATTAGCTAACTCCTTAAAGCAGTTAAAAATGAAGGTTATGGGTCTGGATGTGGGTGGCTGGTCTGTGCATAGGGTGCAAGTTTCTCGATTAGACCCCCACCTTCTAGTATGTTAGGCTTTATCACAATGTCTTCTTAAACCACTATTCATGTTTATGGCCCAGTGAACAGACAAAAGGCTGCTACAAATGCACTCATGATTATACTTTTCTTTTTTAGCTAATGCTGAATTTTTCTCAGAATAACTTCATCAGTGCAGGTGTCTGCTAAATAGTGTGCACAGACTTCTATAACATCATCTGTGAGCTTTTGTTAACTGGCAACTGCTTACTACAGCTACGTTTATTATCCAGAAGTACGTTCAGGTACTTAGTCCCACTATGGATATGATTTGTTTGCATATTTAAAAATCTGAAGCGCATAAATTTACATTTATCAACACTGAATAACATCTGGCAGTTTGTCCAGATGCTGCTACATCTTGCATGAAATTCATTGATCTATATAGCTTTGTGTCATCTACACCAATACAGTGCTTACAACACTTACCCCCTAGTCATTAATTAACAAATTAAACAAAAGTGGACCCAATACAGAAATATTTGGCACCCCACTTAGAACTACTCCAAAAGAGAATATTCCATTGACAACCACCCTCTGTAAATGATCCTTTAGCAACTTTCCTATCCATGTACAAACATTCCCATGATCAAAAGACCTTATTGTAGAAAGCAAACATTTATGTGGCAAAATCCAAGTAGATCACATCTACTTCAATGTCATTAGCCAAGTTCCAAGGGATATCATTATAACAAGTGATTACATTTGTTTGATAAATTTTTCATAAAGATGTGCTGTTTTCTAATTATAATGCCATTGCCCACTACACAATCTTAAATAATCTTAATCTTAAAGGGACTTGCCACCCAAAGAAATAATTCCAAATTCTTATCTATTGTGTTTGTTAAGCAAAATAAACTTTACTTACACTAAATAAATTATCTAAATCTTGGTTGCAGTCAGCCTTGGAATTCACCACCACCACAGCAAGCAGGCAGCAGCCATTTTATTAAGACAAGCATTGTAACACCTAAAAATCTTGTTTATGCACCAGAATGAGAGACCTGATGCCCATGCCTTTGCGTTGGATACATATGCACCATAGACTGTGAACAAGGAAGGGGGAATGTGGGGAGTGCAGCAACATGTAGGAAATGCAGAATGGAAAGTGAAAGTAATTGCTTGCCCCGCCTCTATGCCTAAGGCATAGAGGAGGGGCATGCATTAAATGATTGACAGCGGAAATCTAAATGCATTTATAGCAGGTAGGAATGTTTTAATGAAAAAAATTTGGAAAGGACTTTTATTTTTCAGCTTTTTATGTTTGGGTGACAGGTCTGCTTTAATCTTAAATGAGATAATATCCTACATTTTCAAATAACGTACCCACCAACGTCAAATTTACAGGCCTATAATTGCCAGGAGGAGATTATACATTAAGTTACAAACAATGTCCTCACCTTTATACAAAACAGGTATTGTGTGTCCATATATTGAAATGTATTTAAGAATTATATTGCTTCATTATACATTTTTCACAGGCTTTTATCCTAACTATGATTGAGACAACTAAGATAAAAAGGGAAATCTTGGAAAACCCATGCAGTTCACACAAAAAGACTCTCTTCAAGACCAGTTTTCATGCTTACAGATGCATGACCTTTTGTACCTGGCAAGAAATTGATTACAGTCTAATGTTGACACTGCAGCTCAAGATGTTAAAGGGCTTTTTTAGATCAGTACCAGAAACTCAAAACCGTCTGCAGTGGTTCATGCAAGGATACCCTAAAAGCAGAAATCAGCCGGTAGAATGTACAGAGGTGCCTGGCTACAGAGGGCTATCTATGAGAAGAATAGTCACTTAATCACACCTACATTTTTGGTAATACTCTTGGACTATATGTGTGCCAGTACAGAGCAGGAAGCCACTTATAAAGGTAAAATTAAAATGAAAAGCTGGTTATGCAAGGAGTTGGGAATATTACTGCTAACTTCCCCCTCACTAAAAAACCCAACTGAAGAAGAGGCTTTTGCTGTGTTACACTGACAATCTCAATGTAAACACACTGCTGGATCCTAGTAATTTCATGGCATGCTACAGTGATGGAAAATCTGCATTTTAGAACTCCACAAATTGGGTTACATTAATACATGGTGGCAAATACATAGTGGCAATAAAGACCATTCAATCATTGTTTTAAAGTATATAACCAAATAGCTGGTACAGCTGTTTTCCAAAATTAACCCTGACAGATCACAGTACACCATGTATTAAAGAGAACAAAAATGTTGTACAGCCTAATAGGCAACAGTATTTCAAATTGGCAAGGAAAGGTAAAGTCACTGTGGGGGTGGGGTTGTTAGGGGTGCCTAACAAGGAATTTTATAAAAAGAACAAGAAAAGTTATGTTAAGGGGGTTATTTACTTAAAATTCACATTTTTCTCATACTTATTAAAAGAAATTATGACCACACTCCAATTCTTGATTTGGCCTTATTTATTAATAAAATAACCAGAATTAATAGGATTGTGAAAAAACTAGATAAAACTGAGCGATAATCCAAATCGCTCAAATTTTTCATTTTTTTTCTCCAGAATTGATTTTATGAGTTTTTGCCCTGAAAAAGTCAGATTTTCAGGCTAAACCCAGAGCAGACCATGAAAATTTCAAATTGATAGACAGCAGGTGCCTCTTCCATTGACCTGTACAGGACTGCGACAGGTTTGAGATATTTTTGCTTTCTGACTTTTTTTCCAGCAATGGGGTATAATCTCAAAAAATTCAAGGTTTTTTCCATTTGAGTTTTTTTCCCTAAAAACTGACCATATACATTTGGCAAGGAATGTGACAGATTGATATAACAATTGGTAGTGACAGAGATTATTATTAATCTAAATCAGATATTGTAGGTTTCCCAATCCTCAACGGGGTTGCCATCATTTAATTTACAGCATGGGAGACACCCACCCTATGGGACCTTCTTGATACGATGAAAGAGAAATTGGAACATAGACTGCATCCTATAAGACTATTGTAAAACACAAAGCTTAAATGTGTAGCTGTAGCTCATCCATTTAACTTATGGTGAATGACCACATAAATGAAGCTCAGAAGAAAAAAACTATTGTAAGACAAAAATCAAAGGGTCAAGTACAGACTCCTGTGGTACTCTGCTAACATTGGTCCACATAGTTCCATGTAGCACCATTCTTTGTTATCTATTATTTAGCCATTTCCTTATCCAAGTACAAATACTATGTTCAAGCCAATATTCCTAAATTTAACCATTAATTTTTTGTGTGATACTGTATCAAATGCTTTAGCAATATCTAAGTAGATCACATCCACTGCCACTGTATTTAAGGTAGAGGCTGGATTAACCTTATTTGTATATATATATATATAGTTCATTAGCAGAAATCTTAAATGCTATTTTTTTATCACAATATTCAGAAGAATATAGATGTTTAGGGAGTACAATGTGCAGAAGTCTTATAGTGGGTACTCATTCTACCTTTCCTTATATTCTTTAATCTATCAAGTACAGAATGACATATGCCACATCAATGGTAGTTCTGTGATTTTATGCCAATGTGGCATTCTATATTGTAGGAAGGCCACAAGACAATTAATTGAAGGGGGCACATTTACTAAAGGGTGAAAGTGCAAATTTGGTGTTGTTTCAACAAAAATGAAGATTTCCCTCAACATTCTCAATTTACTAAAAGGAGAATCCACTACTATTGTATGGGGAAATATACTAGCAAATTTTTCACAAAGAATTTACGCCAGGAGAACATTCACAGCATTATTCTTGAACATTTGATTTTTAGTAAATATGAGAAAATACCCCTGGCGAAGTAAGGTGAACTTTGGTGAAGTTAGATGAAGAGAAAATTCACTCTTTTGTAAATATGCCCCAAGGAAAAAAGCTGATTGCATAGGCTAATTTACAAGCAGCCTTGGAAATGGATGAAGCCTAAAACACTATAGCGAAAAAGTAGGGTTTTTAATATCAGTATGTTACAGAAAATTGAGCTGAGGTTCACCACAATCTAGCATCATTTTAGAGCAGTGATCCCCAACCAGTAGCTCGTGAGCAACATGTTACTCTCCAACCCCTTGGATGTTGCTCCTAGTGGTCTCAAAGCAGTTGCTTGTTTATGAATTCCAGGCTTGGAGGCAAGTTTTGGTTGTATAAAAACCAAGTGTACTACCAAACAGAACCTCAATGCAGGTTGACAATCCACATAGGGGCTACTAAATGGCCAATCACAGCACTTATTTGGCACCCCAATAACAGTTTTCATGCTAGTGTTGCTCCCCAACTCCTTTTTCTTCTGAATGTTGCTCACAGGTTCAAAAGGTTGGGGATCCCTGTTTTAGAGTATGCACTCTTTATATGGCCACTGCAAGAGGTGGAGATCATGAAAACAATTATGAAAATGCAAATGTATGAATATAATTCAATTGTGGAAACTCATATTAATATTTCTGTGAAAGCATTCACTAATAATTGACTGCTATTTAACAAAAATGTTATGTTTTAGAATGTAAAATTGGAGTATAGGATCTAATATCTAGTATAGGATCTAGTAGAGGTATAGGATGTAATATCCAGAATGAAGTAGACCTAGGGTTTCCTTAATTTGGATTCTCATGCTTTAAGTCTGCTTGAAAACATTTAAACATTAAATAGACCTAGTATGTTTGTTTTGCCACCAATATGGATTCATCTCATAACCATGTTTCATTCATGCAAATTTAAAAGATGCATTTCATAAAATTACAAGTGCATAACACAAGTACTTAATTCCAACTTCTGAGTAGTAAGATCAACAATGCACTTACCGTTAACTCAGAAGCTTTACTGAGAAATCAGAGAGTTTTTAAGTCCCAGACCATTAACTCCTGTAAATCATTCCTTGTTTTAATCAATTCCCTGTTGGTCTTACTACTCAGTCACACTGTTAGCTGGGAGACTTCATTTTAAATGCACTACATATGTAGAATGCTAATGGATAGTGTAGGACTCACGTACAATGAGAGGCCTTGACGTGGCATGTGAGCTTAAATATTTAAGCCAAAGTGTGGTACTAACACCTAATTATTTGTAATAATTATTTTCAAAGGCAAATCATGCACTGCCAATTTTTCACTTTCTCTTTGCATACCAATATTGGCCTATTGTTATTGTTTATAGCAGCTGGTGAACTCCAGATTGTGGGTTAGACTGAGCGCTGGCAATTTCTTTCTGTGTTTGATAGTTTATATATAGTTTGCCACTTTAGAGAAAAGTCATGAAAAGAGTTTTCAGAATGTGAAAAAAATTGACCCACGGGAAAAATGCTGGAAGTTGAACTAGCATACAGACTTTTAATCAGTTTAGTGTTTAAACTCTAATTAAATCATTTTCAGGGAGGCATAAACATACTATAACTAGTGATGGGCAAATCTGACCCATTTTGCTTTGTCAAAACAGTGAAAATTCACCGAAATGCATTGAAGTCTATGGGCATCATTTTCACTGCAAAGGAACCGTGCAAAGGAATCGTGGCACCTAAAGTGATTTGTAATAACTCTATGCATGTGTTATTTGTTGTACTTAGAAATACCTGTAATTGCCACACATAAATCCTTGTAGTGTGTGCTTGTGATATGCTGTGTGCATCGTACATAACAGATGCATCACTAATGTTATTTTCATCTGTATTTGTATTTTAACTACATATGATTATGTATTTTCTTACATTCAATATATATATCAAGGTTCACTAAACTAAAAGAACATAGTTAAACTAGAAGAATACAGTTTCTTTAGTGCAGTTATGTAACACCTTTGTGACTAAACATTTACAGAGTGGCTTTTGCCTGCCTTCATTATGAGTATTAATATTCATGGGACACCTTAATCATTTTTGCACTAATGTGACATGTAATCCTGTGAATTGTGAAGTTTTTTTGCAAAATGTATGCAAATGTAATACTTTGGACAATATTATTATTATTTGGATCATTTTCTCCAATAATATTTAAAGCAAGTTCAGGTGTGCACACCCAATTTGTTAACGTTGATCAGTCTAGTTAACCAATTTTCATAGGTATTACATTTAATTGACCCACAACATTCTTTATGTGATTGTTGATTTACCCTGTCATTCAGCTGAATGTTATAATATATGTAACAGGTGTGAATATACTACAGTAAACTCTAGGACAAATAATGACCTTGATGAGCTTACTATGCCACATCACATAAACTTTCTTGCTTCCTGCTAAATCCATATTTAAGATGGGATACATTCTGCTAAGTTTAATTCACATTAGGTAGAAGATTGATAAATAGATTGTCTGCATATTCTATTTAAAACAAGCATGCTTATTTTTTCTAATTTATCCAGATACCTATAGCCAACAAACGTTTGAAGACTTGCTCAATGGTAACAGTTTGTATTCACTGTCGCCACCCTGCAGTCCTCTAGTTAACCAGTTCAGGTGCTTGCAGAAATATAAAAGTCGTTAAAATTCCATTTTTATTTAACTCATTTTAAAAAAGCAGACCACGCTGCCAACTACACACCACACAAGCCTGAAAATCCCTTTCAGGAAAGCTGGACCATGTCCATAAAATACACATACTTAAAAACATAGAATGGACGTATGGGGATAATCCAGCATAAGTACAGCATTAACATCAGATTTTCAAAGTAAGGTGCCAATAAGTCCAAATGACTGTCAGCCAAATAAAGATTAATGAGTTCAGAGTCGCCTATTTTCAGCCATGCTTGTGGCACTGAGTTTGCTAAAGACCCCACACCTCCCTTCCGTATTTTTTCCCAAGGACACTACCTGGCTACGTAGGGAGCGTGTAGGGGCTGGTCCCCTAACGTCCACCTATGCCTCCCGACGCGTTTCACCGGTTACCCGGCTTCTTCAGGGGCATAAGTGATCCAGATACCTATTGAAAGTACGGTTTGTGGGGGTTTAAAACCTATTATATCTATTATGTTGCCCATTATTACTCAAGTAAGCCCCTCTAAGAGGGGCTTGGATGACTGCTTGGCCATTGATGTAGTAATTTTAGGATCTAGTTTTTTATCTATACAGTATGTTTATGTTAGGCTCCAGTGTGTCATCCATCGCCATGTCCACATTTGCGCAGGCGCGGTAGTGCTCATTCTTTTGTGCATCCACCTGCCACCTCTCGTCTCAAACCCTTCTATCTTGCTACTCCTTACCTCTGGCATTCCATCCCTGAATTCCTCCATAAGGAATCCTCTCTCAATCTCTTCAAGAAAAGATGTGTGCAAATGTGTAAGCTCTACAGGGCAGGGACCTCATTCCCACTGTGTCTCTTACCACATAACACTTAAGCTATTTGTCCTGATGTAATTTCTGTGGATATTTATTATGTAATTTGTCTTCCCCATATATAATTTTATATATACTGTACTTTTATGCACTGTACAGTGCTGCGGCTCCTTAACAGTGCTTTATAAATAAAGTTATACATACATACATACATACATACATACATACATACATACACAAGCAGCCATAGATGAAGCTTCATGTGTAATAGTGTGACCTGCCCAAACAATTTCTTTGGGCACACAATAATAAAAGCATACAATTTTCTTTGATTGCCTCCTTATATGTTAACTATATTTTACCGGTACTGTAATAGTTTAAGTTGATACAAACCTAACGCACCAGACCCCCTACTCTCTCTTTTGATTGGTTTTTCTAAAGGATATTGAACTGCTACAAAGCCTGCAGATATTACAAATTTGTTAAATGTCATATTGCCAAAACTAAATCAATTAATTCTCCGCTTATCAATCTGATGATTAATTAGTGCGGCTGCTGCTGTATGGATCTGGCATACATGTACAGTATGTAATTACAATAACAGTAGTCATGACACAAAATATATTAGAATTTTACACCCTATGGCTGAGCTTTTTGATTGTTGCAGCTTCTCTTTATCTTTTGTTCTAAATATCAACTCTCTATGTTTAACTTTGCATGTCATTATTCTACAGAATAACCTGTATTTGTTTTGCTGGTTGTATAGTAACTTCATTTTATTGGTATGATTATTTCAAAATTGAAACTATTTGAAAGAGGCAACACAACGTCTCTTGGGACTGAAAAAGGAATTTTCATAGCTATTGCTCTTATTACTTTATATTTCCTAGAAAAAGGGAAAAATTTAGTGTCTCTGTTGAAATTATTTGGATAACTCTCTAATTTTAAAGTAAACTACTCAAAATCTGAAATATTGAATGTTAACATTGCCGAATTAACGAGTAGACACTTGAAACAGAACTTCTCTTTTAAGTGGGCCCAATCCCACATTAAATATTTAGGAGTTAATATACGGAGTGATCTTGATAAATTGTATCAGAGTAATTACATCCCTCTTTTAACCTCAATTCAGAAACAGATAAATAACTGGGAGAAGCTCCAACTGTCTTGGTTTGGGAGAGTCCAAGCCATAAAAATGATAATTTTACCAAAAATATTGAACATGCTTCAGGTACTTCCAATTTTCCTCCCTCGGGCATTTCTTGTTTCCATTAAATCAATACTGAGTAGATTTGTATGTGGTAAGAAACATTCTAGATTGAAACATAGTCTTCTTACTCAACCTAAAAATAGAGGAGGCCTGGGACTCCCGGATATTTTTCTGTATTATGTAGCCACCCACCTAGCGAGAATGCTTGCTTGGTACTCTGGCTTTGAGAAGAAAGATTGGATAATATTAGAACAACGTTTTGTACCATTTCCGATTCGAAACACATTGTGGTGTAAAGATACCAATGCGTTGATACACTCTATTACCCACCTGCTGATCACTGCTACTCTTAAGGTATGGCAAAAAAATAAAGTCTGTTTGAAATTGACCGCTTCCCCTACATTCTTCAACCTTTGAACCAAAACCCCGAATTTTTACCCAGTATGGAGAAGGGATCCTTTACTAGGTGGGAAAGATACAACAATAGAAATACTAGAATAAAAGATTTTATTAAAGATAACAAAATTGTTTCTCTAGCTGAGATACAAAGAAGATGGGGACTACACCCTAGAGATCTATGGGGATACAATCAGCTTCACTTCTATATACAAAAACTAAAACCTTCTGATTGGGAACGACAATTGTCTCCTTGGGAACAACTTTTGAATTCTCCTACTCCTATACTCAAACCATTTTCAAAAACATACAAACTGCTATACCGCCCAACAATCCTGGTCCTTCTGCAAAGCGTGGGACACGGAACTGGGCATAAATCTGTCAGATAGTCAATGGAAAGAAATCTATAAATATCAAAACAAAACTTTTAAGGCCTCCAAAACAAACGAAGCAAACTATAAGTTACTCACTAGATGGCACTATACTCCAGCAAAATTGCAGAAAATGTACCCCAGTTGCCCTAATTTATGTTGGCGATGTAACAATGCTGTGGGCACTCACACACATATATGGTTGACTTTCTCTAAAATGAAACACTATTGGGACGAGGTATTAAACATAATAAACAAACTTACATGCTCAAACATTACGATAGATCATCAGGCACAAATACTATTACACTTACCTTTTGGAGACAAGGAAAGATGGGACACCTTAACTGTTTTTCTCCTTCAATCTGCGAAGGCTATGGTTCCTAAGAAATGGAAAACAGAGTTAGCACCTACATTGAAAGAATGGATTATGAATACTGAAGAGATAAGGCAAATGGAAGAAATAACCCATCTTTTTTACAACCAGAGTAGCAAATTTTGGAAAATCTGGTCTCCCTGGATTACCTATATTAAATCCCTATGATTGATGTTATACAAATAGAGACTGTCCGTTTTCAATGGTGTAATACTCTTTTTTTCTAACAGAGGGCTTTACACCCCAAAAACTGCGTAAGCTGTCAGTATTTACCATGTAATGACTATGTATAACGTATGTTAGAAAATGTTGCCCCCCTCCCCCTCCTTTCTTCTTTCTGTACCCTTTCCATCCCCTCTTTCTGAAAATACCTAAAATAAAGAATTTACAAACAAAAAAAGGGAAAAATTTAATTTGAAATCTGTTGGAATGTCTGTCCTACAGAATATGACATAAATCACACTCATAACTATAGTTCTAATCCCAACTGTAGGCAACTGTATTTCTATAATTAATAATGTATATGTATGCTTTCTACAAGGCTGGAAAGAAATTATATTTCTGATATCTGCTGCATGAAAAATGCAGGGAGCAAATTAAAACGTAAGTGCTTAATGGAGTTGTCAGTTAAAGGCTTGACATTGAAAAGAGGATGCTGTCAGATAAGGCAATGTCACAAGAATACTGACAGCATAACAAAAACATGGTAATGCACTGACCTACCTAATTGCATGACAGAGCTTATAAAGACTTCATTAGTGGAAGGGAGCAACATGCATGGGCTGCAGAGCAAATCCAACATTGAACAAGTAAAATGCAATGCTGGGGTTTTTCAGTCTCTGAGAATTCTGACCTTTTAAAATATACACACAATGACATTTGTTCTTTATCACAAAGTTGGCATCTGCTTCGTGTTCATGATATTTCTCTGCTGAATTCTCCTAATAAATAGCGCTGTGTGGATTGTGGCTGTTACCCGAGCCACAATTGTTCTGTGCCTGCGCTTTCACATTACGTCTGCTAGAAAAAAAAAGTTAAATAAATAAATGAAAATAAATAAACAGTGTTTTGCCAGAAACAATATTATTGTGAAATCAAGCCCTGCTTTTCCTTTATGGAATGTCCCAGAAGATATCCACTGAATTATAAAACATAATTCATGAAATGAAATGGAGTAATGTGAGGTTTACTGCGTCAAGGTGAATAATGTTTTTTTTTTTCATATTCACCGAATAAAGAAATTGCACTTATGGGCAAATCAAACACAACAATAGCTAATTGTCTCAGTTTATGTTAGAGAGTAAAGGAAAAATCATCTTTATCGTGCTCTTCTATTTTTAATAACTTCCCGAGTAATACAAGGAAATGGCACCATATATCTCAATCACACCTCTCACCCGGTGAATAATTAAAATTTGACATTTTAATGATATACACAAACATTAGGGTGATCATGTGAGATTTTCCTGCAAAGAGAAAGAAAGGGAGAATAACTGGCATCTTCAGTTTCCACAAGGAATAGCTGTAACTAAAACACTTAGGGGCCAATTTACTTAGTTCGAGTGAAGGAATAGAATAAAAAAATCTTTGAATTTCGAATTTTTTTTTGGCTACTTCGACTACGACTAAAAATCGTTCGACTATCCGACCATTCGATAGTCGAAGTACTGTCTCTTTTAAAAAAACTTTGACCCCCTACTTCTCCTCCTAAAACCTACAGAGGTGCCATGTTAGCCTATGGGGAAGGTCCCCATAGGCTTTCTATCAATTTTTAGGTCGAAGGATTTGACGGATTTAATCGTTCGATCGAACGATTTTTCGTTCGATAGTTCGATCAAACTATTTGCCCTAAATCCTTCGACTTCGATATTCGAAGTCGAAGGATTTACATTCAGCAGTCGAATTAATTAACCCTCGATATTCGACCCTATGTAAATCTGCCCCTAAACAGTCTTTTTTCAGTTATTTATATCCAGTATGAAAAAACAACTATTAAAACCATGAAAATTAGACTGTTCTTACATAGACATCTATGGGTTTTTTTTTTCAGATTACATAAACCACAGAAAAAAAATCAGTTTATATACACTAGACCAAAAGCAGATAGCTAAGGCTACAATGTGGCCAAAGTACATGTACATTAGAGGACATTATAGACAAATAGCAGGGGACCTTTTTACCCATAAAGTAGATCACCGTACCAGAGGCCACCCCTTTAGACTAGAAAAAAAAGAACTTTCATTTGAAGCAACGTAGGGGGTTCTTCACAGTCAGGACAGTGAGGTTGTGGAATGCACTGCCGGTTGATACTGTATTGTGATGGCTGATTCAGTTAATGCCTTTAAGAATGGCTTGGATGATTTCTTGGACAGACATAATATCAAAGGCTATTGTGATACTAAACTCTATAGTTAGTATAGGTATGGGTATATAGAATTTATGTGAAAGTATGGAGGGGTGTGTGTATGGATGCTGGGTTTTCATTTGGAGGGGTTGGACTTGATGGACTTTGTCTGATTTAACTATGTAACTATGTAACCTTGTAACCTGGTTTCAACAATTATGTGTTTCAAATTTGCCCATAGCTTATACCATTGCTTCTCCTTAATAGCTTTTCCTAACTAATATTACCATGCTTTAATGTAAATTAGTAACTGACATTGGGGAATTAGAGTGGAGAGATATTCTCAAAATTTACAAAATATAACTGGTTTACTAGTTTGTTCCTTCAATCTTATATTTGTGCAAGTACTGTAAACATTTCAGCCATGCTGTTTCTCATTTGTGCATTGAGGATTGTTGTCTCATTCTAGATCAGCGAATTGGACCATGTGAAATCTGTCAGCGACTCAAAGCATTTGCACAAGTGGTTGGTTGCAGCCAGTGAAAAATATGTTTGGTTGAGGAGCACCCAAATAAATTGTTTAATATACAAAGGACTTTAAGGAACAACATAGACTGCAGACTTTTTTCACTACAGGTTAATTAATTTAAGCTTTTATAGATGTTCAAGTGGGACACAGACCACTGCCTGTGCATGTTACCATTTTGGAATGTCATTTTATGTATCTTCATCCCTTATATCTGCTGTCTTCATCTAGGATTTACACATAAAAGCCATGGTGTGAGAAAAGTCATTGGCCAGATTTCTTTTCTTATCAGCTTTAAATAATGAACATGGCAACTGAGGCAGCATTTGTGTTTATCCAATTTGTTCAGATTTCTCTTGACAGTTTGTATGCTCTGATATATTATTTAAATAATATTGCTTTTCAACAAGAAGAATGATTTAAGCCGCAGAAGGTCATTGATAATGTTCTTCAAAATATAAATCTTTTGCAATTACCTTTTTTCTCTCTTTTTTTAAATAGCAGCATGTAAAACATCAACACCATAACAACGTGCTTATCACTATAGTAGGAGTTGAGCTCCAGCAGTGCCAAGATGTATCATATAGAAGTATGTGGCAGCTGTGACAGTGATTATGCTCCTGAAAATAATTACTGCAGAGCAGGTGAACTTTGAACCCCTCAGGAACTTCAGCAGCTGCTGATACTTACGGTACATGACTTACTTTGTAAACTCACTCACTTTAGGGTTCAGAAAAACTGACAAGGAAATATATTTAGTATCTCAGGCAGCTCCATTTCTGCAAATCTGGTATATTAATATGCTTGCTTTCGTCTGAACTTCTCATGGCACTTTGAATACAGTAAATAATTTGTGAAATTATATTTTAATACTTTCTTCTGGTATAGAAAATACTTCTAAACAGTTTTTAACATTAATAGATTAATAATATTGCAATACATGAACCATCTTCCAAGCACAAACAATTTGCGTAAGTGTATTTCTTGTGGACGATCTGTCTTGACATCATGAAATTGAATTAAAAAGGGACACTAATATGGCAATTGTTTTAATTATATCTTGAATATTCTGATTGAATTCAATACAATACCAAATAGCCACCCCTACACCCTTTTCTAAAATAGTTAAGTGGACAATGTATATATATATTTAATAAAGGAAAATTATTTAGCTACAAAAAGAAGGTTTCATTACAATGAATGCATTACAGGTATAAAATGAATTATCCATAAATCCATTATCCAGAAGGCTCCAAATTACAGGAAGGCCAAATCCCATCGATTAAATTTCCATCTAGTAAATCAAAGTTTTAAAAATGATCATCTTGTTCTCTGTAATAATAAAACAGTACCTTGTACTCAATCCCAACTAATATCATTACTCTTTGTTGGTGGCAAAACAATCCTATTTGGTTTATTTAATATTTAAATAAAGGTTTTAGTAAAAAAAGAATGGTGATCAAAGACCCCTTATCCAGAAAACCCCAGGTCATACTGAGCATTCCAGAAAACTGGTTCCATACTTGTACTAAATATTTATAGTAAAAAGAAGTGAGCTTCCCCATTAAATTTAAGAAATATACTCAACAGAAATAAAAAGATAAGGAACAATACAATAACAGTACACAAATACATATAACAATATATATATATATAACAATATATATATATATATATATATATATATATATATATATATATATATATATATATATATATACTTGCATTGAAGGTCAACCATTAAGGGGCCGATTCACTGAATTCGAGTGAAGGGTTCGAATTTAAAAAAATTAGAATTTCGAAGTTTTTTTGGGCTACTTCGACTATCGAATGGGCTACTTCGACCTTCGACTACGACCTTCGACTTCAAATCGAACGATTCGAACTAAAAATCGTTCGACTATTCGACCATTCGATAGTCGAAGTACTGTCCCTTTAAGAAAAACTTCGACCCCCTACTTCGGCAGCTAAAAGCTACCGAAGTCAATGTTAGCCTATGGGGAAGGTCCCCATAGGCTTGCCTGGGTTTTTTTGATCGAAGGATTTTCCTTCGATCGTTGGATTAAAATCCTTCGAATCGTTCGATTCGAAGGATTTAATCGTTCGATCGAATGAAAAATCCTTCGATCGATCGATCGCAGGATTTGCACAAAATCGTTCGACTTCGATATTCGAAGTCGAACGATTTTAGTTCCTAGTCGAATATCGAGGGTTAATTAACCCTCGATATTCGACCCTTCGTGAATCGGCCCCTAAGTGTTTAAAAATAAAAGGAAGAGTAAGTCTCTGCCCTGTAGTGGGTGGGTAACCTACAGACATAAATAGGACATTAGTAAGTGCTGCAGTTTATGGCAAAGTCCGGTTATTATATTTAGACCCATTTTCCCTCTCTATTCTAAACTTAGCTACAGGCTAAATATAAGGTATATGTTTATGTCATATCCTTTGGCATTTTGACCATGATCCATCTAAGTTGTCCTTCAAAAAGTTTCTATTTTATAAATTGCTTTATACAGACAGGATCACAAGTACTGTAAATGCAACATTCAAGGCAAGGTCTCCTCCTCATTAATCTATAAAGTGTCTGTATAACATCTCTTTGTTTGCCATCTTTCTTTATAGCCTGTTATGATTTTCCTATTGCCTTACAACATAAGTAAGTCCTTGCAAGGAGTGTTATGAGAATCTCATATTTTTTTTTTTTTACTGTTCGATATTTAAATCACCCTAACACAAATTATGGCATTGTTAAGTTTATAAAAACGGAAGTTACATTAATGGATTAACTTGGATAGAATCCATGTCAGACTGTGGGTGCCCTTTTAGTTCAGTCTAGTAGCTAGCTTTTAAAGTGCTATTGTCATCGTTTTGTCATTATGGTATAACCTAATTTTTCTCGTTTGCTCACTATGCTGTTTAGACTGGGAAGAAACCTAGACATTTTTATTCTGCACTTATTTTAATAAAATCAGTCAGTATCATGTTGTCACAACAAATTATCTTGGAAAAATCCATATGCAATGTATGTTGTAGTGTAATTATCTTTGGAAAGGAATAAAGCAGCAATATTAGCAGCAAAAGCACAACATAGAAGCCTTCCAAGGCTTTTAACTACATGAATCAAGATTAGGGACTTGCCTAGCTATGTTAGATATAGACCGAAGTACAGTATAAGCAGCGGAACAGTGTGATTATGGATCTAAGTAATCCATTGAGTGGAAAGGTAGGATATTAACAATGGGGCAACGGTATCTTATCAGCTTCACCTAATCCGTTATTAACCTGGGTCTCATTGTATTTTCTATTTGCAACAACCTTTCAGGGTTTCTTTGCTATGTGGATAAGGGAAATGTCGAGCTATAGCATTCAGCTTTTTCCAAAGTATGGGGCAGATTTATCAAGGGTCGAATTTTGAGGGGTTAAAACCCTGAAGATTCGACCAATGAATTGAAATTTCTTCGAATATCGAATTCGAAGGATTTAGCGCTGATATAGCATTTGATCGATCAAATTAAATCCTTCGAATCTAACGTTTCGACCGATTTTTAGCGATCGATCAAAGGATTTTTATTCTATGCCAAAAATTTTTTAAAAATGCAATGGAAAGCAATTCTGTAGCTTTAATTTGGCGAAGTATTAAAATCGAAGGATTTTTAATGAGACAGTACTTCGACTATCGAATGGTCGAATGTTCAAACGATTTTTACTTCAAATCGAAGTCTAAGTAAATTTGAAGTTGTAGTATCCTATTGGATGGACGAAGTATCCAAAAAATTACTTTGAAATTCGAACTTTTTGGACTTCGAAAATTCACTCGAGCTTAGTAAATCTGCCCCTATATTTTGTGAGCTTCCTCTTGCGAAACACATAGCCACGGCACAGTTTTCGGCACAGAAAATGGAGACTTTGCTGGCTTTTATTTTAAATATTCAGCCCACTGGCTTCACATAAACATTTACCCTCACTGGTGTTAACATAACTCACGTTTCTTTAGTCCTCACTGGCTTTCAGCGGACACAAGTCCCAGAATCCTCTCTGGGGCACACTCAATCTCCGGGAGGGGTTTCTCTCTTCCTCTCCAGTCCTTTTGGAGTTCTCTCCAACACAGGGGGAATCACACTCTTTCCCAGGTGTACATAAGACTCCTTTCACTCAAGGAGGTTCCCACGTGGTCCCTCACCCTCCTCCACTCAAGGAGGTCTCATGGGGTGCTAGTCCCACATCTCCTTTTAACTACAGTTTACCTGTAGCTAATTACTTAGCTACCTCTACTTAGGTGGCTGAAAACCCTTCATGGAGCAAGGAATGAAAGCCCACCCTGCTCTCTTCCATTCACTCCAGGGACCCACTTTTCCTAAGCCGGTACAGCTTTACTACTGTAGTTGTAGCTGCAGCAACACAATTTTCACTGGAGATTTCATTTCACCAGCCTTATGCTGGTGAAAAACACACATTATGGTGCCCTTTTGACACACATATCTTACAATATACAGTATATATTTATTTATTCATATTGTGACAAGCTGGCTGCCTGTAAACATAATTAGGGAAATTAGCTATGGTAGGCAGGTAAGCAGAGGATCAGGAGCATGGAGATAGGGACACAGCTTCTTTAGGCAAAAACACAGGTTTATTTAGGAGTAAGGGCAGAACTTCATGAAACGATGTGGTGCGATGCAGCGTGCTGTGAGGAAATACAGGTGACCAGTCGGAGGCACAGAATATAATGTAACTTATAGAAACATCGCAGCTACAAATGACATGCATCTGACACAACACGACTGTCGATTGTGAACAGACGCACGCAGCCTTTTCATCCGACAGTAGTGTTGTGTGTAGTTTGTAGCTGCGATGTTTCTCTCACTTACATCAGTGCTGTCCAACTTCTGTGGTACCGAGGGCCGGAATTTTTCTGGTCTACATGGTGAAGGGCCGATAATGGAAGCCAGTGTTAGCCACTCCCTGTTTTTAGACCACATCCACTTTAAACCACACCCATGTTACCACATGTCCACATTATAGAACACCAAAAAACCAAATGGTTGGTGCTCATTGCAGAGATCTCACTCGTATGTTAAAAAAAAGTTAAGTCATACTAAGACATACCCTTAAAGGAGAATTAAGGTATGCAGATTCAAATTACAGAAAACTCCACGTGCCAAGAATTCTGGATAACAGGTCCCATATCTGTATGTAAATAATGTCTGCTGCAGTGTAATATTAAATATCCTTCTATTATTTTTTTTTTACAAAAGGAAATACATTTTACTTTTTGTGTATGTAACACTTCCTTTACATAGAGGAGGTCTGTATATAAAGCAAGGTTGTCTCAGACTTTAACACCTAGGTCACTGGTCACCACTAACAGCACTTAAGTAAAGGTCACAGGAAAACTAATTCTGAAAAATAAGGTTAAACTTATTAGCTGTGTTTCCTACAAGACAAGTTCCTTTATAGCCAAATAAAACATGGTAAAGGTCACAGTGGTTTAGGATTTTTAATGAACACATTTTCACTGTCTGATTTTAACTACAAAACTCATTAAATGCATAAAAAGTGAATTGCATATCTTGACCATATTTAAATATGTCATGAAGTTTCTTTTTAATCGTTTGATAAGATTCTACTGTATGTTTTCTTTCAAACTAAATTATTCTCTTAATTAAGTCTATGGAAACCAACCAACAAGGAATTGTCAAATAATTTTCTTGTATTTTTGACCTATGGAGGAGATATTTATGACTCAATGCACGTTTTATACAGTATTGTATTTATTTATATTGTAAAACAAGTTTATACACACAATTTTAGAATAAAGATAACAGGAACACAGTTAAAATATATTGAACAAGAAATGGATAAACACTACAGTATCAATACACAGTTAGAACATTTTCCCTGCTCCGAAGAGCTTACAATCTAAGAGATGTTCACGACTCTTTAAATGCAAACAATCTAAGAGTTGTTCGTGACACTTTGAAGGCAAACTAAAGATTCACAGCAACTTTAATGCATTGAATGGCAGTCCATAGGGCAGATCAGGGCCTTGGGACTGGGGGGCCCAGGTGCCAACATGCCTCCCACTTCTCATTAAAGCAGTGCTGCTGATTGCAGGCTGTGCTGCATTCGTGGGGGTAGCTGCATATCTTTGTGCTCCGACATAGAATGTAGAGACCTGCAGCAATTCTTTATACAAGGAAGGCAGTGTGCACAGTGCAAAAAATGGCACATTGCTTTCATAATAGTAAACTACCCCTACTTCCTCCATAGCTTTAAAACAAATTATTGTGTTATGCTTAATACAAGGGTTTAGCTAAATCCTGTAAAAAAAGTGCTGTAATTAGGCAAAATACCAAGCAAAATCCTGAATTTGGTTCCGTTACAAATAAAAAGGCTACAATACACACAGCAAATACATATTTTATATATTCAGATTTTGGAAACACAGTTATAGAGACACAGATCAGAAACATACACCCTAGTGACTTTTACCCCACTAGTAAAATTTGCATGTGTACAGGGCTGCGCAATATATTGGAAATACATGTTAATAATAATAATAATAATAATAATAATAATAATAATAATAATATTGTGAAGCTGGGAAATTGCTGAATCAGGTCACATCCACAATTAAAGAACCTCTCTGAAAATGCTCCACTCATATCTGAAGTAGCTGCCAACATGTACTTGCTTAATAATTGCTCAAAAATGTTACTTAACTACAGGGCCGGAACTAGGGGAATGCAGAAAAGGCATGTATCTTGGGTGTAACACTGGGGTTTGGGCACGTACCACTTGCCTGCATACTTCTAGTCCTGGCCCTCTAGCCCCCTGGTCCTGCCCACTCTACTCTGATCCCCGATCTCTCCCCCCTCCCAGATCTCACCTCCCCTTACCAGTCTCTCCTCCCCAACCCCTGCCATAATATTGCGTTCTCATGCATTCTCCGGGGGGGGTGGAGCACTGTTTCTGGCTGGGCTGCCTATGGCTCCTTCTCCCTACCAAACAACTTTTACGAAGGATACGTGCGAATCTTATGCCAAATCCAAACCCATTAAGGAGTAATGAAATTAACATGAAGTTCATGCCTAAAACATTACGAAAGAGCATCACATGTAAAAATTATGTGTATGGCTCATTTTCCACTTTTTGTAGGATATGTATTTGGTTTGGCCAGATGCTAGGATTTGTACAAATAGTGAATGTGTATTAGTTTGGCACACCATAAAAGAAAGAGGCATGGGTGCTCATGGCACAGGGCTACCAGTCCCCATGGCATTCAAACCAGAGAAAAGTGAAGGGAACAGGGCACACCCCATTGAAAAACAAAGAATATTTTATTTCATAATAATTGCATTTGTATTTTTTGCATGTGCCCCTGAGGAAGACCACCTGTATGTGGTTGTAACATTGTTTTTTTACATACAATTATTATGAAATAAAATATTCTTTATTTTTCAATGCTAGTATATATAAAATAAGGGCTCAAAGTACTGACTCACCAAATGAAGGAAGAGGTCCACGTGCACCTCCCTGAATCGTTAGTTAAAGCTGGCCATAGATGTTGAGATTTTTAAAAGATCCGATCCTTATCGTGAGACCACGATTTTCTCGGTACGAATTGACCGTCAACTAAAAAGACCAATTTGCCAGGAAAACAAAGGGTAGCTGCCTGCTTGGCCCTGCAAACATAGATAGATTGCACTGGGACCGACAAAAGATTTTTTAACCTGGCCGATCATTCGAATGTACGATCGTTTGAATCCCACTAACTGCACAATAATTTAGAAGGATTGGTCAGACTTCGCTAAAATCTGTCGTTCGGCAAGAAGAATCGTTGCATCTATAGGGAGCTTAAGGAAGCGGATCAAAACCATATACAACTCAAAGAGCAGTCTTCGAGGCAGATATGTAAAAGGATTATAGTTTATTTGGTACACATGGAAATAGCCTTAGCAGTTTCGTATTTCACAGACATTAAATCATAGGCTAATTTCTTTGTTACAACACAGCATATTTAAAGGAAGAAGCACCAATGAGCACAAAGATTACAATTACTAATTGCTTACAGGTGTAAAATCTCCCAATTAGGAAAAGTGTTACATCATAATTAAGAGCCTGCCTACAAAAAGCTAGGGTGCCATCTTGGCACTCTCAATGGTAAAGGCAATTCAAAATAACAAAAATGTTAAAACAAAAGCTTTAAATACAGTATAGCAACAAGTAAACAATGGCACATGAAAACAGTTTGAGGAAACGTATACTTGACACAGGAAAGGGGATGGAAAGGAAAGAATACAAATATTGATACAACTCATGGAAGTAAAGAATACATGTCTTGATACAATGGAATAAAGTGATGTAACTGGCCACTTGTTGCATATATCAGAAATAACGTTACTCATTATTCATACCCAAAGAAAACTGATCCAAAAATACCCTTTATAAATCACATATGGTGAAATATTTAAGCAACAT
This sequence comes from Xenopus petersii, assembly GCA_038501925.1. Classification (NCBI taxonomy): domain Eukaryota; kingdom Metazoa; phylum Chordata; class Amphibia; order Anura; family Pipidae; genus Xenopus; species Xenopus petersii. The sequence continues at coordinate 102,032,363 of CM076678.1, read as the reverse complement.
GTATGGGAATATTAAGCCACATTGGTCTCTGTTTAATTTTTAATGTTATCAATGTGTTCTTGTGCTCTCTCTTTCAGGGTTCGACTCGTCTAGCTCACGTTTTGTTTATCTCACTTTTTGCACGATATTACATTTTTGCACGAGTATTACAATTAATGTATTGCTTTTGTTAAATGTAATATGAGAGGAAAAACCATCACCCACTGTAGTGTATTTACAGGTGTATTTTTGGGACAAATTCGCCCATCACAAGCCTTCACCATTAAGAGCACCAAGATGGAGCCCTAGCTTTTATACACATCTGTCTTGAAGACTGCTCCTTTGGGTATATATATTAAAGAGTGAAGTTAGAGATCACCACAGTTCACTAGAGTGCAATTCCGCCACTCTGCATTCATTCATATAGCATTTTAAAGATATATTTATCAAAAGGTGAACTTTCACTTTCACCCAATGATAAATACTCTTTTAAAAATCCCATAGAAATTAATGGAGAGTGTCAGAATTTCATACTAGTGGACTGTGGTGATCTCTAAGTTCACTCTTTCATAAATATGCCCCTTTTTGAGTGTCGGTTCTACTACTATTCAGTTTCATTGCTAGTTTGTCCTGTTCCCTTCACTTTTCTCAGGTGCTAGGAATCCCAATCTGATTTGTGGATTAGGTGCATCATTCAAAGAATATTTGAAAATATGTCCCTTCAGGTACTTCAAAATACCATCTGCTATTATGAGTGTGTAGTCATGCTATTGAGAGATCTGTGCTTTCTGAATATGGTACATTTTATGGTTTAGTCTTTTAATCATTATAAGGCAATTTTTTTGCAAATATATTAATATATTTATTTAAAGGGGGCACCATTGATTTTATTTTTTTTCATATTTGCATTTTGTATTTTATATAACCCTCATTTAAAACCATTCATTTGAAGCATTTTTCCTTGCTTGAGTGGCATAGGTTTCCTTGGCATCGGCCTTCTTCTTGACTTGTTAAGTTAAAATATAAAGATGAATAAAATTTCTCTAAAGCTGTGGCACACAAGGACAGCACCAGTACTAGCAGTCTGAAAAGGACAATTTAAAATTTTCCTCTTTTATGAGACTCTGCAGTAGGCCGGTTTTATGCTTTTTATGAATTCTATGAATTATGTTTTTCCAGACAAAATATATACATATGATATATAAATTAAAATATATGTATTTCAGTGACAGTCCATCATATCACATTGAGTTTGCTGGGAAAATGGTAGAATACTGTACTGGCATCACTACTCTTAAAACAGAGGATTCCAGCTAGAACTAATCAAATTTAATGTAAGATTCTTGACAATGCATGTGCTGTGTTGAACCCCACATTTAGAAAGACCATTATTTGCTTTATAGTATAGATACATGCATTTAATAATTTAAGTTATAATTGTAAAACAATTTATATTTTATTCTTGATGTCTTTTTCTGTATAGATCAATTTATTTATTCTCTTTAGCAGATGATATACTGTACAGATGATTTTTTTATGACAATTTAAGGAAACATGATTCTTGTGTTTTTTTAGTTAATCTTTCTTTTTCTCTAAGTACATAGAAAACAGAAGGAGAAAGCTCTTTCGCATAGAATGTAGCCTGACTACATATGCCACCTGCTTTTAGAAATGCATCCAGTAATCTGAAGCTTTCCCAAGATTTTTCCTATACGCCCTAATACCAGCTGTACATCTTTTCTTCACATAAACGCCTCCAACTACACTAAGTAAACAGTAAAATATGCCGGGTTGGTTTGTTGGTATTGTTAGATGTTGAACATTACATTTATTCAAATGAAAACTTTTACACTATATATTTCCAAAACATTAAACATGTTTTCTGCAAAGTTTTCTGCACTTTATATTAATTATTATTTACTATTAGTAAGGTAAAACAATATCTATTTTTATGTTGTTTTTTTGTTCCTACAGTATGTAAAAATCTGATCCTACCCATATTTTTTGTTTGCTTCCTGCTTTGTAGAGCTTACAGTCAATTAGGGGAATGTAACATGTTTCATTTGCACACAAAAAAGTTTGCAAAGGGCATTGGAAACGTTAGCAACCATTTTTGCATCCTCTTTGACTGATTACAGACCTCAATGACCTCCTAGCAAAGGTTGCCACCAAATGGCTTTTGTGAACTTCGCAGTGTTTGTAATTAAATTTCATAATCGTAAGGCGTATTTAGAGACAAAAATATTTAATGTTTAAGTGTTAACTCTAACCTTTGCTTAGCAATGTCATTTTCACCAGCGAATGATTTTACATTGCAAGCAATGCTAAACACTGGCAAAAACATTGCTTGCAATTTTAATTAAATTCTCCCTTATGTTTGCAACTCAAGGCTCATGGAGAGTAAGTGACTTGGGTTTGGCAATGATACTAGTATTTGCCATAAATGACAATCCTATGTGCTTTTATTAATGAAAGGGTATCTAATTAGTCATGGTGTATTTCGTATGCTCAGCTCCATTTTTCCCCATAACATGGCAACCAAATGCTGAAGAGTATAGGTATGCACATAACAGCACTCTTATGAGGTTATGTACAGTATTAAAAGATTTAAAGTTTTCTATATGTCTGGCAACCAGACAGCAGTTAACATGGCCATCTGCATGTAGCAGGTCACCTCTCTAAAAGCAATCATGGTATTGGCTGCTATGGATACTTGTATCTGCTTGTGTAGTGTTGGAGCTGGATACAGACAGGTATTTGTTCCTAAATTCCATTCTATTACTGCTATTATTGTTGTAGGGCCTATACATGTGGCAAGATATGCTAACCCCTAAACTATGCTGGGTGCTAATTTAATAACTTGGACACACACGTTAAAGGAATGCTGTGTACTTACTGAGTATCCGCAATAATTGACAACCAAATGTTTTGGTTTACTATGTTTCAGGTTTATCAAACTGTAGCACAGGTGGATAATAGTTACACAGTTAAGATAGGTTAAGCAGCCTAACCTCCTTTATTGGCTGACATCCAGTAAATGAAGGTAATGTATGAACCAGATTTGTAAATCAGCAACCAAACATTTTAGTATTGTATTTATATTTCATTAATTTCAATGTTTTGGAAATCATAAGTATGGTATTGAGATGATAAAGGAATTATTAAATCAAATAGCAATTTTCCTTGAACATGATGTGCCTTAGAAAATATAAGCAGCTATGGTGTTAGTTTGCTTTTGTGTGCAAATTGTTGGCTACTGTAGTTATACCAGATCTACATAGTTGCAGTATTAAATTGTTGAATTGTAAAGGCCAAGACTAAGGGGCACATTTACTAAGGGTCGAATATTGAGGGTGAATAAACCCTCAAATTCGACCCTCGAAGTAAAATCCTCGACTTCGAATATCGAAGTTGAAGGATTAACCGCAAATCCTACGATCGATCGATCAAAGGAAAAATCGTTTGATCAAACGATGAAATCCTTCAAATCAAACGATTTGAAGGATTTTAATCCATCGATCGAAGGATTTACCTTTGATCAAAAAACCCTTATAAAAGTAATGGGGAAGGTCCCCATAGGCTAACATTGTACCTCGGTAGGTTTAAACTACTGAAGTATGTAGTCAAAGTATTTTTTTTAAGAGACAGTACTTCGACTATCGAATGGTTGAATAGTCGAACGATTTTTAGTTTGAATTGTTTGAATCGAAGTAGTAGTCAAAGGTCGTAGTAGCCTATTCGATGGTCGAAGTAGCCAAAAAAAATACTTTGAAATTCGAAGTTTTTTTACTTTGAATCCTTCACTCCAGCTTCGTAAATGTGCCCCCACGATAGGTTCTACATTGCACCAATTCAATTGCCCATAACAAACACTAAGTTCTTTGTTTTCATTTTTTAAACAATAGTAGACTGATCCATTGGTGATTGGTTGCTGTGGTCAACTGCACTATTGCTATTTGGCACCTATGTACGTACTTAAATGAGCCACAGTGTCAGTTTTTATATTTTGATATGGCATTCTTATTCATATTATTTAGGATTTAGCCCACTTTAGATGTTTGTCTTTAGTTTAAGGATTGCATTACTACTTTGAGCTTTATAGTAAAACAGAGTTTGTTGTTATTCTCACTCATTATGATAATGTGTCAGAATATAATAGCAGAAGTTTTAACAAAGTTTCCCTCATAGATGGCACAGTTCTCATAATCTTTTAAAAATACATGTTTCCCTCATTGATTGTAATGTTACTATTATGCTATATGCTTAGAGCGTAGATTTGCTGTGGATTTTATAGTATCATTGAATGCATTAACACCCATTTTCATCTGTGGGAATGGGCTGGTATATAAACCCCATGCTTCCCATTCGCATAATCCTTCTCTGTTTTCTGGATCTTGTCTGTTTGCAGTCTCTCCTGACCTCTATGCTGTTTATTCACACTACTTGGCCTGCGAGGATCTGGCACTTATTCTAGCTCTAGGGGAAGCATCCAATTCTAAATAAATCCTAGCTGAATCCAAAGCAAAAGGTGATTGTTGTGTGCACAGATGGGCAGGGCATGAAATGAAAGGTATTCTATGCTCTGACATTTCTTTTAAAAACATCTTTATTTGCAGCAGCCCATTGCCATTTAATTCTACCTATCTGAATTAAATAAAATGTGAATTGGCTTATTAATGTCAGTGTACTTACAACATCTATGGATTTCTGGCTGACGGTCATCCTTCTCTATAATTGACTGCTTTTTGCAACGCATTTTATGTTGCATATTTATATTTTCATTTATAGCTGTATTAAACATTTGGTACAAACATAATAGGAACTAATGGGAAAAATTAACTCCCAGTCTGCCCCCATTCCTCACTGGTAATATAGAAAAATACAACCGAGTAGCAGCTTGTAATAGTCTTTTAATATGGGCATTTATTACGCTTTTTTTATCGGATGGCAAAAAACAACTGAATTAAAATGTGATGCTATTTGGAGACAGTATTAAAATATATGAACAATTCAAAAAAATATTTCTTTGTGCAGTTTTTGTTTTCTGAGAATAACTGTAGTCAACCAGTCACACCAACCAGTGGAATAAAGATATAAGAAAGGACGGCCTGTATTAAAAGATGTATGTATGTATGTGTAATTTTATTGTACAGCAGAACAATAACTTAATAAAACAGGGGGTCATAACAACAATACACACATATAAATATAAAGTATAATAATACATACAAAGTACAGTTACTATAAAGATGTCTGGAATTGCTGAGAGTCAAACTTGTATTTCTTGGACTATGCAATTTCCTATTTAGCCACCAGGGGCTCTTTGTCACGATTTTGCTTGTATTTTGTATCTCACAATTCTCCTCCCCTTTCTCAGCCCACTTTGTTATTATCAAGTGTTCCAAGTAAGCAATTAAGCTCCCTTTCCAAGCAACTCCCATTTGCATGGTCATTGAGCACTCCAGGCTAATCCAGCTGCTTACCCCATTGACTACTGTCCTAAATGCTGCCTTGTTCCCATTTCTGAGTTCCTGTATCCTTGTCTTGTTCCTGAGCCCTTGTCCTGTTCCCTGCCTGCTTTGTTTTGATCTCCTGGTACTGATCTTGGCCTAGTTAACCAGATTTACATTGTTTGCTGCCTGCTTGAAAGCTTTTGCCCCATTTACTGGCTCTGCTTTTGCTTGCTGATTCCACAACTATTGTTTGTATGTATAATCAAGTTATGTGTGCACCTGTTGTTCTGTTTGCACCTATTTTATTAAAACTCACTTCACCTTAGCATGGCCTCTAGTCTCAGTTCAGCTGTTTATGGCTATACCTGGTTACCCAGCTTTTAGGCTTCCAGTCTCTCCACAGTGACCATTCGTAGAGGGTGTGACAAAATATTAAGATATTAGGGGAATATTTATCAAGGGTCTAATTTCGAATTGAAAAAACTTCGAAATTCAAATTCAAAAAGACCAACCAAAATAAAGTTGACATTTTTTTTTTTGGTCGAATAGGTCAGTTTTTGATTGAATAGGTTCGTATTCAGCCGAATTCGAATCGTTCGAATCAAAGTCATAGCGCATTTTTTCCCCCCAAAGAAGACCCTTCAATTTTTCAAGTCCAACAATTGACTCCAAATAGGTTCTAGGAGGTCCCCCATAGGCTAAAACAGCAATTCGGCAGGTTTTAGGTGGCGAATAGTTGAAGTCTAATTTTTAAAGAGACAGTACATGATAAGTTTCGATATTTGAATCTTTGAATTTTTTACAAATTCAAATCGAATTTGGACTATTCCCTTGTCGAAGTACACAAAAAATAGCCCATAATTTGATTTTTTTTCATTCGAAAATTCACCTCGACCTCGAATAAATCTGCCTCTGTGTTGCAAAGAGACAAAAGGATGGAGGTCTTTTTATCATCCATATTATGGTCACCTGCCTGAAAGGAAACAATGGCTATGGGTTACTATGCTTGGGCAAACTTCCTCATAAAAAAGTCATTATTTTTGCACCATAAAATGTCACCTTCATGTCTACAAATATTCATATTAAAATTCTCATTGTAATAACGATTACATTATACATATATACATTATACATATTACATTACATTTTTTTATACATTCGATTTTTTCTCCTTCATGCAGGTGTTTACAGTTATTTTAAAGTGGCAATTTCCAACACATCTCATTGCCATTACAATTTCCTCATGGCCACATTTGTTTTTCAGTATGTTCAGCATTGTATATATCATGTTTCTGTGGTTCCCTGTACACTGCAATTTGACTTATTTGTGCAAATTAGATGTCAGAAATTATACTACATGCAATCTATGAAATAATGCAAATGAAATACTCATACGCATTCAATTTCAGTGTTTATAAACCATTTGCTGTATTTGGGCCCTGTTTCTCTTCATCTATTTAAATATGATTTTTCAAGTGTCAGCCTTGTGGTATTGAAATGTAGGATTTAAATTAAAATATACCCATTCCCTCTAGAAAAACACAGTAATGAGGTCTGGCAAACATAGCAACATTAGCATTGCTGACTGAAGACAGTAATTGGTAGGTTTTTTTTTCTCCACTGCTTGAAACCCATTCAGTGTTTCAAAGTGCTAAAAGAACCTAAATTTTACAAATGTATTTGTCCCAAAAACAGAAAATGTCATGTGGGTGAGGGCAGGACAATGTTTCTGTTCCCATTTATTATTAATTTTCTTTCTGAACCCTTTTAGCTGTCTCAGTCAAATCATATTTAGTCAAGTCAATATGATGTTAGAATTATAGTACCGGTATGTACCTTCTTGTTAGGAAGAAAAAGTGTTAGCAGATTTATCTGCTACTTAAAGAAAAGACATTAATAGTGGAAATGGGGGCCTATTCATAAAAGGGTGCAAAATATTTCTTGCCTGAAAGAACAGAGTACAAATAGGAAACAATGAATTTGTTAACTGGTAGTGTAGAACAATGTGCAAAATGACACAGTCCTTCCCTTGCATTGAAAGCCTTTATGTTATACATTAGGGGTCTCCTACCTTTTTCACCCATGAGCCACATGTAAAAAAGGTTGGAGCAACATGATCATGCAAAAAAAAATCAAAGCGGTGTGAAATATGGGGTGGGATTTGGCAATTGGTAGCCCCTATGTGAACTCATAGCTTATCGGAGGCTCTGTTTGGCAGTACAAATGGTTTTTATGCAACTAAAGCTTACCTTCAACTAGGAAATAAAAAATAAGCTAATAACCTGCTTTGATGAACATCCAAGGAGTTGGAGAGCAACATGTTGCTGGTGAACCACTGGATGGGGTCACTGTTATAGATCCTCTACCCTAATCTTGCAAAGTGCCTTTGCCAAAACAACAAATTAGTTTTCATCATTATTTTACACCACCTTGCAAAAATCATTTGAAATCAATGAGCAATGTTAAAGAAAGCCAACAAGTAGAAAAAGAGCAATGCAGGGTTTTCCAAAAACACTGGTTTCTAGGCACATTTCTGTTAGCAACATGTATATCGGATTTGCCTGCAGCTATTCTGTAGTAAAATACTTGTATTCAACTTTACAACTGCACACATTTTTTAAGAGCAAAGACACCAGTTTATATGCAGCTTTATAAAGACACAGCACACCATCATCCTTGAGAAAATTGGGATACAACGAATCACATTGGGAAACAGATTTAACAGACATTTTCTGCTAAATTGTAAGTGCAATATTTCTACTGTATCTTTCAGGACCTGGCTTCCAGTATCCTAAGCACTGCTCACTCACTCATTTCTGTTGTGCAGGCTCTGCAACCAGGACCCTCCAATGCTGCCAAAGAAACAGTAACAGTTGTTTACTCATTCACACACACATACATACATTCATATTTCTTTTGAGATGATTTTTGGAAATGTTATCATAATACCCAAATTTTAGGAAAGCTTTGCTGCTTGGTGCTTTGGAGTAGAAAGACATGCATACCTAATTAAGATTCGGGGGAATATGTGCTTTCCAAAAATATATGGTTTTCTGGAGTAAACATACTTTTTTGCACCCTTTCTCCTGATAAATTTCATTTTTTTTTATAAAAAATCATAATTTTAGGATAGAATTGCAGCTTGGTAGTTTGGAGTAACCATTTTGGATTTGTCAGAATCTTTCCAATAAGGTGTGCAGCATTTTGTGTTCCACTTACGTTTTGCACTGACACGTGGGGGCACATTTACTTAGGGTCGAATATCGAGGGTTAATTAACCCTCGATATTCGACCGTCGAAGTAAAATCCTTCGAATATCGAAGGATTTACCGCATTTAGTAGGATCGAAGGAAAAATCGTTCAATCGAACGGTTAAATCCTTCGAATCGACGATTTGAAGGATTTTAATCCATCGATCTAACGATTTTCATTCAATCAGAAATTGGCTAGAAAGCCTACGGGGACCTTCCCCTCAATGACGAGTGTGCAGCTGCTTTGGAGGAGGAGATGGCTAGATGGTTGGGAAGATTTTAAACTATACTTTGTTTCGGAGGGACACAGGCAATAGAAAAGGAGGACGGGTATGTTAGGCAGGATTTAAAAGGTAATATAAAGGAGAACGTGGTGTTAGAAAATGAGGGGGCTGAAGTCTTCACTGATTGAGTCCAGCAAATTAATTATAGGAGTATGTTATAGACACCCTAATGGAAGAGACGAAAAGGAGGCTAAGCTCCTGTTGCAAATAGGAAAGGCTGCTAGTTTGGGAAAAGTAATGAAAATGGGTGATTTTAATCACCCAGATATTGTTTGAAGCAACAGTACTGCCAGGACAGTTAATGGGAACGAGTTTATAAATTTGCTACATGACAATTTTATGGCACAAGTTGTTAAAGAGCCAACCAGAAAAAACACTATACTGGATCTAGTGATCTCTAATGACCCAGAACATATAGCAAATAATTGAACCCCTGGGTAATAGTGACCATAATGGGATCTCATTTAATGTCTGGTGCAAAAAAAAATATACACAGGGGCAACAAAAACCCTGAATTTCAGAAAAGATAACTTTAGCTCCTTAAGGACTGCCTTTCAGAGCATATATTGAGGTATTATGTTTTCTGCTAAAAACACAGAACAGAAATGGTTGTCATTTAAAATTATATTAAATTCTTACTGTTCTCAATTTATTCCCTTTTGGGTGATGACACATGTGGCTATTCGGGGAGATTAGTCACCCATCTACAAATCTCCTCTTCTTCAGGTGACTAATCTCTTCGAAATTCCTTCCCACCAGCTAGAATGTGAATCACCGGCAGGACAGCACTTGGATTGCTTCGGTTTTCCGAAGTCGCCCGAAGTATCCTAGTGAGGCTGCATGATTTATTTCTCAACTGAAACAGTTGAGTACAGTATTTTTATCCCACAAGACTAACTGGTCATAATTGTAAGATGTGCCGGGAGATCTTACCAGCCTCTTAACTCCCGGCACGTCTCTCCCCGAATGGTGGTGCTCATGCGTGCACTTCTGGGTTCCTGCTCTAGTGACGCTGACGTCCGACGCAGAGCGTCTTGACGCCAGCGTTGTGACGTGGAGCATCATGACATCATCAGTGTGCGTTAAATTTGAATTTGGCACCAAAGACAGTCCACCATTTTGTGAATGCCCAAGCTGGTTCCAGTTCTACTGTTCCTGCTGAAGCGTTGTTTGTGATTTTGGATTCCTCGTTTTTGACTTTTGCCCTACCCTTGACTACGATTTCTGCCTGACTTCAACTACGTCTTCTCTTCAACCCTGCCGGTACCTCACTTATGGTTTTGTTATGCACTTCCTTGTTGGTTTTCCGCAGCAGAAAGCCCGGGGCCCCAAAAGGGCGTTGTGAACACCAGAACCCACCTGTGTGTTCGCAAGGTACAGTCACCAAACAAGGTTCCTGATAACCTGGTCATTACAACAATGTTATGATTGTACACTATAACCAGTTAATGAAAACTTGAGCTTTTGTTAGATCAATTATTTCAAACGACTACCTTTGCTGTTTTTGAGGCTGCGGTTATGTTTCTCTTAAATTGAAGGTGGTTGTTTATGCAGTGACTACAATTTCCAACAGTTAAAAAACGTATTTCTTTTGTACTGCATTTCTGTTAGATACTCATTCGGCTCAGCACTAAAGAGGAAAAAAGGTTTTAAATCATTCAGAGTTTCTTTAGCATTGTTATAATAACATGAAGAATATGCTTTTTAAAGCAAGAAAAAGGGTGGACTGTATACAGTTTCTGAATCTCTGGCGTTTATACAGTTCTGTCATGTTTTTTCTTTTACTGTTACAACTGTAACAACAGAAGCAGGCTTCTAGCAAAATGCAGTTAGTAACTTGAATCAGAGTTGGGAAAAATGCATATATTATCCAAAAAGTTAGCTGATTTATTTCTGTGTGTTCATAGGAATTTACAGTGCAGGGTGGTTTAATGAGCTGCTTAAAACAGCTATAAGGAGAAATAAGAATAAATGTTTGTTCAATAGCAGGATGTTAAGAAAATTGTCCCTCCAGGCCTCATTAATGACAGAAACCAACCCCCCCCCCCCCCCTGCAGAGAAAAATATACAAATAAGCATGGGAGAGGAACAAACTGACAAGCATTTACAGAACAAAAAGTGAAAGGGCAACTTTAATGCAGAAGACACTGCTGCTTGTTAATAATATAGTTGCAAATGCAATGCTTAATCGACAGTACAATAATGCAAATAAAAAAGCTAGTTCTGAAGTGCAGTACCTGTTTTATATTGTAATTGAATCCAATTTAAGTGTATTCCTGCATCACCCATACAGAATTTACTGCCTTTCATCCTACATTATACAAAAGGAATGATGTGGTTATATAGATGCTTATAATGATATTTTGCTTGTGTCATCATAAACTCTGGGAAATATTGAGGAAGCCACCATGACACATTAAATAGCAAAAGCACAGTTGGCACCAAGATAAGAGTTGCTCTTGTGTCATTGTCAACATTTGTTTAGATAACACTATTTAACAGTATCAGAACTGCAGAATAAAACAACCAATTTAGAGGGCCTGTTTATAAGAGCTTTCAATCCTATATGAACTAATGTAGCTTTATGAAAGTTAACAGAATAAACTGGTATATTTACCCTTGTTAATGTTCTTTAGGTATCTTATACCCCTGCTTCCATCTCGAGCACAAATCCAATCAATTTAAAGTGTGGGTAAAGAATAACATTAGGCGCAAACTCTGCTGCAACGGTGCCTTTATTCACCAACACACGACATGTTTCAAGCTTAGTGTTCTTTTTCAAGTGTATACCAAAACATAATGATTAAATCCATAAATACCTTCAACCCCTCCCACCTACAGTTTTCATTAGTTAAATGGCAATTGCTGGGAGGATTTTCAGCCTAGCCGAATCAAAAATGTGTGAAAGTCCTTGTGTAGAGTCTGTGTGGGAAACAGTTCATTCCAAAGTGATGTGGTCCTTCATGTTCAATGATCCATTGGTTCCTAAGTTGTGTAAACTAGGGATGTCCACATTTTTTCGCCTGTTTCGCCGCAGAAATTATGCCCATAGACTTGTACGGTGTTGTGTGTCAAAAAAAAAAGACACAAGTCAAAAAAATTTTGGCGCACAACAGAATTTTTTTTAACGCCCATAGACTTTAATGGGCGTCGGCGACATTTTGCCAGCGGTGAATTTTTGGCGAAACGAAACGGGTCAAGTTCGCCCATCCCTAGTGTAAACTACAAACATTTTATGAATAAGTGCATTATACACTTAACCCATACACTGCCCTTCATTGGGCCTGCTAGAGCCACAATGAGCCGAACACCTGTTATGTAAAGGTTATTCTATAGCTCAGTCGGTTGCACTTAGGGGGCACATTTACTAAGTGTTGAATATCGAGGGTTAATAAACCCTCGAATTTGTGTCTCGAACTAAAATCCTTCGAATTCGAATATCAAATTCAAAGGATTTTAGCACAAATCGATTCGAACAATTTTACTCGATCAATCAAAGGATTTTTCTTCGATCAAAAAAAGCTTAGAAAAGTGATGGGGAAGGTCCCCATAGGCTAACATTGTACCTTGGTAGGTTTAAACTGCCGAAGTATGTAGTCGAAGTTTTTTTTAAAGAGACAGTACTTCGACTATTGAATGGTCGAATAGTTGAACGATTTTTACTTTGAATCGTTCGAGTCGAAGTCGATGGTCGTAGTAGCATATTCAATGGTCAAAGTAACCAAAAAAATACCTTGAAATTCAAAGTTTTTTTCATTCGAAACCTTCACTCGAGCTTAGTAAATGTGCCCCTTAGTTTAATATGTTGCTAAATTAAGCAAACATTGTAACAAACACTATTATTGAAGCTGCCATACAATAAATGTAACACCTTTAATTTCTACATGTATCTACCTGTGGTGTCAACGTTCAAAGGCAGCTTTATCTGTTAAAAGAAGGAAATAGAATTAGTATCCACTACTACAGGAAGCAAGCCACACTCCATTGGTCATTTAAACTTATTATTTGTTTGTGAAAGTTCTCATTCATCCAGGTCATGGTATATCTATAGAAATAAGTCAAATCAACTGGACTTTGGCTGTTTTTTTGTTCTTGAAGATGTTTCACCAGTCATCCAACTGGCTTTCTCAATTCATAATAACTTGTACCTAGGATCTTGCTTCGCTTTATATCCTCTGGAATGTTGCTCCAATCTGCATAATCTGTTTATCACAATCCACAATGATGTCATTAAGTTAGGTGTTGAATGTATTAGCAAGATTGAATCTTTGATGTGTTATTAAACCTTCCAAGAAAACAAAGAAAAAAGTTTTATTTTTACGTCAATAATGATATACAGTACAGGTATATGATCCGTTATCCAGAAAACTCTAAATTAATTTTCAATTGATTATAATCATATAATTTGATTTCCTTTTCCCTTGTAGTAATGAAACAGTACCTTGTGCTTGATTTGGAGGCAGATCAATCCTATTGGGTTTAAGTAATCTTTAAATGATTTTTAGTAGACTTACGTTATGGAGATCCAAATTACGGAAAGATTCCTTACCTGAAAAAACCCCAGGTCCCAAGCATTCTGAATAACAGGTCCTATACTTGTAATACATATTGTTATATTTATGAAAGAAATTGCAATGACAAATATGATTGAATAAGGTTGATTCTGAATTTCCTTCTTTTTGGACCATTGTTATTGGCCTTCAAGGAAAGCATTAATTATCTATTTAACATGAATCCTTTCTTACAGAATTGCAATGATTCCTATACTGTATATCCCAAACAAGAGAGATAATAAGAATAGGTAACTAACATTTCTCATATATTTTTTGCACCCTGAGAAATTTGCCTTGTCCCTTGTTTAGTCTCCCAACTATTCTGTGCAAACAACTGGCTAGGTACAGAAAAAAAACTTCTAACATAATGAAAGGAACCAAGCTGCAAATCCATTTTTACACACTGCTGCCAATACTGCTCATTATTTGGATGAATCTGGCTGGCTAAGATTCAGAATGAGTTGATTTTGGACTGAATTCCTTATGGAAGCTACAGTAAAATATACAGCTTTTTCTTCTGTTGTAATATAAAGTACTTTTTACTCACAGGGCCATGTTTCACGTGGAAAAGACTTGGATTATTTACTAAAACAGCATACAGTGCAAAAAAAAATCAGAGTCTGAAATTGGTGTTAAATAATGGAATTTTTACCAGTTCTACAAGGGGAAAGGATCTGGGCAATTAATTTTACTTATGTTAACTCATGTATGCACAAACCTGATGTAAAGGGTTGTAGATCAAGACTTTTAGAATTATGTCAACCAAACATCTTACAGGCAGAGGACAATGGCAATCATATGATTTAAAGTAACACATTTATATCATTCAAATCATCTTTGGCTATTATATTTCTGTTTATACCCATTTTTTTATTTCTCCATTTACTACATTGGAAACATGCTGCATTGTGGATAAAAAAATGTGGCATTTTGAATACAATTTTTTTTTCTTTGCACATTTGACCTTTTTCTTTTCATTCTAAAATGTTTTATTAAATTTTGAAAGCATACAAAAAAAAAGAAACACAACATAAACAATGCCCCCCATACAAAACATAACATACCCCCCCAAAAAAAGCCCAACTCCGGCGACCAGGGTTACTATACTATAGAGCTCCTGACATTCGCAATAGCGATCTTAATCACTCTAACCCCCCAATCAAAATAAATCTCCTTAAACATGTAGTAATGAGAAGAGTAATGGCTCATTCTCGTATGCTAGCCATGGGAGCCAAATTTTATCATATGTCTCCATATCATTTTGTAGAATATCATTAACCACTATCTGTATTATGCTGGTTTTAAGAGCTGCCAGGGGTATATTTGGTTTTCTCCAATTACTAGCTATATTTATTCTGGATGCCATGAGAATGTGATGCCACAGTCTATATGCTGCTTTAGAAATGTTCTTTGGTTTCATTCCCAGTAGCATAACAAAGGGGTCTTTACAAAATTTAAAATGTAACACTCAATAAGCTGAGCTACCAAATCACAATATCTAGATACAATCTTGCAATCCCACCAAATATGAGCAATAGTTCCTCTTTCTGTACAACCCCAAAAACAACGCGGGGCGTACACATGATACATCCTATGCAGTCAACCTGAAACTAAATATAATGTATGTAGCAGTTTTACTTAATAGTTACACAAATATTTCCTTGATTGCCATCAGACTACAATTTGACCATTGTTGGATTTAAAGCTGTACACCAAAAATTTTAAAGAGTTCACAAACTCTTTAAAATCCTGTAATGGTATTTTTGATAATATAGCCATAATACCTGATGTGTAACATATGGGTAACGTAGATCATTTTCAATTTGTACCCAAAGAGGGGCCGAAGAGCCTGCATGTATATGAGTCCATTGGGCCAACCTAGCTGCCTGATAATACTTTATAACATTTGGAACTGAAAGGCCTCCATTTGTTATATGCAAATATAAGATCTGTCTTGAAATTCATGGATACTTATTTTGCCATATAAAATTATTAACATGCGATTGAAATTTCCGCAAGTCAGCTAGTGGAACCTTAATTGGCAAAGTTCAAAATAGGTACAAAATTTTAGGTATTAACCCCCTTTTTAACGCAATGTTTCCTCCCTATCCAGGATATATGATGTTTATCCCATTGCAACAGGTTTTGTATAAGAGATTTAAATATAGAGGGAAAGTTAGCCTTTGGAAAGTCTCACTCCCAAATATTGTAAACATTCAGACAGTATTTTAAATCTAAAATTAAGCTCTATTAGTTGAATTACATGTTTTGGAATATTACAAAGCAGCATTTCTTTTGTCTTGATTGATTGTTAAACCGGATACTTTTGCAAATGTCATAAGCATGTTCATTAAATTTGGCAAAGATATAAGAGGATTGGTTAAATGTACTAAAAGATCATCAGCAAACAAGGAAAACTTATATTCTCTCCCTTTAATTGTAATACCTCTGATGTCCACATTGTTTCTAATAGCTCTTGCCAGGGGCTCCATTGCAAGAGCAAATAAATCTGATGAAAGCCGACACCCCTGTCTAGTCCCCGGTTGAATGGTTATAGGACTTAGGTGAGTAGTAGAAGGTAAATTCTACTGAGCTATAGTACACCTAAAGTGTATTTATAACCTTGGGACCACAATCTAACAATTCCAAAATACCAAATGGATATTGCCAATCTAACGTATCAAGCACCTTTTCGATATCTAATGCCAACAGACATACAGGTTTTTTCGATTTATTTGCATATGCTGTTAAATTCAGTGTTTTACAAATATTATCAGGCACCTGCCTAGTAGGGATAAAACCAATTTGGTCCTTATGAATTATTGAGGTTAACATTTTATTCAATTGAGCTACCAATATTGTAGCCAGAAGTTTAATTTCAACATTGAGTATTGATATTGGTCTATAGTTATTTAAAGAGAATAAGTCTTTATTTGGTTTCGGTATAACCGATATTCTAGCTTCATTCATTTCTGAAGGAAGGGGTTTCCCATCACAAATATATTGATAAAGTTTATGTAAATGTAAAATGATTTGATCTTTCCAAACAAGTGATCTCTGAATTTAAAATATGCTTAATTTCCTATGTAAGTGGACTTGGGGCATATTTCTTGATTATCTTTATCTTCCCTTTTCCTTTTGTAGAATAGAGTTGTTGATAGTAATTAGTAAACATTTTTGCCATTTTATCCGGGTTAGATGAAATTTGCCCATCGGCTAGGCGAACCTTGTAAACTGCATTTCTACCGTGGCCAGATTTTAACAAATTAGCCAACATTTTATCTGGTTTGTTGGCATAACAATAAAATTTAAACTTCGTTCTACAGATTGCTTTTTCAGCTTTTTCAATTTGGCATGCCTTCAATTTTTGTCTTGTTTCCTCAATAAGCTTTCTATTACAAACTGTAGGGTGAAGTCTATTGGCCTGTTCTAGAAATAAAAGTTATGCTTCTATTCTCAACTGTATCTGTATTCTTCCCTTTTTCTTTCTAGAAGTGTATTTAATTAAACATCCCCTAATGAAAGTCTTTTAGGCTACCCATATAGGTGATGCGTCAGATTTACATTGTTCACTTAAAAATATTTCAGATTCTTGAGTTATTAATTTAATGCATTCATTCTGCTAGCAAACTTTTATTCAGTCTTCAGGGCGGGCGTGTTATTGAAAGAGTTTGCAACTCCAATACTGACACCACTAAGTCGTGGTCAGACCAAGTTTGTTTGTACAAGTTTTGATTCATGGAGTGCGCCAGCATTTATAGAGTTAACTAAAATATAATCAACTCTAGAATATCTATTGTGAGGGTGAGAATAAAAAGTCTAATCTCTTTCATTTCTCTCCATGTATCCAATAAATTATAATCTTGAAGAAATTGATTAACTCTCTGTGTTATTCTTTTATAATGTGAAAGTGAAGTAGATGATGATCCGTCCAGTACATAATTAAAAGGTAGATTAAAATCCCCCTTTCATATTATTCTACTAGGAAGAGGATAGGGTAAGTGTTTAGCATAGATTAAAAAAAAAAATTAAAGGAGAATCAACCAGTGCATACGTTGACAAAATGACATATGTCTGGTCGTATAAAGTTTCCTATATCATAATATACTGACCATTATCATCAATATTGGTTTTAGTGACAATAAATGGGAACTTGTTGCTAAATAATATTGCCACACCCCTATGTTTGCTAACTGCAGGGGAAAGAAAATAAGTAGAGTACTTTTTATGAAAAAATCTAGGCTACAAATTCTTTGTAAAGTCTTCAGAAGACACATTTGACCTTTTTAATAAATTACCCCTTTATTTAAAGGGGATGTAAAGACAAAAAACTAAAATCCCATTTTTACTTTCTTTAATGAAAAAGAAACCTATCTCCAATATGCTTTAATTAAAAAATGTGTACCGATCATACTTTCAAACGAAAGGGGGGAGCCCCCCACTTTACTTCCCAGAACTCAAGCAGCTTTGTTTGTTTCCTTGTAACAGCTGTGTAGATTTGTATCCACAGACCCAGTGCAGTCTGTATATCCTGATTATTAATCAGTCTTCCTGTTTCGGCTTCTGGCAGATATTATTTGACTTGTGCTGTTTTGATCATTTATGACAATCCCTAAGCTTCCAACCTCCAAACTGAAGCCCAGACCACACTGAGCATGTGCGTAGTCTTGGTATTGCAAAGATGTTTAACAAAGTTACAAGATGACAGCCCCCTGCACCAACTTTAAAAACATAAATCATTGGTTTAACTGGGCTTCTGATACAGTAAGTTCATGTTTATATGTAGTATACAAAAGACAACATTTCTAACATTATTCTATTTTAGACTTTAGTTGCCCTTTAATTTTGCTGTCTTTATGAACAGTTATCATATTACTGACTAAAAGAGCATACTAGGATTTAAAGGTGAGTGGTTATTTAACGCTGTATGGCAGATTCCTTCTAAGTTTTATACAATACACTCAACAATGGGAAAACATTTTCTGGTTATTATGATGCATTAACATGGTGATAATGATGCCCCAGTAGTGCTTCAGGCAGTCATCTATTATCATAACAAATACTTAACAATAAGTCACTTTTGTAAGTTTCCACATCATTTTGTTCTCTTTCTGTTGTTTTTGTTTATAACATTTTTATAATAATCCCCAGGCATATCATGGTTCCACTGTGGCACCTCACAAAGCCACAAATTTGCTAATGATCTAGTCATGCCGAATTTGTTGACAAATATTTGCTTCAGCAGAGTGTGACTTTCTTAAACTTGCAGGAGATGTCAAAGTCGTCCCCATCAAATACACATTTTATGTAAATTGTGTATATACAGATTTTCGTTTGGAATGCAAAATCTACATTTTCTATACTTTTTGATTTTTACAAAATGGTAATAACTGAGTTGAAATAATACTTCAAAGATCGTTCAAATAGTCATAGTGGTAGACCCAGAAAAAAAGGCATAAATATACATATTATGTACAAATACTGCAAACTTTGTTTCGAAATCACACAGCTTACACATTGTGCAGTGGTACAACATGTCACAGCATTGGATTGGCATGGTAGGACATGATAATCAGTTTAGCCAAATGTCTTTATGAAGTTTGCCCTGCTGGTAAATTTTCTGCAACTTTAACAGAAGTAAACATTCTTAACTCATGTTTGAGCAGACAGGGTTTGTTTTTCCTATCCAAGGATGAATGAAATAAAACCATGTTGTTTATAAGCCATTGAACACAGAAGGATACCCTTTGTAGAAAAAAAGGCATGTCTCAAATTGAATCAAAATTGGACATTTTCTCATCATCTCTTGTAAAGTTTATAAATGTCAGGTTCACTTGCTTTCCCACAGATCTGATGCTGGTATGTAGCAAGAACCACTTAAATATATTGTAGTTCATGCAGAAAAGTAGCAATTTGTATAGGATGTCTTAATGCTCTTTAATATAAACTGACATCTGAACAGAATTTTCTCTGCCTTTGTGTGGGTTCACACTTGTGTCCATGAATATGACCTACTAGGAGAATCTTGATTTACCATTCAGTCAAATCTGCCAGTGAAGGTTCTCTAGCATATGTGCTCATAATAGTACACAATTCTTGAAATCAGGCTGAAAAGCAACATTGGCACTCATCAACAGTGTAATTAAAAAATATATCTGGAACGGTCTAATTCCTATGACGGACGAATGGCTAGTGTCAGAGGGTTGATATTTGTCACCCCCGCCCTCTATGACGCCATAACGCTATAGGGCCCAAGGCAGGATGGACTATAAGGGCTAATGGTCTACTGTGGACAATGGTCACTCATATAGCTTATACTAGGCCATACAAACAAAAGATCACCACTCTGTTACTTAAATTCCAGAGTGTCAGCATAATGCCAGTCTGTCTGGTGGGGCCCCTTTTTGCATTAGTGTTGCTCAAATTACTGGAAATACCACAATGGCCTTGGTTAGCCAATAGCTGATTGCGAGGCTGTGGACCGTTGGAGCTAGGCACAGTATGTTACAACATTCTTTTGATAACATGTAAGACTAAGTAAATCATTTAGACATTAATTGTACAAGGAGGAGTCAGACTATGTATGGTATTGGCATACCCCCATTTGTTATCACCCCCATCTATGACATCAAAATGGGTATATAAACTTATGTTATGTGGGAGTATCCTTGGTAAGCATTCGTGTACCACCCAGGTGACACATCGACTGTTTGCCCAGGCAAAACCTATTGTCTTGTATTTTGGACACAATAAACTACCTCATTGTATTTGAACTTGCACTATTTTGTGGTTTTGCTTTACGTACGAGGTCATAGAGGTACAAATATAACAACAACAGTTGCTAGGAGTATGTGTGGGTGCAAGTATCTTGTTCCTTTGCTAACACTGTCAATACACACTCAATCTTAAATTCATTCTAGTGCTATGCATTTGCATTTGCATTCCTAAATGTGTTTCTAAGATTCTGATATGGGGGCACATGTACTAAAGTGCGAATTTTCTCTTCATCTAACTTCACCAAAGTTCACTTCAATTCGCCAGTTGTACTTTCACAACACCTCATATTTACTAAAAAATTTAAGTACACTTTTTCAAGAGAAATCGGGTGAATTTGCTCCATAAATAATTTGCATAAATTCTCTGTGAACATTTGCTAGTATATTTTTCACATACTATTGTAGTGAAAATGAGCTTGCAATAAGTGATGATAATGAATTTAAGTGGCTGCTCTATCTTTATGATGGCATTTCACAAGCCTGAACCTGGAGAAAATTCTCTTTGCGAAAATAAGTTCTTGTGTTTTTAGTGTATTGGAGAATTTTCACTGGAGAAAGTTCATCTGGAGAAGAGAGGTGAATTTGCATCAATGTAAAGAGAATTTTCACCATTGCGAAGTTAATTCTCCCAAACTTGGTGGGACACAGTTACTTAGCTCTAGGGATGCACCGAATCCAGGATTCGGTTCAGGATTCGGCCAGGATTCGGCCTTTTTCAGCAGGATTCGGATTCGGCCGAATCCTTCTGCCGTGCCGAACCGAATCCGAATCCTAATTTGTATATGCAAATTAGGGGCAGGGAGAGAAATTGTGTGACTTTTTGTCAGAAAACAAGGAAGTAAAAAATGTTTTCCCCTTCCCACCCCTAATTTGCATATGCAAATTAGGGTTCGGATTCGGTTCGGTATTCGGCCGAATCCTTCGTGAAGGATTCGGGGGTTCGGCCGAATCCAAAAAAGTGGATTCGGTGCATCCCTACTTAGCTCGCGTGAAGGAGTAGAAGAAAAAAAACTTTGAATTTCTAATGTTTTTTTTGGCTACTTCGACCATCGAATGGGCCACTTCGACCTTCGACTACGACTTCGACTTCGAAATGAACGATTCAAACTAAAAATCGTTTGACTATTCGACCATTCGATAGTCGAAAAACTTCGACCCCCTACTTCGCCAAGTAAAACCTACCGAACATCAATATTAGCCTATGGGGAAGGTCCCCATAGGCTTTCTAACGATTTTCTGGTCAAAGGAAAAACGTTCGATCGATGGATTAAAATCCTTTGAATCGTTGTATACAATTGTGAAATGTATACAATACATTTTGTTGTAGTGTGATTATTGTCTATCCACACGGCTGTCAATGTTCACTTTACCTAGCAACGGCATCATCTTATTATTGGATAATTCCCTGACCTTTGTGGGGGCCTCTACTACCACAGACTGTGGACATGATTCCACAAAAACTTTTCTTATAAAGTGTCTGGGAACTGGAGCTGTCACATGTGGCACTAGACTCTCCCGGAAGAATTTGATAGTAGGGACACCATAACCTCTACCACTAATCCCACTTCAGGAAAACAGACTCCTGCAGGCCCTATTATAGCAGAGGATCTGTTCTGGTACAGGGTTTACAGTAAATTATTGGTAGTAATGTTGTTTATTGATCTTTTTGAAATATAATATTTTCCTTTCAAACTGTTACCATTATCAATGTGTACTTGCCCTGAATTACACTGCAACAATGAACCAGTATAAAGGAACCAGTATAAATATATAAGATTAAAATGAAAACGTTCTCCACACTTTTATTTACTTTGCTCTAAATCCAGTAAGTGTGTCAGTGCTGACCACAACTACAGTATGTCTTCACCAATGTAATATATCAATTCTTGGAACAGACGCTGCTCTTACATGGATGCTTCATTTTTTAAACGGCAAAAGATATACGGTCTTCTGAGTCAGCAGGAAATGGATATACACCAGGAACAGACTGACTGTGTTAGATTCATCCAGAACATTGCACATCATCCAGTGAGGCTGGGGGAAAATGGCTTTATTCAAATGATTAAGCTTGTTGCTGCTGTGTTCTGCAGATTCACACATTCTCATATTATTTCTTGACCTTCTGCCAAAAACTCCTACTTAAAGCAATAATTAGAATTAGTGATTCCAGAGCATGCTTCTGCTCTCTTTATAAACATAAATGAAATGTAGCCTTTGTGAAATCTGCAAATATGTTGAAGTTTGTTCTGCATATTGCAAACTGCATATATTTGCAGCTGATATTCACCATTCAGAGCCATTACATATGTTTTAGTCTTGTTTTTTTTAAATGAAACTTCAGAAAATTAATTAAAGGGGATGTATGGTCCAAATTTTTAATCCCCGTTTGACTTTGGGGAGTGTATATAAGGATCTTTTCTTCAATTTATTAGTTTCCCGCAGCGCAATCAATCCCCCACGTACTAGCTCATGCTTCAAAAAATCCTTATATACACTCCCCAAAGCCAAAGGGGGATTAAAAATTTGGTCCATACATCCCCTTTAAGATACTGAATTTATGGTACAGGTATAAGATCTATTATGCAGAATGCTCAGTTTTTTTCCAGATAAGGTGGCTTTCTGTAATTTGACCTTCAGTCTGCTGAAAATAATTTCAACATCAAATAAACCCAATAGGATTGTTTTGCCTACTTTAAAGGACCAGTAAAATCAAAAAACTTTTTTTAAAAAAATTGTTAGTATACATAGAAAAAAACACCAAGACAAATTAACTTTTAAAATTGCAAAGCCTGTATTAAGAAATAACTGAAACTCTGTTTCCGCTCCTCTTCAGAAAAGGTGACAGGGCAGCGTTCCATCTTGTGGCGCTCAATTTCTTCTCCCTGGCTATCTCCTATAAGGAAGGCAGGGAGGAGAAATTGAGCACCACACGATGGATCACCAAAACGCTTTCTGAAGAGGAGCGCAAGTGGAGTTTTGGTAAGGTATTTCTCAATAAAGACTTTGCGATTTTAAAGTTACTTTGTCTTGGTGTTTTTTTTCCAGTGTTTACTGACAAATTTTTTAATTTTTTTTTATGTTACTGGTCCTTTAAGGATAAAGTATATCTTAGTTTGGACAAGTACACAGTACTGTTTTGCTATTACAGAGAAAAAGGAAATCATTTTAAAAAATGTAAATTATTTGATTATAACGGAGTCAATGGCAGATGGCTTTCCCATATTTAAAAGCTTTCTGGATAAGGGTTTCTGGATAACAGATCGCATACCTATACAGTGATGCAACACACAGTGTGGCGTTTGAACCATGTACCAGTTACAATAATATAAATTGTATAGATACAAATAAAGTAAATTTTTGTAACAAAATCTTCGTGATGCTGGACGCATATGTGCTTCATTTATTCTAGACTATTTCAGACTATATTTTATGTGCATAAGGCCATGTAGGTCACATGGACTCCTGCATTCTGAGACATTCTGTAATACTGTAGTTAGATTGTGATTAAAATAATTACATTTTCTATTTTTAGAAGAATATTATGTATTTGACCTCTTCATTTTCACTTTAGCTGGCTTTGTGGCTAACTTGCACATTAATTTAACTTCCTTATAGGCACTTGCCTGCCCTTAGACATAAAGGACTTAACAAATTAATTAAGTCTTCGTTGTAGCCCAGAATACCATATTGAAGCAGCTCATGATGAAGCCTAGGTCACACATTCATTATAATGCTGTAAGATGCAGTGTGCATGGAGATGGAATGGTATAACTAAAATAACAATGCATGAAAATTAAGATGATCGTCATGTTTAAAGTGATTGTGTTCTACAGTTTCAAAGGCAATCATGACTGTTCCCTTTAATTTTACTGTCCCTTGGAGAGGCATTAAAAAACAGAGTACAGGTATTGGAACCCATTATCAAAAATGCTTGTGACCTGGGGCTTTCAGGACAAGACATACTTCCATAATTTGGATCTCCATATCGATAAGGCTTCTTAAATATTATTTAAACATTAAATTAACCCAATAGGCTGGTTTTGCTTCCAATAAGGATTAATTATATGGGCTCAAGTGCAAGGTTCTGTTTTATGAGTACAGAGAAAAAGGAAATCGTTTTTAAAAATGTAAATAATGTGATTCAAATGGAGTCTATGAAGAGTTAATTGCGGTGGAGTTTTAAAAGTTTTTTTAAATATATTAATAGTAAAAAGTTGCAGGTTGAGATTGTTGCTCCATTATAGCAACTTTATAGCTGCACAAATGGCTCAGATCAATCTAGTCAGTGGCTGACTCAAGATATGATTCATAAAGCTTTAATAAAAATTAATGTAAACAAGGCTCCAGGGCCTGATGGCATACACCCCCAGGTTCTAAGAGAGCTTAGTTCAGTTTTAGGCCAGCCCCTATTTCTAATTTTCTCATATTCACTTTCATCTGGTATGGTGCCTATGGATTGGAGAAAAGCTGATGTTATTCCAACATTTAAAAAGGGATTACAATCTCAGACTGGTAATTATAGGCCAGTAAAATTGACATCTGTGGTGGGCAAATTATTTGAAGGCTTGTTAAGGGATCACATTCAAAATTTTGTCTTAGTGAATGGCATTATGAGCAGCAATCAGCATGGCTTTATGAAGGATAGGTCATGTCAGATGAATTTGATTGCTTTTTATGATGAGGTAAGTAAGATGCTGGACAGTGGGGGGGGCAGTAGATGTGATCTATTTGGATTTTGCCAAAGCGTTTGATACTGTGGCCCACAAATGGTGGTTGTTCATGGGACATTCTCTAGTTGAAGTAAGGTTCTTAGTGGGGGTCCCTCAGGGCTCAGTATTGGGTCCACTTTTATTTATCTTGTTCATTAATGACTTAGGGGAGGGTGTTGTAAGTAATGTATCAGTGTTTGCAGATGACATAAAACTATCCAGCCCATTTAATTCCATCCAGGATGTGGCATCCTTGCAACAGGATCTTGACAAACTGGCAATGTGGGCAGTTAAGTGGCAAATGAGATTCAATGTTGATAATTGTAAAGTCATGCACCTGGGATGTAAAAATATCCAAGCTACTTATACCCTTAATGGGACTGCACTAGCCAAATCCATTATGGAAAAGGACCTTGGAGTCCTTGTAGATGATAAACTTAGCTGTAGCAAGCAATGCCAGTCAGCAGCATCAAGGGCAAATAAGGTCTTGAGCTGTATTAAAAGGGGCATAGAGTCACGGGAGGAGGGGGTCATTCTTCCACTGTATAGGCCGCATCTAGAATATTCTGTAAAGTTTTGGTCTCCATCACTCAAACAGGACATTATTGTATTAGAGAGGGTACAGAGAAGGGCAACTAAGCTGGTAAAAGGTATGGAAAATCTTAGCTATGAGGAAAGACTGGCCAAATTGGGGATGTTCACGATGGAGAAGAGGCGCTTAAGGGGAGATATGATAACTATGTATAAATATATAAGAGGATCATATAATAATCTCTCTAATGCTTTATTTACCAGTAGGTCTTTACAGCTGACACAATGTCACCCATTCCGATTAGAAGAAAAGAGGTTCCGCCTAAATATTCGTAAGGGGTTTTTTCCAGTGAGAGCTGTGAAGATGTGGAATTCTCTCCCTGAATTAGTTGTACAGGCTGATACAATAGATACTGTAGCTTTAAGTAGGGGTTGGATGGATGTTTAGCGAGTGAGGGAATACATGCTAGCTCATAGTACAAGTTAATCCAGGGACTAGTCTGATTTTGAAGTCAGGAAGGAATTTTTTCCGCCTCTGAGGCAAATTGTAGAGGCTTCAGATATTTTTTTTTTGCCTTCCTCTGGATCAACTAGCAGTTAGGCAGATTAAAAAAACTAAAAGGTTGAATTTGATGGATGTGTGTCTTTTTTCAACCTTACTTACTATGTTACTATGTTACTATGTAATTTGGAACTTACTGGCAAATGAGTTTAATGATATAGTAGGCATGTGCTGGGGAGGACAGTAGTAGTGCAGCATTCAATAACTATTTCTGAATCACATTACAATGCCTTGCATGTCTGCCCTGCTCCTTACTCATGGGGCACATGGCAATGAATGCACTACCTACTATTCCATAGAAATTGCATGCTCATACCAATAGTCAGTATTCATTTATTCTTTAAAAGCTTGAGAAAATATTTGATAAAATATTTGGTTTCCAGTATTATGGTGTGTGTGTGGGGGTGAGTTTAATTATTTTTAAAACAGAAAGATTCCAAATATATGCTTGCAGGTGTTCCTTAAATAAAAAGCATTCACAAAGAGTTATTTTAAATTTGAAAATCGAAAGGGAAATTTTTTTTTAAATGTTCTTACCAAACGATATATTTTTTAGAAAACAATGACAATTATTTGTAGCCATAGTAATATTATCTGTTAATTACATTTTAGAAGAAGCACTTTTATGAGCAGAGATATGCTGTCATACTACATGACTTCAAGGCTTTGAGATCAGGGCACAAAGTGTAGAGGTTAACAGAATTTGGATCTGAGTTCCTGACTTTACTGGCAACGAAGTTTCAAGCATCCTTCTGTAAATCATCACCACCTAAGATCTATTTATTATCTTCCAGTCCAGTGAACAGCACTATTTGTTACACATGGATACCAACCATATTACAAGCTGAGCCCCAGGGATAAGAGACAGCAAACAGTGTGTACTTCTGGCATTTCTTGCACCAAGTATAATTGAGGTTGTTATTTCATAGTTACTTGGGTTGGCAATGTTATTCATAGATAACATACTCACTGGTCCCATCTATAATTGCACTCCTGTAATCTCACCAAACGAAACGTCTTCGGTAATTCGATAGTTGTCGTAATCACAAGAATATCTCAATGGACCATAGATTAGCAATAAAAAGAGCTGTTAGGTGAGGCATTTTTGCAATAAGATCATCTTCTCTCAACAATCTATTAAGTGCCTTTAGCATTTTGATATTTAGGTTTTCTTTTTAAACTAGCTTACAAAATATAAACATTCCCTTTTATGCCAGTACACTATAAAGAAATATAAATAATTTGTTAACCATTGGGGTTTAGATCACTGCAGTCTCAACTCATTCTTGGCATTATCTGCATCTTTAAACTATAAATATATTTAATCACTGACTAGTTGTCACAGAAGATACAGTATAATTGCATTATGCAGTGAGGGGGCAAATAACAATGACAAATTATTAACTACCAAAAAGAATCCTAAATTAATTAAAATATTTTTATTTTTATACTGAACAATTCATTTAAGGCCACTGGGCAACATCCAAGGGGTTGAAGAATAACATGTTGCCCACGAGCCACTGGTTGGAGATCACTGCTATAAACTGTGAGAACAAGACTTTCACCTGATATACTTAATGAGTTTATATATATATATATATATATATATATATATATATATATATATCTATATATATATATATATATATATATATTTACAGTATATAGCACTACTTATATATACTGCAATGTAAAGACTACTAATGCAGACAAATAAACGAACATAAAAATATGTCTCTATGTGCTAGAGAACTCACTGCAAAATACACTGCAAAGAAACTGCATAGCTGCAAAACCAAATCTAAAATGGAGTTAAATTTCCATTGTATTTCCCAGGTGAAAGATTTAACATTTTCTTCCCAAAAAAACAAAATCTCTGCTATTTGGTTATTAAATCACCAGTAAGAAAATAAAAAAAAAAAGTTTGTAAGGAGAAGGATAACTTATGTTATGGAATGCAATGACAGGTTCAGAAAAAATGAAATCTACTGTATATAAATTCTGTATTGTTCATGCATGCATTTAAAAGAAATACATGTAAACATTCTAATTTATATTATAATTTTCATCCCTTATTATTAACACTGACACATTTTTGCAGCACTTTAAAGAGATGTGGAGCTTACCTTTTCAGATCCCTAACACATTCATGCAACACATGCTAGGGGCATAAGGAGCTGATGCAGGAGAACATAAAAAGTTCTATAAAGTCCCCAAATTAGAATCAAACTCAGCACCATAAACCAACATGAGTAAACACCTCCATCTTTGTGTAAAAATAATAATATATTGGAATGTATTCAGGGTCAGACTGGGGGGCCTGGGGCCCAACAGGGCTGGTGCTGCCAGACTCCCCTCTGTCTTTGCTGGACTCCCCTCCACCGCCGCCACCCCCCCTGCGTGTTCCACCCAGCACCGCACATATCTGTTTTCCCCGTGTCCCTCCGGCCCAGTCCGACCTTGAATGTATTCTTTAAACACAACAGAAATGAAAACAAAGTGTATGGTTATGCATACATCTGGGAATTAGTTGCAAATCCACCCACAAATTTACACAGCTCATTAGGGAATCATGTTTTTGATGCACCCAACTCTAATTATAAAATAAATAATATAAGGGACATTTAGCAAAGATATTCATTAATTAATGTCAAAATGCAGAATTTCACTGCAAACCCATACCTGACCCTCATTAGCTCATCCTTATTAATGAACCTTTAACTACAACTTCCATTTTACTTCTAATACTGACTCCTAGCATTTCTAAATCAACAGCTGTAATGCCACTGCAATTTTTCTTAACGATTTGACTGACTGCCCTTAGCCATCCTCACCTTTACTATTGATTGCTGGCATCCATACTTCCACTCTAATCCGCAGTTTTCAGTGCTTCCAGTGCAGTGACAAAATGCAACAGGGACTCATAAACTGTAAATCATTTTCTCTAGCTTTAGTACTGACATGCAGTAGAGTTAACATTGGCACTAACAATGTCAATTGCAATCCATTTGCAGGATCTCACATTTATTTTGCATATTGTTTTGCATAGCTTGCATGTAACCAATTTAAAATAAAGGAATTTACTAAAACTCAAATTCATCTCAGTTATTTATGAAAACAAAGTTGAACAAACTCCCTTCCACAGAAAAAATTGGAGCGGCAAAATGTTGCAACAAAATCAAGCGTCAATACGTATTTCTATTGACACTCTGAAAACTTCATTTTATTGAATGTCCGCTGTGAAAACTCAACTTTTTCTGATTATCAGATGAAACCCCTGAGTTTATTGGATTATTCAGAGCAGATCACAATAGCAAGAAATAACTTTAGGGACAACTGCCATTGACTTCTACATGACCTTGACAGGTTTGAGATGGAGTATGTTCAGATTTGGATTTTTAGCAGCTTTGGGGTATGATAAATCTTTTATTTTTCCACACAAAAAAATGTAGTTTCCCCCTAAAAACCTCAACCATAAAAAATTGAGGTTTAATAAATAGGCCCCAAATAGTTAGAACGAAAAAGAAAAATGGGAAGTAAAATATATACAGAACGGCAGGAACATTGTTATGTCCATGAACAGTTTTTGTTATTCATTGCATTATCATTTAAATTTCAACAAACCTCAGAATAACTCAAAAAATAAATTATCGAACATGATCAGGGTTCTGAATATGGGATTGTTGTAATCCCTCTTAAAGATTCATAAATCTGTTTGCTATTTTAGAAACATTTTTTTGCATCTCATACTTGTTTACATTTTAGACATTCAATACCTAACGTTGCATATGTAATTCTCCCTTGGCATTTAGCAACATAATGCACAGTCCGACCTCACCACTCAAAATGTCAATACTCTAGTTATTGACATAATATCTTTCTATCTGACTCCAGTCTTTATAATATTCCAGTGAACAATAATAGTATACTCTACATTCATATATTAATTGCTTAAAGTTATACTGACACTAAAGAACTGCTTTTTAAAATATTCATGTGCATTAAAAAAATTTAACATAGGTAGGTCTGCTGTTGTATGTACAGGCATGGAATTTATTCGATGGATAGTGCAGGACCTGGGCATTTCCAGAAAATATTTATTTACTGTAATTTGGAGCTATTAAAATGTGTTTCAGAGATGGATTGATAGAGGGTTTAATACAGCAGAGCAATATGAGTAAATGCTGCTTACAAAAAAGACAATCACTGACCTACAGACATAATACATACTTCATTTGATTCCATGTGAAACTAAAAGTCTGCCCATTAAAATCCAGGGGTGATTTCTGGGTTTTGGCTTGAATTTTCTGAATTGTGAAAGTTTAAAAGGTTATAGTTGGATAAGGTGTCCAATACCTTTAATGCTTACTGAAGCTCCTAGAATTTACTGTTATGCCAACCTGACTGTCCATTAGGATTTCTATCACTAACTGCAGCACAGATATGACTGCCCCTTATTGAGGAATTGAATAGGTAATGTAGGTAATTGAATAGGCAAAAAAAAAAGTAAAGCTAAATTATAGAGCACATGCAAAGATAATGTTATGATTGTAATGGTTTTCAAAAAGGTTCAGTTTCTGGTGTTAGCATCCCCTTATGCTGTCCATTATTATAAATAGTTTTAAACTAGAAGTGGATAAACTAGTGAGATAAAAAATTATGGGGAAGTTAGGGAAGAAGGGACAGTGGGATTAGTAAGGGGTCATGGGGAAGGTGTGAAGGGGGCATACAGTTTTCCAGCTAAGGAGGTCCCTCTGTGACAAGGAAAACAGATTAATACTTACTTAAGTAATGCAAATTTAAAAAGTAAAAATTGTAACCTCTGCTGTATGCTAGCAAATGCACTGAGTTTGTCAGATAAAATGGGAGACCTAGAATTAATTGAATGCTCTAAAAAATATGATATAATTGGTATCACTGAGACCTGGTGGGAAGAAACGTGTGACTGGACTGTGAATTTAAATTCTTTCACCCTTTTAAGAGGGACAGATGGTTTAAAAAGGGTGGAGAAGTGTGTTTGTATGTAAAGCCTGAATTAAAGCCATGCATTAAAGAAATAACCATAGCTGGCACTGGTGAGGGTGTAGAATCCTGCTGGGTAGAGATTTTGACTAGGCAAAGGGTTACAAAGACAATTATCATTGCTATAAACCACCTCATATAAGTGACGAGTAAGTCCAGCTACTTTTACAAATAGAAGTGGCTTCACAAATAGGTCAGGTTATTACTATGGGGGGCTTCAATGATACAGACATTGACTGGGGTAATGTGGTTTCCAAGACAGAAAAAACTAGTATGTTTGTAAATATGCTGAATGACAACTTTATTCCAATTCAAGAACCTACTGGGGATAACTCTCTTTTGGATCTTGTAATAACTAATAGAACTAATAATACTGAACTCATTCTGTTGCAGAGGCAAAAAAATGGAACATTTTCTAATGTTGAGAAGTACCCCAGGGCTCTGTACTTGGCCCTTTGCTTTTCAACTTGTTTATTAATGACCTGAAGGTGGGCATTAAAAGTACTGTTTTTATTTTTGCAGATGATACTAAATTGTGCAGAACTATAGGTTCCATGCAGGATGCTGCCACTTTGCAGAAGGATTTGACTAAATAGTAAAACTGCAGCAAACTGGAAAATAAGGTTCAATGTTGATATATGCAAGGTTATTTGGCAAAAATAATATAAATGCAAGTTATACACTAAATGGCAGTGTGTTTTGAGTGTTTCCTTAACTGAGAAGGATCTAGGGGTTTTTGTAGATTACAATTCAGGGCATTCTGTGGACACTAAAACAAATAAAGTTCTGTCTTGCATAAAAAAGGGCATTAACTCAAGGGATGAAAACATACTGTAATTATGCCTCTTTATAGGTCCCTGGTAAGACCTCAATTGGTGTATGTAGCGCAGTTTTGGACTCCAATCCTTAAAAGAGATATAGATGAACTGGAGAGAGTGCAGAGACGTGCAACTAAATTGGTTAGAGGGATGGAAGACTAGAAGAGGGGACATGATTCATTTCACAAGTACATTAGAGGACATTATAGCAGGGGACATTTTTACCCATAAAGAGGATCACCGTACTAGAGGCCACCCCTTTAGACTAGAAGCAACGTAGGTGGTTCTTCACAGTCAGGACAGTGAGGTTGTGGAATGCACTGCCGGGTGATGTTGTGATGGCTGATTGAGTTAATGCCTTTAAGAATGACTTGGATGATTTATTGGACAGACATAATATCAAAGGCTATTGTGATACTAAACTCTATAATTAGTATAGA
The DNA here is from genome assembly GCA_038501925.1 of Xenopus petersii. Classification (NCBI taxonomy): domain Eukaryota; kingdom Metazoa; phylum Chordata; class Amphibia; order Anura; family Pipidae; genus Xenopus; species Xenopus petersii. The sequence goes on along the minus strand of CM076678.1, from coordinate 101,999,985 downwards.
TATGAGTATATATAATTTATGTGGAATTAGGGAGAGGTGTGTGTATGGATGCTGGGTTTTTAAATTGGAGGGGTTGAACTTGAAGACCTGATGGGTTTTTTTTCAACCCAATTTAACTATGTAACTATGGCTATATTATTTTCTAGAATGTTATCTAAATCAAATTTGAGGTTATTAATTGAGCACAGAATAAATAGGCATGCCATGCAGACTTTTGTCAATATATTCATTAAACAAATAAAGAATTTAATGAATTCCAGCTAAACTAATATACCCCAACAGCACAACATGTAGGACTGGAAAATATCTGCACCTTTGGCAAGATACTTAGTTGTGGATTTATACTATAATTAGATATGTTCACCTTGCTGTCCTTCTGTACTTGTTGATCTACTGCATTCAGATTTCCAACCTAAAACTGAACATTGAGTTTATTAAATAACATTAAAAAGATATTCCCCACCATACTACAGTATATTATAGTGTAATAAAAAAAGACTTCTAATGCATAAAATAGAAAGCATGTGTTGCCTATATCAACCTAATTAAATTCCAAGATCAATCTACATGGTGTATCACCCTCACATGTAATAAATACCAAACAATAACTAAACGATGTACCACAAGGTTTAAGCTTGAAACTTTCACTCTAAAATAATTTTGATGCAAAATACCAATTTATTAAAAACATCCCTATCCCATAAAAATAAAATAGAACAGCAGTTAGAGAGTGGCCCCTCCTATAACACTTAAATGAGTAAAACGGTCAGAAATTTATATGATCTCCTGAAACTGTTTCAAACATAAAGCCCTTTTGACAGAACCTCCATTCTCAACTGCTTAGAGGAAATTGGATGGATTTAGAGACAGAAATGATGCCCACTGGAGATTATGGAGATCTGGCTGAGAGGTGGAGCCACATCTAGAAGTGGGAGCAAGCTAAGTATTGTTTGTATGTACACTAAAAGCACATGCTAACATTTTCAGGCAAGACTTCAGTTGCATTTAAGGTGAGATTATATTATTTTTTATTTCTTAATGTATGCAGTACAATAACCTATATCCTTGCCTTATGTATTAATTGGAGGACAAACAAACAGCACACATACTGCTAGGATTTACTCTGGACAACTCATAACACTAAGGGGCTGACAAACTACAAAATGACAAACATTTACAAACTACCTGGGTCTTAATTTTCCATTTTCTAACTGCTGCTCTATTTTGCTTTTATGGGATAGCAATGTTTTTAACCAATGGTGCCTTTAAGAATAACCTTTATTTATTGTTATTATTTTTTGTTGTTTGGTGTTTAAAAAAAACCATCACTTGTGCTATCTGGCATCGATTATATTGAACCCAACAGGTAATAAACAAGTTTGTTTGTAAAGCACATTCCCCTGATTTCTGACCACAGCTCAAATATAGGTGGGGGAGCAGTTTGTGACAGCATCCAGGTTCTGGGCATAGGCTGGCTTTGCACTTGGAATGCTATATGGAGAAAAGGGTTTGACCTTTACCTATATTCCTAAGTTGGAATGGCAAATTAATTTAAGGGGGAAATAAACTTTCCTTAATTATAACCAATTTTATATGATTCCTACCACTGACTTGTGTTATTCATGGTAAGTCACAATTAGGAGTTATTTTAACAGTAACCTAACAAATCCCCAAGCCATTGACACATACAAAAAAAATCAATTTGTATGTATATGGTGATATAATGTTTGTGCATTATTTAGATATTACTAGACTTCGTTTTGCCTTATTTCATTATTACTTTCATAATATCCTCTGTGTTATTTGCTAGTGAAACCACGTACATACAATTCCACTGTACTCAGAGTTTTGATCCAATCCTTTTTAAAACAAAACCTCTTTTGTATTTCACTTTTTCTGTATTTCCAATTTAGAAATGTTATTTTCCTAGTATAATTTTGGATATATATAGTGGGTTTAAAAAAATCACCCACAAAGCAAATAATGTAAAAAAAAAGTTTTGTCATTTTTAGTAATTTATTTTGTCAGAAATACTTAATCCTTTCTGTATCAAAAAGAACATTTGCTGCACTTACATTTTTTCTCTCCATACTGAAATCACATTTATTTTTACATTACATTTTGGGCATCAGACAATAACACTGTTTCCAGACAGTTCATCATCACTGCAGTTTTATGCCAGAAAAACTGTTTATCTTGCTCATAATTCTGATTTTTGCTGATCACAAATAGTTGATTTACTCATTATCAGAGACTTGAAATTGGCTGCAAATGTATCAGGCATATGTGCAGTTTGGTAAAAGATATGTTCTAGCAACCCATTATGAATTAGCTGTAGAAACAATTTTGTAGCATAAGGCTTTATGGCATCAGCCATCTTAATTTTAATTTTTCTGTTTGGGTTAGGTATTAGGAAGACATCTATGCAATATTCTGTGCAAAGTGATAATAATAACAATACATAACATAGTTAAATTACTAAACTATAGGGACCACAATTAATCACTATATCAATTAAATCTTAAACCAGGTCATTCTCTTGAGTAATGGAAGGTATAATGTCCACATCAGTTTTATTGAAGCTGACATGATAACAAATTTGATTTTCATGCCATCGATCAGAAGCATGTTTTCTGTGTAAATTGTGTAATTTATCAGCCTACAAGAATAATTTTTACTAACTGGTTTTTGACATAAGAAAATAGACCTAATCAAAAAAGAAGCAGCCATAGAATTTACAGCATTTAATTTTCAATTGACCCATTTATATTCTTTCTTGAATTTGTAATGGCTTTGATGTTCATAAAATATGTCGTAATTAAAGTTGAATATTATGTATTGTAGACTAAAGATTTAAAGGTAAAATTATCTCTCACAAAAAAAGCTGTCCAAAACTATTGTATGGCATATCAAATTTAATGAAAATATATTTAGCAATGCAAAGTCGTAAAGCTAGTGACACATACTGTAGGTTGTTTTCTCCCCTAGCTGATCCAGTATCTGTCAGTGCACACACATACAGGGAGTGGAAGGCATTGGATCGGCCTTCTGCAAAAGGGGTAGTATTTCTTTCTAATTTTAGGTTAATTTAGGTAGAAAAATCTATTGTATTTGCCCTAACTACAAATTTGTCTGTAATAAACATTTTTTTTCTTATTGTGTTAGCCAGCCTTCAAGCAGCATTATGCAAACGGTGGTCTTCACATTGTTGTTAACTTGAAAACCTGGAGAGTACAGTATCAAAGGGATGCCTTAAGTATGTCATGGAAGGAAATGGCCCTTCAAGATAGCAGTGTAGTCACACAACACAACAGTAATACAGTTTAATGGGTAGTCAATGGTCTAAGGGGAAAGATGGACTGGTGTATAAGAGAGGTGAAATGGGGAAGCCAATGTATTAGTGCCCTAGGCCCCAAGATGGAATGCAAAATTGCAAAAAAATCTAATAACATTGACCCATCTCGGAGCCAAAATAGAGAATAATCAAGATCTCATTGATTATAGAGAAAAGGTGAAAATCAAAAAATAAAGCCAATTGTTACTTGAGTAACAAAATATTTTTTATTCTCCAGCACTTTCCATGGTCTTATCCCAGAAGTCAGTAGAATTCTCCAAAGTTTGCAATACCTTTTACCAGGCCAAAGGCACATTTACATAACAGTACCCAACAATACTGACATTTTTTAATGCAAAATGGCCTGTTGTGTTTTAGTTACTCAGAAATGCCTTACACATTGCCTGATACCTGGAGGAAACCTGGGATAATTTACAGATCAAAACCACAAATGGATTGACAGATCAAACACTTGTGAAGAGGACATCTACTATTACAGCACATTTTCAATCTAAGGGGCAGTTTTACTATGGGTCGAATATCGAGGGTTAATTAACCCTCGATATTCGACTAGGAATTGAAATCCTTCAACTTCGAATATCGAAGTCGAAGGATTTAGCGCAGAAAATTCGATCGAACGATCGAAGGATTATTCCTTCGATCGAACGATTAAATCCTTCGAATCGAATGATTCGAAGGATTTTAATCCAACGATCGAAGGAATATCCTTCAATCAAAAAAACTTAGGCAAGCCTATGGGGACCTTCCCCATAGGCTAACTTTGACTTCGGTAGCTTTTATCTGCCGAACTAGGGGGTCGAAGTTTTTTTTAAAGAGACAGTACTTCGACTATCGAATGGTTGTATAGTCGAACGATTTTTAGTTCGAATCCTTCGATAGTCGTAGTCGAAGGTCGAAGTAGCCCATTCGATGGTCGAAGTAGCCCAAAAAAAACTTCGAAATTAGAAGTTTTTTAACTTTGAATCCTTCACTCGAAGTTAGTGAATCGGCCCCTAACTGTCTCTATATTACATATACCCTGAGAACTGATTCCACAGCAAAAAAATTTTATTAAGGGGTTATTTATCAAAGGTCGAGTTTGAGAGAGTTTTTTTATACATTGAATAATCTCAAGCTCAGGTTCTAATTTGTGAAGAAACCAAATGTAAAAAACCTGAATCAATGTAATCAGGGTGAAAAACTCAAATACTCGAAAAAAACCTCAAAATCACTCAAATTGATCAAGTTTTTCAGCAAAAACCACTGAAAAAAACCTAAACATCATGAAGGCTACAAACATCTTTAAATGGTTCAAGGGACCTCTGTCATTTACTTCTATATAACCTTGGCAGATTTTAACTTTTAACAGGAATTTACCCTCAAAAACTCAAATTTTTCTGAAAAAAAAACCTTTAATAAATTACCCTCTAAGAGTTCCCTCAATTTGTGCCATACAGTGTGATTTACTAAATGAGAGTATCAGTAAGTTTTACATAGATTACATTTCCTTAGTAGCTATACTATGCTTATTAAACATGCATGTAACTGCTGTCCAATAAAGGAAACTTAGCAGCAAGTTCTGCTCTGATTGCTTTCTCTCAGTACTTTGACAAATTGGATATACGTTTAGCACCTGGAGCAGGGGTGTTCACTGAGATTGAGAGCATTAAACTACCATTCCCCAGTCGCATATTCTTTTCTCTGGAATGCATGTAACTGCTGCCAGAATAGTTCCACCAAAATGCCCCATATAATGACATCACTTTATCATTAAGGCTTAACGCAACACTGGACCTCTCACCATATCAAATATTATTTTGCTTTTATTGGGTTACATATGGCTGCCTTGCAATTTCTTTTTTATATATATATATTGACTTGCCTTTCAATGTGCCATAAATCAGACCCCAGTGAATATTCTTTAATGCCTAATATATTTGTCATAGCAAAGGTAATAAAGGCAGGGATACTTCTCATTAGTTACATAGATGACCTCTCACTAGTATGCACACTAATAAGGTTCATAAGCCTCATTTATTTAATCTAATGCAAAACTGTCAGCTGCTGTCATGCCTAGATGTCAGGTAGAAGTGGAAATCTCACTTTAGTGAATATAATGAGACACTGAGACAACTAACAATCAAAAGCCGAGACCTCCTCAAACCTAAAGTTGATATTTTAAGCAAGATGGAAAATCATAATTTTATATATAATTATACATATATTCAAGCAAGGGTGGTTAGTAGCATGCTGCAGTCATTAAGGCTTTCTTTAATTAGTTTTTCCTAGAAAAACCTCAGAAATGCACACCTGCATATTAATCTTATAGGGACCTTAGCATCAAATGTGAGCACTCCTCCCAAAACACATTCTAACTGGCCTTAGTGCAGGGTCCCTTATTCTCTAGTTTGGGTCCCTAAGGTGGGCTGGCTCCAGAGTTTGAAAACCTATGCCTTACTATACAGTGGAAAAAGATTTTTGTATATTTATGTTGCACAATTCTGAGCTAAATCTTCAAATGCTCTACAATGTCCTTAGTTAATAAGCAATTCAGATGACACATCTTGTCTCTGCTGCATTATACTCCTAATAAAAACGGAAATTTTTTTAGACAACATGTTTCCAATGATACACTTGAATTTATTTGTGAGGCTTTAGTAGATCACAATATGTGAGTAGTATCAGAATAGAATTAATGATTCTATAGCAATAAATAATTAATGCCTTTTGTGACTTATTATTTCTTTAAAATGTTTGTTGTGGATATTTATAAATACTTATTCTGATTTAGGGGGTATTATCCTATTGTAAAAACTTGATGTAGAAATATATAGATAAACATGATTTTTCTGTTTATAGTCCATCCCATGCTATATTCACAAGAGACCCCTGCTCACTCCATATTCCTAGCTACAGAGGTTCTGGTCTTTCTTCACCTCACCACATTAATTAAATCTAAGGATTGTCAACGAAAAAATCCAGGAGTTACATCCCATCTTGGAACGTATAAAGAGAAGTTATTCAATGCTGTAGAGGTTTACAACGAGGAAGAGAGTGGGATCCTGCTCATTACACTGACACAGAAGGAGAGTGGTACCATGAGGGAGAGTGGAGGGGGAAGTCCCAAGCTAAAATACCCATCCTTTGAAGTGCCTAATGGTCCTGTGTCTAGTTAAATGACTAATTGGATTACTCCCTTTGGATCATAATAAAATATATGTGTGTAATTAAATGTGTAAAACCATGCACATTATACAATTTCCTTAATCACTAATAATTTTTTGAGCCAGCCAGTTTTTTTAGAATTTTTAGTCTATTTATAATAAAGGGGCAATAACAATGTATTCTGAATATGTATTAATTGGTAATTGGATTAACTTACCCACCATTTTTCTTTATTACCTTCCCCACATCTCTCTGTTTCCCTTTATTTCTTAACTACTCAAAGGTTTCAAATGCAACTGATTAACTCTTTTTCTCACTGATGATAGCTTGCTGATTTCCCTTCAATCTCAAAAAATGGGAAAGTCATTGCTAATACTCCTAGATCTCTAAGCAGCTTTTGACAATATTAATCATCCTTCATCTCCTCCAGTCTCTTCGCAAGTGACAGTACCTTTCTCTGTTTTTTCACTTATCTTTTAAATTACTCTTTTAGTGACCTTTATTCTTTCCTCTGTATACTTCCTCCCTTGGCCAACTAATCAATGCATATGATTTCCAATACCACCTTTCTCTAGGTACATACATAGTTAAATTGATTTGAAAAAAGACAACAGTCCATGACATTCAATTTTACAAAAGACCCATAAATTCACATTTATGTACACATACCTTTAGAGATCTGTGAAATAAGATCTATGTTTGCTTGTTAGCCATTTTTTCTTGAATATCTAAACAATACTTTAAAATGAACCTAATACAGAAATGCTTCTCTTTCACCCATCCAGTATCCAAAACATACATATCTATTACTATTAACGATTCACCCCCATCTCCCCAGGCCTGGTGCCTTGGGAATATTCTTGATTTTGTTCTGTCCTTTACTCCTCGCTAACTATAACTAATGCCAACTATGTTGCTTTAATGACTAAATCATGGCACTTTCAAGGAATATTTCTAAAATAAGATCCTTTTTTTACAGAAGGTGCCATAAAAAATATGATTCAGTCTCAAATAATATCACGTATTTACAAATGTAACTCTCTGGTATTGATACTGTTTCCAGTCGCTCTACACAGTTGATGTCAGCATGGCAAAGCAGATATTAGGAATTACTCATTATGATAAATATAGGAATCCAAGACATTGTCAACTATTTTTCTATAAATAACTTAAACCAATATATATATATACATATCTTCTGACCAACCAGCACTCCCTTTTAAAATCTTAATTCTTTTATTATCATTCTGTAATGTCCGACGTTTCGGTCCACATTAGGACCTTTTTCAAGGATGCTAATGTGGACCGAAACGTCGGACATTACAGAATGATAATAAAATAATTAAGCTTTTAAAAAGGAGTGCTGGTCAGAAGATTTTTTGATGCATAAACAATTACCTTCAGAATTTTTAAACCTGGCCCCCTTTCCTGTGGGCTGGCCCCATGCACGGAAAGACAGAGCTTTTATCAGCCAATGTATGGCCCCCTTTATTGTCTAATAAATAAATCCTATTATCAGTATTTTCTGCTTATGACTGCTTTCGCTTTCTGCTTTTTTGGCTTAAATGCATTATAACCATTGTAATGCAACCATGTATAACAAAATATGTGATGTTTTAACTAGAATGTCTCTTCGGCTTTCTGAACATTGGAACAGATTGCTTTTCATGCTGTTTATGTTGGCTGTTATCTCAAAAAAAAATTTATTACAATGTAACTGGCTGTTTTTTCATTAAGTATAGTAACTAACTTTAGGGGGTTATCCAAATTTTCTTTATCATGAGCCTTATTTTTTGTATTAACTACTGTAGGCACATTACTATTATTATCATGCTTAATTTATATAGAGTTGACATGTGTTTTGCAATCCTTTACAAAGAATGTTGTTTATTCAGATCAGTTCCTTATCATGTGCACATGCAGGTTGAGACTATGGTCTAGCACAAAAGTCCAAATTAGCGTCCACGGTACAGTTGTGCTAGATACGGATCTGGCTCTTAGGTATCCCTTTTGGGAATCAAATTAACACTTTAGTAATCATATCAGGCATTATATCATAACCCTACTAATCTTAAAAACTTGAACAAGGTTGAGCGCCAGGAACCATTTATGTATTCATAGCAGCACATTTTGCATTGGGTATGTGTATACATATGCTTGTCATCTTCACTGAATTCTTCTTATATAATCTTTAATTTATTTTTCAATTTTTATTTATTTATTCTGCTCATATCACTACTTGTATCTCTTAACCCCAATAACTTTTGTCTGTTAGGCCTACTCTGATTTATTGTTTTTAATAAATAACTCAAACACATGGTGTCCATGTCCATATGGTGAGCCAGAGATATTTTTATTGCCCCCTAACTTGGTTCTAGTGTCTGTACAACTCTGCCCTTTGATTGTGGTTAATTGATTAATTAGTCAATGAGTCTCTTGCATTTTCAATCAGCTGCGTAGAAATTCAGGCCCAGTATAGGGGATTTCAATGTAATTTCTCCTACCGCACACCTGTAGTTCACCAATCCTGCAACTGGTGGTGCGTTTCTTCCGTTGACCCTGCCTTGTCCACGACTGCATTAACCAGTGTGTGTGCGGATCCGTTTTCTATACACATCCAGAATAGGGGATGGCACTAGTGTTAGGGGCATGATGCTAGTGTTAACATTTCCTAAGTGCTAATATTTCACAATGGCACGAAATGGCAGTTATACAAGGCAGTTGGACAAGGCATTGACAAAGCAAAAGGAACTGGATTCCCCTGCAATAAACAGTGAACCAGCTGGGATAAGAAAAAACAGATTTGTTTGTAACTGTTAGTACATCTACTTTTTTTTTTTTTTACACAATTGCTTCCTAAAACATTTTACGCCACCTCCCTCATCACAAAGCTATAGAAATATCAGCCTCTCTACTTTCCTCTCCTTCCTTCTCCATACATGAAGTTTCTAAATTACTCTGTTTAGCTGTTCCAGGTAACTAGTAACTACTCTTCTTCATACAAACTAAGAACTTACAAATCCCGATCTCACTTAGTATATCTCTCCTTTCTATTGCTGGCAGCTGGGGACATTTCCCCCAATCCATGCCCTTACCACATCCCAGTTATATCAAGGCCACGCTGTATATTCCAATGTCACAGAACTCTTATCCCTATACCCAAGAACCCAGATAAAGGAACATCAAAAATGTTTTAAAGTGTTTTAAAGTAATAAAAATATAATGCAGTGTTGCCCTGCACTAGTAAAGCTGCTGTGTTTGCAGATGTGTAACAATAGGGGCAGCCATTAAAAGGAGAAAAGACGAGCAGATGAGCTCTGTAGAACATAATGGTGTTATCTGCTATCCACTATTTAACCTGTGCCATATAGCCTTTTTTTAATTTCCGCTATTGCTATACAGCAGCTTGTTTATATGAACTATATTAGTGTTTCTGAAGCAAACAGATCAGTGCAGATCAACAGTACATGCTATTTCTATTACTTTAAAACACTCTCAGTTTTTGGTGTTACTGTTCCTTAAATCTTTCCTGTGCTCTCTGGAACGCCCTATCCGTTTGCAACAAACTTACTGGTATACACAACCATTTCATTGCCAATTCTTTTAACCTTCTTGCACTTACGTAAACCTGGCTTTCTCCTATTGACACTGTTTCACCTGCTGCCCTGTCCTACGGGGGCCTACACCTTACTCATACTCCCATGCCTGAAAACAGACCTGGATATGGGGTAGGATTGCTTCTCTTTCCCTGCTGAACTCTTCCTCCTTCCTATCATTCTCCTCATTTGAGGCTCACTGCATTAGGCTCTTTTCTCCTGTTTCAGTTCACATTGCTGTCATATATCGACCTCCTGGACCAACCGCACAATTTTTGGACAACTTTGCTGCCTGGTTTCTATACTTTATTTCATCTAACACCCCATCCATCTTATTAAGTGACTTTAATATACCGGTTAACAATATAAACAACACTTCTGTTGCTAAAGTTCTTACTCACTAGCATCCTCCCTAGGCTTATCTCTGTGCTCTGACTCCCCCCTTACTCCAATGGTAACACTCTGGATCTTATATTTACCAGACTCTGTTCAACCACCAATTTTATTAACTCACAGTTTCCCCTCTCTGATCACAATATACTCACATTTCAACTCTCACTAACTCCCTCCTTACCCCCTGCTATTCCCCTAACACATACCTACTGTGACTTGCAAGCTGTAGACGTGTCACATCTCTCTTCTTCCTATGACTCTCCTCACTCTATCTCAGCCATCTCATGTCCTAATGTGACTACCTCTGTCTACTATATCACTCTCATCACTGCCATTAATGAGCTTGCTTCTACAAAAACTAAATGTGCTAGACCCAAACCACTTCAACATTGGCATACTGCTCATACAAGAGCTCCCCAGAGACACTCACGCACACGAGTATCGCTGGGGCAAATCCCACTTAGTATCAGACTTTTGGAGCTACAAATCTGCCTAGCGCTCCTATAACATCAGCCTTTCCCAAGCCAAACAAACATATTTTACTTCACTCATTAACACCCTTTCCAAAAAAAAACCTGGCACAACTTTTCTCCACCTTTAACACTCTTCTTTCCCCTTCTCCACCCCCTTCGTGCACATCTGGATCTGTTCAAGATATTACTGAGCACTTCAAAAAAAATTGATACATCAGAAGTGACATTAGAATACTCAACCCCCTAGACTTCCACCACCCTCCTTCCACACTCCCCAGTCTCTCCTGTGCTCCTTTGCCCCTGTGACTGATAAAGTCTGAAAACTTTTGGCCTCTTCACCTTACTACCTGCCTGCTTAATATCAATCCTTGTCTAATCCAAGCCTTAACTCATCTGTTAAATCTTTCACTCTCAACTGGAATTTTTCCTACTCAACTAAAAAATATTCTTGTCACCCCAATTCTGAAAAAAACCCTTTCTTGGGCCCTCCAGTCTTGATAACCTCCGACCTATCTCTTTGCTACCTTTCATCTCTAAACTACTTGAGTGCCTAGTCTACAACTGACTAACATCATTCTCTCTGACAATAACCTGCTGGACCCCCTGCAATCTGATTTTAAGCAACAAAACTCCATTGAAACTGCCCTAACCCGACTAACGAATTACCTTTTAACAACTAAAGCCAACAACCATTTCTCACTACTAAATGATCTTGATCTCTCCACTGCATTTGACACTGTGGATCACCCTCTCCTCCTTCAGTCCCTCCATTCGCTTGGCCTTAATGATACGGCCCTGTCCTGGTTCTCTTCTTACCTGACTAATTGTTCCTTTAGTGTCTCCTACATTGAAGTAGCATCTTCTCCCCTACCTCTTTCTATTGGGGTTCCTTAAACTACCTTAAATTAAACCTCTCTAAAATGGAAATGTTCTCTTTCCTCCAACTAACACCAGTAACATCCTGGAAGTATCTATCACAGCTAACAATTACACTACCACCTCATCTCGCCACGCCCGGTGCCTTGGGGTTATCTTAGATTCTGCCCTGTCCTTCACTCCTCATATCCAGTCACTTATTAAATCATGTCACTTCCACCTAAGGAACATATCCAAAATATGATCATTTATCACCCAAGATGCCGCCAAAATTCTTATTCACTCTCTAGTCATACCACACCTAGACTACTGTAACTCTCTATTAATTGGCCTACCCCGACAGAGACTTTCACCTCTCCAGTCCATACTGAACATTGTCGCAAGGCTCATAAACCTCAACAACCGCTTTTCCTCTGCCATGCCACTCTGCCTATCCCTGCACCGGCTTCCACTACCTTTCAGAATTAAATTCAAATTAATGACCTTGACATCCAAAGCACTTCATAAATCTACCCCACCCAACATCTCTGAACTCAACTCTATATACTAACCCAACCGCTTACTACGCTCCTCTACTGGCCTGCTACTCAACTCTTCTCTCATTACCTCCTCACATGCTCAAATTCAAGACTTTGCAAGGGCTTCACCCCTCCTCTGGAATTCTCTCCCATGATCTGTCAAGTTTCTCCCAACCTTTCTGCTTTCAAAAGATCTCTTTAAACGCAATTATATAGAGAAGCCTACCCTCACTCTGCTTAACTACCAAATGCAATACCACATACAGTACCACATCTCTCACCCACTTAATTCTGATCTTGCCCACCTTGGCACTTGTGTCATATTCCCTTTGCTTTTGATTGTAAGCTCTTTTGCACAGGGCTTTCCTCACCTTTTGTACCTGTATTGGTTGTGATGTATGTATCTCCATATGTTCTACGTATGTAATTCATGTGATTTAGTTGTATAAACACATTTATTTTACAGTACTAAGCAATATGTTGGCACTCTATAAATACATGTTAAAATAATAATATGTAAATATACGATTTGCAGACATAACATCATTTAACTGTAGGTGATAAATATGAAAGATATCATTGGGCTTATAATAGTCTTTTGAAGATTTGTTCTGCCTTTATAATTTTATAATTCTTTTCTAAATGCATTAAAGAAAACACTTTAAAATCTTTTAGCTGTATGGTATCCTCATTGCAATACAAGTGTGACAAACATTATATGATTCTATCTGAGAGACTCTTTGCTGAATATAATACAACCACAGTACTCATAAATAAGGCATCATTAAACACTGAAGGGGAACACTACATGGTGCTTAACAGAGTATGAATAATATATATATTAGTAACTAAAATGAACCACAGTTTTCTACTGGTTCATGATTTCAATCTCTTTGCAATCATTACCTGGAGATTTGCAAGAACTCTAGACAAAGAAATGCTAAATTTAATTTGAAGATTTAATAGTATAGAGAATAGTGATGGGCGAATTTCGCGCGTAATTCGCGAAACGGCGAACATTTTGCGAAACGGCGCTGGTGAATTTTCACGGGCATTTCGTGAATTTATTTGCTGGCGGCGAATCGCGAAAATTCCCCGCAAATTCGCGCCTGGCGAATAAATTTGCCCATCACTAATAGAGAAGTCAACATGAAACAAATTCAGAAAATGAGCATTTAGATGCTTCATACTATTTAAATACTGCAATGAAGCAGAACATAAATTCAGCAAATAATACGTATACTTCATATGTATGGTACATACGGATCATGCTTTAATTGTACATTCTGAACAAAATAGTGCCAAATTACACACTCTTTTTTTTTTTACAATTGTAGTAAATGCTGTTCCTTTGTAACATGTTGCACTTATTAGCTTTTACTTTAAATCAGCCATAAGTATATTTCATTGTTTTCTATGGAGAAATAGTGAGTTTTACAATGGAGGAAATAATAAAATATATTTATAGCCAGCTAGACATTATAGCATCTGTATAGTAACAGATAAAGCAGATTTTAGGCTTTTGTCACCTAACTATAGCTCAGTGGCAAAAGCCTAAAACTTGCCTTATCTGTACCACTGGCCTACTTTTTTCTTAAATGGTAGCAAGCTAAATAAACCATTCTCCTAACTCGATATGCTAAAAACAAACCAAATTACATTATGAAATATGCATTTTAATAGTGATGGGCGAATTTATTCGCCAGGCGCGAATTCGGTCAAAAATGGGTGTCAGCGTCAAAAACGGGCGTCGGCATCAAAAAACCGGACGCCGGCGTCAAAAAACGAGATGCCGGCGCAGTTTCGCAAATTTTTCGCCATTTCGCGCAAATTCGCCCATCATTACATATGAAATGCTTACTTTTTCAAACTTTTATTCTTTTTATGACTGTTACAATACGCCACCTTTCATTGTTAAATATATTCAATGTTAAAGGGATGTTTTGCTCAGCTTACAATAGTATACACATGCTGAATTATCTATTTTAGGCTGTTTTGGTATTTAGGAAGTATGAAGCTACTCCCTCCTAACGCATTTCGCATCATTGGTTGTTTCATTAGAGGATGATGAAATTCCCAATAGTTCAACATTTGTAAGAAGGGAGGAGCTTAGGGACCACAGAGCACAGAGGTAAATCTGTCCTTTTGGTATACTATAACTTTGAATATGTTTATGATTGTTATGTGTGCCAAATAAAAGTGATACTGCCTATCATTTGTATTAACATACTGTAAGGGGCAGATTTATCAAAATGTGAGTTTAGAGCTTAATAAATCCAAACTCACCCACGTTCTATTAACAAATGGTGAGTTCTAACGTTCACCTGTTTATAGATACAATTCTAAAAGTCCCATAGGAATGAACAGAACGTGGGTGAGTTTTGATTTATTAAGCTCTAAACTCATATTTTGATAAATCTGCCCCTAAGAGATAAATGTAGGATCTGGATATGAGTTGAAACATTCTAATAGCACCACAATAACAATTATACAGATATTAAGTACAGTATGTCGAGTACAGTAGAAACACAAAAAAAGTAAATCGAGGCATCAAAGAAATCAAACACGTTAAAGCATTTAATTAGACAAAGTAAACCTTTTCTTCTATGCAGGTATTTTCAAAAATTTTCAGCTATTAGAAAATAAGGGAATACAGCTGTATTCTAAACTGGGAACATATATCCAATACAATTCTTCTTTCACATTTCATAAGTAACCATGGAAATAGTGGCAAATATTGAATCAAAACAGCACGGACTGTAAACATATGAGTGCCAGTAACAGTAAATTTTAAACAAATCCAAGCTATCACATATTTCATTGCTGCCTACAAGAATTCACAGCGAGGACTATGATTATATAGATACTTAAATAATAAGTATATAAATAGACTCTAAACACAAAGACTGTGATATGTACAAATACAGGTTACACACAGCCACAGTTAGCACGAATGACTATTTCACAAGCTTAAATAATACTTTTGTAAGCTCTGTTGGTGCCTTTATTTCACTCAGCTTTGAATAGAATAAGAATAGTGTAATATATGCATGTCCTGGCATTTACAAAATGGCAGTCGTGTTGGCTCACTGGCTCCTATGACCTGACAATCGTGAAATGTTGACTGTGTGTCTGGTTCATGAGAATATTATATTTTATTGTACCTAAGACATCACAGTAATTTGGGACCCAAATTACGTAAATCAAATTGAGCAGGTCAAGGCAGAAAAAAATATCAAATGTAAATTTAAAGGTGCTGTGTGTGTGTTGAGACAGGCTAGAATTTTGATAATGTTCGATACATGAACTGAAAAAACTATGCAATATGTGCCATATTTAACTGTGCTGGAATTACCGCATTCATTGGGGATAATGGAGTGTTCCTTTTGAGCTAACTGTGGCATTTTGTATGCCATACCAGCTTTAAAACTCATGTTAACTGTTATATGGTTAACTGTCCTGGAACAGCCTTCAAAGAAATGTCCTGAGCAGTATCTATTGAGTTTTAAAATAAAATAGCTGCTGTCTTCATCTACATTTTAAACTTAATTGTAAATCACATATTCACATTAATATTCTAAAGTCCCTGTTAATTCTGATCCAGAAGGCATTGCAGCAACCTGTAACTTGCCATAATCCTGCTGCTGGGATTGCCACCATTATACCTGACTTGGCCAAATGGCTGTCACGACCCCTCATTTAACTTGAGCCCTACACCACCTATTATTATTTTAAGTCAGTATTACATTTAAACTTATTTAAACTCGTATGCCCCCCAGCAAACAGTATGACTAAGTCGTTAGACCATGTTGTGCTTACTCTTAACTCAGAAGCTCTAGTAAGAAAGACAGGGAATATGTAAGCCCCAGCTAATTAGTTTATACTTGTAAAGGCCACATGGCTGTTAATAATTGACCAGCTGCTAGAAATGATAAAAAGTCATTATTTGTATACAAAAAGAATGTGAATGATTGCCAGTACATGGTTTATGTTTTTATATCTACTATAAATACTCGGATCTATGGACATTTTTGAGTAACTAAGGGGTTAACTGGAGAGAAAAACCATTGGTAATGTCATGTCCTGTATGCAATTTCCTGTGCTAATATGTATAAGCACTTGTGATAATGAGAATGTCGCCCCTGAATATGCTGCCCTTTGTGGCCTCGACACAAATCTGGGCCTGCATGGGTTCAGTAGTCACACACAGGAGATAAATCAAAACAAGAAAACCAGTGGAATATATTATCTACCAAAAAAGCATACAAATCATAATCCTTGTTTAACCCATTCGGGGCTAATGAATTTAATTGATGAATCTGCCATACCTCTAATGACTTCAAATGAGGGCTGTCATGACAGATGTATTGCATCAATCTTGAACACAATGTAAGCGTTATGGATGTCTTATCAATTGATTATATTTGTCTGCATTGTTTTGATGGCTATATAATACTAGAAAGGGTTTGTAAATCTTAAACTGATCATTCTTTTTTCCAATGGTTAAACCAACAATAAATAATGCTTTGTAAATCTGCCCCTAAGTAATTCTTTAATCACGGATGTGGGAATTGTAACCTTAACACCAAGTTAAAACTATGTCTAAGTCAGACCAAGGATAACTTTGACATAGTTGGCCAGCTTGAATGTATTCAGTGTATGGATAAACAATCCCTGTTTTGTTTAAAAGGGAGAGCCTTTTCTGGTAGATGAATGCACTTTGATGTAATTGGCCAGCTTATATATATTCAATACATGGAAAAACAATCCCTGTTTTGTTTAAAGGGGAGGGCATTTATTTATTGTAAGTTAATGCACAATTGCCTTAATGCCCTTAGCATATTGATTATGGGTGAGTGCAGAGAACATTGTGTCTATATTTTAATTGTAACCTTGATTATTTGCATTATTTCCATTCCTGTGGAAAGGATTTGATAAGGTTGCTCCTACTACTGTTCTTACTACTTAAGAGCAGAACTTGAACTGATGATTAATTTAGCTCTCTTGGGAGTTTCATTACAATGTGCTGAAAGTT
This sequence comes from Xenopus petersii, assembly GCA_038501925.1. NCBI lineage: Eukaryota > Metazoa > Chordata > Amphibia > Anura > Pipidae > Xenopus > Xenopus petersii. The sequence goes on along the minus strand of CM076678.1, from coordinate 101,982,595 downwards.
AAATGCTTGGGCTATTATTTTTTTTAATTAATCATAAATACATTAGCAATTTTTTTGTCCAAGCAGAATGTATGTCTACAGTGTTACATATTTGTCTGGGTTGAATGCATACAGTACGTTGTTAATAATTGTTATCTTTAAAATTGTGTCAGTAATCCCATTTCATATCTTTTCAATAGGGGTTAACTACTGTTAGTATGTTGTTACATTCTAATATTATGTATTAGTATTTAAGGACACAGAATAAACTATATACTTGTACACATACAAGATAACTACTGTTAATATGTTGTTTCATTCTAATATTATGTATTAGTATTTAAGGACACAGAATATACTATATACTTGTACACATACAAGATATACATATTAAATCTTGCTTAGAATTGCAGAGATTTACATATTTATACATACAGTGAAACCTCAATTTTACATCCCCATGATTTGACCTTTTCCCTCATTTTCCATATTTTTTTTGTAAACTTCTGAAATCTTTCTTGTATAATGTGATTAGCAAAACAGGCCCATTTTGTTTCGTCTAAAAATCCGCAAAACAGTGGAAAAAAGGCAAAATTAAGAAATAACTGTTTTTCATAGGGGAAACAGGCACCCATATTGGCAATTTCTTCTAAACATGGCAAAAAAATGCTGCAAAAAAAACTTTTTTTTGCATGACAAAATTCAAGCATAGATTTGCAGACAATTTTTCTGCTGGCTATACTGGGAATTTCAGTGCAGATAGATATAAAGAAACTACTGTAACTACTTTTCTGTATTAATACGGAAAATATGATTTATGTGGCTGATTTTTGCAAACAAATGTATATAATACATACTAAAAAATATATATGTGCATTCATTGTAAACTATATTTCACATGATCCATTTTTTTCATTGTTCCTAAAAACTGTAATTTACTTTACTTGGTAATCAATACATCAGTTCTGATGCCCTTGATTTCTTAACAAAAAAAAAGCTAGCTATAATTTGTTCTAATATGAAATATGTACAGTAGCTGTAATAATGTTCTGATTTGTGAGTCAGAAAAAATAATGAAAGCTTTCGATGTTTCATAAATAATTACCCAGCAAGGAATTGATTTATAGTCTACTGTACTTCTATAATGGACTGCATAGAGACATTGTTATAGAGATCAGTGTGAGAGGTTGGGGTGTTAAATGATAAAAGAATACAGTTGCAAGGGGAAGAGGCAAAAGAAAAAATAGGGGTAAAAGTCAATTTGTGGATCAAAAGATGAAAGAGCAATTTCTGAAATAAAGTAGTAATAATTATTCAGGCTTAGAGAGAACTGGAAATAAAATATGACACATTGCTGAATGCGATGAAAAAAAGCATTTAGTCGTCAAAATGGCTGGAAACAGTGTGTAGTTCTAAATATAAAAGAAACTTGCCAATTATTGCACAGGATTTTTCATCAGGCATCATTTTTGGCCAATACATTTTTCCAATAAATCATTCCCTCATTTAAAAATGTGCTTTATACATTGCTAAGAAAGATTACTTTTCAACTGAAAATTCAAATTATAAATACATAAGACAGAAATAGCACTGAAATGAAAATACATAAAAATCACTTTTTTTAGGGTAATTAGGTTTCCTGCAGGATTCCTAGCCATCTGCTGGAATTCTTATTTAAATAAATTAATTTATAATTGTCCCATAGCCTTTGCACATTTAGTATCTCGGACCCCAAAAGAACAACTTATCTGAGATGTTGAATAGCACAGTAGATTATGGGCAATGTTTGTTTTAGTTCAATATATTGATTGTTGTTGATCGATATGAACCATAGAAGCATTTTTCTTGTTGATCAGTCAAATAATATTTAGTGATCTAATGAATCTGGCCCTTGTTTTTTTGGAACAAATTATGAGTTTACTAGATTGATCTCTAATATATACAAAACTAATATTTATACAAAACTCTAACTAGTAAAATACAAATAAAACAAGACTGATGCACATGGGATAAATATCACTTTAGATGATTTGCTGTAAATTCCAGCCCCTATATTAAAGGGCACAGACACACGTATCTTCTTTATAAATGTATTCATTCATTTAGGGGCAGATTTATCAAGGGTCGAACTTTGAAGTAAAAAATACTTCGAAATTCGACTATCAAATTTAAATACTTCAAAGTAAAATCGCTCAATTGAACGATTAAATCCTTAGAATCGAAAGTTTCAAACAATTTTATCGTATTCTACTTAAAAAAACTTGGTTGTAGAAGGTCCCCAAAGGCTAACATAGCACTTCGGCAGGTTTAATTTGGCGAAGTATTGAAGTCGAAGTTTTTTTAAAGAGACAGTACTTCCATTATCGAATGGTCGAATATTCAAACTATTTTACTTTTAATCAAATTCGAAGTCGTAATATCCTGTTTGAGATAGTCGAAGAATCCAAAAAATTACTTTGAATTTTGAATTTTTTTACTTCAAAAACTCCCTCGAATTCACTTTGACCCTTGATAAATTTGCCCCTAAAACTATCTTAACCCTTAACATTCACTGGTCTGAAATATGCTCCAAAGTATTTTTTGAGAATTAAAAATATTTTCACTAGTCTGAAATATGCTCCAAAGAATTTTTTTGAGAAATATTTTCACCTTTTTTCAAGACTTTAGTTTTCATGGCTATTTTTGAAACTTCCCCTGAGAACAGTAATGTTTAGGCTATCAGTAGCACTTTTAAAGGAGAAGGGAAGTCTTCTTCCACTTGGAGGTGCAAAATGTTAGGCACCCCCAAGCAGGGCCGGCCTTAGGCCTATTGGACCAATTGGGCCCAATTGGGCCCCCCACCTCTGGGGGCCCCGCACGACAGGGCAGCACAGATAATATTTTCCTCAGCACATGATGCTGCCTGGCCTGCCCCCAACTTTGAGAGTCCAGCCCATCCCCAAATCCATAGGTCCAGCCCACCCTCAACTCTGATAAGCCAGCCTATCCCCCAACTCCATAGGTCTAGCCTGCCCCCATAGGCCCAGCTTTTCTCCAACCTTGATAGGCCCTGCCTGCCTCCAATCCAACCAAGCCTGCTCCCAAGCTGAATCGGCCCAGCCTGCCCCAAACTAATTGGCCCAGTCCACTCTCCTATTTCCTCCCTCTCTCTCTTACCCTGTGTGCCCCTATTATGTGCACCTATTTCATCCCTCTCACTCTCTTACCTTGTCTGCCCCTTTCCTTTCTATTTTGTGCCTGTATGCCCTTATTTTCCTAAATACTTGGTGTGTCAGTAGCCAGCAACACTTTGTCTAGGGGCCCCGCCAACATGGTCCCAATTGGGCCCCACATTTGATAGGATCAGCCCTGCCCCCAAGTGATTTTATATACTTACCTGAAACCCCAGACCTATGCTCCTCAGCAGAAAACTGCATGGCCCGGGGTTATTCCAGTGAGCACCACGGAGCGATCCTCTTCCATCTTCTTCCGACCGGTGCAGTTTTCTGCTGATAGGCACACTAGCCTGGCGTCAGTCAGAAGTACGTAAGTAAAGTAAATACAGGTCAGGTAAGAAAATACAATCACTTGGGGTACCTAACATTTGGCATTTGGAAGAAGACATTCCTTCTTCTTTAAAGAGGGAATAATCACCTATGTTGTTATATGTTTTCAAATGTATTAAATAAAAAGGACCTGTACTGAAAATGAGTTTAATAAAAAAAGAAACTGATATTTTCTTTGTTTTTTTAAAAAGCACTAATGACTTGTTATTTTGCCTTTAACCTCTCTCTCACCTTGAAGTTAGCAACATTAGTTTAAAGAGACGGATAATGAGCTCTGAATAATGAGACACTCCCTTCCCCAATTGCCTGCTGCAATGTCATTCGTAAACAGACTAAAAAAAATTGAAACTCTGAACTCTGTAGTATCTTTCCTACAATTCTAATGCATCTGAAGAAAGTACTTTACTCAGGTAAATGTTCTAATTTTACGTACAGTACCAGCCATATTAATTGTTTAGGAAAAACCCCACCGCCTCTTCATAGAAGGTGATTATATTTGTATTATATTTATATTTTGTAATTCCTGGTTACAATCTGTAATCAATATATTGTGTAGCAGTTCTTAATAGAATATCTTAGTAGCCCTGCATAAAATGTTTTCAGTATTGATGCTTAATGCTGTAATTTTCGATTCCAGATTTTGTTCCGATTATAATATTATAATATTATAAACATTTTTCAGTCTTGCTGCACCAACCCTTAAAAATAACTGTAAATTTTAGAAAGAAAGTTTTTTTACACAATGCTAGGCTGTGAAAAAGGGAGAGTCCCGACATTTTTTGTCTGGCAGAGATCGGTCGTTTGCTCAATCGGACAGGTTAGAAAATCAGCTGCCGATAATATATTCAGTGGGAGACTGTCACTAGTTTTGGAAATAACTTTGGTACGATTGCTGTCAGTTGCAGAACATCGGCTGATCTGTTCTTTTACTACTTTATTTGATCTGAATGGTTAGTGGCAGGTCGGGAGATGGGGATGTCCGATTGTTCGAGGATTCGAACGATCGGATCTTTGCATCTATGGCCAGCTTTAAAGTCCAGGTGCACAGCCAATAGCTCTCAGAGTATAAGCAAGGTCTAAGGACCAGCACTCCGTAATTGAAAAATTAATAAAGTTTCTTTATTCCACCATGTTACTGTGATTCCACAGTAACATGGTGGAATTAATAAAGTTTCTCTATTCCACCATGTTACTATGATTCCACAGTAACATGATGGAATAAATAAACTTTATTAATATTTAAATTATGGAGTGCTGGTCCTTACACCTTGCATATACTCTGAGAGCTATTGGCTGTGCACCTGGACTTTAGGTTGTTTAAGTGCAGGCTTCATTTGTATTTTTTATATAAAGAAAGAGATATATTTCAAGTCATGTGTGCCTGTGTAATATTTACACAGTTATTTTTAAGGGATGGTGCAGTATATATATATATATATTGTGGTAAGTAGTGTTGGGCAAATTTATCCGCCAGACACGAACTTGCCGTGAATTTCTGTGTTTCATTGCAGGCGAATAAATTTGTGAAACTGGCATGACAGTTCCGACACCATTGATAATAACAAATTTATGCAAGCCCATTGACTTTAATGCAATTGGACAAAATAGGTGTGCGGTGAATTGTTGCCGGTGTCCAAATTCGCGTTTTGGGAATTTTTTGCTTTTTCGCTAATTTTTGGGTGAAGCGAAATGGGACAAATGTGCCCATCATTGGTGGTAAGGTCACTACTAGGATACCTGGGAAAGTCCAGAACAGTGCCTATATATCTCCCAGGTTCCTAACGGAGTGTTTCTGGGACTGCCAGTCCAGCCTGGGTGTTTTGTGTTTTCCACGGCATCTCAGGTGGATAATTAAAAAGGTAGCTCAAGCCAGATTGGGGAGCTCCAGTCTGGGAAAAGACACAGAAAAGCTGCCCATGTATGCTCACTGAGGGGCTTGATATCACCACATGGTTTGAGACTATTTTGACTGAATATTTTCTGTTTTGGAGAGACAGACAATAGACCTGTTCCTGGTTAGTTAGGACAACTGGCCTGCGTTAGTTAGAAGCCCATTAAGTGGCAAAGAATTTTATTTTTAATTTGTTTATTTTGTTTATTTGCTGCAAGTGAAAATAAACTGCAGAAAAGAGACTACACTTACCAGGTTTCAACGTCTCATCCAGAACTATATTTTTGTTCAGTGCCTTTGTAAACCCCAGACTTCCAACCAGTGGTGTAACTACTTGGTCCAACAGCAAATTCATTTTAGGGCCCCCCGACATATACACAGGTTGTCCTTTTTTCCCAATATCTGTTGAAATCACTGTTGCCCTAAGCATGGGTCCCCAAATGCCTATATATCTTACTGTTATAACTGTATGATCACTTGAGCGAATCTATCCATCATCTATCTATCCATCATCTATCTATCTATCTATCTATCTATCTATCTATCTATCTATCTATCATCTATCCATCCATCCATCCATCATCTATCTATCTATCTATCTATCTATCTATCTCTGTGAATATTAAAAAGAGTAAAAGCCAAGACAGAACTTTGCAAAACTCCGGAAAAATTGGTGAAATGCATTGAAGTCAATGGGCATCAAAATTATTTTGACTCTCAACAATTTGGACATGAGCAACACTTTTTATACGCGCGACTCTTTTCTCCAAATGCATTAAAGTCAATGGGCGTCCGAATAATTTTGACATGCAACAATTTTAATGAGCAACAATGTATTTGTCGCATCAAAATTTTCCCACAGTATTTTTCACAAATTTCAAAGAAAACAAAAAGAAAATCCTGAATTTTGCAGCAAATCCATGCCTGGTGAATAAATGTGCCCATCACTAGTTATAACTGTTACATGGTATATTATATGAATAACTTAATTACTCTGAGTATTTTCTTTAGTGTGTATTAAAGTGGAAAAACCCATTATAGTACTAATGTATTATTTATATTTTGATGCAGTAGATAAAAGTTTATATAGTTCTGCTTCAAGGTTTTCATGAACACACAGAAGATTTTACTGTTTCGACATAACCACAAGAACATAAACTTTAAGCAAGATCCAGTGTATTAGCCACTGGGCATACATGTTTGTTAGGTAAATACTGAAGGTTAATATCACAGCTAAGACTTTCTTAAAGTCATTTCAAGTTTCTTAGCAGTTCAGTTTGCAGACCGTTTCTTTCTAGTTGACACTATCACTTAGTCATTCAGCTTTTATGGTCCTAGGCTATTTCCCAATCAATATTTTTAAAAAATACATTAGAAAAGAGGTTCTCTTTTAAAAGAGAGTACATGCATTGATTTTTTTCATCCTAGAAAATCAGAGGAATGCAAAGAAGTAAAATTGTGTTTGTTAGCTCTGTTTATTCAGTCATAGGCATACCAACTGTAAATATATTTTTTTCAGTTTGCCGGTTATGAACAGGTTGCCTTTTTTCATTAAATAGGTGACATTTTTCATGCTGGTGTCGCATCTATCTATCTTATTTCTGGCAAAGCTGTCTGCCTTTCAGTCAGCATCTGACTAAAGATCAATGAGAAAAAGCTTTTTGAAGGTGCTTTCAGGACCTGTAGCAAGGGAGATGATCAGAAAGCTGCCACGAGCTCTAGGCCCTCTTGATAAATGAGGAAATATACTGGTCTTCTATAAACTGCTGTCACATCAGTTACAAACTCTAATTAGAGCTACTTTTCCATTGAAAGTGTCCACTACATTAAATACCACTTCTACTTATTGCAATTAGCTTGTACATTGACTTATATTCTTTACCACAGGGCTATTAGAGATGGAAAGACAATGGCAACTATTAAATAATGCATTCAATTACATTTGAATCTAATAGCACTTAGGTTTGAATATATGAGTGTGAAGTCCCATTAGGATTAATACTGAGGCTTGTCCAAAAACAGAAAAAAAAAATCATCATTAGCAGAGGCATGTTGTGAGAGTCTTTAATAATGATATAAAAATCATAATAACCATTTGTATGTACACACCAGAAATGCTCATGTAAAGCCAAGATGTAATGTATTCTAGTTAACTGTACACTGTTACTTGTATAACATAAATATATTGTTATCTCTGTTCATGCAAACGTCTTACATGTGAGCTGGGACAAAATGGTTATAGGGACAGGGTGACACAAAGGAACAAAGTAATGTTAGAGCAAGGGACAGTGATACACTTTAGGGAATTCAATCTGCCATTCTCCATTGATCTCATTTCAATAGAGCTTCTTAAACAGTGGGGATCTTTAGTGATTTAATCCAAGTGCAAAAGACTTGCGAATTCATAAGGATTCATGAGCAAGGCTGTTCAAAACTACTGATGATGTGAACATGATTTGAAAGAAATTTATTGAAATACATTTTGAGCGTTTGCATGACAAGACATTCCCCTGGAGGCAATGTAAAAGATACCAAAGAGTGTCCGCACCCTTCACTTGGCCAGTGCATTATGGGAGAGTAAATAAACCATTGTCCCCAGTGTCCCCTTACACCTTAGCAAAAAAAGAACTCATTAGAGTTCAGTACCCTAGGTGGTCAAGTACTGAATCTGTAATCCCTGAGATTTATGGTGGAATAAAATGTGTACTGTCTGTTGCATTATGAGCACAACTAGTAGGTAAAGCTGATTATAGCATGCTGCCCAGTTACACTGTAATGCTGGATAATGCATCATATTGTGGGTAAAATTCATGGCAAATGATGTGATATTTTTAACTTTCCACAAAGTAAATGAGCCCTTCTATCCTTTTTTTGTTATGTTCATAAGACCGTATCTCAACAAATGTGCACATTCCCCTGTGAAATCCTAAACAGTTTTTGTCTATTATTATTATTGCCAGTTACATGTTTACATGTGGTATTGTCCGAGCTTTGTGAAATCATCTGCTAAGTTCCTAGTAAAAAAGACAATAGTTATACTTGACTTGACTAGTCAAGGCAATTTTTAATTGCTTAATTAAATTATCATGGTCACTTAAAATAATGAAAATTGGTTACAACTTAGTAATTAATTCTGATTATGCCTCATTTACAGTATATAAAGCAGAGGAGGAAGGGTGATTTTTAAATGGTTAGGCTGGGAAAGGATATTTATTATAATCATAATCAGAAATATTAAATTATTGGTTGCAGATTCTAACATGGAACTGAATGGCTGGAAAGGCTTCATTAAACCAAAGGAAGAAAACACATAATAAATATTATTGGTTTACGAAGAGAAGACAACATGGTTTCCCCGCAGTGGCTGAAATTTTAAACATAAATGTATGTTTGTAATATTGGCCACTAACACAAAAATCATTCTTAATTCATTCGCAATGCGAATGAATGTTCGCAAAGTGAACAATGTTGCATCTGCAAACACTTTTGTACAGCAGGGAGTGCATTGTTTATTATAATACACAAGTTGCATTCAGTCATTTGACAGAAATGACATCACTAAACACAGATAATAACTAATGACATCACTAAAGACAGTTTATATGGATATAAGTCATGTGATATTCTTGGGTCTTGTGTATTTTATATCACTACCTAGATTGTTAATAAACCAGGCATATTCAGTTTTTCTTATATATAAAAATATTGTCAGACATTTGACCCAAGAGTTGTTATTTTAATCTAAACTAGTCCAAAAAAAGTGTGTCTGAATTTCCCCAAGAAATCCAGTGAAGATTTCTTGTGGCTTGTGAATTATGTGAGTTGATATTTGCCCAATATGGCCATCAATGTAATGGTCCAAATGAGGCTGATGCAATGGTGTAACATATCCTGGTAGACTAGTGGGCCAGCGGAGATGCACGCCACGTGGTCATTCTTCCTCAATCACCAGTAAGCACTAGGGCGCACGTGACGTTATCATGCTGAGTGGTGCAAAATTTGAATATTTAAAGGGGTTTTGAGCTCAAACTAATTGCCCATTGTTAGGTCTAACTTGTTAGTTCCTGGGTGTGATTCTTGTCCTGTTTGATTCCTGTTTTGACCCTTGCCTGCCTCACTATTCTGAACTGGCAAATTTTTTCGCCTTGTTTTGCTGCGGAAATGACGTCTGTAGACTTATATGACGTTCTGTGTTAAAAAAAATTTGACGGCCATAGACTTTAATGGGCGTTGGCGACATTTTGCCAGAAGTAATTTTTGGCGAAACGAAATGGGTCAAATTCACCCTAATCTGACCCTTGCCTGCTTGACTATTCTGATTCTACCAGTATTGACCCGTGCCTGACTATCTGTTGAATGCTGCCTGTACCGACCCCGGGCCTGATTAAACTCCGCCTGAACCGACCACTGCCTGTCTGACCCTGCTTGAATTCTGCCTGTATCAACCCCGGCCTGCCTGACTACGCTTTTTGTCTATTCCTGAACTGATGCCTTCTGTCCAAAACCTATATAAACATATGGACAGCCAGAAAAAAAGGGGGCTGGGTGAAAGTTACTGGGATTGAAGTAACGAAAGCTGAAGTTAAAAAAGTGGTTTGTAGCTGCAGAGATAAGAGTGGAAATAGTCTAATGGTAGTGTGGAGAATGTAGGTGGTTGGAGATGCCTTGTATAGCTTAAAAAGAAAGAACATTGTGTTTACTCTGTGACGTCTGTCTATGGCCACCTCACTATTTCAACATTATTTGTACACTAGCTGAATACAGCAGGTTTATATGGAAAATTTTATTTATGTTGCACCCTTATGCATGGAGGCATAGAGACTTTTCACACTCATAATTACCAACCAAATTTCCTCAGCAGGTAAAATCAGTTGATATAATAATACTTTCAGTTATTAAATATGTACAATAAGAACAACTATGTGTTTATTTCTGAAAAAAAATTAAATATAATAAACTTGGTAGAATAAAAATGTGAAAAAAAAATGTAATGCAGCAAATTAGTATTCTGATAATCATCTTCTCTACCAATTTACCAAAAATTCAGAAAACTTGAAAAACTACCTTTAAAATGTCCCATCATTCATCATCCACACAAAAGTATATCAATTCCCATTCTGTACTTGCAAAATTATTTTGCCTTATTCATGCTTTAAAATAACTTTGTGGGATCATGTTTATTGATCAAAGTACACACAAAGTTTAGGGCATGGCAGTGATTTATTGTTATCATTTACATGATATATAAATCTATCTATCATCTATCTAGTGGTGCTTGCCATTAGAAGATAGATAAAACAAGGACTTAACTACAGAAGGATTATTTTTTATGAAGAGTGAGAGGTAACAGTAGGATAAAGGAAAAGCATTTAAATGAAACCTTGGAGAATTATTTACTCTCATTACTGTACATGACAATTTAAGTCCTGTTCTCAAAAAGATTTATACATCTGATTCTAATTCCACTGTGGCATATATAAAAGTAGAGTCTCTATATTAGGAATCCCATTTTAGAGTGTATATCACTTAAGAGAGGTTAAATACTAACCTGTGACATTTAAATTTATTGAACAATTCCAGAGCATTATTCCTATTCATTAATATGTGTTTGTTTTACATCTTTGTATAGAAATAAATGACATTGTGGCTAGTGATGGGTGAATTTATTCGCCAGGCGTGAATTCGCTGTGAATTTGCACGATTCGGCGCCGGCAAATAAATTCGTGAAACAGCTGCGAAAATTCGCTGGCGAAAGTTCCCCGGCGTCAAAAAAAATGTCGCCGTCATCCAAAAAAATGGGCGTTGGCGTCAAATAAACGGACGCCGGCGTCAAAAACGAGAACCCAGTGCCGTTTCGCGAATTTTTCGCCATTTTGCTAATTCGCCCATCACTAATTGTGGCTTACCAGCTTGTCCCCAAAAGCTACGCTGCACTCTGAAGGTATAAAAATACACTTCCTTTATTGAAGGAGGCAGGCATACTCACATCACATCACTAGTCACTACACTTCTTCCATCCCCCCAACCCTCTTCACATGTATAACTGTGTATCCTGTGTATGGGTATCAGGTCCTCCATTTTGGCACATAAACTGGATTTTGGGGTGATACGAAACCTGCTGTAATAACAGTGTCTACAAAATAGTGTTCGCCTACTGGCTGTGCTTGTGAATTCCAAGATAAAATGATACAAGATTTAAAGAAATTATATATTTATATATTTTTTTTCAACTAACATGATAGAAAATGATTTCAAATCATTTGCTGCCCACGTGTTTCGTGGTTACCGGCCACTTCCTCAGAAGGTAGCCACGAAACTTGTAAAGTGGGCAGCTACAATATGTTCTGGGCATGCCTTTACCATTTTTAATGATTCTTTAATACATTTCTATTTTTTAACGGATGAATAATCAGCTCTCAGGATAGCACCACAAATTGAATATTATTGAGGTGGGGACCGTTGTCTAAGTCATCTGATTTCACCTGGCAGGAGGCTACTTCTTTATGGCACTGTGGTATCAGTGCACATATATCCTCCAGGTGCTAATTCTTGATACTCTTCACACTTGCAGAGTTTTTGGAGATCATGCTTAATTATTGATAGATTGAACTTAATCTCAGCCATTCTAGTACTGATCAGTTTTTCACATACATCCTTTATCTCGCAAATAGTGAGGGCTAATTTCTCCTGTTTCACTTCGCCGAAAAATTTGCAAATTTCCTGTGAAATTTGCGTAATTCCCAAAACAGAGAAAAATTCACGAAAAAAATCATGAAACTTAACGCCTGCGTCCAATTTTGGACACTCATCTGAAAAGTCGCTTGTGTCAATTTTGATGCTGGCTTAAAGTCAATGGGCGTCTGAATAGTGTTGATACGCGTAGATTTTGAAACAAATGACTCTTCGGACGCATGTCCAAAAATTTTTTACGCCAGAGAATTTTCTCAAGAGATTTGCAAGTTTATTCGCCGGGAGCGAAATGCAGAAATTCACTGCAAATTCGTGACAGGCAAATTTATTCGCCCATCACTACTCGCAAACATTGTAGCAGCCTTTGATGACTGGCCACTATCTTGATTTATTTTCCATTTGCAGGAATACAGATGCAGCCACTTTGGTTTGTCTGTTTGACACAGAATAAGTAAACACAGATATCCCATTTATCTCATTTAACACAGAAAACTGTGTCACAACATCACATCTAATTAAAGCATTCACCATTGTGAACAATGGAGCTTTGGTATGCTAATGAAAAGGTTAAATGCATTAAATGAGTTAAGATGACTTAAGATAACACAGTTTCTTCAATTACCCCTGAGTCATGACGCATTTAACTCACAAATCCAAGTGGCTTCATCTGTACGTATCAAATTACACAGCCACTTTAGTCATCATTTTCAGCATCCTGTTTTGTCCAGGTTAATGGTACCGGTACCTTTGAGGTAAAGCCATTGGTGCTGTGGTGCCTCTATTTTTTGCTGGTAAAGTCAAAATTTTTCGAGGTCACTAAGGCCTGAAGAGATGAGCTTTAACACGGCCAACATGTAGCTGCTGTGATGCACCTCAGTCTACCAATCTCAAATAATTGTTGTTTCCAGTTCATATGTTATTAAACATACAGTAGAGCCCCCATTGTACAGATTGTATTCATTTATTAATAAGAAAGCACACATGTAACTACAAGAGACAATCTGCGTGTGCTGATTGATTACTGTGATTGTGAAACAGAGGGGTACCACCTTCATCTCAGCTCTGCTGCTGTATCTTACCGAAAATGTCCTGTGGACAGATTGTGGGAAGGGGGGAATTTACATTTTTATTCCATTTGGCTTTTTCAGTCTGATTATCATGTCCTTGTAATTTTGACTTTTTTGTTCTATTTCCTTTTGCTTTTCTTGTCCTTTTCCCCATACACACACTGGTAAACATTTTGATATAATTAATAATGTAGCAGGATCTCACTTTATATCTAGGCTAAAACATTTAAAATCTAATTAGTTAAATCTGGCAATGCTATAACTCAAATGCAGTATTCATAAAAAGAGATAAAAAAAAAATTAGCAGATGAGCTGATTAGCATATGTACATATTTTATTCTAGAACTGAGTATACAATAAGTGATTTCTAGTCAATTACATTCAACAAACATTTCAATATTGCTCTTGTGTATACAGTCTTGCAAAGGTTCTTTAACATTAATTATAATTCACAATTATACAATGTGAAGAGCTTGTCGAAAATATATTGTTGCTAATATTGTAAATTCAATATTATGCAATTATATTATTCTAAGAAATCCCTTTACGCTCTGTTATAATTACCCACATGTTAACCACCCCATCAGAAGCATGCAAGTCACTTGATGTAAAATGAAAATACAGGTAGTTTTTCACTATTTATTATTAGCTCAGAAAATTAGTTTAAATATGTACAGGAAAAATGTATCTGGAAAATAAAATCAACCAGACAGTAGTCTGAATTTGAAGAGGTAAGGAAGAGAATGAATTATTATTAAAAAGTGACAATAACAATAACATTTTAGCTTCAAAGGATAATACTTTTTTGGCTGACATGTATTAGAGTTCAATGCAGAAAAATGTCTGCTACTTTTCATTCTTTAAATAAGTTAGAGATCAGTATGGAGAAATCTCAGGGGTTCCATTTACAGTAATTCCCATGGAATTTTAAAAACACGAAGTCACACCTAGAGGAAGCAACATTATGCTCAGCACTTAAATGGGAATTCTGCTATATTTTAAGTCTCAGTCTTAGGGGGTTATTTACTAAACTCTGATTGCAAAAATCATGAAAAATTTGTGATTTTTTTAGTATAAAATCAAACTTTTAAAAAATCACAAATTTTTTGAAAAATAATTATACCCTGAAGATGGAAAAATCCAAATCAGAAAATCTGGCATCTCAGACCTGTCGAGGTTGCATATAAGTCAATGGGAGAAGTCCCAATGATTTCTTGATGCATACTGTGTTTCGTGCAATACCCCGAAGATTTCGGAGTTTCGGGAAAAAAGCATACAAAATCTGAGTTTTCAGGTGGAAAATCTGAAAAAATTGTGAAATTTGGATTTTTTCCTGCAAACCACATTTTCAGGAAAATCAATAAAGAATAAGTGGAAAAAACCCATGCGAATGTAATCTGATTTTTGGCAGAACATGTCGAGATAAATTCGGACTTTGATAAATAACCCTCTAAGACATTTACTATGGGTTGAATATCGAGGGTTAATTAACCCTTGATATTCGACCATCAAAGTTAAATCCTTCAACTTCGAATATCGAAGTCGAAGGATTTACCGTAATTTTTTCGATCGAAGGATCAAAGGAAAAATCGATTCTAAGGATTTTAATTCATTGATCGAACGATTTTTCGTCGATCACAAATTGCCTAGAAATCCTATGGGGACCATCCCCATATGCTAACATTGGTGCTCGGTAGGTTTTAGGTGGCGAAGTAGGTGGTCAAAGTTTTTTTAAAAAGGGACAGTACGTCGACTATCGAATGGTCGGATAGTCGAACGATTTTAAGTTTGAATCATTTGAATCGAAGTCGAAGGTCGAAGTAGCCAATTCGATGGTAAAAGTAGCCAAAAAAATACTTCAAAATTCGAAGTATTTTTCCTTCTAATCCTTCATTCGAGCTAAGTAAATGTGCCCATTCATGTTGGAAAATA
The DNA here is from genome assembly GCA_038501925.1 of Xenopus petersii. NCBI lineage: Eukaryota > Metazoa > Chordata > Amphibia > Anura > Pipidae > Xenopus > Xenopus petersii. The sequence continues at coordinate 101,967,491 of CM076678.1, read as the reverse complement.
AGGATACTTATTTTTAGGGATGCACCGAATCCAGGATTCAGTTCGGGATTCGGCCAGGATTCGGCCTTTTTCAGCAGGATTCGGATTCGGCCGAATCCTTCTGCCCAGCCGAACCGAATCCGAATCCTAATTTGCATATGCAAATTAGGGGCGGGAGGGAAAAACCAGCAACTTTTTGTCAGAAAACAAGGAAGTAAAAAATGTTTTCCCCTATCCACCCCTAATTAACATATGCAAATTAGGGTTCGGATTCGGTTCGGTATTCAGCCGAATCTTTCATGAAGGATTCGGGGGTTCGGCCGAATCCAAAATAGTGGATTCGGTGCATCCCTACTTATTTTGTATGAACACAAAGGTGTTACATAGGGAGAATTTAATGTTTTTGTTTGAGTCAGTCCTTAACCTTTTACCTGCCAAGAACGTAGGTACTACGTTCTTGCAGGGAAAAGCCCTAACTGCCAAGCACGTAGTACCTACGTTCTTGGCTGTAAAGGGCTCCCCTCTGCATCTGCGGCTATTGCCGCTTCAGCAGAGGCTTCCATTAGTCTCCCCACCCCCTAGGCAACGAGCAGAGGGAGAGGAGGGGGAGGTCACGTGGGTCCTGCGACACGATCGTCGCAGGACCCGTCTACAGTTACAGACACAGACACGTGTCTGCTCCTTGTGCTGACTCTCCTCTCCTCTCCTCTGCTCCTCTCTGCATCTGCGGCGATTGCCGCTTCAGCAGAGGGATCTTTTACTCTCCCCACCCCCTAGGCAACGAGCAGGGGGAGAGGAGGGGGAGGTCACATGGGTCCTGCGATCGTCGCAGGACCCGTCTACAGTTATGCAGACACGTGTCTGCTCCTTGTGCTGCGTCTTCTGTGCCTGTTCCAGCCAGCCTGCTGCTTCCTGCTGCGTGCACTCTGCTTTAGGACCCCCCCTAGCTGCCCAGGACCCTGCTGGACATCAGAACTGTAAGTAGCATTTATTTTACAGTTATACACACATTTACATACTAATTACATGCATGTACAAATACACAATACACATTTTACTAAGTTAGCTTTATTCTTTTTCTTTTCAGGCTTTTTTTTTTTTGTTGCAATTTTGTATATGTCAGAATGTGTACTTTACAAAAATGTATGTTTTTGGGGGGGTCTTGTGCTGTTAGGGGGTCTTGTGGCACAATATACAGTCACTGCTTTATGTTCACAGAAGGCGAAAAGACAATTTTCAGAAATGTCATAAAAACCGCTGCCTTAGCGTAACTTTGCAGTACGATAGTTTGGAGTAGAAAGACATAATTACCTATTTTGTATTCGACAGAATGTGTACTTTCTAAAAAAATATGGTTTTGGGGGTCTATGTGCTGTTAGGAGGGTATTGCGGCTCAATATGCTGTCACAGGCCATTCAAATCAAATGCACTAATTTTATTTGGGGGTCCACACATGCCAGCTGCTTTGGTATACCTATGCATATTGGGCATCAAACTGTTCAGTAGACCCGTGGCGTCAATATTTAGGGTGTTTTACAATTCTATATAAGAAATTAGGTGAGATAAATGCGGCCAATTGCAATATTTTTCGACAATTTTCAGAAATGTCATAAAAACCGCTGCCTTTAGCGTAGCTTTACAGTAAGGTAGTTTGGAGTAGAAAGACATAATTACCCATTTTAGATCCGTCAGAATGTGTACTTTCCAAACATATATGGTTTTGGGGGTCTATGTGCTGTTAGGAGGGTCTTTTGGCAAATAATACGCAGTCATGGGTCATTCTTCACAGAAGGTAAAAAGACAGCGGAGAAAATTCAAATACACAATTTTTTTGGGGGTCCGCACATGCCAGCTGCTTTGGTATATCTATGCATATTGGGCATGAAAATGTTCAGTAGACCCTTGGCATCAATATTTAGGATGTTTTACAATTGTTTGTAAGAAATTGGGTGAGATAAATGCGGCCAATTGCAATATTTTTAGACAATTTTCAGAAATGTCAAAAAAAACGCTGCCTTTAGCGTAGCTTTACAGTAAGGCAGTTTGGAGTAGAAAGACATAATTACCCATTTTAGATTCTTCAGAATGTGTACTTTCCAAACATATATGGTTTTGGGGGTCTATGTGCTGTTAGGAGGGTCTTTTGGCAAATAATACACAGTCACGGGTCATTCTTCACAGAAGGTGAAAAGACAGAGAAGAAAATTCAAATGCACTAATTTTATTTGGGGGTCTGCACATGCCAGTTGTTTTGGTATATCTATGCATACTTGGCATCAAACTGTTCAGTAGACCCTTGGTGTCAATATTTAGGGCGTTTTACAATGGTATGTAAGAAATTGGGTGAGATAAATGCGACCAATTGCAATATTTTTAGACAATTTTCAGAAATGTCATAAAAACCGCTGCCTTTAGCGTAGCTTTACAGTAAGGTAGTTTGGAGTAGAAAGACATAATTACCCATTTTAGATTCGTCAGAATGTGTACTTTCCAAACATATATGGTTTTGGGGGTCTATGTGCTGTTAGGAGGGTCTTTTGGCAAATAATACACAGTCACGGGCCATTCTTCACAGAAGGTGAAAAGACAGCGGAGAAAATTCAAATACACAAATTTTTTCGGGGTCCACACATGCCAGCTGCTTTGGTATATCTATGCATATTGGGCATCAAACTGTTCAGTAGTCCCTTGGCGTCAATATTTAGGGTGTTTTACAATTGTATGTTACAAATTGGGTGAGATAAATGTGACCAATTGCAATTTTTTTAGACAATTTTCAGAAATGTCATAAAAACCGCTGCCTTTATCGAAGCTTTGCAGTAAAGTAGTTTGGAGTAGAAAGACATAATTACCCATTTTAGATTCGTCAGAATGTGTACTTTCCAAACATATATGGTTTTGGGGGTCTATGTGCTGTTAGGGGGGTCTTTTGGCAAATAATACACAGTCACGTGTCATACTTCACAGAAGGTGAAAAGACAGCGGAGAAAATTCAAATACACAAATTTTTTGGGGGTCCGCACATGCCAGCTGCTTTGGTATACCTATGCATATTGGGCATCAAACTGTTCAGTAGACCCGTGGCGTCAATATTTAGGGTGTTTTACAATTCTATATAAGAAATTAGGTGAGATAAATGCGGCCAATTGCAATATTTTTCGACAATTTTCAGAAATGTCATAAAAACCGCTGCTTTTAGTGTAGCTTTGCAGTAAGGTAGTTTGGAGTAGAAAGACATAATTACCCATTTTAGATCCGTCAGAATGTGTACTTTCCAAACATATATGGTTTTGGGGGTCTATGTGCTGTTAGGAGGGTCTTTTGGCAAATAATACGCAGTCATGGGTCATTCTTCACAGAAGGTAAAAAGACAGCGGAGAAAATTCAAATACACAATTTTTTGGGGGGTCCGCACATGCCAGCTGCTTTGGTATATCTATGCATATTGGGCATGAAAATGTTCAGTAGACCCTTGGCATCAATATTTAGGATGTTTTACAATTGTTTGTAAGAAATTGGGTGAGATAAATGCGGCCAATTGCAATATTTTTAGACAATTTTCAGAAATGTCAAAAAAAACGCTGCCTTTAGCGTAGCTTTACAGTAAGGCAGTTTGGAGTAGAAAGACATAATTACCCATTTTAGATTCTTCAGAATGTGTACTTTCCAAACATATATGGTTTTGGGGGTCTATGTGCTGTTAGGAGGGTCTTTTGGCAAATAATACACAGTCATGGGTCATTCTTCACAGAAGGTAAAAAGACAGAGAAGAAAATTCAAATCCACTAATTTTATTTGGGGGTCTGCACATGCCAGTTGTTTTGGTATATCTATGCATACTTGGCATCAAACTGTTCAGTAGACCCTTGGTGTCAATATTTAGGGCGTTTTACAATGGTATGTAAGAAATTGGGTGAGATAAATGCGACCAATTGCAATATGTTTAGACAATTTTCAGAAATGTCATAAAAACCGCTGCCTTTAGCATAGCTTTACAGTAAGGTAGTTTGGAGTAGAAAGACATAATTACCCATTTTAGATTCGTCAGAATGTGTACTTTCCAAACATATATGGTTTTGGGGGTCTTTGTGCTGTTAGGAGGGTCTTTTGGCAAATAATACACAGTCACGGACCATTCTTCACAGAAGGTGAAAAGACAGCGGAGAAAATTCAAATACACAAATTTTTTGGGGGTCCGCACATGCCAGCTGCTTTGGTATATCTATGCATATTGGGCATCAAACTGTTCAGTAGTCCCTTGGCATCAATATTTAGGGTGTTTTACAATTGTATGTTACAAATTGGGTGAGATAAATGTGACCAATTGCAATATTTTTAGACAATTTTCAGAAATGTCATAAAAAACGCTGCCTTTATCGAAGCTTTGCAGTAAGGTAGTTTGGAGTAGAAAGACATAATTACCCATTTTAGATTCGTCAGAATGTGTACTTTCCAAACATATATGGTTTTGGGGGTCTATGTGCTGTTAGGAGGGTCTTTTGGCAAATAATACACAGTCACGTGTCATACTTCACAGAAGGCGAAAAGACAGCAGAGAAAATTCAAATACACAATTTTTTTGGGGGTCCGCACATGCCAGCTGCTTTGGTATATCTATGCACATTGGGCATCAAACTGTTCAGTAGACCCTTGGCGTCAATATTTAGGGTATTTTACAATTGTATGTAATAAATTGGGTGAGATAAATGCGACCAATTGCAATATTTTTAGACAGTTTTCAGAAATGTCATAAAAACCGCTGCCTTTAGCGTAGCTTTGCAGTAAGGTAGTTTGGAGTAAAAAGACATAATTACCCATTTTAGATTCGTCAGAATGTGTACTTTCCAAAAATATATGGCTTTTAGGGGTTACCATAACTTTTTGTAGCTTTTATCCCATATAAATCTGGTAATGTTTGGAAATTAGTGTAAATGTAAGACATCAAATAAGTATGCAAAAGGTAGATTCTGGGGTCTTTACATGCAATGTACTTCGATAATCCTATGTACATTGGGCATCAAACTGTTCAGAGGACCCCAGGCTTTCATATTTGGGGTGATTTATCTTGATACCTAATAATATGTATGAAATAAGGTGCTGCAGGTGGAAGTTTTGAGGTGATTTTTGGAAATGTCCCCAAAATTGGCAAATTTAGGAAAGATTTGCAGCTTGGTGCTTTGGGGTAGAAAGACATGCATACCCAATTTAGATTCGGGGGAATGTGTACTTTCTGAAAATATATAGTTTTCTGGGGTGAACGTACTGTTTCCTACCTTTGCCCACCCCAAAATGATGTAAATGTCTTGATTTTGCAGCACCTGAAATGACAGACCAAATGGGGGGTCTTCCTTTTGAGGCCCCTATATGCCACGTGCTTAGGTACACCTATATATATTGGGCATCAAACTGTTCAGCGGACCCTAGGCTTTCATATTTGGGGTCATTTGTCTTGATAACCAATAGTTTTTTTCATATAAGATGCTGCAGGGTGGAAGTTTTGAGGTGATTTTTGGAAATGTCCCCAAAATTGGCAAATTTAGGAAAGATTTGCGGCTTGGTGCTTTGGGGTAGAAAGACATGCATACCCAATTTGGATTCGGGGGAATGTGTACTTTCTGAAAATATATAGTTTTCTGGGGTGAACGTACTGTTTCCTACCTTTGCCCACCCCAAAATGATGTAAATGTGTTGATTTTGCAGCACCTGAAATAATAGACTAAATGGGGGTCTTCCTTTTGAGGCCCCTATATGCCACGTGCTTAGGTACACCTATACATATTGAGCATCAAACTGTTCAGCGGACCCTAGGCTTTCATATTTGGGGTCATTTGTCTTGTTAACCAATAGTATGTTCGATATAAGATGCTGCAGGGTGGAAGTTTTGAGGTGATTTTTGGAAATGTCCCCAAAATTGGCAAATTTAGGAAAGATTTGCAGCTTGGTGCTTTGGGGTAGAAAGACATGCATACCCAATTTAGATTCGGGGGAATGTGTACTTTCTGAAAATATATAGTTTTCTGGGGTGAACATACTGTTTCCTACCTTTGCCCACCCCAAAATGATGTAAATGTGTTGATTTTGCAGCACCTGAAATAATAGACTAAATGGGGGTCTTCCTTTTGAGGCCCCTATATGCCACGTGCTTAGGTACACCTATACATATTGGGCATCAAACTGTTCAGCGGACCCTAGGCTTTCATATTTGGGGTCATTTGTCTTGTTAACCAATAGTATGTTCGATATAAGATGCTGCAGGGTGGAAGTTTTGAGGTGATTTTTGGAAATGTCCCCAAAATTGCCAAATTTAGGAAAGATTTGCAGCTTGGTGCTTTGGGGCAGAAATACAGGCATACCCAATTTAGATTCGGGGGAATGTGTACTTTCTGAAAATATATAGTTTTCTGGGGTGAACGTACTGTTTCCTACCTTTGCCCACCCCAAAATGATGTAAATGTGTTGATTTTGCAGCACCTGAAATGACAGACCAAATGGGGGGTCTTCCTTTTGAGGCCCCTATATGCCACGTGCTTAGGTACACCTATGCATATTGGGCATCAAACTGTTCAGCGGACCCTAGGCTTTCATATTTGGGGTCATTTGTCTTGTTAACCAATAGTATGTTCGATATAAGATGCTGCAGGGTGGAAGTTTTGAGGTGATTTTTGGAAATGTCCCCAAAATTGGCAAATTTAGGAAAGATTTGCGGCTTGGTGCTTTGGGGTAGAAAGACATGCATACCCAATTTAGATTCGGGGGAATGTGTACTTTCTGAAAACATATGGTTTTCTGGGGTGAATGTACTTTTTTCTACCTTTGCCCACCCCAAAATGATGTAAATGTGTTGATTTTGCAGCACCTGAAATGACAGACCAAATGGGGGTCTTCCTTTTGAGGCCCCTATATGCCACGTGCTTAGGTACACCTATGCATATTGGGCATCAAACTGTTCAGCGGACCCTAGGCTTTCATATTTGGGGTAATTTGTCTTGTTAACCAATAGTATGTTCGATATAAGATGCTGCAGGGTGGAAGTTTTGAGGTGATTTTTGGAAATGTCCCCAAAATTGGCAAATTTAGGAAAGATTTGCGGCTTGGTGCTTTGGGGTAGAAAGACATGCATACCCAATTTAGATTCGGGGGAATGTGTACTTTCTGAAAACATATGGTTTTCTGGGGTGAATGTACTTTTTTCTACCTTTGCCCACCCCAAAATGATGTAAATGTGTTGATTTTGCAGCACCTGAAATGACAGACCAAATGGGGGTCTTCCTTTTGAGGCCCCTATATGCCACGTGCTTAGGTACACCTATACATATTGGGCATCAAACTGTTCAGCGGACCCTAGGCTTTCATATTTGGGGTAATTTGTCTTGATAACCAATAGTTTGTTTGATATAAGATGCTGCAGGGTGGAAGTTTTGAGGTGATTTTTGGAAATGTCCCCAAAATTGCCAAATTTAGGAAAGATTTGCAGCTTGGTGCTTTGGGGTAGAAAGACATGCATACCCAATTTAGATTCGGGGGAATGTGTTCTTTCTGAAAATATATAGTTTTCTGGGGTGAACGTACTTTTTTCTACCTTTGCCCACCCCAAAATGATGTAAATGTTTGATTTTGCAGCACCTGAAATGATAGACTAAATGGGGGTCTTCCTTTTGAGGCCCCTATATGCCACGTGCTTAGGTACACCTATACATATTGGGCATCAAACTGTTCAGCGGACCCTAGGCTTTCATATTTGGGGTCATTTGTCTTGTTAACCAATAGTATGTTCGATATAAGATGCTGCAGGGTGGAAGTTTTGAGGTGATTTTTGGAAATGTCCCCAAAATTGCCAAATTTAGGAAAGATTTGCAGCTTGGTGCTTTGGGGCAGAAATACAGGCATACCCAATTTAGATTCGGGGGAATGTGTACTTTCTGAAAATATATAGTTTTCTGGGGTGAACGTACTGTTTCCTACCTTTGCCCACCCCAAAATGATGTAAATGTGTTGATTTTGCAGCACCTGAAATGACAGACCAAATGGGGGGTCTTCCTTTTGAGGCCCCTATATGCCACGTGCTTAGGTACACCTATGCATATTGGGCATCAAACTGTTCAGCGGACCCTAGGCTTTCATATTTGGGGTCATTTGTCTTGTTAACCAATAGTATGTTCGATATAAGATGCTGCAGGGTGGAAGTTTTGAGGTGATTTTTGGAAATGTCCCCAAAATTGGCAAATTTAGGAAAGATTTGCGGCTTGGTGCTTTGGGGTAGAAAGACATGCATACCCAATTTAGATTCGGGGGAATGTGTACTTTCTGAAAACATATGGTTTTCTGGGGTGAATGTACTTTTTTCTACCTTTGCCCACCCCAAAATGATGTAAATGTGTTGATTTTGCAGCACCTGAAATGACAGACCAAATGGGGGTCTTCCTTTTGAGGCCCCTATATGCCACGTGCTTAGGTACACCTATGCATATTGGGCATCAAACTGTTCAGCGGACCCTAGGCTTTCATATTTGGGGTCATTTGTCTTGTTAACCAATAGTATGTTCGATATAAGATGCTGCAGGGTGGAAGTTTTGAGGTGATTTTTGGAAATGTCCCCAAAATTGGCAAATTTAGGAAAGATTTGCGGCTTGGTGCTTTGGGGTAGAAAGACATGCATACCCAATTTAGATTCGGGGGAATGTGTACTTTCTGAAAACATATGGTTTTCTGGGGTGAATGTACTTTTTTCTACCTTTGCCCACCCCAAAATGATGTAAATGTGTTGATTTTGCAGCACCTGAAATGACAGACCAAATGGGGTCTTCCTTTTGAGGCCCCTATATGCCACGTGCTTAGGTACACCTATACATATTGGGCATCAAACTGTTCAGCGGACCCTAGACTTTCATATTTGGGGTAATTTGTCTTGATAACCAATAGTTTGTTTGATATAAGATGCTGCAGGGTGGAAGTTTTGAGGTGATTTTTGGAAATGTCCCCAAAATTGCCAAATTTAGGAAAGATTTGCAGCTTGGTGCTTTGGGGTAGAAAGACATGCATACCCAATTTAGATTCGGGGGAATGTGTTCTTTCTGAAAATATATAGTTTTCTGGGGTGAACGTACTTTTTTCTACCTTTGCCCACCCCAAAATGATGTAAATGTTTGATTTTGCAGCACCTGAAATGATAGACTAAATGGGGGTCTTCCTTTTGAGGCCCCTATATGCCACGTGCTTAGGTACACCTATACATATTGGGCATCAAACTGTTCAGCGGACCCTAGGCTTTCATATTTGGGGTCATTTGTCTTGTTAACCAATAGTATGTTCGATATAAGATGCTGCAGGGTGGAAGTTTTGAGGTGATTTTTGGAAATGTCCCCAAAATTGGCAAATTTAGGAAAGATTTGCGGCTTGGTGCTTTGGGGTAGAAAGACATGCATACCCAATTTAGATTCGGGGGAATGTGTACTTTCTGAAAAGATATGGTTTTCTGGGGTGAATGTACTTTTTTCTACCTTTGCCCACCCCAAAATGATGTAAATGTTTGATTTTGCAGCACCTGAAATGATAGACTAAATGGGGGTCTTCCTTTTGAGGCCCCTATATGCCACGTGCTTAGGTACACCTATACATATTGGGCATCAAACTGTTCAGCGGACCCTAGGCTTTCATATTTGGGGTCATTTGTCTTGTTAAGCAATAGTATGTTCGATATAAGATGCTGCAGGGTGGAAGTTTTGAGGTGATTTTTGGAAATGTCCCCAAAATTGGCAAATTTAGGAAAGATTTGCGGCTTGGTGCTTTGGGGTAGAAAGACATGCATACCCAATTTAGATTCGGGGGAATGTGTACTTTCTGAAAAGATATGGTTTTCTGGGGTGAACCTACTGTTAGTGGAATGTTTGGCCTTGAAATCAGAAGTATGCCGTTTTGTGGAGCGGTGCTTTGGAAATTTGCTAGTGTACTGCTTGTAGATTTTGATCTATATTAGTGAGAAATCTCAATAAAACTATATATATTTGGTATTGTTGCGTTCAGGAGACATAGACCTTTCCAAATCTGCTGTGTTCTCGTACATAAAATAAATGATGTTTCTGATATATGTAATTGTACTATGTGAAACCTGATTTTTTTTCATTTTATTAGGTACTTTGAAGCCTATATTTTTTTACAGAAGTTGAATTACACAAAAATTCTAGCATATTTTGAAAGCTCAGGTTGTCCTGAAAAAAAACATATATTGTTTCCCTGGTTAAACTAAAACACCCCCCCAGGAAATGCTCTTAAAGTGAAAGAGTACAAAATGTTCAAAAACGGTCTGGCAATAGAAGTACCAAATCAGCCAAATTGTCTGGCAGCGAAAAGGTTAAAGGGTAAATCTGGCAAATTCCACTGTATCTTATAGAAAATAAAAAGTTTATTATATTTTCCTTAGATATTCCATACTGGAAAGTTAGAGGCTTATTTATATTAATTCAATATAAATTTGTGAGGTTTTTCCTCTCACAAATAAATTCACATGTTTAAAAACCTCCAATGTGTACTTATTTATTAAGAGATCTGAATATAAATAGCTGAAATGGATAAAAACACAGAACAAATCTGAATAAAAATATGAAAACCTCTTAATCCTTGTTTTTGCACAAATTTTTGTGCAATTACAAACAACCCCCCCAAAAAAACTATAAAAGCTTGAAGCAAAAAAGATTTTACAAGTAGAAAAGGACAGATCCCATTGACTTCTACATGACCTCACCAGTATACACATACAGGTATGGGATCTTGTAAGACGCGTCGGGAGATGTTGCGTTCTCTTACCTCCTGGCGCATCTCTTCAAAGAAGTCTGTGCACAGGTGCGCACTTCCGGGTATGCGGCCACTTTGATGCACACGTCACGGCACCAAGTTTTGTGACTGCCCGAATAGGCGCTAGATTTGAATTTTGGTGCCAAATCAGCTTTAAAGACCCAGTCCTCCATTTTGTGAGTGCCCAAGCTAGGCTTCAATTTATCTGTTCTTGTTCAAGCGTATTCCTGTTTATTGACTTCTTGGTTTTGACATTTGCCTGATCTTTTGACTATGACTATTGCCGTCTGCCTTGAACTTTTCGCCTAACTCCAACTATGCCTTCTCTTGATCACTGCCGGTACGTCGTTTACATTGTTTCTACGCACTTCCTTGTTGGCTTTCGTAGCAGAAAGCCCAGGGGCCCAAAAGGGCGTCGGTGAACACTGGAACCCAGAGGGTTTATCTGTGCACCCTAAGGTACTGTTCACTACACAAGGTTCCTAATAACGAGATCTTTAGATATCTTTTATCTGGAAACCTGTTATCCAGAGGGCTCTGAATTATGGAAAGGATGTTTCCCATAGACTCCATTTTATCCAAATAATCAAAATTTGTAAAAATGATTTCCTTTTTCTCTGTAAAATGTGACTAAACCTTGGTATAGACTGTATCAGAAAGTTACTGTATATAGCCAATAGAAACAGGCATGTGCGTAAAATAGGACTTTATAGTCTTCTGTTTAAATTTGAAACAATAAATAATACATTTAGGGTTAAAGGTGAATTTGATAATATGACTTTCCTTTCAGTTGAGTTATGATGTTCTGCATTACAATTGTTATAAAAAAAAACAAAAAAAACAAAACAACATAGTTGATATAAAGTTCATATGTACTCTGGACTAGCAGAAATACATGATAGCTCTGTACACTGCAAAGACTGACAATAGGGGTATGGTGTGGGTAGTGTTTATCCTCAAAAATCTTGATTATGGCTTTCTTTTCGCAATAAATCATAAACTTGATGCCAGTACATTTACTGTACAATTTAAAGTTGTGAATAATGAAATTGACTTTTCTCTACCCTACTTTTATGTGCATCTTTTATTCTGTTTAAGGAAACAGCTGTTCCAGGCTTTATCAGACTGCATACAAATATGAAGAGATAAGTGCTTACTTGGCAAACCATACTTTGTTTTCATAACATAGCATTCAAAAGAGACTTATTTTCCCCAAAATCAATACAAACATTTTCAATGCTTTAGCCTAAAAATGTGTCAATTTAGCTGTTATTCACTATAGATATAGCAAATGATTCTCTCTTCGTTGCATTGCATTGATTTTGATCACTGCCAAGATACAAGGAAAAACAGAAATTGCAAAAGAACGAATACTTTCTGTATTGTCAGGAACAATTACTAGTGAGTTCCTATACCTACAGTAAAAGAGTCTGATTTTTCAAGAAATGCACTCAAGTTTATCTAAATGGCAACGATGAGCAGGACAATTTTACTGCAATTGTAATCTTCTAGCTGGTATAAAGAAAACAGGCTCATGACACTGGGGAAAAGAAGTATTATAAGATTACAGGAAGTGGATCTGTGCAGTATAATGTTTCCCACATTCCAGATCTGGTTTTCTTAATTTGAGTAGCACTGCTGAAATATCACAGAAGCAAATCATTGTTGCATTATATTTGCTAAATTACAACCAGACACCATTTCTTTATCCTTGATGCCCTCTAGCCATAATGGCTCTTGATTTGATTTCACAAATGCTGATACATATTATGTCTTTCCTAAACCTATTCCATTGCTCTGCTTCTAGAGTCACAAGAAAAGGAAAACAATTTGGACACTTTTCAGTATATTAAAAAATGCATGGTATTATTTGTTATTGAGCAGTTTAGGATTCGTGCAATTCACGATACAAAGAACCATTGTTCATTTCCTTAGCACATCATAATATTATCTGGGCATCTAGTTAGCATCGGTACAATCAAACCACACAGATGGACTTTATTTATACATCAGGTTTACACTATTCCCCTAGAATGCAACTGATTTAAATGCAAAAACAGTGTGGTTTTGTGTTAGAAGCTTGACTTAAGCCTACGTCACACCACCTTGCATACACATCATTTAGACATGCAAGCATTGGAACACCAGCTAGTGCAAACTTCCAGAGTGACAGATATATACCAGTTGCCTAAGCAAAGGAAGGGGCAAATTGCATAGTCATTGCCCTGGACACAAGTACTCTGAGGTGCAACTTAGAAATGAGATACCTCTGTGTTGTAGAAAGAGAATCACTAATTTTTCCATTTTAATTTTTTTTCATTAAAATGTCCCTTTTCACAAAGTATGAAAGAGAAGGGTTTGGAAACACAGTGCATAACCATTACCCAATACAGTCCTATAATAGAATAAAATGCTAGCGACAATAAGGGGCCGATTCACTAACTTCGAGTGAAGGATTCGAAAGTAAAAAACTTCGAATTTTGAAGTTTTTTTTGGGCTACTTCGACCATCGAATGGGCTTCTTCGACCTTCGACTATAACTACGACTTCGAATCGAAGGATTCAAACTAAAAATCGTTTGACTATTCGACCATTCGATAGTCGAAGTACTGTCTCTTTAAAAAAAACTTTGACCCCCTAGTTCGCCATCTAAAAGCTACCAAAGTCAATGTTAGCCTATGGGGAAGGTCCCCATAGGCTTGGCTAACTTTTTTTGATCGAAGGATATTCCTTTGATCGTTGGATTTAAATTTAAATTTAATTGTTCGATCGAAGGAATAATCCTTCGATCATACGATCGTACTATCTGCGCTAAATCCTTCGACTTCGCTATTCGAAGTCGAAGGATTTCAATTCCCAGTCGAATATCGAGGGTTAATTAACCCTTGATATTCGACCCTTAGTGAATCAGCCCCTAAACTTTATTCTGAATGCAATAGAGATGTGCGGTTCTTTGCTTGGAAAGATGAGACATTGTTCCTTGCATCTTGTGCATTTTATAAATGAATGCTTGCAAAAACAGGCAGACAGATATTAATTGAAGGTACTGTATACAGTATGAACTTTATTTTATACAAACGTGTGTTCATATGCCCCATTAACTATTTATATAGTTTCTTTTCCAGAACAATAATTCCCCCTGTGCACAAAGGGAGGACTTTATAAAATTGGTTTGGTGAGATGGGAATGGAACAAACTGACAGGTGAGCACTTTACTGAAAACCTGTGGTATGAATTGGAATGCAGACTGTGAGTCAAGATTGAATACCCAATATCAGTGCCTGAAGCAGGAGCTGTATTGAAAAGGCAAAACAGTTGCAGAAGTGCAGAGTTTTCATAGCTGAACCCAAATGCTGTATATGTAGCTTACCACCAAGGTATCTTAAACAAAGTACTCTCTAAATAAATGCACACATACACACACATATATATATATATATATATATATATATAGTGATAGAATGCTGATGCACACCAGGATTTTCTTTTCAAAGTTACTTTATTTAATCGACGTTTCGGTCCACGTCTGGGACCATTATCAAGATACATTTTAGTACAAGTGAACACATTATATAGAGACTCACCCAACTGTGACCCATCACCAGACCACACCCATTTCCAATTACATGTATTAACCCATGTGTGCACTCGTTATGCAGTTAACATATTTATATATATATATATATATATATATATATGTATGTATATATATATATATATATATATATATATATGTATGTATATGTATGTATATATGTATATATATATATATATATATATGTATTTGTCTATATATATATATATATATATATATAATTTTTTTTTTTTTTTTTTTTTTTTTTTTTCAAAGAAGACTTTGTGCAAAAAAAAATAAAGATTATATTTTATGTGAGCATAAAAACAGCCAATGTGACGTTTGGCCTTTAGAAAGGTCCCGAAGTGGACTGAAACGTCACTTTGGCTGTTTATATGCTCACATAAAATATACTTTATTTTTTTGCACAAAGGTGTTGCTGGTCTTCTTTGAAAATACCGTGCACCTGGGCACATAATGGAAGCAGAGTGCCACCCTTCAGTTTGATATATATATATATATATATATATATATATATATATATACATATATTAATCTGCTTTGCATTGACTGAGCAAACAACGGAGTAGTCTTCATGATTAATATATTTATATACAACAACTGTACTGCAGCTCTACACAGCTACCCAAATGCTTTCATGGCACTTAATCTGAGACCTGGTTTGTGAGACCTTATGCTGATATGAAAGAACATTAATGGACAATACAACTTTATTATTTTCCTCTTATACCACAGTGTTGTTCATTGTAAAGAAAATAAGCAATAGCGAATTTGATAAAGTTGAAATGCATTATTTTTAAAAAGTGACAAAGGAATAGCATACGTTGGACCTTGGGATGCAATTTTACTTTGCACTCACTCACTTATACAGACACACACAGACATATACATGCACAAATATCTGTATATACAGGAAGCTACCTGTTAAATTATAGTACAGCTGAAGAAAAGTCATTTCTCAGAAAATGAACAGAAAATGCCATAGCTTTCCAAACAATGAAATTGGTTTTGCTTTGATATAATTACTGATATTGCTGCCCTAGAGAGTGTATCCTGCTTTGCATTATAGGACAAAATTTAAAAACCATTTATTTAAAATTAGGTTATATGATTTTATGCTGAATAGTAATTCCTGCATAATTTTTGCAGCACTGTAACAATTTGAATGCATTGATACTGGGGCAGCCATATATTCTATATTAAAATCATTTCTAGCTTTTGAAACTAAATCATACTAAGTTATTGGGATGTGTGTTTTTTGTATGACTGCCATTTAATATCTCATCTCATACAGAAAGCATTAAAATAGACAAATACTAAACTGAACTGACTGGTATGGGATCTATCATCCAGAATGTTCGGGACCTGGGGTTTTCCACATAACAGATTTTTCCATAATTTGTACCTTAAGTCTAATAGAAAATCATATAAACATTAAATAAACCCAATAGGCTGGTTTTGCTTCCAATAAGGATTAATTATACCTTAGTTTGGATCAAGTACTGTTTTATTATTGCAGAGAAAAAGGAAATATTTTTTTTTTTAAATTTTGATTATTTGACTAAATCAGAGAGACAGCCTTTCTGTAATCAGAACTTTCTGGATAATAGGTTTACATATAGCGGATCCCATAGCTGTGTTAGTTTATGAAATATGAAATATTATTTTATACATGTATGCTTTAATATTTGATACTGTAACTCGTGGTGTATACTATTGTTCAGCACTGGATCCTGCAGCTTCTCATCCGGAAGGGGAGTCTTAAATTATTTATTAAAATATTTGCAGATGATGCAAAATTTAAATAAATACAGTGAAAAAAATATGTTTTACTTTTACAGGGTAGTTAAATGCATTGAAAGAATAATTAATAGAATAGAGATGCGCATCACTCTTGCATACTTTTTTAGGGTTGAAGGTGCAATAGATGTACTGAAGTGCCAGAACTGTAAACTAAAGAAGTATGTGAGAGAGGTGCGTCACTCCGTGCCAGTACGTGTCTATTGCCAACACCTTCAGCACACAGGCAACAGTATAGAGCAAGTGGCAGATCATTTCACTAATGTGCCCAAATATTACTGCTTTGGCTATGCGATTTCTTGTTTAAATGAGGCACGGAGAATAAGTACAATCAGACTCCGCTTCTCCACTCCCTAAACGCTGTGTACGCGTCCATCTCCATGAGTGAATGATCCTGATCACAAGCTAGCTACATCAGAATGGATGTCAGGCTGAATGGTCCGCCCTCACACATTTTCACTAAATCTGGCCCTCATTGCAAAAAGTTTGGACACCCCTGGATTAAGCATTCAAATGTAGTGTCAGGCAGCAGCTGTTAAGATAGTCTTGTATAAATAGGTTTATAGGAACAGTTTGTGTTTGTTTGTATTTGTAAAACTATCTGAATGAAGAAGGGGCATGTGTTATGTATAAAATATATAAATTATATCATTTCTAATTAGAAAAAAACTCAAATTTAGAAAACTTGTTTGAGTTAGAATTAATCTCATAAACCCAAATTGAAAAATAGCTTGAATGTTGCTTATACAACTTGCCAGTTTTTAGATGGTAAAAAAGTAAAAAGTTGAATCAAAGTCGATAAGTCTTACCCATCGTGTTTGGGAAAATGCAAATTATCAGACTAAATTATAAAGGTATTTTGTGCATTATGTATAATGATAATTTTTTACTTACATGCTGTCCATTGGTCCAATATTCCTGTGGGAATGAGTTTTATACCCCAATGGGGCATTCCATTGTCGCATGTGCCTTAATTTGTGTAAATAGAAATTTTATTACAGAGCAAACACATGATATCAAAGTGTATGCATACATTGTACAGAATCATATATATATATATATATATATATATATATATATATATATATATATATATATATATTTATTGTGGATGTTATACAGTATAGTGTTAAATAAAGTAAAGGGGTGATCTGCTGGAATTAGTTTTCAATATAAAATGGAACATCACTGAGAGAGTTGGTGGGGATGATTTGCATAATGGTAGAAGTTTTGCCAGTTTAGATATTAGGAGTAAATGTGTAATGAAAATCAGTAAACCAGTGATGCTGTAAAGTGGTAACATACTGTCCTTTGCATCATCTAGTATGGCCTAACAGTAGGAGGTTGTTCCTTAGTAACTATGGGTTTCTGTACTATGCTAGCTCACATAAAATAATAATTTGGGATAAATTATATGTTATACCAGCAGTTAGCTTTGGAATGGTGAATGTAAATTGTTAAAACTCTATTTGAAACTGGAATCAGGTTCTTCTTGAGGACATCATCAAACTTTGTCTTCTTATGTTATGTAACACTTTCATGGGTTTACTGAGTAGTGCCCAAAGCCATAACACATATTTGCTGTTTTTTATTTTTGTTTTGCAAAACATTTGTTTTGGAAACTACTTTGGTGTTCTATGTATGTTTGTATTCTTATTTGCTTTCTTCCTCTTCTTAATCACATTGTTTATTGATTCTCATACCATACTAACTGTGACCTATGTGCTGAACATTGCTACCTTGAATTAAAAAAAATATTATTGAAAATGCTGAGATTTAAAGGACGGTAAGTAAAGGAGCTTAAGGACTAAATATATGGAACACACCCCATGTCCGTTTCATTACCATTTTTATTTTGTCTCATAGGCAGGCTTATAGTCTGGATATTGTAATGTGCATGTATATTATTTGCATTATGAAAGCTTGACCACATTCCACAGAGTTATAATATGATACCATATCTCTACTGTGATGAATTTGTCCAAAACAACAAAGCCACAATGCCTTACTTACTTCTGTGGCTAAGGGGTTACTTTTAATGCATACTTAAGAGAAGCCAGCAATATTTTCTACGTTTTCAATCTACAAAGGGAAGGTTAAAAAGTGCATTGTCAATTATCTTAATGTTCATTCAATTAATTTGATTTCCTTCTTTGCTTTCTTTAAGGAATTCAACTATTTATTATTTTTTACATCTTTTTAATCTTTGAAAATTTTACATTGATCGATTACATGGCAATTGCAAACTAATTTTGACATGGGGTTATGAACTTTAGCATGTTTTACCTATTGATCATTATTTGAAAAAGAATTATAGCTTGCTATTATAACTAGTCAGCCAAAGGTTGCCTTCTTCCTAATGATTTGGCTCAGTACTTAGTTCCATATAATACATTTTATGAGTGAGGGAAATAGTATTTGTTTGAGAGATCTCATGTAACAGTGATATCCTGTTCAAATGTAATTTTAAAAACAATGAGAGTCATTAACTCTCATGCAGAAAGCAAGATAAAGACAGATGAAACATGAGATTGTCAAGTAATTGTATTAATGTATAAGCATGTCGGTAAAACTGGGCATTTTTCTCAATTTGTCCAATTTTAATCATTTTTAAATAGCGTTTTCAACCCATTGAGAAACAATAATGGGCAAATGGGTTGCTTTAGTGTTTGAATTATTAATTTTGTTCTTTTACACCTTAAAGGATATTATTTTTACACAAAGATAACATACCTGCACATACAGTATAAACCCCTCTTATATTTGAACCACCCTTTTTGACTGGCATATAGTAGCTACCCGTTACTGGCATCCACACTACACTTTATTTTCTACTGGAAGCAGATGGGTATCTGCTGGAAGCATTATCTGTCTATCTTTGTGGGAGTGTAACACTAATCTGGGCTATCCAGACCAAAAGTAGTTAATGCCCAGCTAGTGATAGGAGCATGGGTTACATTGTGACTCACACATCAGGACCAGGGCCTTCGCTAAGTGGAAGTTTCCCATTAGGTGTAGAAGAAATCCAACACTCAGGCTACAGTATAGCAAAAATAGGAAGATTGGACAGCAGGAGGTTCTTTTGGTGAAATAACAGAATGGTAGATTATTGTTACAAGAACAATGTCCTCAGGTTTACTCACAGTTGTTAAGAGGTATAGGTAGATGTAACATCACATGCTAGAATAGGTTGGATGACACAGCTGAGGAGTATGACTCCCATAAGGCATTGTAGTCAAGTAGTAATCAGGAATCCCAGGCAAATGCACCTTGAAGTGGTCCGAATCCCACCCAGCGGAGTGGTCAGGGAGAAGAAGTCTAGCCTGACACCCTATCCACTGTGGTCCCTTCACAGAAGGCATTCAAGAAGCCTTTGGGAAGCTACTCCCTGCTATAGATCCTCGATGGAGCACAAAGTTGCTCTTGCTATATAATCTCTCTATCTCACTCTCCTAGAGAGTGTATAACAGATTTAACCTAATTCTAGCTAACCTCATTCACGGGGTTCCCTGGTCCTCGACTTAGTCGCTAAAGGTACAGGTCCTTAAAGGGCGGTGGCTTTACTGGGTCTTGGTGTTCCCAGCCCTATTGGCCTGCTCTGATGAGTTGTGAAAAACTCTACTTATGTGCTTAGTCTAGGGTAGATGAATGAAAAGGAAGCCTTGATAGGTTCAAACAAAACATGCCATTTACTTGTCCAGTGAATCAAAGTCTAATGGTGTTATTGATGCTATGCAAGACATTCACACAAAATGCCATAAAAAGTCACAACTTGTGCATGATTTTCCAAAATTTTCACCTACATTGATGAATCACAGGCATGATACAGTACATGCTATTTAGTGGGGACCTACAATAAGGCTGAAATCCTCTCAAAAAATGCAAATATAGTTATTTGCACCAACATTTGCCGTATTTATGAATTAAAATTGAGAAGTAATTAATTTTATAAAATTATTTTTAGAATTAAAACTTCTCAGATTTCATGGATATCATCATCATCTTTGCACCAAGCACTGTAAAGCAAAAATAATCCACAAAATATTGTATACAAGCCACCAGAGGAATAAAGAAATTTTAGAACACATCTAATATTTGTCAATGAAATTGGTATATCCTTGTTATTAAGTTCATGGAATTTTTGAATGACAGATGATATCTAGTCATAACATAGTGTGATTTGCATTGTAAATGTTCAGTGCAATACATAAAGAGAACAACAGAGGCTAGTCCTACCCCCGCCAATATAAAAATACATCTCTGCATATCCCCTTATGCTTTACTCCCTTATGTTTACTGTTATTGGTGCAGTTGTTTTGCAGAAACATATCTTGGGTCAAACATAAGTGTAATGTTCCGTGTAATAGTAGCCTACAGAGTATGTATTGACTAAAACAATAAATCAAAGATTCAGCTAGTGCATGGTGAGCTGCTAGGCAATCATCATATCATAAATTATGTGTCCTTTATGTTAAAAGCAGCATGTCCATTTCTCTGAGACATTTTGTTTCAAATAACTGGTTTCTGTGGCTCAGGGGTTAAGTAGGTTTTATGCTTCATAGACAGTCTTGGATTTATGTAGTACTGATGATGAATGCTTTTTCCTCATCTCCAGAATCAGGAAGGTGCCCTCTAAGACACTGAATCATATAGCTTTTAGTCCCTTCCTCCATCAATTCTGAAGACTGGTCTAAAATATTCAGTAGATTGGCTCTGACAGCATCATACTGGATGACCAAGCACTGGAAACGATACTAAGCTGTGTTATTAATCCCAGAGAAACATACTAAACTCTACTAAACAGTAATAATGCATACTTATTTTCTAACATGCATTACTTAAGCCGCTATTCATTCACTGAAATCAAAATTAGCAGCAAATTTCATCATAAATAAATAAATGGATAAATAAATATATATGCAAAAACATATCCCATGCAGTATAGTAAGTGTATAGGAACATATATAAATAAACAAAACCTTGGAGACTAGGAAAGGGAAATGAAAATAAATACTGTACTTCATTCAACAAAACAATTTAGTTCCCATTCACTATTTAAGCCCTTTGGTTATATAGTACCCAAGATAAATTTCCAAAAATCCTCCTTCTTCAAAAGGGTAGATTCTAAATTTCCTTTTCTAATGCCAGGCATGACTCTATCTATAATTTGGAAAACAACACATGTCCTACCATTATGTTGTTCCATAAGATGCTTCGATATAGCTGAACTAGCATCTTTGCGGGAGACGCAGTTTAAATGCTCAGAAATGCGTTTCCTAATAGGTCGGCTCATCTTCCCTACATAAAGTATAGTAGGCCACATTCACAAGTCTCTAAATAAACAACCTTACTGGTACTGCAATTGGCATAAAATAGTATTGCATAATTTTTGTTACCATTTCTGCCTACAAAATATTTAGATGGAAACATATACCTACAGACATTGCAAAAAGTGCCACCACACCTTTGACATCCAACCACTGCTTTGGTCTGCATTGTTTGCCCTCATCATATAAACTGGACGAAAGAGAAGAAGAACCTATACTCTTGCCTTTCTTGAAAGTAAAACTCGGCTGTTTTGGCAACAAAGACTTCAAAACAATCCTTGAACAATCCTTCTAACTTAGTGGCTATTCTTTGAGAAAGTAATTATCACACGGGGGGGGGGTCTCAAAGATATATAATTAATGGGAAGTAAGATGCGGTGAGTCTCTTTTTGTTTCCTTTGTCAAGATGCCTGTGGAATGTCTACTTTCATTATCTACATTAACGATTGCACATTTGCCCCATTGTGTACAGTTGTAATAAAATGTCTTTTAAAAATATTTTTTGCCATTGTTAAGCAAGTCTAAAAATGTATATGAACAAAGACTATTGTATAAACTGTTCAATAAGTACATTTACATTTTTGAGATTATTTTATGTAATTTGTTTCCACTTATGACATTTATTACATTTCCTCATAAATGGTTACATCTCTTACAGCAAATACACATTAACAGTAAACTTCTTATACGTTTTACTGATATATTATTGGGTATATTCTTTTGTTTGCTGCATACAAGCATGGACTGCACCCAAAACATCTTTAAGCACCTGAATGGTGCTTAAAGATGTCATTTCTGTCACAAGACTCACTGAAATTTCTGTATTATAATAAAAAAGTACTCCCTGTTGTGTGGTCTCCCTAGATTAGGTCATCACCCAGATCTAAGACACTTACCCCCAAATGTAATATTTGGCGTTATCGCAGCATGCATTCACACTTTTGCGAGTATATTTGCGCTAAGCGGAATGCAATATTTTTCGCACAGATATATTACATAAGCACAAAACAGTAGCAAACGCAAAAATAAGATGAGTCACAATGAAAGATGTTTTCACTGGAAAAAAACTAATAACCATATACCTTTACAACATATAAAAAAAATGCTGACATATATCTTTACCACATATAACTTGACCACATTTTTAAATTACACGAAGAATTGCTCCACGAATATCTTTCTGCAAAAGTTGTACATACACCTTCTCACAACACTGATAGCAAAGTCACGTGAACACAATTACATTGCGATTAGATTGTGAATAACATTTGCACTGAACAGCGACTACAGACACGACTCGTTAAAAAACCAAGCGCAAAATAAGCAATTTGCGATAAGAAGTTTTATTACATTGATAGCGCAACAGCGCAATAGAGCACAATAACGAAAGTTCGCAAAGTGGAGGGAAACGGCGGAAACAGTCACAAATGTAGCAGAACAGTTGCAAAGTGAATTATTACATACCCACTCTCGCGCGCAAACTACTCGCAATTCGCTTTGTGAACAGTTTATGCGATTGCGCGTGATATTACTGTACATACCCCTGTTATTTTCCCCTCTCTATCATGTGGTTGAATGTCTATTGCTAAAACCTACAAAACCAAACAGTTTTTTACACCCAACTAAAATATTGTTATTGATTAACTGGAAACCTTTCGGTGCTACTGTGTACCCCTTTCTCAAAGCAAACAAACTCCCACCAGTTCCTTGGCTCCCTTTCATAACCAGCATGTGTGCTACTATATAGACTATGTCAGAACATGTCACTACATTAAAATATATGACTCCATGAAAACGAAGGCTGTGGCATTTTGTGGTGTGTCGTGCACAAATCAAAGCATCTGCTCCATCTGTTGTTAAAGTCTAGGGATTTCCCGATAATCTGCTCATTTTGCTTCTGGTCAAAAGATATGTGGTTACAAAGAACATGTTGCATTAACATATTTTTATTGCACCTTAAACAGAAATATTACAAAAAGCTTTGATCTTCTGTACATTCTGACTATGTGACATATTGCCCTTAGGTAATATATAGCTCATTAGCTTTCAAAATGAATTAAAAAAGGAAAGTGCTTACAGTATTTAGACAGATGTAGGAAGGCTGCTGGATGCATTTGGGGTTCAAAACCATTTGTTAAATATTATGCATTTTGTAAAGGTGTTTTACCCCTTTGGTGTCCTTGCTGCAATTACTGACAGCTTGACAGGAAAGAAGATCCAGGAGAACCTCATCACAGCTGACATTACTTATGGTCAGATTTCCATTTCTCTGGTTTTCTTTACTAAATATACAGTTATCAATAATGGATTATGTTATTATTGGCAAATTGTCATATCATAAAAGGTGCTTTTACTCATACAGAAACATGATTATATAACAGTCTCTCACAGCTTGCATTGTAGATTGTAGACTAATTGACTACCCCAGGGACAGACAACCTGTTAGTCACAGTTCAGCATCAGAAATCAACACTCTATCTCTTAGTCAGCCACAGGGCTGAACTAAGCCTACTGGGTGCCCTAGGCAACCAGGCCAGCAACCAGCTCCCCCCGTGCGTGTGCATGCACGAATCATGACACAGAGGGGGAGGGCCAGTGACAGAGGGCAGGGCCAGAGTGGATAGAGTGTCAGATTAGAGTGGTGCGGTGACGGGAAAGCTGCAGAGGGGAGTGCAGAACAGCAGAGGGAAGCGACTACGAACTAGGGGTAGGCAGAACAGGTACCTGCACAGTGCCCCCCTATCCCTAGCAAGTACAGGGATGAGCCAGACCCCGCCCCCCAAGTATGGGACAACAGCCCTTTGCCCTTTTACCTCTGTTGGCAGCTCTGTTCTCAGCCGACATATTTTTTTTACTAAATATTTTCTTTTATTAAATACTAACTACATCTACGTGTTTTGGTCCTGCGTGAATTTTGTGTATAAAAATATTGTAAATATAGAGATGTGTGTTAAAACTAGCAAACATAACATTCCTTGTGATTACATTTTTGGCAATGGTGATAAAATGAAGTTACCAGTAGTGAAACAGACATACCTGCTATTTATCACTTATTATTGTTCACAAATTATCAAACAAATAGAAGTGACTTGACAATCTCAAACATTGGTGCTATAACATCTTTGGAAAGGGCATATCATGCATAGGTGAGCAACTGTACTGGGAGAGAGCAAAAAACATCACTCTCGGATCAGAGGGCTCATTGATGACCAGAAGCTAAAAGAAGCACACAATAGAGTGAAACAATATTATTTTTCCTAGAAAAGGTCAAAGAAATGTCCACAGAAACATCTCAGAGGACACAAATGGTAGAGAGGAAAAAACGGGCACAGTATTAAACTATCACATTTGAACAATATTTTCGTAATTGAAGGTTCTAAAATAGTTAAGATAAAAATAAATCAAATTCTATGTATTTGGCTCTCAGTCTATCATTTACTGTATTAATCAGTCTATTCTTTTAAGATGGGTCATACATGCAATGATTTGGTAACAGAGTTTCAACTATACCCCCTAACTGCCTGTACATGTATATCAGCAGTTACATTTTTGTGTAATCATGAAATAATTAATATGGTTTTGGGATAAATATCATGAAATACCAATGTCCTACACAGAACTTAATGTAAAAATCTGTGCTCGAAAGGTGCTTAAAAATAGCAAAGGAAGAGTGTTTAATGAATAATACTAATAATGATGTGTCCTTTAAAGTATACCAACCATATTATATTTCTTAAGGGCACTTGTGTTTATCGCATTACAAATTAATACATTTATATTGCCTCATAAAGTATTTTATGTTTTTTTTTATGTTTACATTTATATTTGACAATTAACCTGATATTAAATATGCATTCCTCTACAGTTTGGGTAGCATTTAATTTTTAATTATTTACTTTAGAAATTATTTCTGTACATAATAAAAAATTAACTCTTTTTTTTTTTTAACTGTGTCTCAGTTTTATGGTTTTATTTAAGGTTTTATTTCGATTGATCTTCTAGATTAAAATAGTATTATAACCTTAATCATTGATGCAGTCATGCAATTGATGTCATATGGGATTCTGTGTGATTTTAAAAAGAGGTTTCTAACCAAAAATATCAGTTATCTTGGTATTTTTATGTCCCATATTAAAAAACTTGTTTGAGAAAGTTAACTTGTGGTCTAGTGGTTCAGCAGGGATGCCCACACTCAACGCGGGGATGCCCGCACACCTTCCTCCTTCGTTCTCTATTCATGATCTGTGCTCTTCCGGGTTTCACGTGGTGCTCAGGACTTCTCCTCTTCTTTCTTTGACGCACATCATGAAGTCATCGAGGTTGGTGCAAAAATTCAAATATTTAAAGGCACATCTTTCTTTTTGTCCTTGCCAAACGTAAGGTCTATTTCTATAGTTCCCGGGTGTGTTTCCTGTGTGTTTCCTGTGTGTTTCCTGTGTGTTCCTGATCTGTTCTTGCCTGTCCCTGACCTTGTCTAGTTCGCTGCCTGTCCTGACCCTTGCCTGTGTACTGATGACTCTCTCAGATCCTGCCATGTACTGCAATGTTGGTGTGTTTGACTTGGCCTGTGACCTTGACTAACCTCTTGAATCTCTACTGCTGCTTCCGATTGGTGTTGACCCAACCTGTCCCTCGACCATGCTTTTTGTTCTCCATTTGAGTACACATTCGATTCCCTTGCCTGCCCAGAACTCTCTCCCTGGTCCTCTCATGATAAGACCTGGCGGTACCCGAATAGCGGAGGAACTAATAGGAATGGAGAACAAGGAGCATGGTCAAGGGACAGGCCGGGTCGATACCAATCAGGAGAGGCAGTACAGATTTTAGAGATGAGAGAGTAGTCAAGGTCACAGGCCGTTTCAAACATATCAATATCGCAGTACAACAGCCAAATCTTGAAATCACGGAGCACCAGCAATATTAAAACATCCGTTTATTTAGAAAATAGTTAAAAATTAACAGAGCATAGTGAGCCCAGTTGCTCCATAGCTTTTACGCATTTTGTGGTTAACCCTCAGAAAGAAGAATATCGCAGTACAAAGCAGAATCCAAAAGAGTAGTTAGTACGCAGGCAAAGGTCAGGACCGACAGTGGACTAGATAAGCTTGGGGTCAGGCAGGGTCAGGAACAGATCAGACCACTAAGGGGCATATTTATCAAGGGTCGAATTACAAATTTGAAAAACGTCAAAATTCGAATTCAAAAAGACCAACCGAAATTAAGGTTTTTTTTTGCCGAATAGGTCCGTTTTCGATTGAATAGGTTCGTATTTGAATCCTACGAATCAAAGTAATAGCATATACGATCGAATTTGAATTGAAGTTTTTCCTAAAAAAACTTTGATTTTTCAAAGTCCACCAATTCACTCCAAATAAGTTCTAGGAGGTCCCCCATAGATTAAAACAGCAATTCGGCAGGTTTTAGATGGCGAATGGTCAAATTTTCAAAGAGACAGTACATGATAAATTTCGACATTCTAATTTTTTTCAAATTCTAATCGAATTTGGACTATTCCCTAGTCAAACTACACAAAAAATAGCATGAAATTCGAATTTTTTTAATTCAAAAATTCACCTCGACCTTTGATAAATCTTAGAAATAGCACCCAGGAACTATGAACATAGACCTTACATTGGGCAAGGAAAATTGGACGGGCCCCTTCAAATATTTGTAATTTGTGGCAACCACAATGATGTCAGACGCAACAATCACACTAAAACCTGGAAGCGGCGCACAAACGCTTCATTTGCGCATCGGTGCTCAAAGAGCAAGAAGAGGCGGATGTCCCTGCAACGCTAAAGCATCTGGTACCCTTACACTTAGTAGCAAAATTCATGTTTTTATGAGTGGCAAAACATTTCACAGAATCTGCACTAAAATTTCTCCATACATGTTTTGTTTTGCCAAAAAATGCTCTTTTTCACGTGGGGGGGAAAGAATTTTGAATGCCTTCAATGCAGAAAAAAATGTCCCTTGGCACCAATGCATTTGGTGCAAGAAAAAGATGCCCATTTACTTAAATGCATTTGATGTGAGAAAAACAGCCATAGACTTCAATGCATTTTGTGCAAGAAAAAAACATACTTTGACTGCAATGCATTTGGTGTGAGAAAATGCATTTGACTCATGCATTTGGGGAAATTGCACACTTTTGTGGATTTCTATGCTATTTTGGAAATTTTTTGGTGAAGCAAAGTGGGTCAGTTTCACTCATCATTATTTAAGACCACTAATTTTTATAGTTAATCTGATGGTGAAAAATAAGAGGAGCAAGTGGGAAAAACAAGAGAGAAAAAAATGAAATGACTGTAACGTACAAGTATCTCTCAGATTAATGGAAATACCACACTAATGAAGCAGTTATGTTTGGTCAGAAAAGGTTTAAGATGGAAGGAGGTTTAAAATGTACATTTCAAGCATACTGTATGTTACTGTACAAAGAGTTTATTTTAGTGCTTGAAGCTATACTGTATTTCACTGAAGGTATAAAACTGAAGTACTTATACCATTATAAATTTAATTAGTTATTAGATCTTGTGTAAATTTCGCTATTCTTCTAAATCCTTCTAAATCCAAATTCAAAAATGCAACAAGGTTTTTATACATTTGTGTTTCCCAAAAGGCATGAAAGTAATTTTGGAAGATTACACAAAAACTGTAATACTTGTTTCATTTCAAAGTTGAAACAGCTTTGGAAATAAAGGGATTTTTTAGGAGAGGCTTTAGTAAACAATGGCTAATATGGTTTTCAGCATAAATATTTAAATGGAACAGTTACATGTTTGTAAAAATGTTGCAATCAAAAGGCTGATTGGCTTCTAAAGCCATTTAAATCTTGAATGCATTTTGAATGCAACAGGGACATTTGCAGTAAACCCTTCCTGATTCCTCATAGGCAATTTCAAGCAGTTTTTTTAAACTCATATTTTTATTTTCTACACAGTGCTGTCATTTTAATGTTTTTATTTGATCTCACATTTTTAAATTATTACATTATTTAATTGACTGATATAGAGGAAAGTGCATAAAAGAGTCTATTTTAAAATTACCTTTAAGAAATATCCTGAGACAACTTGCAAGTAGTGTTTCTTTTTTTATGTGTTTTTGTAATACTTAAAGAGGTTGTTCACTTTTGAGTTAACTTATATAGTATGATGTAGAGGGTGATATCCTGAGACGATTTGCAATCGGTTTTCATTTTTTATTAATTAAAGTTTTTGAGTTATTTAGCTTTTTATTCAGCAGCTCTTCAATTTCCATTATAAACAAAATTACCCTAGCAACCATGCATTGATTTGAACAAGAGAATGGAACATGAATAGGGGAGGCCTGAATAGAAGGATGAGTAATAAAATGTAGCAATAACAATACATTTGTAGCCTTACAGCGAAGCCCATTTGAAAGCTGGAAAGAGTCATAAGAAAAAGGCAAATAATTATAAAAACTATAAAAAATAAATAATGAAAACCAATGGAAAAGTTGCTTCGAATTTGCCATTATATTACATACTAAAAGTTTACCCCTTTAAGTTTACAGTATGTTCATGCAATGATTAGGTTTCAAATTTTAACTGATACAGATGAAGCCACTTGGATTTGTGAGTTAAATGCGTCATGACTCAGGGGTAATTGAAGAAACTGTGTTATCTTAAGTCATCTTAACTCATTTAATGCATTTAACCTTTTCATTAGCATACCAAAGCTCCATTGTTCACAATGGTGAATGCTTTAATTAGATGGGATGTTGTGACGCAGTTTTCTGTGTTAAATGAGATAAATGGGATATCTGTGTTTAGTTATTCTGTGTCAAACAGACAAACCAAAGTGGCTGCATCTGTATCTGGTTCTAGGGCTAAAATATCCTTTGAGTTAGAACGGGCAGTCAATCAATAGGAGAGGACCTCATGGTCAGTTTGATTATGGTTGTTATTGCTGCTCCTCCCTTTTACCTCTGAGAAAAGGTTTAACCTTAATTCAAGCTTTACATTGTAATGTTTCCACACATTTTACACTGGTGCATTGGAAAGCTGCTAAATGCCTACAAAAACAAACAAAATGAGGCAACTGCAGCTAACATGGAAGATAAACAAGTTAGATATATGGCCAGACCTGACCTCTGGAATTGTGAGACTTCATAGAGACAGAGAGAGAAACCCATTTATTTTTTTATATTAAGATCCCCACACAGTTTACAGGAACCGGAGTGAGACAAAAATAAGAGGTTAACACCTACAAAAACAAAACACACATGAAACACTTATAGGGTACTTACAAGTCATATGCATAATGAGACAGTTCCAAGAGAAGACAATAGCACACATGCAAAGAAGAAAGGTATTGGATGTTTACATCAGTTGGATTAGGAGTTTCCATTTTTTTATTACTATTATTCATTTGTGATTGGCTTGTGATGAACTGTGAAGATGTTTATCATCTAGGAAACCTACACATTTTCCCCGATGGGAATATCCCTTAACACCATGGTTACAATAAACACACTGAAAAAGGATTGTGGGTGATGGTAGGCCAAAGCTTTAGGGGCCCCTCTTCTGCTCTTGTCATTTTTATTTTAAGGGTTACAGTATGATTTAACATTCATATTGAATAAATGTAATAGTATAATTAAGAATCATTTTGAAAGTTTGCAGTATCTAAACACTGATGTAATTAAGTTGTGGTCCCTGAAGCCCATGAGGGCCCTGTTTCTTGTATACTGTGATATCATATTAACAATGAAATCATGGCACAAATAGTATTAAAATAACAAACTGAAGCAACCTATAATAATAACGGCAAACTCCTACAAGTATTGTAATAACAGTTCAAATGAAATGAGACAACCACCCATCATCTGAAACGTTCTTCAGTTAGCCACAAAAAAATTGGTAATCATTTGTTCATATGGAAATTAGACCAGTCTACTTCAAAACTAAACATTATTTTCTTCCAAAGGTTTTATAAAATGATTCAACCATTGCATGAAGCTATCTATTAAATCTGCCAGTAACACTACTTCAGGAAAGAATTTTAACACAATTCAAAATCCTAATTATAGAAAAAACATCTTCAGCTGAAGATGACAACTCCTGTCTGGGTAGGTTCTATATATTGGCACTGCATTCTATAAGTAAGTAAAGCTGGCACTTAAAAACACACCAGTTTTTTACATGGTCAACAAATGACCTTTGGCCACTTAAGTGGCTGGCAAAAATGCAATATTTAATTTATACTGATCATATTACAGTTAGGAAATTGAGTATATTGCACCTAAAAATAAGACAACATGCCTCAGACTAGAGTTACTATCAATAGCCGGTGTCTGAGGTACGCTGTCTCATTTATGGGCCCAAAATTCCCAGTATTAAATCTGTTCTGCTCCATACATGTCCAGTCCAGCTATTTGTTCAGGCTAGCCTTCAAAATGATATACACATTGTGGATTTATTGTACTACACAGTGCTGTGTTATTGGCAGTGAAAGATACTTTGCCTTCCTACCTATTCTTTCTAAGTAAGTAGAGACAAAACCATGCGAGTCAAATGATGTTGATTGAGAAGGAATTGAGTGAGAAGGAGCCATGTTCTGTGACATGCCAGTATAACACAAATGTGCCTTTTAACACACAACTTGCCCTTAAGTGAACTTGATACAATAGGCATACATTTGATAAGCAATCTGCAGTTTAGGAAATTGTGTTTGAGCACAGCACAAGATCACTGTTACCACTGCAGGCATAAAACATTCGCAAAGAAAGATAATTTTGTATGTTCTAAATATGGATGCAACATTTGCTTCTCTAGTGCATGTTTGTTTCAGTAGGACAACACAGATCTATGGGCTCAATTGTAATTGGGCAACCACACAAGAAAGATGTTAGAGCAAATGCACTTAGATGTTTAAAGTGTTTCCAAGATGTTATTGTGAAGGGCACCACTAGATGCTATTGTGTCGTCCCTCAGTGAGGAGAATTCAGCATTTATGGATGAATATTTTATTAAAAAAATGGGACTTTTTGTTTGGTGCTCATTACCATTGGATTGTGTTGTGAGTCCTGAAGAGATGCATCAGTTCAGTTTGTGGCCACAGAAGGACTGGGTGAAGAGGTATTGGCTTTTTAGTGGGCCTATAGACAGGATCAGACTCTCTTCTAAGTCCCCTTGCCCTAGCCTGTTGGGCAGCATGTTGGGGTGGTGGTAGAGGTGCAGAAGAGGGCCCAGGGAGTGACCCGGCAGAGGCAGGCGGAACTGCCAGCGGAGCATTTATACGCCAGTAATCACTTGCCTGACGTTTATGATGTTGACACTCTCCAGCCTACTCTCGCACTGCTCACCAATAAGGTCTTGCCAAAATATTCCTGCCTCAGGTCAACTAGATGGCCATCGATACTGGTGGATATGTTAACTGCATTGCTGTGCGATTGTAGGCTGGAGTGTGTCAGGCAAGCTCACGGACGCCCATACAATCCAAGATTTCAGTCCTTGGCATTGATGC
The DNA here is from genome assembly GCA_038501925.1 of Xenopus petersii. Taxonomy (NCBI): domain Eukaryota; kingdom Metazoa; phylum Chordata; class Amphibia; order Anura; family Pipidae; genus Xenopus; species Xenopus petersii. The sequence goes on along the minus strand of CM076678.1, from coordinate 101,935,512 downwards.
TGGCCACACTGTCACAGCAGCATCTACTGAAACAAAACTCAAACGGAGCACAGAGGTCGTCACCTATAGGCACAATGCCCCCACACTGTGGTCAAATTAAATATAAATGCCCACTTGTTGCCTTATTCGAAACTTCACTTCATTTGCATTGGAAATAAGCTTTCTTGTCTCCTCACACCGCCTCTTCTACAGTGGCCATTGAAGTGTGCGGAGTAGGAAGTTTGAGAGAATTGCACGAGACACCATATATATTGCAGGTGGGGTGCTTACCCCTTTTATTTTAGTGACCACCTGTGCATCAATTTTTCAGGGGGGATTAACCCTAACCCTCCCTTCATCAGGATACAAACATTAGTGCTACACACATATTTAAAGCCTAGGGATACATAGAGTCCCACCCAATTACCCATAGTCCACTAGGGTGTTCCAAAGTGAGGCTTGACACTCAAAGTCCATGTATTGGTATAAATGTCCAAAGTCCAGTTCCATATCAAACATGATTGTATATTGTCCATTTTATACAAACTGGATTTAATGCATATTTCACACACATGATTATCAAATACAATAAAGTGAAGTAAATTATACTACTTACAACCAGCGATTTCTCATAATCCTCGAATTTTTCAGGAAAGTCTTCCGATTTATTTGTATGATTTGGCTCGATAAAATTGGATTTTTCGGGGAACAAATACGAATTAAATCATATGAACATACCGATATTTTCTTGAATTATAATAAATAACCCAAAGATCGTGGGTTTTTAAAGATACAAAAAAATCGAACTCCATCGGTTTTGAAATTTAGAAAAATAATTTGTTTTAGTAAATAACCCACTTAATCTGAATTTGTTAGAGCATAGGTCAGCATTTTTTTCTGTTCATACTTTTATTCAGATATTTTCATAACTTTCATGCCATTCATGGTTTTAGGGAAAATGTGCTTAATTTTCAAAAACCTTTAATACCACTAAAATTCCACCTTTAAGTCTGCTAAAAAACATTTTTTACATTAAGGGTGTTATTTACTAAACCTCGATTTTTGTTGGTCAAGGTTTTTTTGGGCAAAAACTCTAATTTTTAGAGGAAAAACACTTGAATTTTTCAAGCTTCATTATAACCCAAAAATGCTATAAATTTGAATCTGAAAATCCACCATCTCAAACCTGTTGAGGTTTGAAGGTTTTTAGGTGATAACCTGAAAAAAATCAAGTGATTCAGATGTCAAATTCGAGTTTTCACTCGATTTTTTGGAGATTTTTCCCGACCCGACTTTTTCAAGTTATTTTATTGATAAATAAGTTAACATCTTGAATGGGAGTTTGGTAGAACTTGATTTAATAAAAAAAATTGAGAAATTCAAGTTTTAGTAAAGAACCCCCTTAGTAAACCAAATACTATTATTTTGCCACCAATTTGAATTCATGCAGCTTAGCTACCATCAGGTACAATGTACCGTTTTATTACTACAGAAAAAAGGAACTCTATGTATTCTAAAGGATTCTATGGAAGATGGCCTTCCTGAAATTTACAGCTATCTTGATATTGGGTTTCTGGATTAGAGACCTATACCCAGCTGTGTCTGTGCCAGTTTCTTATTTCAGTGCAATAGTGCCACTTTAAATAGTTTTGGAAGAGACAGAGATATATAGTGCAGACCCCACTAGTACTGTATTTTCCAAGGTTTGGAAACTTATTTTGTGAATAAAAAACAGTAAATCTCTTATGTTATTTTTATGTTTTTTTTTGTTTCAGCAATTTCACAATATTTTTTAGTAGTACATTACAGTTAAAAAAAACACACTTCAAAAGCATTTGTTGGCATAAAATGAATAAATGGTCATTGGTTATTCCCAAACAAGATCATTATTGCAATAAACTGCTAAAATATTGCTAAGGTGATATTTTTTTATACAGTTTATATTATTTATTTCTTTATTTACTTTGTAATTTTTTTTTTCCCCAGCACTTTACACAGAATTTGCTAAACCCCTTCAGGTATTTATGTAAGTCTCTGACAGCTGTCCAACATAATCAGTGGAATTGCTTCCAGCTTAACAGACATTAATTCTTCTGCCCTCTCTAATGCTCCTGGTACTCTAGACCGTCTTTGTGTTTCTATGTTGATTGATGTATTTCATTTCAGTAGGTCACACTATCGCATATACAAAGTTGTAAGGGTGCCTCAGGAAAAGGTATCGCTGGGTTAATCCACAGTAATACTGAGCAAATTCTCACAAAGATTTTGTCTCACTGCTCCAATGCATCCAAATTTCAGTACAAATAAAAACAAATAGAATGTTATGGATCCCCTGATGTTTTGACTCAAAGGATGCTCTTATTCAGTTTTTTTTATTACATTTTGTATATGATATAAAAAATATGATGAACTCTAATCTTGATAACAGTACATATTACAATATTGTTATATTTCTCAAATTGGGCCCATAGACTTGTATGGCGTTGTACGTCAAAAAAAATACGCACGCAAAAACAAACTTCGCTGCGCAACAACATTTTTTTGATGCCCACAGACTTTAATGGGTGTCTGCGTCGTTTCGCCGGCGGCAAATTTTTGGCGAAAGGAAACGGGTCAAATTCGCCCATCCCTATTCATTGAAAACTTCGGACTCTTTCTCATTAGAAGAAGAATTTCCAGGACAACCACAGTTTCATAAATCTGCATGAAAGTTCTCAAAAGTAAGTTGACCCTTAAAATCCATAAATGATTAAAAATGAAATATACTGATGAAGTTGAAATGTGTAAACATGTATTACTAGTAAGCTGTAAAGCATTGCTAAAATAACTGTTTTATGAGATGTTTAAAAAATGCCCCACAGCTTTCATGTTTTATGAGATGTTTAAATAATGCCCCACAGCTTTCATTTACTGCATCTTTTTTAATGTGTCTCATTAAGATTGATAATGAAACACCACGAGCATGAATTGTGAATTCACAAATTCAATTGCTAGAACTTACATTTTTTTAAAATTGTCTCTAAACTTGCACTTTACATAAGCTTACCTTGTGTGTCCTCACACATGTCACAAAGTTCTGATATAAAATATTAGAAATATAATTATCACATAATTGACACAGTTTTCGAACAGCTTGCTTCTCAGTATGCATAAGATTAGAAAAATTTCAAAATGAAAATATTGCAACATTTTTTGGGGTAAATACATTGAAATAAATTGCCATCACACTCCAGGGGGCAGATTCATTAAGGGTCGAATTTCGAAGTTAAAATTACTTCGAAATTCAACCCTCGAATTGAAATCCTTCGACTTTGAATATCGAAGTCGAAGGATTTAGCGCTAATCGTTCGATCGAACGATCGAAGGATTTTTCGTTCGATCGAACGATTAAATCGTTCGAATCTAATGATTCCAACGATTTTAATCAAACGATCGAAGGAAAATCCTTCGATCAAAAAAAGCTTAGCAAGCCTATGGGGACCTTCCCCATAGGCTAACATTGACTTCGGTAGGTTTTATCTGCCGAAGTAGGAGGTCGAAGTTTTTTTTAAAGGGCAAGTACTTCAACTATCGAATGGTCGAATAGTCGAACGATTTTTACTTCCAATCGTTCGATTTCGTTCGAATTCGAACAAATTTAACCAATTCGATGGTCGAAGTACCCAAAAAATACTTCGAAATTCGAATTTTTTTCATTCGAATTCTTCACCCGAATTTTGTTAATCGGCCCCCAGGTATTGCATGTTTTCCCCTGCTCATTACATAGACGTTTTATAAAAATACACTGTGCACTGTTGAAAACATATACATTTTACTGGAAGATTGCTAAATATTTTTGTTGTCAAGGTTTATAGGTGTAGCGCTATAATAAAATGAGTGGCACCGTCTCTACTATGAGCTTACTTTCAAATAGAATTGTGCCATGGATGAGACCTTTTTCTCAGGTGCAAGCCCTCACAACGGTGTGGAGGCAGGGTGTAGAGCAACTGTAACAAAGTGCTTATGCACAAGAACTGAGCGCCAGTTGTTCATTTATGCTTAACCAGGAACTTGATTTATTTACAGAACAATCCACATAGGAGTAGAGAGAACATATAGCATTAAGGATTTGCTTATACTCACAGCACCAATAACACAGCTTGATACATGCAGGCAAGGGAACAGTTACAGCAGTAATTAAACAGCAATTGAGATGGTACCCCAGCTTTCAGCCTGTGCCCTAAGTGGAATCTAGTGGAAATTCTACCATCCCTAAGTCTATGCACTTCGTCCCCACTTCTGGCTTATTAGTACCCAGGATCTTAATTCCTCTAACTCTCCTCATCAGAGCCTTGAGCTGTTCAACTATATAACCTAGCTATCACTCCTAGAGTGATCTATGAAAGAGTATAGCTAACCACTTTACTAGGGCCTAAGCGCCTAGGTACCACTACCCATTCCCTTCCTGCCTGCTTGGTAAGGGCTAAAGCAATGGAACCAGACTGCCTGGTTACCTAGACCTTTATACTATAGCACAGTGCCATCTACAGTACACTACGAGAACTACAGGGGCTTACATAAGTAGCACATTAGCAAAAGATATCAAGCACACACACACACACAATTTTTTCCATTAACAATTTTTATTACAATCTCCAAAATATATTGACATAGCTCTGTCAAAGGTGCACTGAAGCACTACAATGTTCTGTAGATTTCATTCATTGTTTTCCTATTCTTTCCTACAATTGAAAAAGCTGGTTGTATAGACTTCATAGTGAGGCACAGATTCATGGAATGTTTGTGCCATTGTTAAAGCCATGAATTTCAACACTAAACTGTACCTGGCAATAACGTTAGCTCATCCCTGGTCCTAAGTTAAAAAAAGTTAATGTAATATTGAGCTTCTCTGTACTGTACATGCCCAGCCTTTCAACAAACATTACATCTCCCATTCCCTATTTAGTTTGGCTGTCCTTCCTAAAATGTTTACGTTATATATTTTTGTGTAGATGGGACTAAAAAGAACCCCATTCTCAAGGTTTGTATAAACAATATATACAGCCAGAATTATGCTTGGTTCACGTGGAGCAAAGGTCAAATTTGTCATGGGCTATTGTTCCTAGTTTTTCATTTCTTATTTGCGAAACCACATCTATCAACAATGAAACCTGACATTTCTCTTTTACTATGCCATAATGTCAGTTTTTTTCTGTTGCAAGTAAATGTAAAGCTCTGAATTAACGCGTTAACAAAGTTTAGTGTCATCACCAAGTATTAGCGACTCGCTTTTCAAACAATATTCAGGGTAGTAAAGAACTTCAATATGACAACGCCCAGCATGCACCAGTCTAAAATACTTACTTTATTGCCCTGATCAAGTATTTTTTTACATTTATTTGCTCTCCTGCAAATAATTTGGAAAATACATCTCAAAATGGAAACCATTTCCTTATACCCATTTCCGCACTCCATGAACCTGACTCCTGGTATATTCTGTTTTATTGTTATTTAGGGGTCTATTTAATAAAGGTCAAGTTTTGTTTTCTCTAAAAACATGGCTGAATTTAGTAGCATGACTGGGCAGTTAATATTAGCGGCTATACTTTGTTTCAGGGACAGAGGTCTGTTGGGCTTAATGAAGTGGTTTGCACATGGATAGGAAACTGCCTACAGGATCGGGTACAGAGGGTGGTTGTTAATGGTACATTCTCTGCTTGGAGTAAGGTTCGTAGTGGGGTCCCTCAGGGTTTGGTATTGGGTCCACTTTTATTTGACTTGTTCATTAATGACTTATGGGAGGGTATTGTAAGTAATGTATCAGTGTTTGCAGATGACACAAAACTATCCAACCCAATTAATTCCATCCAGGATGTGGCATCCTTGCAACACGATCTTGACAAACTGGCAATCTGGGCAGCTAAGTGGCAAATGAGATTAAATGTTAATAAACGTAAAGTCATACACCTGGGATGTAAAAATATCCAAGCCATTTATACCCTAAAGTCCTTGTAGATGATAAACTTGGCTGTAGCTAGCAATGCCAGTCAGCAGCATCAAGGGCAAATAAGCTGTATTAAAAGGGGCATAGATTTACAGGAGGAGGGGGTCATTCTTCCACTGTATAGAGCACTGGTAAGGCCCCATCTAGAATATGTCATACAGTTTTGGTCTCCATCACTCAAATAGGACATTATTGTATTAGAGAGGGTACAGAGAAGGGCAACTAAGCTGGTAAAAGGTATGGAAAATCTTAGCTATGAGGAAAGACTGGCCAAATTGGGGATGTTCACACTGGAGAAGAGGCGCTTACGGGTGATATGATAACTACTGTATGTATACATATATAAGCGGATCATATAATAATCTCTCTAATGCTTTATATACCAGTAGGTCTTTCCAGCTGACACAAGGTCACCCATTCCGATTAAAAGAAAAGAGCTGTGAAGATGTGGAATTCTCTCCCTGAATCAGTTGTACAGGCTGATACATTAGATAGCTTTAAGGAGGAGTTGGATGGCTTTTTAGCAAGTGAGGGAATACAGGGTTATGGGAGATAGCTCATAGTACAAATTGACCCAGGGACTAGTCAGATTGATATTTTGTAGTCAGGAAGGAATTTTATCATACTCTAAGGCAAATTGGAGAGGCTTTAGATGAGTTTTTTTTGCCTTCCTCTGGATCAACTGGCAGTTAGGCAGGTTAAAAAAAGTTAAAAGGTTGAACTTGATGGACATGTGTCTTTTTTCAACCAAACTTATTATTTTACTATAAAAATACTCCAGCTAAAACCTGTTGAATTCTTGTAAAAGTCAATGGCAGAAGTCCATTTAACCATCTGAAGATGTTTTTTGCTTCACAATTTTTGGGTGTTTTGAAGTGTTTGAAGATGATTTTCGCTCAAGAAATCGATAAATCAGAACTGGTTTTCACTCAAAAACTCAATAAATTTGAGATTTTTAAGACTATAAACTTGAAAAATTTGAGGTATTCATAAAAACTCAAATTTGAAGAGTTATTTTTAACCAATTATTTCGAGTTTACTTATTAGTAAATTAGCCAAATTCATGGATGGGAGTTAGGGCGCATTTGTTTCTGGTAAAAAATGAGAAAAAATTAGTTTTAGTAAATAACTCTCTTAGTCGCTGTTTAATATTCTCTGTCTTCTTCCTATTCCTGCTATCTTTTGACTTATATTTCAATCTTGTTTCCCAAGTACAGTACTTCTCATTTTTCAACATCTAGGGGCATATTTATCAAAATGTAAGTTTAGAGTTTAATAAATAATAATTATCTTTTTATTCCTATGAGATTTTTAGAACTGTATTTATCAAATGGTGAATTCTAACTTTCACTCATTGATAAATGCAATTCTAAAAATCCCATAGGAATGAATAGAATGCGGGTGAGTTTTTATTTATTAAAAACCCATATTTTGATAAATCTGTCCCCTAGTATACATACTTTAGATGGGTTTGCATTAGATTAATGTGTGGAAAGTAGATATGGAGATATGCTTTTGTGTAATGCAAGAACATTATGGCCGATTCTGTTAATGCATTTAAGAGCGGCTTGGGTGATTTCATGGACAGACATAATATCAAAGGCTATTGTGATACTAAACTCTATAGTTAGTATAGATATGTGTAATGTATATTTAATTTATCTGATAGTAGGGAGGGGTGTGTGTATGGATGCTGGGTTTCATTTGGAGGGGTTGAACTTGATGGACTTTTTTCAACCCAATTTAACTATGTAACTATTATGTAAAATAGGAAACTAGTGGAAATTGGAGGAGTCAGCTTACTAAATCAAAGATAACTGAAATTAGGGGAGGAAGCAAGCTATGATGGAGAAAGGGAAAACAATGATAGAAAGACAGTATTTAGAGATATTAAGCCAAAGGGTAAAAGACATCAATAGATTAGGAAGGTTTCAGATTCATGCCAGAGCCGGAGGGAAGGTAGAAAAAATGTACCCAGAAAAAGGGTTTGGAAGGAAAGCACTTTAGTAAGCAGAAGGGTTATTGACAGTTGTGGATAATTGCTTCATTACACTTTATTAAAATCGACCCTTAAGGTCATTAAAACATTTTTTTCTGGTACAATATAGTAGATAAATCTGTAAAAAAAAGTGATTTTTACATAGTGAATGATCCCCCCTTAAAAAGTAATTGATTGTGTGAATTTTAAAGAAATGTTTAAACAACCAAAGAGTCTATCTGTACTGTTTTATAAACTGCTTATCAACTAATTCTATGAATCTCAAGCATATTTTGCGTTAATGCAATGCACTAAATGTGTGGGTGTTGGATTTTGCTGTTCCTGGCATGTGAGGATTGGCATTCTTATAATTGCCATATGCCAATTCACACCGCATTGTTTATGAATACATTTTGGCTATAGTATGCATTCTTCTTGCATTCCTTATATAACAAAGCATTAAGCATAACCATAGCAACTGTAATAGATTATGAGACATACAGTCCTTTTATATTACTCCCATTGAGAAAAAATTCAGTGATTATTTTTACAGTAAGGCTTAATTATACAAATTTCGCATTTCTACTTTCGGTGCAAATAATGTTTTCTGTTTTTGCAGCTCTTCTGCTTTCACCTTTGAAATTGTCTGATTTACACAGCTATATTTTGTTTTTTTTCAGCTTAAAACATACAGTTCAAGGATGAAACAGGGTGAAATTCAAAAGATGTCTTTGCAAAGCAATGTTTGCATCATCTCGCTTGTCAAATGTCGAGCTTTCAAATGCCATTCAGTGCTTTATTGTGCAAAGTTAATAAAAACCCAAATGATGGGTTTCACAAGGCAATACACATCCAGGAGCCATATTAACTAAGCTGTGTTCTATGACAAACCACACCGATGTTACTAGATCTGCCAAATTTCTTTTATGAGAGAATCAAATGTTAATTTCACAAAAACAAATCTACAATCCCCTCCTTACCCTAAGGTGATATACAGTATCTTATATATTAATAGAGAAATCAACCTTAACAATGGTGACTTCCTTCGAGCTTCAAAAAGTGACTTATAGATCATTGTGCCACACTATATTCTATAAAGATTTGAGTTAAAATATGAATTAAGTTCATGGGAACACAGAAATGATGCACTATAAATCAGGTCCTAAAATGGAGAAACAACAAGACACTAGGAACACAAGTTGTGTTGTTGCCCTGATCTGTTTTATCTTTTTTTGAAATGTCTGCAATGTGTGAAATACTGGTTTATTACTTATCTTCCCTAAAATTCTAGCCCTGTGAATAATAGATTTTTATTTGAATATAAATGTGGCCTGTATTCCTTCAAGTGCCTACTGGTATAATTCCACAGGTAAGAGAAATCATACTTATTTTTTCTAATATTGTTTAATGTGCTGCTTTCTCTTCATATACCTGTCTTGTTGTAGTAGTTTGTTTATTCTTGGTATGTTGATGCGTCTTCCTGAATTGGACTGTAATTAGTAATCTAGTACACATGGGCAGGAGCCAAATCAACACAATTTGCATGATTAAAGGAAAGTAAACCCTCAGAATGTTTTAATTTGCAGATCTTATCGCAGTTCCTCCAGTGGATCACCACATCAAGATAAAAATTTAGATCAGTGCACCATAACTCTGGAGAAAGGGATTGTTTGATATATGCTCAGAAGTATTACTTATTTAAGTGAAATAGGTTTAAGACCTAAAGGCAATTTACCCTGGAGTTAACACTGATATGTAGTTTTCAAATCAGGAAACTTGTAAATTGCTAATCCCACCAGAGAGTGGAGAAGCCACCTGCTGAGTTTTTGTTGGAAGAAAATTTTAGCACTTTGATAGCACTTTAAAACACACAAGACAAATCTGTGCATAGACTTTCTTTGGTTCAAGACACACACAGATTTGTGTTGCAACACCCTGGTGAATGCACTGAAAGTTAACAATATTGTGCTGTGGTGCTGATCTATAATTTTATCTTGATAGGGAGCCAAATAGTTGTTCAAGTGGCATCTGTTGGTCCTGTACATATTTCACAATAAACATATGAATCTATGCAGTATGTTCTCAGTTACAGTAATTTACAATGTTTCCCATCTGTATCTATTGATCTGCAAAGCATGGAGCACCACGTGGAGTATTTTGTGTTAAATCCAGTATTTATTCAGTCCATTTAAAAATCAATACAAAAGAACGCCATGTGTATATAGAACCATCACGCTTCCCATCTGTATCTATTGGGCTGGTACACTGCAATGCTTTTTTTTTGGTTGCTATTACGTGGTTCAGGGTTGCTTAAGATGCAGAATGAGTAGCCCTTGACCTGATATTATTCACTGAAAGAATTGCTGATCTCACAGTGACAGTTATGAGTTGATAACTACTTGAGGCCCATTTCAAAGATTTTAGTGGACTGATTTTCTTTTCAGAAAATCCCGGTAATTTAACAGATTGGACCTCTGATGATTATTTGCCATTATTGTTAATTGGAAGTAATTGGGTTATGGCCTCTGTATTTTTACTGAAGCCTGCAGTGTCGGACTGGGACACCAGGGGCCCAGCCAAAAACCTTAGACCAGGGGCCCACTCTCAGTACTATTATTGTTCTTCTCCTCACTCAACCTCTATTCTCCTAGTCTCTATTCATTACATACTATGATCTATTATTCCATCTATTTAGCCTCTTTTTCCTCAAAGAAATAGGAAATGGCCACAAAATAGGCCAAATGTTTAGCAGCAAAAGGGCCCCCTGACACCTGGGCCCACCGGGAGTTTTCCTGGTATCCCTGTGGGCCAGTCCGACACTGGAAGCTTGCATTCTTTCCCTATTTTTAGTTGGCTGAATCAGAAATTAAGTATTTTATTGACAACAATAGAAAGCATTTGGAATAATTTCCTCTTTTTAAGATCACGGGGTCCATTTTGCTATTGCCCAAACACCCATGACATCTGTGTGTTGTTTAGTTCCCCTAAAAATGTTAATGTAAATTGAACATTATGCGGCATATTTATAAATATGTATAACATATTAAGTACCTTAAAATTGTTTTCTTAGACCAGACTAACACTAAAAATAATACCAATATTTTACACAAATTAAGACCTTTATATTACAGGTTACACAAGAGAGTCAACAATCAAGCCAATAGTCAAGAAGCAGGCGCTCAGCAACATATACACAAACAAACCTACAAACAAGCAATAGATGAGGGATGAGTGAGGGTTTTTAAAGGTCCCATTGTTGGCCAAATACAGCATCCTCATCATCTTTTGGTTTTGTATTGGCACTTGGACATCATTTTACCATTGTACCTGTGCCTAGTTATGGATGATTCTGTGCTGTTTCTCTTCTCTGAAAAAATTGCAAATTTACGGTAAAATTCGCAAAACAGCGAAAAATTTGTGAAACACATTGAAGTCAATGGACATCAAAATAATTTTGACGCACATCAATTTAGATACGAGTGACACAATTTTTATATGCATGACTATTTTGTCCAAATGCATTAAAGTCAATGTTTATGAGTTTTCTTGTGATTGTTTGCTGACTTTGATTCTACTGATACTTTTGGTTGACCTCGTCTGATTTGACTACACTCCGTGCTGACAGCTCTGACTCCTGTCTGTCTGACTAAACACTATAGCATAAAGTCATAGAGAACTACTCTTCATACCAGTAACTTAGTCTCACACCAGCTACTATACTGTACCTCTCTGTCTCCTATTGGGGTTGCACTACAAGTAAAGCTGGAAGAACACCTTTACCAGCCATTGTTTCTACTTCATGATTAAGATACGTATTTCATTTAGTTGTGAAATTACCTTTTGATATATTGAAATCTTTAAAACTCATCTGACATAATTTGGAACTTTATTGCAGATATTACAGTGATACATTGCTGTGACAATATTTCATATGTTTTCCAAAGGAACAAAATAAGAACTACATTTACTTATAATGAAGCAAAATATTGATATTAGTTATTCCCTCACCCAGGTTAAACACTTGTATTATTTGCTTCTGTGTATATCAGATTATAAACTGACTTATGGTATTGAAATGTGTTTTTTGTTTTGAAGGTGCAATATCATTACCTGAGAAAATGCCATTCCATTTCAGGAAATATGCTATTAAAGTCAAAATAATGTACTCTGCTGTTTACATACAAAAGGAGTTTGCAGCAGCTTGTAAATACAGTATATATGAAGCTGCAGAGGAACTTTTTTTTACATTCCCTGGTGAATATATCACTTTCCATTCTAAGTGTAAAAATGTAAGTGTAAAAAAAAGCTGATTTCTGCATTTTGCAATCTGCAAACATTTTTGCTGATGGCAAATGCCATCGCCATAGGTTCCAATGTTGTTGATGGAAAAGTCCTAATGGAAAAATGCCCATAGACTCCAGTGTACCTTACACTGAAAAAGTTGTGCTGAGAAACCACCCACTAACTTTAACACATTTTGAGTAATGCTTTTTTTCTCCCACATTTTCCTGCAGTTTTGAAAATGTTACCATGAAGCCAATACTCACTCATCAGTAGTTGCAGCCATTAATTGCCTTTCATAGCAATTACTTTAGTGTCCGTGTCCATATTATCTTGTTACCAGCCAACCAGTGAGTTTGATCCACTGTACATTTACCCACCAACAGAGAAATGTTGACAAGAGTAGTAGAATTTTCAAATAGGAAATCTGTTAAATGGCTCATGTTGGAACCAGCTTGCAACCAGGTGAAATCTACTACTATGGGGTATTTGATTTTAGTGCCATAATTTCCAATAGGCATGCACTTTTTTGAGAAGTTTTGCTAATAGCAACAGTTTCTGTTTAACAGGTTCCTTGCTCTGTTGACCTATCCACTATTTGTGTGAGCAGTTAGCAGATCAAAGACCATTGGATACTGTATGTACATTCTATGGTGCTGGTTCATTGAAAAGGAGAATATAGGGAGAATCAACCTTAAGTTAAGAAGGGTTGAGCACACAGAAGTTTACACTGAAAACTTGAATTCATAATCCATTTCCTAATACAAACAATGTAACAAGGTAACTCTTTCCTCCTGTACATGAAATGTGATCTATTTATCCACTTAAAAGTCAACAGCTTCTTTTCTACTTAGGAAATAGCTTTTCACCCAAAATACAAGAACAGTACTGTGGTGTTTATGCAAAGGGCTATATTGTGTGCATAGTACTTTCTATAAGTATTAGAGTTCAAGCTACATTTGAAGTGTAATGGCTGCACTAATAAAGCACTGTTATACTCTACTCATCCTCGGCTACCAAAACATAACAAGTATAGTGTAAAATACTCTAAAAAAACATTTAGCGCAATACATTTCAATCAAGTGAATATTCTACCCTAGCTTCAGTATAGCAGATCATTTCATCACTGGTATCATACAGATATTGTATAGCTCAATGCCAAAATGCAATGTAGGACCTGCATATACTATTTCCACAAGAAACAATTAGAAAACATCTCAGAGTAGTAAACGTGTCCACAGAATCAAGAATATTCTTTCTATTTTACCTTTAAGTACATATTTGTACGTATGGATAAACAGAGATGTAGCTATAAAATAACATTCATATGTAGGTCTAGTACAAGTAATTTGAAAACAACTGGACTTGCTTTTTTTTTTAAAGTGGATAAATCAATATATTATTAATACTACCTTATTATATCAACATGATTCACATGGTTTATGCATGCTGTCCACTTCACACAAGGGAACTATCATACAGTGACATAGTATGCATTATTAAAATTCTTGATCAAGATGCTTGCACAGAAGATGATTCCAATAGTAAGAACAGGCAGATTTATTATAAACACACACACACACATAAAATCCCATAATATAGGACCCTTACTCTGGGTTGCCACTAAGATGTTTTAGTGGAAATGTAAATATCTGTACCAGTACGTGTTCTGTGACAATTCGCTGCCGAAAAATCTGATGCGTGAAAGAGCAGTTGTGCGTCAATTGCCGCGCACATTGTTGCGTGTCAAAATTATTCGGACGCCCATTGACTTTAATGCATTTGGACCAAATAGTTGTGCGTCAAAATTGATGCACATCAAAATTATTTAGACGCCCATTGACTTCAATGCGTTTCGCTATTTTTTTGCAGTTTTGCAAATTTCGCAGTAAATTCTCAAATTTTATGGTGAAGTGAAATGGCACAGATTCACCCATCACTAGCAGGGAGCGCTATTGTGCTCGCTGCCCTAGCAGAGGTGAATTACGGTCTTAAGAAATGGTAATTCTGTTTTAAAGGTACCAGAGGCAGCTTTTTGCTGCTCCTGGTAACTGCCCTCTACATGCTGCCTGAAGCAAGGTTCTCACCTTGCCTCATGGCAGGAGCGGCCCTGACTACCATAAACACTCCTTTGTCCCTTTGCTCCAGCCCAACCCAAACAGTCTCACTGAACTCACTCTACTGCAGAGACCCTTAGTTCCTACACAACCCATACAGGTGGGGTATACCAACTCTTCCAGTACCATAGTCCATATCCCTTATTCCAAATGCAGCTCCCTGCGTGGGAGTGCTATTTGAATCCCACTTGCATATAGTATTTGACAGAAGGAAAGGAAACACAATAGAGCATGTTATAAACAAGGTATATGTAAAATGTGAACTGTAACACAATGTTTGCTTTGCATGTGGGATTGAGAGTGAGGATGTGCTACAATGGTCTTTTGGAAAAAAGGAGGGCATGCAGATAGCCACCCTCTCTTTGGGTTTTAACTTTTGACCAAGCTATGGTGTGTATCAAAGTCAGAGAGACACAAAACAAAAAAATATTTATCTTTCAATAAAATATCCAAGAGAAGTCTGTTGACCACCAGCCAATTATGTCACAGTATGTTATTATTATTATAATTATTATTATTATGTTACATTAGAAGGGTGAAGTGGCCTAGTTCATTTAAGAATTGAAGCCCTAGATGCCCATGATACAGCACATGACTTTCCCACATATTCATTGAAATACCTTGGTTGTTTCAGCCATTCTCCTGTTTTTTTTCCAAGCCTATTGCTAAGTAATTGTTTTGCTTGTGTCTAAGCCATAAAATATCTTCTAACTATTATACTTTGAAATAATCATTCCTTTCCTTTTAATAAAGTACATGTAGAAACGACTACTTGCTCCTATGCATATCTAATATTTAATTAGGTTCAGTCCTTTTTTTAATGGTTGCTGAGCCTGAGTGATTAATCAAATGTGTGACTAAAATGCTGTTTGTTTGAAAACACAAAGCCTTGACAGTTATAGAAAATAAGAACCATGACTGAGGAACAAAAGAGGAATGGAGAGGACTTGTTATTATTGCAAGGAAAATGTGTATCCTGTTAGCACAGCCTAAAAAGGCAGATATGTAAGGATTTTGTTCTGCATGGGTGATGTAGGACTTTTGGGTGACATTAAGCAGATGACAGTTTTCTGTTGCTCAGATTAATATCATAATTAGTTAAGACATTGATGTGCATAAAGAGAAAGAAATGGCAGAATCTTAACAGCATTACGATTCTTAAATGTCAGTTTGCTGAAATGAATGCAAGGAGAACTGTGTACCTATTCTGCATTTGTTAAAAGTAAAAAAAGTAGGACCTTTATCAGGTGGTAGGTTCTTTTAAGGTGATCTGTCAATCACTGCCAGGGTCAGGCAGAAAATGACAAGACATATGTCTGATAATATTTGCCCAGAACCGATTCCCAGACCTATGAACACCTTTACATTTAAATATCAAGATCTATGAAAAGAAGGTCTGTTGCAAGATGGTTCTATCATTTGATTTATTGTAATTTATGTCAAGACAGTGGGAGGCAACTTCACATATTAAGGGTACATTGCTTAACTAAAAGAAATAATGCAAATATGATGTTAACTAAATTTTAAAGTGCATGAGCATGTATTCAATTTTAGAGATCCTGCCTTTAAATTAGAGGTAAATGTCATTTATAATTTGCCTTGTAGGTACATTACAGCTATTCTTGTCTCCCACAGTCTCCTTAATTCCTGCAGCAAATGTAGAGAAATAGCTAATCAAATGCTGTGGGCTTTATAATTAGCGTGCTAATTTCCTTTTAAATCAAGATGGCTTATATGACCCCAAATTCATAATTTTGTTCACACAGTGTATGAAATATTGTAGCATTTGTTTCTGTAGCCAGTAAGTCAGGAATAATGAAAACAGGATTTGTAAGATGTTGGTTCTCGCTGAGGTTTTATCTCCCTGCTTTGGTTGTAAGAATCTCTGACAGAATGTGTCTTCCCACACCCACTCAACCCACAATGTAATGCGAGGAAGCAACTGTGTCCTGTCTTGGACAAATAAGTGTGTGGTGACAACTAGATCAGAGGCCTTAATGCATATCATTTTACATGTTCTGTTGGATATACTGTAGATGAGGTAGAATTAAGATTCACTCAAATCAGTTGTACTTCTGTTGAACATAAACTGACAGGTGTATTAATATACACGGTGTACTAGCACAGCAGAGATCCACAATACATTATGCTAGATAAAGATCACTAAATGACCAATTAACATGGCATCAATTGCATCAATTGCAAATTTAAAAAGGTGTAGTTTGTTTTGAATTAAACTGGAAATCTTACTTATTGGTAGACCTATGTACCACAGTTTCCCTCTCATGGTAATAGGAAGCCATTTATAGAATAAACCAGTCAAGGCTTTAAGTGGGGTACCTGGAAAACAAATGGCGATATAGGGCTGGATATCCTATCACTACCAAAAAACTGCCCTGCAACCACAGCAACAAGCAATCTATTTATACTTAGATTAAGTAGGCGGCACTCTGGGTACAAGAGATAGATTTATTGCAGCAGGTTGCTGGTCAGTAGGCCTGATGCGTTTCTATAGACAATCCCTTAAAGTGGACCTGTCACACAGACACAAAAATCTGTATAATAAAAGTCCTTTTCAAATTAAACATAAATCCAATTTCTATTTTTTATTAAAGCATTCATAGCTGTTGTAAGCTCATTTAAAAATCTCAGCTGTCAATCAAATATTGTCTGCCCCTCCTTTATGCCCTGGGCATAGAGGCAGGGCAGACAATTACTTTCATTTTCCATTCAGCACTTCCTAGATGTCACTGCTCTCCACACATTCCCCCGTTCTCTTAACTATTTATTTGTGTAGCCAGGGTATGGGAATGGACATAGGGTCCCCCATTCTGGTGCGCAAACAAGATTTTGAGATGATGAAAGGCTTTCCTTAAAAACAGTGTCCGTAAAATGGCTGCTGCCTGCTTGCTATCATTTTGAATTCCCAGATTGAAGGAAACAAGATTCAAATAATTTATATAGTGTAATTAAAGTTCATTTTGTTTGACTAATGTGATAAAATAGGATTTTGATACATTTTTTTGGGAGACAGGTGCCCTTTAATTATAGGCTTTCAGAAATCACCATACAATTGCCTAATATACACAATATTACAGTAGCCCCTACTGGGGCCCCTAAAATGCCCAGTAGGGGCCATTGTAATATTATGTATATAAGACACTTGTATGGTAATTTCTGTAAGCCTATGACTAAGGAAATGTCTCCCAAAATGCATCAGGCCTACTGACTAGCAGCCTGCTACAATAAATGTATATCTTGTACACAGAGTGTCGACTATTTGGTGACTCTACACTGTGGGGACGCTATTGGCTGAGCACTGAAGAATATACAGGACAGGAGCAGCTTGAAGGGGAGTCGAGTGGGGAGGGAGCTTGGAGTGGTCAGTTGATGTTTTAGTATACTTAGATTAAGTAGAAGAATTTAAGCAAATTAGAAGTAGAGAAGGTTTAAGAATAATAGTACAATGCAAGCTTTCTAACAGCCTTCATTGCTAGGCAACTGTTTCAAATGCTAATAAAATGTTGATATGCATAACAATGGAAGGTTGCTAGTTCTACTTAGATATACATTCTGGTGAGCTCCAATGCACAAAAAGTTTCAGGGACCAGCAGGCTTATTTGTTGGGGATTTTAATAACTTGAAGATTTTTCAGAAGGATCTATACGCAAATTAAAAACAAAACAAAGGTTGCAGTTAAAGATTTGTTAAAGTAAATATTCAACCTAAATAAAGGGAAAAGAGAACACCCACCAACACAGGAATAGTGTACACTTGACATATTGACATTTAGAAAGCTTGTAAGGGTGTGCAAGTTCTGAACTCCCACGGAGGCGTTTATGAATTATTAACTGGTTTTATAGATCAGAATTATATTGATTATATTTTACAGGCTCTTGTTTGTAATTATTTGTATAAAATGATTGACAATAAACCTAAAAAACAATAATTGCAGCACATATTTGTGGTATACCAGTGGATTCTATAGAGAAATTGGTGTACCAGATACATATGCTTGCTAGGGAGGTTTTATTACCCTAATCAAAGCACACACTTCTGGCAGGGGGTTGCTGCCTGCTCATATAGGAAAAAACATATGTAACTTGGCATATAAATATATTATTATTACCAAAAATGAATGTATTTTCTAGCAATATTCGCCCATTGTTGTCAGGATGGAAGCTACTCAGAATGAGTTCTTAAAGGGATACTGTCATGGGAAAAAAACAATTTTTCAAAATGAATCAGTTAATAGTGCTGCTCCAGCAGAATTCTGCTCTGGAATCCATTTCTCAAAAGAGCAAACAGATTTTTTTATATTTAATTTTGAAATCTGACATGGGGCTAGACTATTGTCAATTTCCCAGCTGCCCCAAGTCATGTGACTTGTGCTCTGATAAACTTCAATCACTCTTTACTGCTGTACTGCAAGTTGGACTGATATCACCCCCCCCCCCCCCAGCAGCCAAACAAAATAAAAATGGGAAGGTAACCAGATAGCAGCTCCCTAACACAAGATAACAGCTGCCTGGTAGATCAACACTCAATAGGAAAAACCCATGTCCCGCTGAGAATGCCAGAAAGCATTTCTCTCCTAAAGTGCAGGCACAAGTCACATGACCAGGGGCAGCTGGGAAATTGACAAAATGTCTAGCCCCATGTAAGATTTCAAAAAATAAAAAAAATCTGTTTTGAGAAATGGATTTCAGTGCAAAAGTCTGCTGGAGTAGCACTATTAACTGATGCGTTTTGAAAAAAACATGTTTTCCGATGGCAGTATCTCTTTAATGTTTTATTCACTCGTAGTAAAGCCCTGTTTACCGTAAAGTCAATAGAGATTGGCATAATGTGTGTGTTGGGGGGTAATTTCCGCTGAAAAATATAGCTTTTTTTAAAATTTTTGCATATGTTGCAAAAGCCAATTCCAATTTACAAACCGTGTAGAAACAAACTTCCATTTAATCACTCATATCAAACTTATGTTAGCATCTGCATGTATACATGTTAAATAAATGTTTCTGGTTATCTGATGTTTTTCTTTTCCCGTTTGATATAATTCTTTACAAAGACTCAAATCTGAACAGTGCAAATGTCCTTAATAAACAACAGGTGGATTATTAGTTGACTCTGTTGCTGTGATGTGTAAATCGTGAGAAACGTGTTGTTTGCACAAATAAGGATTTTTGGAAACATGGACGTACAGCAATCACTGTACTTCAGAGTTTTCATATTTAGGATATTAGCACTGATTTAAAAAGGGGGTTATAGCAAACTGCAGTGGAAATCACTGCAATGCCTAATGTGATTTAAAATATCCAAAGTACAATCTCCCCCATACGTCTGGTATAGGCTTTAGCACTTACATTACAAATTCAGCAGTGTTAGGTGTTTCAACTAAGGAGCGAATTTACTAACAGTCAGATTTCTGTTTTTTTAACAAATCTTATTTTTTCTCTAAAAAATTTGTTTTTTATCTCTCTAAAACTCAAACATATGGAGATTTATTAAGGGCAGATATATGAAGGGTGGAATTGAAAATTCAAATTTTTTAATTTAAATTTCAAGTTTATTTTAGTGTAATTTGATTAGAGAAAAGTCCAAATTCGATTTGAGTTTAAAAAACAAATTTAAATTAGAATTTTGAAATTTATGATGTGCTGTCCCTTTAACAATTCAAATTTGGCTATTCACCTAAAACCTGTCAAATTGGTGTTTTAGCCTATGGGGGACCTCCTACAATTGATTTGGAGTCGTTTGGTGGATTTTTGAAAATCAATTTTTTTTGTGAAAAAACTCTAATCGTATTCGATTCAAATTTGATTCAAGTTTGTAGGTCAATCCTATTCACCCAAATTTTCGATTGGTTGTTTTTTGTTTGAATTTCGAGTTTATGGGATTTATTAGAAACTCCCATAAACTCCAAAATATGACCCTTGATAAATCTGCCCCTGTGTAAAAACAACAAAAATACTGTAATACAAAAATTCTCCAAGTAAATGTAGTCAAGGTCCTATAGAAGGTCCTTTTTCGACCTGATTTAGCCATTTAGCCACTTTTTAAGTTTTTTTGCATTTTTTTGCTAGTAATTGTCTGAAAAATTAAATTTTTATAGGTTTTAGAGGATTTTCTTTGTGCATCATTCAACATCTTTATTTCATTCGTACTTTTTATATTTCATGGTTTTAGAGAAAATGAGTTTATTCATGGTTTCGAAAACCTCTAAAACCACTAAATTGAGAATGTTGATAAATGGGCCTCCCAGTGTTCTACTTATTTATAATTTGTAAAAACATGCCATGGAATGTGGTGTCCTAGTGTCTTCTTTTTTCTTCCTGAGATAAAAATGGTCATGCAAAGATTAGCCAAATCACTCAGTCACACCATCCATGTGGAGTTCTTGTCTAATCGGTGTGTGCCCGAGACACTGATTTGTAGACTAAGTAGAAGAAGGCAGCTCTGAAGGGACTCTGCATTTTGCATTGTGTAAAATTAGATTTTGCCCATTTTATAATGAGCACTCATGTATATACAGTGCTTGAATTGGGTTCGAAAAGGTGGAGGGATGGCAGACCTGTCGCGCGTAGCGAGGTGCAAAAAATAAATTCGACCACACCCACAAATATAGGCCACACCCACTTTAAATAGGTCTCGCCCACCAGTTATTTTGCTATTTCCATGTTTATCAAAAATATTTTTTTTAATATTGCAAGAAATAAAATGACCCTAATTTTTTACATTTACATAGTTACATAGTTAAATTGGGTTGAAAAAAGACAAAGTCCATAAAGTTGATCCCCTCCAAATGAAAACCCAGCATCCATACACACACCCCTCCCTAGTCTCACATAAATTATATATACCCATATCTATACTAACTATAGAGTTTAGTATCACAATAGCCTTTGTATTATGTCTGTCCAAGAAATCATCCAAGTCCCTCTTATAGTCATTAACTGAATCAGCCATCACAACATCACCCGGCAGTGCATTCCCCAACCTCACTGTCCTCACTGTGAAGAATCCCCTACGTTGCTTCAAATGAAATGTATATACAGTATATGCATTTAGAAGCTTGTACAGTTACAGAAGTGGACTCACACAAAATATATCAGCAGATTGTGAAAGCCTGTGTTGTCCTGAAAAAAAAAACGTTTTGCTAGGTAAACTTTCCCTTTAATCTTTTCTATTTCATCCTCACATATTTTCTTTTTCTTTACTGTTCTCACCCACATCCTACTACTTGCTTCAAAGTTTCCTACTTTAATAGAGCAAAATATGTTTTCATTCTTCATGTGTACATTATCTACTTTTCCCTGATGTTCTTTTGCCCTATAATTAATTTACTGTATATGTACGTTAATGTTCTCAGCTCATTCCTGACCTTATCTGCATTCTGCCTCCTTTGACTTTATTCCACCCTCTGCTGTATTTTATTTCCCTAAATTCAGACCCATTTGCCCATTAAGTGTTTTTTCCCTCTGGCCTCTCCCCTTATCTGCCAAATTCCAAGAGACCATAATAAGCGTTTAGCTGTTTCAGTGAGTAAAGCCATCCTCCCTGTGTTTCACACACATATTCTGTACTTCTGCTGCCACCAGACTTTCCTTGCCATCTGCCCTGCCTTGCTATACTCATTTATTTGCCTCCCTCAGCCGCCACTTTTTAAAGTGCGCAACTGCACAATGTGCATTCATCTCAAGTCAGGGGTCAACTTCTCAAGCGTTGCCATTATACAAAAAATGCACAACTGAGCCAGCAACAGGAGATCCGGTTATTTAAACATGTGAAAATGTTTCACATTCGCAAAACAGAATACTGACTCTGCAAGAACCAACTATACAGGGGCTAGTGGGTCAGTCTCTCCTGCTCAATCCCACATAAAGCTACTAGTCAGGCACATGGCAAGATTTCAGGTACTGTCATTGTGCCCATGATTAGAGATGGCGCGAACTGTTCGCCGGCGAACTTGTTCGCGCGAACATCGGGTGTTCGCGCTCGCCGGAAGTTCGCGAACGTCGCGCGACGTTCGCCATTTTGGGTTCGCCATTGTTGGCGCTTTTTTTTGCCCTCTCACCCCAGACCAGCAGGTACATGGCAGCCAATCAGGAAGCTCTCCCCTGGACCACTCCCCTTCCCTATAAAAACCGAAGCCCTGCAGCGTTTTTTCACTCTGCCTGTGTGTGCTGAAGAGATAGTGTAGGGAGAGAGCTGCTGCCTGTTAGTGATTTCAGGGACAGTTGAAAGTTTGCTGGCTAGTAATCGTTTTGATACTGCTCTGTTATTGGAGGGACAGAAGTCTGCAGGGGTTTGAGGGACATTTAAGCTTAGGTAGCTTTGCTGGCTAGTAATCTACCTTCTACTGCAGTGCTCTGTATGTAGCTGCAGTGGGCAGCTGTCCTGCTTCTGATCTCATCTGCTGACTGCTGCAATAACAGTAGTCCTTGTAAGGACTGCTTTTATTTATTTTTTTGTTCCAATACAGAGCAGTATCAAGCAGATTACTAGCCAGCAAACTTACTATCATCTGTCCCTGAAATCACTAACAGCTCTCCCCCTACACTATCTCTTCCAAGCACACACAGGCAGATTTTTCAGATACATTTTTGCCCTTGATCCCCCTCTGGCATGCCACTGTCCAGGTCGGTGCACCCTTTAAACAACTTTAAAATCATTTTTCTGGCCAGAAATGTCTTTTTTAGATGTTAAAGTTCGCCTTCCCATTGAAGTCTATGGGGTTCGCGAACCGTTCGCGAACCGCTCGCATTTTTGCGCAAGTTCGCGAATATGTTCGCGAACTTTTTTTCCGACGTTCGCTACATCCCTACCCATGATAAAAGCAATGAATCCAAACACACATACACATATATACACACACATGGAGCCTGTTTTGCCTGGCCGGTTCCTGTTTTCTTCAAAACAAGTGACTAGCCCACATACTCATATAGGCGATTGCAGTAGGAAGAGCCTGGAATACTGGACACACAGACAAACCGGCCAATGTGGAGACCCGGCAGGCTGGTGGCCATACATATACACACACACATTATATACACACATACATACACACTATATACTATGCACACACTTACACACTATACACATACATGCACAATTCACACACAATAGACACACACTATACATACGCAGCAAGTTTGTCACATTGGCCAGATGCTGCACACATGCTCACACCAATCAAGCCTTCCCGGCTCCCGCAACATCATGGCACACACAGGAGAAAAACGCAAGTCAGGACCATTTTAAGGCCTTGGTGGGCCCTGGGCAAAGTGCCAATCGGTGGGTCCCAAGAGGCGGGCGCGTGCAGCTGGAAAAATGTCTACGAAGCCATGCCCACTTTTTGGCCACACTCCCTAAAAAACACAACCACTTAAAAAACATAACCAAGTCATGCAAACCCTAGCTGTGCTAGTATAATCACTGTAGAAATGACCAATGAGCACTCAATTGATCCCAGAGAAGCAAGTAAGATCACTAAAACATGTCCAATGAACAGAAAGTTTGGCAGCAAGGAAGTGGCAAGAGAGAAGCAATTCTGAGAAAACATAAATCTGATTAAATAGTTTACCTGTGGAAGTGGAACCCCCCTGTTCATTAGGTTGTTCACCTTTAAAATAACTTTTAGTATAATGTTGAAAGTGATATTCAGAAACAATTTGCAAATGGTTTTCATTTTTTATTATTTGTGACTTGTGAGTTATTTAGCTTTTTATTCAGCAGCTCTCCAGTTTGCAATTTCTGTAATCTGGTTGTTAGGGCCCAAATGACCCTAGCAACCATGCACGGATTTGAATAAGAGACTGGAATATGAATAGGAAAGGCCTGACTAGAAAGGACTAATGAAAAGCTAAAAAACAGAGCAATTGTTGCTCACCATTAAAGTGAACCTTAATGGTTCAACCATAATTCAAATATTCAATCACCCCTTCAAAGATCTGGGGCAAGGAATAGTAAATTGTTAAGATACTCAAGGTCTTGATTACATGACAACATGGACTGGCAGCAGTAAAACCCCCACTCTACAAATATTGATTTTAAATAAATAAATAAATAAATAAATAAGCGCTAAGTGCCAATTCAATCATATGCAATAATGCCCAAATCAATACAGTGCCAGCACATCAATCAATTAATAAATAAATCAATTATTTTGGTATATAATGTGCTTAAAAATGAAATATTAAAAATTGATTTAATTAACTTAAAAATTAAGAGGCCAGCAATTCATTAATTAAAGATCAGAAAAGGAAAATAGTAGTAAGGGTGGAGTTGTTCCAAACATTCCTGTCTGTTGAAATTTTCTACCTAGGCACTGGGACACTAGACCATACGAGGGAGATAGTTGGAAATATCAATTTAAGCTCAAGCTGGATATTAGCGCCGCAGCAGACCCTGAGCACAGGCCAGCGCTGTGCCTCTCTGCAGACTACAGCAGGCGGGGTTCCTCTCCGCCTATCTATACTTTGGATTGGACGGGAACTCCCTCCCACATGGCGCACGCTCCCACCTACACTAAAGCGCAAAAACAAAGGGAAGTTTTTTTAAAAAAAACGGTTCCACATAGTTCCGGTGATACAAATCGTTCCATCCCGCCTGAGGGATGGAGATCGGTCATTTTAAAAAAGTAATGGGATGCCATCCCGCCGCATCCCACCCCAATTCAAGCACTGTGTATATATGTTTTAAGAAAACTGATAACTATTTAGTGAATGTTCTTCTACTGTAGAAAGACTAAGCATTTTTCTCGGCTATATAATAAAACTTCTGGGAAAACATATAATTTTTCTGAAGAATATCATGTTACCTTCAACCAGCACAATTACATATAAATGTGTCTAGAAAGCTATATTAAACTGTTAAATGCACTTTTCCTTTCTTGATTCTCTCAATTTTCTTTCCATTAATTCACTTTACACATGCCAAAAACCTGATTTTTGCACATTGCTTGAGAGCAAGAAGTACAACTACCTCACTCTATGGTTTTTCTGCTTGGAACCTGTCTTTGATCCCTTAAAAATATTAACCATGCATCTCAGCCAGGTAACAGCATGATAATATCAAGGGTGTTGTGAATGTTTCTGGAATATATTACCCATTGTGTTACTTTAATCCACCCAGAAGTTCTGCAGTACAAATGTCTCCAACTGAAAGCAACAGCAAGTGAAAAGGGGAATGTTAAATTATTTCAGCGAGTGAAAATAAAGCTTTTGCTGAGATGAGTGTTTTAGATAATCTAACATTTACTATCCAGTAAAACTGCTGAAACCAATTGAGTCCTTTGTCATGTTATATAAGATAGTTAATTCACCACCAAGAAGGAAACGTTACTATTTTTTCATTATCACAGCATTTTTCAGCAAGAAGGAATATCCAATGAAGACTGAAGACAGCATCTCCAATCTTTTGTGTTGGGCGTCAGATATGAGTTCAGATTTTACATCTGTATGCTTTTTTTCAGCCTGTGGAAAAACCCTGTTCTCATCTGAATAAAATCCTAGATGCTTTTCTTTAAAAAAAAATGAATTTATGTAAAACATAACTATACTGAGAAGAGTGTAAGGCATTTATACTGAAGGCAGACCATCTGGCTTACTGTAATCTTAACTTCTTTCTAACCTCCAGGAAAATATCAAATCTGCATTCTAAAAGAAAATTTGGGATATTGTTATGTATTACAGATGTAGCGTTCAGTATCGGTAAGGCTGGGGAATCAGTAGCGGAACAAGTTCATCAGAATGCAAACTTCTGTACTGTTTCTAACATCAAATACTGCAGTTCAAATGTGTTGTAAGTACACTGCCAGTGCACAAATGCTTAAATTCTTAAAGAAATCATACATTTTGATCTAATTATGGCCTATGGGCATATTTACAGGAAAACGAAGATGGAGATTTCTCTCACTAAAGAGAGTGGTGGCAGATACACTAGATACTTTCAAGGAGGCATGGATGTCATTGTAGCAAGAAAAAAAAGTAGAAGATAGATAAAAGATGATGGGATTAACAAACAGTATAATAAAATACTGAGCCGAGAACTTGTCTAATTTGTAGGGAAGGTGTAATTTTTAAGTTTCCTCTGAATCAACTGGACATACTACTCAGTTCATACAAAAGCACCCTCAGGGCTGCTGTTAGAGGCACGGGTGCCCCAACTATTGCAAGAAAACTGAAAAATGATCAGCTGGAACTTTGAGCTTTTTACCCAAAGGAAACCATTGGGTGCTGGGGCTGTCAACTGCCCTCTCCATTTCATAACAGTGACAGGTTACTAAGTGCATGTAATATTGTTTGAGTAGGTTCTCCAGTATTTTTATTCCATGGAACAAACTAACAAGACTGTGTGATGATTCTAAGATAAATATGCACCTTTATCATTTGAGATGCTCATCAACAGTCATTGTGTAACTCTCCAAATTTTTGTTGATGGGAACATTTTAACTGTTTTACTGACTTATGAGAGGTATATATATCTTGCTTGAAAAGAGAGATGTAATGTGCTTGATATATATATATATATATATATATATATAATATTATCAAAAAAGAAACTGCACCAAACAGGACTTCATATAGTGTCAAAATATCAAAAATGTATTTTCAATGTTTCGGCTCTAGTGCTCGAGTCGTCTTCAGGAATAAGAAAATTGTGTACCAACATACAAACTTAAATCCCCCAAAAGCCCACCAGTGACGTGTGTTAATGGGGTTATACTGCTCAGGGCCCCACGATGACATAATCCAATAGCCCAATAACCCGTTTAACTGTGTAGTCCCTGGTGTGTCATATATAGATGTAGTGATTATAATATAGGTGTACGCACGTGAGGTCAGGTTACTGCCCAACTGCAGAAAATACTTTTAGTATGCACAGTTAAAAAAGGGGGGGGAGTGGTTACCGCGTCTCCTCCACTTTCCCTCTTAATAGGGAGTAGGGCCATTGCGGTAGACGCTATGTACATACCTTACGTATTTGTCGCCTCCACTACAGATACGGAGAGGTGTGTAGATGTGGCCATGCCTTCTTTGGAAAACTGCTACATCTTAGATTGTCCTGCGCTTGCGGTCTTACCCGCACCACTTAGCCTGCACCTCATTGGACAATTACTGCCACACACTACCAATTAACCCTTGCTGGGTTGTCCATCGGTTACTCGTCGCCAGAACAGCTTTCACCAAACAAATGTGGAAAGCGGCGAGCATATTCAATTGGCGCTTCTGTTACACCCAGTAGGTAGTGGTTATGCTTTGGTCCATCCAGTAAATCCTCCACCTGAGGAATATACTCGCACTTCGTATAGGTGCTATATGAGCACTACTGCTCACTCATTGTCAGTGGCGTGTGGGGATTCAATAGCGCACTCTGTCAGTGTTAGCAGGTTGATCGTCATTGATATTGACTACCCGAACTCTGCAAGAGGCCTGTAACCCACTGTGAGCCAGATCCTCAATCGAGCGATGGTATAAAGGACCTGAAGAGCAATATATATATGACACACCGGGGACTACACAGTAAAACGGGTTATTGGGCTATTGGATTACATCATTATGGGGCCCTGAATGGTTCAACCCCATTAACACACATCACTGCACTGTTTGGCGGGCTTTTGAGGGATTCAAGTTTGTATGTTAGTACACAATTTTCTTATTCCTGAAGACGGCTTGAGCACTAGAGCCGAAACATTGAAAATACATTTTTGATATTTTGACACTATATGAAGTCCTGTTTGGTGCGTTTTTTTTTTTTTGATAATATAATATTATTTTCCTCGAACCAGCATACAGGCATTGGAGATTAACTTGCCGAGTGCACCAGTTGCAAATGATCTGTTTATATATATATATATATATATATATATATATATATATATATATATATATATATATATATATATATATATAAAGCACCACAAAGGCCTTCGTGCTCATGCATTGTTTTATTTATGTTTATACACTTTGTGTATTCTGATTATAAAACATGCATACTGTCAATATTTCATCTTTTTAAATGCATTATACGGTTTAGTGTCTTTAGCACACTTGGCTATTTATTAGATAGTAGATGCATCATAGTCACTTCTGGGATAGCAAAATATCATTCATGCCTGGATTTTCATTTTAATCTCTAGTTACAAAATAATGTAAGTATTTGCATTACTGATAAATGAGATCATTCAGTGTCAAAACATCCATAATAAGCAGTGTTTGTTTAAATACACTGATATTGAGGATAGGGAGATAGTCAGACAGAGAGATAGATAGATAGAGAGAGAGAGAGAGAGAGAGAGAGAGAGAGAGAGAGAGAGAGATAGATAGATAGATAGATAGATAGATAGATAGATAGATAGATAGATAGATAGATAGATAGATAGATAGATAGATAGATAGATAGATAGATAGACACATGTTTATTCATTGCTGTTGGCTAGTGGGTGTGTGGTGCTCTCATGCATTCCTTATGCTTGTTTAACAGAGAAATCACCACTGTGAGTATTCACAAACAGACCATTATGTGCACAGATCTACCCCATCTGTAACAAAAGATGATGATTAGGAATTCCAACATTCAGTATCCAATCTGTCTTATTTAAAGACAAATACATGCTCTGCTTCAAGGGCAAATACATTTACAGATAGAAGCCAGAATGTATCCTTTTTTTACTGACAGACATGAATGGGTTGCTTGGAAAATAATTGAGGTATAATTGTCACTTAAGGCTGCCACTGGAAACCAGCTAGGAGAGCAATGACCATAAGCATGTTTTAACCCAACCCGCACAGCCACATATTATACTGTAGATGGGGATAAAGAATATATTTCCAAGCAGAGATCCCCTCTGACATTATTTCTGTGGTCATTTATAAAATATGTATTTCTTATAGATGGGAGATCAGTGCTATGAAAATTATGTATACATTTTCCCATCCAGACAGTCAAGTCTTTGGGACAAAATAGGGCTGTGTTCTCATTATTATATAAAGGCACATGCCTTGTTAGTGTTGCATTAGAGTGTTTATAGGGGGTTGCTAATCTCTTGTTATTTCTAGCAGGTTTCATGGGAGCCTTCTCTTCCCTTTCAGAAATATTGAGTATTCGTGTTTCGATTACATCTTTCAACGTGTCTGAACGGGAGGGGGCGCCCTCACTCCGTGTGAAAAAAAAAAAAATAACAAGATTTGATCAAGCTTTTCCCAAGCTGTTCAGCCTGCAATAACTGTAGATTATAAAAAAAGATGTGTGTACTTTATAAACTCAAATAAAACAAATCTGGCATGTAAGTAAAGCAATGGCGTGCACTATTTGCCTTATAAAATGTTTAGATGAATATATCATTTAGTGTCTGATCCTGCTCTTTTATTTACTATGTTTGATTTGCTCTTTTATCAATAAAAAATACACACGCTGTGGAAAATACAACATGAAATGGATGGGATGGGTAACACATACAAGACGTATTTGGATGAAAAACAGGTATGTTTTAATTTCATTGTTCCTATTCTTTGCAGCCCCTCTCTGATTTATTTTTTTTTGGATTCGATGATCTAATTTAGATGCTTAATTGAGCTTCTGTGTTTGAAAGTGTGTTCACATTAAATATATATGTCTTTGCCCTATTCCCTTGTCAGGGATGTGCTCTGAATCTCAATGAATGCAGTCAGACCTTCTCTATACTATAGCACTGAACTCTGCCCTCCCCATCTCATTCTTGAGGCTGAGAGTTTAGGGAGTATTGCAGCTAGAAAAAGGAATAGCAGAAATGTCAATAAAACTGAGTGGATCTGTAGGGACAATGGGGTGTGTGCTTGGTACTAATGCTTGCCTCATTTTCTCATTATTAGATATGGTGTGTTTTTTCTCTCTGAAGCTTTGTCATGCAAATATGTTTTTGAATGAGCAACCATAGAATCATGCTTCTCATTCTTAGATGAAGCAATTAGCCTTCAAACTAGTATGATTTCAATAATTAAATTACCATCCAACAACTTGCAGCAGTAAAATAAAGCTTTCAGCTACCACAGAACCTCTTCAGGAAAAAAAAAACAGTTTCACAGTATCACACCCTGTTTCCTGAGAAAGAATAATGATTCACATAACTGTAGCAACTTTCTACGGTCCAATTCTACTGCAAATATCTTTCCTCTCTCTCTCTCTCTCTCTCTCTCTCTCTCTCTCTTCTTTTTAAAAAACCCTTGAAAGGGCATCAGTGGGTTAATTCTGATGCTCCCTGCCTTAATTATGATGCACCCTTTTCTATTCAAATGATGAAAAATTGTTCATTTAGGAATTTTAAAGATAACAATAAGCCTAAGGACTGACTGAAATCACTCATGACGATTATATAAGGATACAGATGTGTGGGAGGTGAGCTGAATTATCCATAAAAGCAAATTGGCTTTTAACGTTGTATTTACATGACACCTAGCAGCTTCTGCTTGCATTAAGATGAATAAAATCACCACCCTCCGCCTTCTCCCTTCTGGGTTTTTTTCTACAAGATTCGGGGGAAGAGAACATTTTACAAGTGAAACTTGTTTTGGATGCAAAGCACATTATATTACTTAAAAACACAATCCTGCTCTGTCCGGTAATGCCAATTATTCTTGCAGTTTAGAGAGACAGACTGTTACATTATTTACCTTAACAAATCTATAACTATGTCCCAGTACTTAGATTTGCTTTCTGTTACACTGCACGTGTACTAAACTTGGTATATGAATACCTTGTAAAACTGCATGTGCATTGCTACCTGGCATATCATTTAAGGGTTTGCTGTATTTAAGAATGCAGAGTGATACTTATTGCAGAATTAAACAAAGAATAACAGTGTAATTTTGGAATACAGTTGTGTTTTAGGTAGATAATGAAGTATATATATTAATATAATAGACAGATAGAGAGATGATAGATAGATAGATAGATAGATAGATAGATAGATAGATAGATAGATAGATAGATAGATAGATAGATAGATAGATAGATAGATAGATTTATACATGCATAAGGATGGAGTCTGCATGTGCAGAGGTTAATGTTACATATATATATATATATATATATATATATATATATATATATATATATATATATATATATATATAGATAGATAGATAGATAGATAGATAGATAGATAGATAGATAGATAGATAGATAGATAGATAGATAGATAGATAGATAGATAGATAGATATGATAGATGATAGATAGATAGATAGATAGATAGATAGATAGATAGATAGATAGATAGATAGATAGATAGATAGATAGATTTATACATGCATAAGGATGGAGTCTGCATGTGCAGAGGTTAATGTTACAGTTTGTGCAGGTCCATCCTCCTGTATGTTCACTTGCAGTGTAATTGTTGGTTTTAGTGATGTGAAAAATGGCCTTTTTCATTTTGACCTGAAGAGGGCAGTCCTTTCCCACAAATGATGATGGCACCATGCAGTGGATTCAGCCTTTGCTTTTAGCCCAGGAATGCAATATATTGTAAGTCTAGGCAAGTGTGCTTAATTACTGTATATTGAAACAAAAAAAGGCTCGGATAAACGGTTTCATTTGTCTTTAGGCTTTATTTCCAGACTCTTAAAATACAGAAAAGACGTTTTTATTTTAATGGGCATGCTAGCCCCCTCCAAACAACATCAGAATTGATCAAGGAATGTCAAGATCGGTGTCGATATTGCCATATAAATGTTGGCTAGTCATGACAAGCCTTGCCTTGTTAATTCATTTACAAGTCACCTAGCATGCCACCTCCACAATGTGTGCGCAAAGTTGTCTCAGGGGAATAATGGGCAGATGGGCTTCAGTACTAAAGCGTCGGACAGTTCCCAGTTCGCTGGTTTTGCGGATGCGCTTTATACATAGGATCTAATGTAACAATCGCTTCCCCGCATGCACCGAACTCTTACTTTTGTCTTAAAACAATTGCTGAGTTTCCTTAAACAAGGGAGAGGGGCTTTACAGTGAATTGGAAATTATATTGCTGCTAAATTAGCTCCAAGCCAATCTGATCTGTGCCATTGTATAATGATAAGCTTTAAGCAGGGACTGATTTCAAAGATAAGATGCTCTCCCTCTCTGCATGCAGCTATAGCACATGGAGCTCTGATGATGGATTCTATTACCCACAGAGCACTGGAGAACATTTTCCATCAGTAAAGGTGCTGTTGGATCCCATGCATGTGTATTTATGCCTTTGGTTCTGCATGATTATGTGGATATACAAGTATGTTTTATTAGTTAATACTACTAGAGGGCTTGTGGAATCACAGCAGCCCCATGGCTAAACTGTCACTCTTCTTATGCTGCTAAACGTTTCTCATAGTCTGACTTTAGTCTAAATGCATGTTCCTATAGTCCCACAAGGCATTGGTCCTTTCCCATTGGGAAGTCATGAATAAAAGGCAATGAAGCCTCCACGTCAGATGCTCCTCAATTAATCCACCATTAGCAGGTTTGGGATCCACTACTGGAGATGCTGGTGTAACTGTATGATGACCACAGCCAATTAGGCTCAGCTTTAAAAAAAAAAAAAAAAAAAATGAACTCTTTGCAGCCCTGA
This sequence comes from Xenopus petersii, assembly GCA_038501925.1. Classification (NCBI taxonomy): domain Eukaryota; kingdom Metazoa; phylum Chordata; class Amphibia; order Anura; family Pipidae; genus Xenopus; species Xenopus petersii. Next base: position 101,902,595 of record CM076678.1, on the reverse strand, counting down.
GCTGGGAGCTGTCAGGGTTTTTACGTGTTCAGATGTGGAGGTTGAGGGGGAAGTGGCAGCAGGCAGATGGTGCAGATCAGATCGATGTGATCGTTTTTGCTGCTTTTTTTTTTCTTCTCTCTTTCTCTTTTCCCTCTGGTTGCTGCTGGAGCTGAGGGCGATTGCTGAGAGCGCTATGGCACCAGCCGACAGTGAATGAATGTGTTTGGGGACCATTAGCAGTATATTTAGTGATTTTCACCAATGATTCCATTTATCCAGCAACACGCGAGCAGCAGCTGCATTTGCGTCCTGGATTAGCAACTAAAAGGTAAGCCACGAGCTTTCATACTAGTCACATCATTTCTCCATCTCCATTTCTATAGCATGTATATTGCCAAGAAAAGATTCATATTTCTCCCCCTGTTTCATGGAGAAGCTGATCGTTTTCTGTGTATTAATGTCATTGTAATGAGACTGCACTGGCAGCGTTATTCAGCTGCTCTATGTCCATATCCCCAAGCTGTAGCTGCTATGATAAGGCGCACTCACTGGCTGCACAATCGCAGCGTCGCCTCCTACATACCAAACGCGTATTCTAAGGGAAAACGCTAAAGGAAATATTGCCTTTAGGGAATAAAGGTAAAAGGATGTCCCTTGGCTTAAATTTTTGTGCAATTAAAGAGAGCTCTTTTTTTTTTGCTTTTGCTTGAGTAACACAGAGAGGCTTTGGAAAGGTGGGGCACGTTTTTATCTCTGCTGGCTTCCATCGAGGTGGACTTTTTCCAGATGTGGATTGGTGCTCGCTGTCTGTGCTGCTGCTATGAGATTGGGGAATTGGATCCTTGCACATTACTGATTCTAATTCAAGTCCGACAGAAAGAGAAAGAGAGAGAGAGACAAAGTCACTTACTCCACCATTCTTTAAGGCAGACGGGAGGTGTGAAGCTGTACAAAGCCAGGGGACCGACCTGAACCAAAATTGGGCATAAAAAGCTTCAGCAGATCTAAACTGTGAGGGAGGATATAGCTTGTCTGCCCTGTAGTCTGAACAAAGAACTAAATTTGACGTCGAGTCAGCCAGAAGGAACACTATAAGGGAGATGCCACCAAACTGAGAGCTGTCCACAGGCAGGTGCTGAACCCTTTCAACCATATTGCTGTCTTACATGATCTGTCCTGGGGTGGTGTAACATGACTTCTGCCATTCCTCTTTGTGTACTGCCTGGCCCTATGGTGTATTATACTGTGTTTGCTTTAAAGTGAAACCAAGCTGAATATTTAATTTATACAATGTCATTGCCAGGTTTATCATACTTTTTTTTGTTGTTGTTGTTGTTTTCCTGGAATAACTACATTATAGAAGAGGAGCATGCTAACTACAATGACATTAATCTAGCCTATAGCATTTCCTAGGCACACTCCATAAAACAAAAAGTAAGGTCTCCCAGAGCTGGGACCATCCTTCAGGACACAGTATCAATACAGTGAAAGTGCATTCAAACAAAACATATATTTGACTTACGAGTCTTGTGCCAATTGCATAGAAAAGGGCACATCTCATGTCACGTGTAGGATTTTTCAGTACACAAAATATGTGTTGGTATGGGTGCATGTGTGTGTGCTTATGTGTATACACATACAAAAACATGCACAGCTTCTATATTTTTAATGTATAGCCATAGAAAGATTATCGTTCCACATCTGCATGAAGACATTCAGTTTTCTGCAGGAGCTCTCCCTGTTTAGTTTGTACAGACTCTCTGCCTCTGTGCACCTTACTGCTATTAGAGATATCAATAGCAAATCTTAAAACAAAGCTTCTTGGTAAAAGCCACCTTTCTAGCAGATGATCCGGATTTGCAGTACTGTCTTGCATATCTCTTAATCCACTTGCAAATTTGAAAGAGCTTACCCTGCCTATTCCAAAAACGAAATTTCTGAACATTAAAATTCTGCTCGTATAATCTATGTACATGGTGTACTGCAGGGCATTGTCAGGTAAACTTCACATGGATTCTGTATATGAGGTGATAAGAACTGCACCTTCGAGGCAGTTCATAAGTAGAAAACAAATATTTATCGATCCATAGGCATAAAATCTGGTGTAATAGAAGAATTTATTCCTTGTGTCAAGCAGACTCCATTATACAATATGCTCACACTTAACTATTTATGCATTTCTCTTACAGGGATTCACTGAGCTCTTGGACATCCAATTGAACAGGCTGGAGCTGGGGGGCGTACATCAAGGGCTATTTTGCAAGTAGGAAAGAAGACATGGGAAGAGACAAGGTACATTGCACGTAAACTCTCTTGTGGTGTGTAGATACACAACATCTCCATTGCATTTAAACACTGCATGGTTTTCTGCTATTCTTTTAGGACTTGGAACAAAGACATTTTGGACTTGGGTTATGAATCTCCATGACCTGTTTGGATTCCATTCTTCTGATTTATGGCTGTGGATTTATTGCCCGGTGTGCTGTTGCTCTGTGGCTCTCTTCGGTGACGGGTATTCTTGGGTGGATAATACGGATTACGTTGTTATTGCTTAAGAATACGCGTAGTTGAGGAGAGTATCTTCAGCAAGGAAGCTCCATGTCTCCAGCACCAAGGGAGTCCCTACTCTAGTGGCCAAGGTAGCACATTTTCCTACATTACTGATATATATATATATATATATATATAGAAATATGTGATTTTTAACAAAACTCTGCTTTATACATGTTTCAGCTGAGGGCATTTTAAACGGGTAGTGTATTGTATTCTCCCTTTTAAACTTCAGCTGAAAGCAAGTAACACAGTTTTTTTTCTTTTTTCTTTTTTAAATAATTTTTTTCTTTGTTTTATGGAATGGTGTGACAGGCACTGTTGATATTTATGCATGTTGATATCAGTTTTTAAAGAGTCCAATTTTGAAATGTAAAAACCTTGGAGGCCTCTTGTGTAAGCTTGATTTTGTGGATGAATTATGCATAGCTTCAGATTTACACCAAGGCAACGCCTTAAAATGCTGACAACCAGGATCCTCTGGGAGTCGAGTGACATATAATCCTTCTATGGTTGGGGAATTTGCAATGGGATCCTGCTCTGTGGCCTCTGTCTTTGCCCTGGGCCTAATCTCTGCCCTACATTTATTACCCTTTGCCGTTGCACTCAGTCATCTGGATCCCTCACTCCTTTTCTGACATACACACAGAACACGTCCCTCTGGATGTGTCAGACCTGCATCCTGCACTGCAGACTGCTTTATTTTCCTGCTGGCATTGTCAGGGTTAACATTGCTGTCTTGCACTGGTCGAAAACATAATGGGTTGTGTTTGGTCAAACCATGGATTTCAAATTGCCATTCTGAAACTATTGGAAATCTTTGTGATAGCTTTGTAACACGTTAATGCCACTCCAGGTGGCCAATAAATGCTTTGATACTTTCGAGAACGATCAAGTGCCTTTTCTTTGACATGCTAAAGAATTATTGTGCAGTTTGTGTGTGTGTTAAAATATATTTTTTAATCACTGCGTAAAATATTCAGTTTTGGCTTATGAACATAAAGCAAACGATGGAATAGAAATTACTGCAAATATGCACTTCTTTACTAAACAATGCATTACAGGGAGATATCACTAGTATTTCATATCTATCTATCTATCTATCTATCTATCTATCTATCTATCTATCTATCTATCTATCTATCTATCTATCATCATCTCTCTCTCTCTCTCTCTCTCTCTCTCTTACTCTCTCTCTTTCTCTCTCTATCATCTGTTTTATTTCCTTTTTCTGTAACATCCTAGTACACATCTTTTAACCATTTAGAGAAATGAGCTTCTGTTGTCTGAAGCTCCAAACTGACTATTTACATGGAAAGTCTATTTTTTTATAATAACCCATTGTAGGTAATTTATATATTTTATGTATTTGTTTTTTTTTACGTGCCATTAAGATGATGTCACATATATTAAATAAAACCATGCACACTACCCAGAACCTCATTTCCATCCAAATGTGTAAAGGTATATATTTACATTTATGTTTTATTCTTTAATAATAAGGCACATTTGGCTAGGTCCATTACAGAAGAGGAGCATGCTAACTAGAAGTAATAAATAAGTCTGACGCTATTTAATAATATGATGTTGCTGTGGTCGCGGTGTAATTTAGATATGATATCTAGTGTATTTTACAAGAGTTAAGAGGTGAGACGCACGGATTCATGTTTCACTTTCTTGGAATTATAGCAACTGTACCGCCAGTTCAATATGACCATATATTTTGCTACAAAAAGTCAGTTTTATTGGTTACAATTTTATTTTTTAAGGACACCCTTACACTGTTCTCACTGAGTATATATAATTGGCCAGCAGCCCCATGCTTTTTCTGCAGTTTGGATTTCTACAGTACTCCGCTAGCATCCTAAAATTTCTAAATGCATATGAATAAAGTTACAGAAATAAATAGATGTGATTTAAATGTATATTATAAATATATATATGCATAAATGAAAAAGAGTGTGGATATTATAATGTAGGCCTCGCCCTTAATACAATCAGGAAAGGGCAAATGTCTTCTTAGAATGTCATAACTGTAATTCTGCTAATGTATACACTTACAGTAATAAATACTATAGATCATAAGAATAAAGGCACATGTGAGCGGACTTATCATGAACAGATTTATAAATGGAGACTACGATTATACACACACAATATTGTACCAGGCAATTATCCCTTTATGGTGTAAAAAACAAGGGAGGCATAATTGATATAAATTATTATTTCATTCTGCAGGTGTGCCTTAATGTAACATTGAAAACATTTTATAACAAAATTAGCATTTTTCCTGAAAAGTTGGGAATCGTGGTTTCCTTTCAGTTAAAGTTGGGAGTCATAGTCTTATCAGTTTGGGAAGATAAACACACATGTAGACTAGCATAATCTTACATCCATTAAGGTATTTTTCACTAAAAAATAACAAATGAAAATTTATGAAGGACCATCTGTTAGCAACACAGCACTGAAGGTACTAAGGGCAATGCTTTATGCAACTGTCAAATATTGGTCATGCATTGATGGAGTCTATGAGGTGCATATAGTCTGATTTACTATGGATTATGCTTTTTTGTTCTGCGTCTCAATGAACACAGTTGTGATTAATGCTTTCACAGTTACTGAAGGATTCCATTAAAAACAAATACACACAGGCAAGAGTGCGAAACAGAAACATCCTTTAATGTCAGGTTATATTAGATTTCATCAAAGCACTAAGTCTCATCAAAATTCAGTTTTCTGTCACTTTACATAATTTATCAGATGTTGTACAAAGTGTTAAGTTCTAGAGTCCGCTTTAGAAAAATGAAAACAGTGGAAGTATATAGCTTGACTATTCCTGAAAAGGTTAACAAAACATTAAGCAGTCGTTCTATACACATAATGTTTTTCATTAAATAAATGCAAATATGTTGATTATCCTTTTTTCATTTCACTGAATGACAATGAATGGCCCTTACATTGCACAGTGCCCCACCCGCTTGACTGTCTGATTCTTAACTGTCCTGTGCAACTCTGTTCTCAGCCTGAATTTACATTTTATACTCACTTTCATCATGCAAGCCACAGATTTCAAACAAGACATATTATGTCATCATCAAAATTCTATAGTTTCAAATGCATGTTTATTTGACAGTCTATTATGAGCTAAAAATGCACGAATGCAAATAAAAAACTCACACTTTCATATAGATTTCCTTAAATAAAATAAAGCAAAGCGATGTTCCCTGAGTGCTGTTCAGGGCACCCCATACTTGCTTTCCTCTTCATATAAAATTAGGCTGTTATTGAATTTTGAACAAATATTAAGCAATGCGTAAAGCATTTAGTCAATTTTGCAGTTGAAAATAGCCAAATTAAGCAAACACAGAACTGGGTTTTTATTGTAGCACATTTAAGGCCCATTCTAGCTATTCAACACTGTAATTACATGATGTTGTCTTTAGTATACTGTACCTTTTATTCTTAAGACATTTGGGCGTACAATAACCAATGGGTGCTTAGATTAGAAACATCTTGATGAATACATGCCAAGATAAGACTTATGAGCCATTAACCACAATATTTATGCTTCCACATGACACTGATATCATTAATGGGAAGTATGGCTATTAAAAATGTATTTGATAGACACCTAACACCATATATTAGACGGACACTTGACATATGACTAATTAAAACAAATCACCTCAAAACCAACTGATGTGGGTTATCATTTATGAACAGTCTTTCAATCCATGTTTCTGCCCAGGCACAATTAGCCGAAGTCACACTTAACTGTACATGGTTGCATGAAATACTTATCACTTACAGTTGATACTTTTTGAGTGCAAGCTTGGACAGATATGTAAGATTTCTATTGCTTAATTAAGACGTTGTTAGTGTTATTGTGATAACAATAAGAGTTAGAAGAAAGAAACACTGATCACACTTTGTATTTAGTATGCATCACTATTGTTTCTCTAGGTTAAAATGTTAACCAAAAGCACAAATTCTCCACCATGCATTTATTATACAGTAAGGTGGGCGGGTCAATACTGTAGACACTCAGGCCACCCACAACTTTTTTTTTCCTTTTTTCCTTTTTTTAAAATTGAGGATGTGAGATGATGGGTCATAGTTCAACAACAAATGGAAGGCCTCTGCCTGGGCCTATACCAGGTCTGTACTGAGAATCCAAGCACAAAGAGGCCCAAAAGGCTCCCCACCAATCCAGTAAATAGTGATTTTCTATAGCAATTTACAGCAGCCCCTCTGGCATTTGCCAGAACCCACTGATTGCCAGTCCAGGCCTGGCCTATACCCATCTTAATGTACATATCTGCAACTATGGACAGTATTTATCAAAGGGGCAGCACACAATGCACCAGCAGGGAACTCTACAGCTGTTAGATATGATCTCTGGCGTTTCCATCTTATGAATTTTTATAAATTATCTGTTTACCCACTCAGGAGTTTCAGTTCAGCAAAAGTTCAGAAACTACAGGTTGCTCTTGTTTCGGGACAATCTCTTTTTTAAGGAAAATTTTACCTTTTATTTAAGTTAAAATTGTTTTAAACGTACTTCCCTTAAATAGAAAAATAGATGGGCCTAGCTTCACTGAAGCAACAAATATCTTCACTGCACATTTGCATTTCCCATAATTACTTTATAAGCACTGGGATTGGACAAACTATTGGTCAAGCCATGAATTACACTTCCTACATTCATATATACATGATAGATTTGGATTTTAGCAATGTTTTTGGCAAACAGTTTCATTAGGTTTGCCGTTAGATGCTTTAGAATTATGAATCTACTGTTGCCATTATGATCCAAAGTATGGGATCTATTATATAGAATTTTTGGGACTTGAGGTTTTCCAGATAAGGGATCTATAATTTGGATTACTGTACCTTACTAAAAAAAATTGCAACTTTAATTAAACCCAAAAGTATTGTTTTGCTACCAAGATGGATTCATACAGTTAGGGGCAGATTTATCAAGGGTCGAATTTCGAAGTGATAAATACTTCGAAATTTGACCCTCGAATTGAGATACTTCGACTTCGAATATCGAAGTCGAAGTATTTTTCACCAAATTTGGTCATCGTACAATCAAAGTAAAATAAAGAAGATTAAATCGTTCGAATTGAACGATTTTAGCGTACGGTTGAACGATTTTACTTCGATGTGTAAAGACTTAGAAAAATGGTCTAGAAGGTCCCCTTAGGCTAACATAGCACTTTGGCAGGTTTCATTTGGCGAAATATTGAAGTCAAAGTTTTTTTTTTAAAGAGACAGTACTTCATTTATCAAATGGTTGAATATTCGAACGATTTTACTTTGAATCGAAGTCGAAGTCGTTGTAGCCTATTCAATGGTCGAAGTATCCAAAAAATGACTTTGAAATTCGAAATTTTTTAACTTCGAAAATTTACTCGAAAATCTGCCCCTTAGATTACGTACAAAATACTGTTTTCTAAAATTAAAATCAATTAACAAAATCTGTACTCTACGGGAGATGGCCTTCCCATAATTCAGAGCATTCTGCATAACAGGTTTCCAGATATGGGATGCCATACTTTTTATTTTGCCTACAACTTTCTAATATGCATATATTAATAGCTTTTAAGTTGTTTGTAAATTACCTAAAAGCAGTGTTTGCTCCTTTCTGCACTACTGATTCAGACTTTAAAAACAAGCAGCAGAAATTAACACTCGTCACATGATGCCTTACATGCTTCTTGACTGGTCAGCTGGCTTCTGCATCACTGGCCAGAGTAGGCAGAAACTGTTTTCAGTAGCAGAAATAACTTTAAAATCATTGAAAGTTGCTTAAAATTACATTTTCTTTCACTATGTAAACATTTTTGGCTTTACATTCCCTTTAACATCAAATAAACAGAATTCAGATCTTTCTCATATGGAGGATATATCTACTATATAAATGTATCTACCATATAAATATGTAAATTTTATTTTTTGGAAATGATTAATAGTGCTCTATTATTGTAACCACTTCTGTAGTCTTTGGGTTACATAAAGTAACAATCGTATCTTTACTTCCTCTAGCACTTCAGTTTTCACATTATTTCAGATTATTATTTTGTTACCATAGACAGTGTTAGCAAACATAAAGCACTGTGATGGACCAAGGCAATCATCAGAACCCCACTCTGCTCTCTAGGAGCCAAAATATAAAGATTCAAAGGATTCACAATAATCCTACCATTTACTAAATGGTATTATATTCCAGATGCCTCAACTCGCCTAACAGCGAATATAATTACGATAATATTTCTTAAAGTGACACTAGGCCTTTTTTCTTGGCTCCACTTCCACTTGGCTGTGGAACTTCATATGTTTTTTGTAATTGTTTATATGTAATTTGTTTAGTTCCTAATTTTTTTTTCATTTGCAAGTTGTGCTGTGAATTGCTGAGAGATTCTACCTGGTATAACAAAGCTGCTGCCAGCTTGAGTCAGCAGTCAAGGATTCTGAACTGACAATCAGCATTATAGAGGTATTTGCAGCAGGAAAAAAAAATAACATGTGTAAGCAGTTTATGTAATCATTTAAAAACTGTCTAAAACAATTATGTAGTATCCATTTCAATTCAGGTGCATATTTATCAATGTCCTTAAGTTTAAATATTACTATGGAAATTACAGTAATCTTATCAAAGTGAATTACAGGTACAGGGTCTATTATCTAGAATGCTTGGGACTTTTTGGGATATGGTGTCTTTCCGTAACTTGGATGTCCACACCTTAAATCTGCTAAAAAAAAAATTAAACATTAAGTAAACCCAACAGGATTATTTTGCCACCAATATGGATTCATGCAGTTTAGTTACATCCAAGTACAAGGTACTGCTTTAGTATTACAGAGGAAATGGAAACAATTAACATGTTGAATTTCTCTGAATGTATAACTTCTTAATATGTTAAATACTTCTAGCACAAATTCACATAGCAGGAAGAGGTTGAATTAAAGGGTTATCTTTTACTGGCTAGCTATCTACAGTTTTAATTGTAAGCTTTCAGGATCAATGTTTTAGGTGGCTTCCTCAAGCATGGATACTGAAAGCTTTCTGGGCATAACTTTCAATTCAACCCCTTCCTGCTTACAGGGTTGGACTGGGCTGGTGGGGCACCGGGAAAAAATAACCCCAGGCTATTGTGGGCCCAGCCGGCCCAGACCTGCTCCCTAGACTCGCTCCATAGATTACGTTTCCTGCTGCGACCTCCCTTTTTCGAGCAAGTTACAGCAAATACAAAGCAAGTGCATGCGCACACTTGCGGTGCTGCAGGAGACGGCTCTGCATGGAACTCGGCAGGGGCCTGTGGCAGCAGCCCCAGTGGGCCCCGGGCCCCCCAGTCCAACCCTGTCTGCTTATATTCATGTCTGGGCAGTACAATGTATAGCTGAAGTTCACCTAGTTTATCTGTAAATCCTCTGGACAGAGGCCTAGATGTTGTTAATAGTTAACACTGCTCCTGAGTACACATTACTTCTATTTTGTATAGACGTTACATGGGGGCTAGACCAAACAGCAATTCCAAGCACTTGAAGATGTTTATCCATATTAAGGATGCACTGAATCCACTATTTTAGGATTCGGCCAAATCCCGAATGCTTTGGCCGAATTCTGAACCAAATCCAAACCCCATAATCTGCATATGTAAATTAGGGAAACAAGAAGGGAACTGCATGTGCAGCTCACGGTTAAAAAGATTTTGACTTCCTTGTTTGTGTGATTCCCACCCGTATTTGGCTGAATCCAAATCCTGCTGAAAAAGGACGAATCTTGGCCAAATCCGGAACCGAATCCTGAATTCGGTGCATCCCTGCTTCATATGGAAGTATATTGCTCATCACTTTTATGAGGATGCAGGATAAGTTAATGGTAAGAATAACAACAACTATTGACAACTTTGCACAAAAAGGTTGCTTTACAATAAAGCTCCGTGAACCGTGATATATCCCTGTGATAATACATATAAGAAATCTGACTGCCTGCTTTCACAAAGTTATTATCACTAAACCAATTAATTCTCCCTCACATTCGCTTTTTATCCATTTAAATCCTACAAATGCCATACAAAGAGAAGCATTTGCAAAAATCCATCATGTTGGCTGTCACACCAGTCTGGGAGCTTATTTTCTTAAATAATTTGCATATATGTGAGTTGCTAAATGTAATCTTGTTGCTAATACAATCATTAAACGTTCCATCATGGCCAAGAGGCATAAGGAATAGATATTATCCTATTAAAGTGGAGCACATAGGTGAACCAAGGGAAAGTTTAAACAGGATTTGTTGGTGCATCAATCATGCTCCTATCACAAGTTGTGTGCTCTATACATGCTGGTCCTTTCATTCTGGCAAGTACATTATGTGTCAAAACATTGTTTATAGAATTCTTCCTATGCATAGTTAAACTTTTATGGAGTGGACCATCTCCTTAAACCACCAGATGGGGCTGATGACTAAAAGGAGGAAATATAATCAACTGAAGACATGTAAAGCTATACATGAATATACAAGTATGGGACCTGTTATCCAGAATGCTCAGGACCTGGGGTTTTCCAGATAACGGATCTTTCCGTAATTTGGATCTTCAGACCTTAAGTCTACTAGCAAAGTCAACTTTAAATAAACCCAACAGGTTGGTTTTGCTTCCATTACGGGTTAATTATATGTTAGTTGGGATCAAGTACAAGGTACTCTTTTATTTTTACAGAGAAAATGGAAATAATTTTAAAAAATTTGGATCAATTTATTATAATGCAGCCTACGGGAGACAGCATTTCCGTAATTGGAAATTTTCTGGATAATGAGTTTCCAGATAACGGATCCCATACCTGTAACTGGTAGCATGTCAGATGTGGATTCATCTTTAATCTGTGTGATATTTGGATATGTTCTCTAGATTAGGACTATCCATTGGTAAATGGGCCTGTAGGGTATTTTAATGCAGCATAGCCTGCCTAAGAGCTCTAAAGACTTATTTATCTGATATTTTATTATCATTCGACTATACATCTGGGGTATATTGGTTATGGTTCCAATACTTGTTCCAATACTTGTACAGCTCTGTTATAGAAGTATTCAATCATTCAATAAAACACTATCTATCATATCATAACACAGTACAGAGAAAAATATCTGGTCAATAGCTGCGTTATGTACAGTATATTTTCTGGAGATTAAAATAATATTTAGTTAAAGATATTAGTTTCTATTTCATGCATATGTACAGCCAGGAATATTATATTTGCTCACAAATATTTGGCAGATTCACATTTCCCCTATTGAAAAAAATATATGGCCCTTTGTATTGTTTTAGTTAATTAATCTTAACAAGCATTTTATGTGACTCTTCCCTTTTAACAGACCTCAGGCATTTTTTTTAGTAACCTTCATAAGTTGTTATATTAATTTAGCCTCCTAGGATTTCAGCCACTGTTTTTTTGAGGAACCGATTTATTTGACAAATCTTGTAATTAACACGTAGTAACGTTTTTTTCTGCATGTTCCTTTAAAATAGCCAATTAAATGCGTAGGTGTTTATGTAATGTATAAGACTATAAAAGCTCATTATGGTCTTATGACCGAGGACACTCCATGTTTAAATAAGTGTGCATTTCTTAGGAAAATCAATAAATGGAAGCAGGTTCTTTCAAAAAGATATAACATGATATTGTAGCAGAACTGTAGCACAGTGTGAATATGGTTTTACATTGCTTGCAGCTTAAATAATTGATTATTTTGCAGCTGGTGATACATTTTAATATACTGGCTTGAGAGTTCTCTACAGATGCTTTACATAGCTTTCAGGGTCTCATAAGTCCATTTTTCAAAAAGATGACTCTCAGGATGGTGTATAAACCTTATACAATTCTCCATATCGCTGTCACAAATCGATACTGATGCAATACACGTTTATGTACAAATGATGCTGGATATTTGCAAAAACCCACTATGCTGGTAAAGGAAAACAGGTTTTAAGTATTTGTTTTGCTTTACAGTTAACTGATGGTCTAAATTACACAGTTACATTAAGACCTAAAGATTAAGAAATCTAGGTTTGCTATGAGATTTGATTCTACTGTAGGAGATCAAACCCAAATTATTTTACACTGTTGGACACAATATTACAATATTCTTAGGAAAGCCAATGTGCTTCCATTGCACCCACCCGTGCTTTTTTATCAGAAGAACTGTAAATAAGTGTAATAAATGCTCTGCTTGAAATTAACGGAAAAAATATATGACCCTAGTTTGATTATGATTTTATGATATGATGAGTATCATTTGCTATTGTTATTACGATTATTACCAGCAAATCAGTGAAAAAAATGGAAAATGGCATTCCCGCAGCTCTTGATAATAGTTCCCATACCTGTATTATTATCATTATTATTATTAATCATAACATCTACACTTTGCAAGCAAAAAGTCATACAAAATGTGTTTTGAAACGAGTAAACATGGCAATTTGCTGTATATAAAAACTCAATCTCTACTTAATAAACCCTATTTAACCCTTTCAAAGCCATTTGCTGTAACGGCATCAGATTGCTTCAGGGCAACAGATATCAATATACATAAATGAAATAGAATTGCACAGCTCTGCCTTTTGGGATGCTTTACTATGTATGAGATATGGATGGTGCATGGGTAGTAGTCGTGAAAAAATAAAGTCGTTTGCAGCAGAGTCACCATTTTGGGGCTCCTTCCTATTCCTTTGATATTATATGAATACACTTTGGTTTGCCAGTGTGACCTTTATGGAAGTACAGCACAACAACAGGAGATAGGTGCTAAACAACATCAATCATTTTACTAAGTAGAGCTCCCACATAGCAAGTGGCTCGTTTTCTTTGGCAAAATTCCACTACTCTATGTTTTAGTAACTTTAAAAGTTTGCAGAAAGAAGCTTCTTTTATAACTACCAATAATACTGTAGGTGTCAAAGGGCTTGTGATATTTGAGGCATAGAGGTTAGACTGAAAATATTGAGCCTATAAGAGCAGTTAGTTCTTAATCATCCATCTCAGTCTGAAAACTCCTTGATTTAAATTAAAGATCTCATTTTTCCCGTGATTTGAGTTTTTGACCCCAAAAAATTACACTTATTTTTTAATTGAGTTTTCCAAGCTAGAATTTTGTCAAAAACACGAATAGAAAAAATATGGCACCTAAAAGCTGGCAAGCATTGGTAGAATTCAGTGGTAGGAGTATATTCGAAAATTTGCTGACGCACTGAAAGAAAATAGTAAAATGCGTAAAATTTTAGTGTAATCAAGTTTTTTTTATACAATTTAAAGGGGTGGCTTACCTTTAAGTTAACCTTTAGTATGTTTTATAATGGATAATTCTAAACAATTTTTCAATTGATCTTGATGATTTCTTTTTTGTAGTTTTTGAAATATTTGTCTTCTGAACCTTTCCAGCTTTCAAATGGGGGGATGGGCACTGACCCCATCTAAAAACAAATGGTCTGTAAGGCTACACATTTAGGGGCAGATTTATCAAGGATCGAATTTCAAAGTGATAAATACTTCGAAATTCGACCCTCAAATTGAAATACTTCGACTTTGATTATCGAAGTCGAAGTATTTTTCACCGAATTTGGGCATCAAAGTAAAATCATTCGATCGTACGATTAACTCGAATGATTTTAGCGTGCGATCGAACGATTTTACTCCCATAGGCTCCCATAGGCTAACATAGCACTTCGGCAGGTTTAATTTGGAAGTATTAAAGTCGAAATTTTATTAAAGAGACAGTACTTTGATTATCGAATGGTCGAATATTCAAACGATTTTTACTTTGAATCGATGTCGAAGTAAATTTGAAGTCATAGTATCCTATTCAATGGTCGAAGTATCCAAAAAATTACTTTGAATTTAGAATTTTTTTACTTCGAAATTTCCCTCGAATTCACTTTGACCATTGATAAATCTGCCCCCTATTGGTATTGCCACTTTTTATTACTCATCTTTCAGGCCCTCTACTATTCATATTTCATTCATGGTTGCTAGAGTAATTTGTACCCTGGCAACCAGTTTGCTGAAATTGCAAAGTGGAGACCTGCTGCATAAAACGCCAAATAACTCAAAAACCATAAATGAGAAAAAATAAAAAAAACAATTGCAAATTGCCTCAGAATATCACTATCTACATTATACTCAAAGTTAATTGATTAACCTTTTTAGAGTTTTTCATAAATAAGCAAGCAATCGAGAAATTACATTTTTTTTTGTGGTTTCTTTTACAAATGGTAGGTACAAGTGCTAGACATTAATGAGTACAAAATTGCACCTATTATTAGAATATTTGCCTGTGCTCAGGGCTGGAACTAGGAGTAAGCAGAAGAGGCATGTGGCTAGGGTGCAATGAAGTGGAGGAGCCAAGCACGTACCTCTTCTGCCTTAAGAGGTTTCACCTAACAATTGCACCTTCCTACACTCCCAAAGTAGGAAGCTGTGCCATAGTGTCTTGTATACTTATATTGTCCCAAGACACAGTGTGCTGAGGCCCAAGGGTGCCATATACTAATCTCCTGCCTTGAGTAGGCATTTAGTACTGTTGCTGCACAATGAGCCTTTAGTTGCTCTATCTTATGCATATGAAGTAGTGCACAAGGGCTATGTAAGTGGACCTGCATATACATCCTGTGGGTCTCTTTACATTTTGCCCACTATAGTAAATAAGCTCTATAGTATATCATTTAACCTTTTTCAGTTCTAATGGCTGCAAAAGTAATTATTCAGTAGGTGGGCTAAATAAATGTTAGCCTAATTCTCTGAGCTTACTGCTTAGCAAATGCATGGGCTGCATGCTTAACGAGGTAAGGTGCAAAGCTATCAAGTTCTACATATGTGGAAGAATATCAAATATAGCTTCATTTCAAAAATTATCCACCAAAATCTATGAATTCATTAGTAACACATACTATTGACTAAGCACAACAATCACAGTGGTCACAGACTTGCTCATTTACAGTATTTAATTTAACTTATCTTTTACCACTTTCATGGTTAAAAGCTTGATATTTGATACATCGTTTCTATTCTGCCAGCACCAAGAATGCAAAAGAAACTGCAAATAATTAAACAGTTAATACATGTACCCATCCAAAGTACCAGAGTGCTAATTGGTAATTAATCTAAGTATGAGGTTGGTTACAGAATTTGGATACTAATCGGTTATATAAAGTATTCGAATTCCCTAAGCAACCTCGCTTACTGATTAATTAGGGGTGCCTTTAATCTTAAGCAGCACTCGTATACATGTTTTATATATCAGCTTTGTTACAATTAAAAAGTGGCATCACAGCACTGTTCTTAGCATTCATGGTGATGATCAATAACCCATTATAGTTTTTTTTAATTTTCCACTATTCTGCATTATGCAAATTTAATTTAAAAAACGTGTGTTTCTGTGGACAGAGTGTTTATGACCATTTTCTAAAACAGAAAAATATTCTCTGCGAAATGGAAAAGAAATGTATTTTTATTTAATGGTGATGGTGTACGCACAAATGAGTTTATATGGATGGCATATAACTTAGTAAATGGCAGGTAACCCATGTGGCAGATAAATTAATTTTTACGTTTTATTTCAGTCAGTCCCGTCAAGCCTTGAGATATTATTGAAGAAAGAAATAATCCTTTCATCTGTGTCAATGTAGTTATGCCCTGCGGCATCTTTATAGCAGTTACCTAGAATTAGATTTAATTTGGACACATATTAAACAATATTGTATTTTTGTAAAATGAAGACACACAACCTTTGTTTTGGATTTTCCCAAACAAAGAATGAAAGGGAAAATGAATATACATTAGTAAAGAGAAAATATAAAAAAATATGTAAAAAAATTAGTCATAAATAAAGGCTATAGTACACGGTGAAATTATTTATATTTTAAAAGAACAACTACAATTATAATTCACATAAGTTTAATATCACCAGGATGACAAATACTTACCAACCACTTATGACCTGCACAGTATAATTTCTGCTATATTTTATAAATCAACTCTAAGGCACACTTAAGCAATCATTTAAATTAGCTATATAATTTCCGAATATGTTTTTTAAAAAGAGATACATCATATTAACATATTAATATATGAATAATTTAATATTGAAATTGTGCTATGTTAGGACACACAATTTTCTGGGGGGTTGATTCATTTAAACTAACCTTTCCCATATAGTTGAACGTTTAAGGCCACTGACTTCAGTGTATGACATCATCATTTAGCTATAATTCACCCTTCAAACATGTCGTTGCATATAAGTCAATGGGAGAAGTCCCAATGAATTTTTGATGTGCGCTGGGTTTTGTGCAATACCCTGAAGTTTTCTGAGTTTTCGGGCAAAAAGCATAAGAAATCTGAGTTTTTGGATGAAAAATCTGAAAAAAATCGGAGTTTTCAGATGAAAAAATCCGAAAATCTGATTTTTTTTCCAGTAAAGCAAATTTTGGGGAAAATATAATAAATAAGCGTAAAAGACCCGAGCGGATTTGATCAAAGTTTGTAGCAGAAAATGTTGAGATAAAATCGGACTTTGATAAATCACCCACTTAATATAATATTTTTACTAGGGGTGAACATTGGGGAACTGATAGGTGCAAGACATACAACAGCCATACAGCACTTATAGTAGAGAAAGTGAAAATACTCGTTAAACACATTCATTGGAACAGGCAAACTAAATGAGCCAATATGTTCATTTGTGCAATCACATTCATTGTTTCTTTACATGCCATGATTATGGGCTTTATTAAAAGCAAATATTTAACAACGGTTAACATTTGTGTATGTACAGTCATGTTAATTGAATACATCTGTTAAAGTTTTCGGGTTAATTTGACAAGGTAAATAGTTATTGTTTTAATTAGGAAGCTCTAAAGGGATAGAAACGTGGACTGCCAAATCAGTGCACATATTTAAGTTTATTTGAATCCGTCCTACCAAAATGTGTTGCTTCACATGCCTACACATTAATTGGACAAAATTCAACAAAGGTAAGAAAAAAAGGTTACATGTATCTGCTTAAAACCCAAACCATATATAAAGAAATATTTGCAACACCAGAAAGAATTATTCAACATTTCATAATAAATTGATGTTACAAACTAAATTTGGATGCAAAATGCAATGAAGATTTAACACAACAGTATAAATGCCACAATCATCATCAACATCTATTTATATAGCACACCTCCCAATCTGCAGGCCTCAAAAGGTGTGGGACTTACTGATTAACGGAGTTTTGGACAGATTTGGGGTGAACATAGACACACTGGGGTGGATAGGATTGCATAAACTAACATTTCCTGTTTTTTATATTAAAATGTTGAGATATATACAATAAGTTTAAAGTGCATTTAATTAGTATTATAAAAAGAAAGCTAAAACAAGTTTATTAAAGGTGACAAAAAGAAACAGAGGGAGAAATAATTTCTGCTAACAAAACTTACAGTGCAAAGGTTGTTGGAGTTTGGACAGTGGTATTTGTATTTTGTTATATTTCTTTGTAGAACGTTTACATGTATTGATATATAATTGTTATATATTTGCTAGCATTTCCTTGAAATATCTTGTTTATTTTTGCAATAAGGTCTGACAGATGAAAGGTAGATAGATGAAAGGTAGATAGATTGATAGATACCATAAAGAGAGTCCACAATATATGGTCTCATAAAAACTGTTCATTGATTTATTCTCTATCATATATGCTTGATGCACTATACAGAGGACTACATTTGCTAATAAATTCCAGTAATAACACTTAAGAGCTCTTTTATTGCTTTAAAATAGTCAGCATTAGAAAGTGAATTAATATTTTATCAAGGATTCATCCTATATAGGGAATGTTTACTGCATTTATTTTGTTCTTCTTAATTATATACATTTATATTACTATACATTTGTTGTGATAAAATATGTTGTCCAAAATGATTATAAGGGTTGTTTACTTTCACAAGAACAGTAAGCAATGTGCAATTTTACCAAAATGCAGTGTTTTTCCCAGAATTCTAGTGGCATTGCAGTTGCATCCAATTTGCCAAAAGAACACCACTGTGTGCACATTTTGCTATAAATGCAATTGTGTCTGTGTCATTTCCTGTGTTTGGAGTGTGAGAGGCAGCTGCTTGAAATTCTCAAGTGCAAGTCTATGGCCACTGGGAGTGATATCACTGGCTAAATAACTAATAAATATTATAATATAACTATTTTTACTTTCTCTACCTAGCACCCCCACTCTAACTTAAACCGCTCTAAAACTCAAGAATCATTTTGACAGTCTTCCTTTGCAACAACACACCCATGTAATATGTACTTGTGCCCAGGCTCATTTTCTTTTTTGGGCAGGGGCCTCATTCCTACTGTGCATCAAGACTCCTAGCTTTTACATATTTATTTATTATGAATTCTGCTATATAAATAAACAAATATATTACAACAAAAAAGTTGTTGTTTTTTTTTTTTAATAGACTTCTGTATTCTGATTTGATACATCAAAGGAGCACTGCCCATTGGAATATAGTGGATTATGATTGATGCTGTCATTAAGTCAAATCAGCAGTTAAAACACACCTGTCATAGTGTCACTGACAGGGTAGATTCTTGCCCCTAAGCCATCTTGAAGCAGCTGCTGCAATGCCACCCCCTCTCCTCGCAGTCTTTACCTTTGAAGCATCGAGGGGGGGGCGCATTGTTAGTGCAGAGAGTGCAATTACTTCAAGAGTCAAATTTCCAGTCTACTATCCAGAAATTCAGGTCTTAAAGTTACCAGATGTAGCTTTTTTTTGCTGGTCATTGAATGGAAAGTGCCTTGTCTGACCCACAATTACAATCAGCATGGACAGTGTTGGACTGGGATGCCAGGGGCCCACCAGAAAACCCAAACGGTGGGCCAGTCCAACACTGAGCCTGGATATGGCATTAATACTGTGGGTTCCTTAGCCAGTTGCTTTAATAAATTAGCTGATTAACCAGTGACTTACAGTAAGGGGCAGATTTATCAAGGGTCGAAGTTCGAATTCGAAAAGACAAACCAAAATTAATTTAAAAAAAAATATGTTTTTTTTTTTTTGGCAGAGTAGGTCAGTTTTCGATCAAAATAGGTCAGTTTTCAAATCTGAGTAATCATACGAATTGAAGTAACAGTGCATTCCATCAAATTCGATTCAAAGTTTTTCCAAAAAAACCTTTGATTTTTCAAAGTCCACCAATTGACTCCAAGTAGGTTCTAGGAGGTCCGCCATAGGCTAAAACAGCAATTCAACAGGTTTTAGATCGCAAATGGTCAAATTCGAATTTTTAGAAACAGTGCATGATACATTTTGATAATTGCATTTTCGATTTTTTTCCAAATTCTAAAGGAATTTGGACCATTCCCTAGTCGAAGTACACAAAAATTAGCTAAAAATTCAAATATTTTTAATTCAAATTTTCACTTTGACCTTTGATAAATCTGCCCCTAAGTGAATGTGATGCTAAATTAGATTTATTGCATGGAAGTCGCTCTGTCACCACTCTGCGTGTGGCAAATAGGGTGAACAGTTTTTTATTTAATAACATCATATTTTATTCAGTAACATTTCTGTTTCAGAAAGGGGTGATCATAACTTCTCATGTGCCATTTAGTCTATGGGGCCTATTTATTAATATTTAAATTTCTATTTTTTTCATGAATCTATTTTTTTCTCTAAAAATTGTGATTTAAAAAAAATACTGTAAAAACTTGAGATTTATGAAGTATAAAAACCACAAAAAACTTTAATACAAAACCTCCGCAAGTAAAAGTATAAGAGGTCTTGTAGATATCAATGGGAGCTGCATTAATCCTATCGGCCCTTTTTTTAGCCATTCTGACTTTTTTTTTCGCTAATTGGGTGCAGATTTATCAAAATGTGAGATTAGATCTATTTATTAGTGTGGAATTTTTAGAAGTATATTTATCAAATGGTGAAATCTAAGTTTTACCCATAGATGAATATGATTTGAAATATCCCATAAGAATGAATTAGAAAGTGGGAGATTTTTTTCTGTGATGTCATATTTTTGATAAATCTGGCCCTAATTGTCTAAAAAAATCAAATTGTTAGAAGTGTTAGAGGTATTTGTATTTTTTTTTTTTTTAATCGTTCATTGGTTTTTTTCCATCGTGTATTCTCTATTCAGATTTTTTATTAAATTACAAGACATTAGTGATTTTAGAGAAAAGTCATTTATTTGTGGTTTCAAAAGCCTCTAAAATCACTAAAATGATAATATTGATACTGTAAATGGGCCTCCCAGACTTTTCTGAAAAAGCAAAAAGTGGAAATTCAGCTTCGCTAGTGCAGAAAGGGATAATAGCACTCACTGCACTGGTGATGTGGCTCCTCTTAACCTGCTCTAACACTAACGTTTTAAGTATAGAGCAGGAGAAAAGGCATGGCATTGGGGCTTATGCACTAAGGGGCTTAAGAGAGCGCCTCCCCCCAAGCCCCTCATGAATACAGCAGTGCCAAATGTAAGCCGTTCAGAATCAGACTTTTGGAGCTATAAATCTGCCCTGCGCTCCTTTAACACCAGCCTCTTCCAAGCCAAACAAACATACTTTACTTCACTCATTAACTCCCTTTCTAAAAAACCAGCACAACTTTTCTCCACCTTTAACACTCTCCTTTCCCCTTCTCCACCCCCTCCATGCACATCTGTCTCTGCTCAAGATATTGCTGAGCACTTCAAAAACAAAATTGACACTATCAGAAGGAACATTACACTACTCAACCCCCCTAGACTTCCACCACCCTCCCTCCACACTCCCCAGTCTCTCCTGTGCTCCTTCACCCCTGTCACTGATGAGGAAGTCTCAAAGCTTTTGGCCTCTTCTCACCTTACCACCTGCCCGCTTGATCCAATTCCCTCAAAACTTCTCCGCAATACCAATCCTTGTCTAATCAAAGCCTTAACTCACCTATTTAATCTTTCGCTCTCAACTGGACTGTTTCCTTCTCAACTAAAACATGCTCTTGTCACCCCCATTCTGAAAAAACCCTCTCTTGATCCCTCCAATCTTGACAACCTCCGACCTATCTCTCTGCTACCTTTCATCTCTAAACTACTTGAGCGCCTAGTCTACAACCGACTTACCTCATTCCTCTCTGACAATAACCTGCTAGACCCCCTACAATCTGGTTTTAAGCCACAACACTCCACGGAAACTGCCCTGACTCGACTAACTAATGACCTTTTAACCGCTAAAGCTAACAATCATTTCTCACTACTAATACTGCTTGATCTCTCAGCCGCATTTGACACTGTAGATCACCCTCTCCTCCTCCAGTCCCTCCAGTCGCTTGGCCTTTGTGACACAGCCCTGTCCTGGTTCTCTTCTTACATCACCAATCGTTCCTTCAGTGTCTCCTACAATGGAGTATCATCTTCTCCCCTACCTCTTTCTGTTGGAGTTCCTCAAGGCTCTGTCCTAGGACCATTACTATTCTCCCTCTACACTTCCTCCCTTGGCAAATTAATAAATTCGTACGGTTTCCACTACCACCTCTATGCTGACGATACTCAGATCTATCTCTCATCTCCTGATCTCAACCCAGAACTCCAAACTCGCGTCTCCTCCTGCCTGTCCGCTATCTCTACCTGGATGTCGCAACGCTTCCTTAAATTAAACCTCTCTAAAACTGAAATGGTTCTCTTTCCTCTAAATAACACCAGTAGCATCCCCGAAGTATCCATCATAGTTAACAATTACACTATCACCCCCTCTCCCCAGGCCCGGTGCCTTGGGGTTATCCTAGATTCTGCCCTGTCATTCACTCCTCATATCCAGTCACTTATCAAATCATGTCACTTCCACCAAAGGAACATATCCAAAATACGATCATTTATCACCCAAGACGCTGCCAAAATTCTTATTCACTCTCTCATCATATCGCGTCTAGACTACTGTAACTCTCTTTTAATTGGCCTCCCCCTCCAGAGACTGTCACCTCTCCAGTCCATAATGAACACTGCTGCGAGGCTCATACACCTCAGCAACCGCTCCTCCTCTGCCTCGCCATTCTGTCAATCCCTGCACTGGCTTCCGTTACCTTTCAGAATCAAATTCAAATTAATGACACTGACTTTCAAAGCACTTCACAACTCTGCTCCACCCAACATCTCTGAACTCATCTCTATATACTCACCCACTCGCTTACTACGCTCCTCTACTGACCTGCTACTCAACTCTTCTCTCATTACCTCCTCACATGCTCGCATTCAAGACTTTGCAAGGGCTGCACCCCTCCTCTGGAACGCTCTCCCACGGTCTGTCCGACTTTCTCCCAACCTTTCTGCTTTCAAAAAATCTCTGAAAACGCACTTCTTTCGAGAAGCCTACCCTCACTCTGCTTAACTACCAAACGCAACACCACATACAGTACCACATTTCTCACCCACTTACTTCGATCTTGCCCACTCCCACACCCACACTGTATGCCTATGCATAGGGCCTTCCTCACCTTTTTGTACCTGTATTGATCGTGATGTTTGTTACTCCATATATTCTATATATGTAATTCGTGTGATGTAGTAGTATAATCACATTTACTTTACAGTGCTACGCAATATGTTGGCGCTATATAAATACATGTTAATAAATAATAATAATAAGCAAAAACTCTGTCTAGCCAGCTCTAAACCCCAAGTCTCATGAAAATGACAAGCACAGAACCGTATATGTCTGAGCTATATAAATGGCTGCAAAGTTAAATGTTGAACTGCAGCTCACCCGATGGGAGAAGTGACCTGGGTGTGAAAACATATTCAGATTAATTCCACTCAAAATAAGCACAAATTGTTTATGAAGCCAGCTATTAGTGCACTCACCAAGTTCGGTGTATGGCCTGGGTGCCATGCCCCCAACCCGTAGCTTGAGGTGAAAACACGACCAAAGAATAAGCAGGCACTCCTGCAGCCAGCCAGTAGGATAAAATCCAATGGAAAAAGCTTCCATTTTATCCTACCGGCTGGCTGCAGGAGTGTGTGTTTATTCTTTTATCCTACCGGCTAGCTGCAGGAGTGCGTGTTTATTCTTTGGTTGTATTTTCACTGCCAAATGTAGGCAACTTATGGGAATGCCTACAGGCCTCTCTGAAACAGAGAATATTGTCCTGTGGCAATTCAATTGCAGTGGAAGGCATGCTGTGGAATTCAAAAATAAAGGATGTTTTTCTTTTCACGCTGCATTACACTTCATAATTGACCATCCTATCATACCAATCATTCCAGATAAAACATCCCATCCCTGGGATGTGTTAGTCCAGTTTCTGAGGTTAGTAAAAAGAGCAACTGGGGGTGCCTAAAATATTGCCACCCAGTGAATTGGCTTCTTATTTTTAGGATTCCAGCACCCAGAAACATGGTTGTTCTAATGCAAACTTCAACAAAAGATACAATGCACCATTTATTATTATGTATTTAATTGTTCATGATGATCATAACTATTTAAATTATCTGTTTATAAGTCCCTTCAAGGAAATAAATGTGTAGGGAAATGTGTTAATTTATTAGATTTTTATGACATGCTAACACAATCTCAACATACTGCAGGACACACAAATGTTAGTGTAATTGATTTCCCAATGTACAGCACTGTGCAAAAGTATGCATAAAGCTACATAATGCCATATATTAGTGTATACAATATAGTATATACATATATATTTAAGCTATATGTAATTGAGAGGATTTTAATAAGCTTAATGCTTAAGTATTGTAAATAGACAATGTTACATAATCATAACACCTACAGAGCTAATTATGCATTCCATCTGGTAGCCATGCTGTTTACTTGATATGGGTCTCAATCACACAGATATCATCAAATGTTTTCTTCTATGTACAATATAAAATAAAAAAACAGAACTTTGCTGTCAGTAGGATACTGGGAGTCATAATTCAACATTTGGAGGGTGCAGCTTGTGACTGCTAGATCCTTATTTTGTATATGATCTAAGAAGTTAAAGCTTAATGAGGTGAGTAAAAAGGCTACAATACTCTTCAAACTTGTGGTATTCACAGGTGGTCTCTTGGTAAATCTAATAAAGCAGTCTAGCATTTACTGGTTATTCCAACAATGAAAAATGAAGGGGAAAACATTCTTTACTTTCTTGTTTTGTGACAAAAAGTCATGCAATTTCCCTTCCTGTCTCTAATTTGCATATGCAAATTAGGATTTGAATTCGGATCGGCCGGGCAGAAGGATTCGGCCAAATCTGAAAAAGGCAGAATCCTGGCCGAATCCTGGATTTGGTGCATCCCTAGTTCTGGCCCTGTTCCTGCCCATAATTTTACTGGCTAGGCCAGTGAAATACCAGGCAACATTAGATAAGGCTGTGCTTTCCACAAGGTCTGTGCTACTCTTAGAACACTCTATTTGGCTTCAATTGCTCATTTAGTTGCTGGGACTTTCTGTGCAGGGTGAGGGTGAGCCTTCAGGAATAGAGACCTGAATAAAAAAACAGTTATATATACAGTTATACAAGCATGCCTGCAAATAAAATTGAATGCTTCAGGTCAAAGGTAATTTCTCTGGCAGAAAAAAACAACTTTTCTATGGTGAGGAAGAAAGATTCATAAAAGTTGCCCTTTAATAGAAGTCATAAAAAAGCAGAGTTCATTTCAAGAAATGAACAATTAGTTGAATATATCCAGCCGGCTATATGTTAAGTAACTGTCGTACTTGTGTAAAGTAGACCTTGTTTACATCCAATTCAAAGTCCCTACTAACAATTCTGTTACTCTAGTGAGTTGTGGCCAGTGTATCAGTCCTGGTGGAAGCACTTCATTCTACTGTAACTGCTACCCTCACATATAGCAGACACACTGGGATCCTGTTGTGCCAAGTAAATGAGGTAGACAAATACACGAGTCCTCTGCACTCAACCCATTATCAATATATTTAAGACAGAGACATGTTGTTCATACTGCTACTGAAAAATGCCTTACCCTTTAAACAAAACAGGTATTGTTTGTCCATATATTGCAATATATTTAAGCTGGCCAACTACGTCAAAGTCATCCCATATCTGGCCAGTCCTATGCTCAATTTTCATCTGATTCATTATTATCATACATTTTACAAAGGTACTAAGTTTTACCTGCAACTTATTAGCTGCTTTCAAAGTAAAACTCCCAAACTTGGCTGCCCTTTTATTAGCCACCAGTGGGATCACCTGACTATAGCTGGAAAGGGTGGGAGCTACAGTACAACATGGAGCTGGTCACTGCTCCTGTATAACTATAACAAACAAGGGAAAGTTGAGCCACTAATTTTTAAAAACATTAGACAGGGGTGCAACGAGGCTGTGACCACAAAATACATATAGACAAATACAAGAGTCCTCTGCACTCAACCCAGAGGACAAACAATCCCTGTTTTGTTTAAAGGGTAAGGCATTTTTCAGTAGCAGTATGCACAAAATGCCTCTGTCTTAAATATACCGTATTGATAATGGGTTGAGTGCAGAGGACTCTTGTATTTGTCTATATGTATTTTGTGATGAAGAACTTGGGTCAGCACACACTCCTTTAGATTATCCGGTGCACGTTCCAATAGTGGCCACAATCCACCAATTGTAATCGAATTTCAGAAAAGGACAGCACCGCTTGCATGAATAAAAAGCCTTTATTGTAACTTGGCTACGACCAAAGACACAGTTACGTTTCAAGCCACATCCTGGCTCTTTATCAAACTAACCGATACATTTTTACAACTTCCTTTTAAGGCACTCAGGAAAGCACCCTCTAGTGTTCGTTAGCTAGAATGGTTACAATATATTTAAAACAGATAACATACAATGTAGCGAATTTGAACAGTGTAGCAGTCTAAACATAAGACATTATTTCGTATAGCCACTGGCACTTATCTGATCCTGTCTTCAACACCTTTCGCACAATTGTATATAAAAAATTCTGTAAAAGATAAATATTAAAAACATGATTAAAACCAACATTTTAGTATATTGCTTGTAAATCGTATTCTTTGTTAAGGCCATTAGGGGTTAAAGTTTCTAAACGTCGGATCCAGTATGCCTCTCTTTTTAAGAGTTTTTTTATCCTATCCCCTCCTCGTCTAGGACGGGGTATCGTTTCTATCACCTGGAACCGTAGTTGTTTTCTTTTTCAAGATAAATTCTATATGCAAATTAGGGGCACTGCCATGGGGTCCAACGTGGCCCCTGCATATGCAAATATCTATATGAATAGGTTTGAAGAGAGATATGTCTATACTAATACCAAATACCGTGACCATTGTTTTCGATGGTTTCGTTTTATCGATGATGTCTTCATGGTATGGGTGGGACCACGTTGGACCCTGGATGAATTTGTTCGACATATCAATTCAGTGTCTTCCTTTATTAAACTTACTTTGCATATCGATACATCTGAAATATCATTTCTAGATACACGAGTATATAGGTCTGGTGGTAAATTACTCACAGACCTCTATACGAAACCAACAGACAGAAACACTCTCTTACACTTTGATTCAGCACATCCGGTTCATGTAAAAAAGGCTTTGCCAAAGTCCCAGTTTACTCGGACTAAACGTATAGTTAGTGAACCGACCATTTTGGGTGAGAGGCTTAATGAAATGCAGGACAAATTTAGGACCAGAGGATACCCGAATGAATTATTGGAACAACAGAGATCAGAGGTAGAAAGAGTGTTATCGAGTGGTCCCTCTAGAAAATTAGAACGTATTCCGTTCATCTCTACATTCACTTCAATAAGTCCCCAAATTGCCAATATATTGCGAAAACATTGGAGCTTGCTAAGGGAGGGTATTCCCAATGTGGAAGCCTTTAAATTACCCCCGGTAATGTCCTACAAGAAGGGACATACTATTGGCTCTAAGCTAGTTAAATCTGACCTTGGAGGGGTGGATGATAGGCAGACGACCCTACAACCACGCAAAAATGGAACGTTTCCATGTTTAAATTGTAATTGTTGCACAAATTGCTTAAAGGGTCCGAATGTTTATCATCCTCGTAAAGGAACACCGATTAAGATCAAAGGCTACCACACCTGTTTATCCACATTTGCAGTTTATGCCATAAAATGCCCATGTGGACTCTTATATATAGGGCAAACTACCCGACAAGTGCGTGAGAGGATACGGGAACACAAATCAGCCATTAAAACGAAAAAAGCTGAGCAAGCGGTAGCGGGGCATTTTTTAGAGATGGGCCATGGGGTACAACAACTACGGTTCCAGGTGATAGAAACGATACCCCGTCCTAGACGAGGAGGGGATAGGTTAAAAAAACTCTTAAAAAGAGAGGCATACTGGATCCGACGTTTAGAAACTTTAACCCCTAATGGCCTTAACAAAGAATACGATTTACAAGCAATTTTCGAAAATGTTGGTTTTAATCATGTTTTTAATATTTATCTTTTACAGAATTTTTTATATACAATTGTGCGAAAGGTGTTGAAGACAGGATCAGTTAAGTGCCAGTGGCTATACGAAATAATGTCTATGTTTAGACTGCTACACTGTTCAAATTCGCTACATTGTATGTTATCTGTTTTAAATATATTGTAACCATACTAGCTAACGAACACTAGAGGGTGCTTTCCTGAGTGCCTTAAAAGGAAGTTGTAAAAATGTATCGGTTAGTTTGATAAAGAGCCAGGATGTGGCTTGAAACGTAACTGTGTCTTTGGTCGTAGCCAAGTTACAATAAAAGCTTTTTATTCATGCAAGCGGTGCTGTCCTTATATGTATTTTGTGGTCAAAGCCTCATTGCACCCCCGCCTAATGGTTTTAAAAATTAGTGGTGAGCACAACTTTCCCTTGTTTGTAAAAGTAAATGAGGTAAGGCATGGATTCCTCCTGGATTCCTCTTGGCATGGATTCGAATTCGATTCAGATTCGAGTTTGCTGGTCGATCCTATTCACCGGGTACCAAAAATTTAATTTTTTTAATAAATAGCAGTTGGTTACATTTTGAAATTATAGGAGTTCATGGGAGTTTAAAATAACTCCCATGAACTCGAAATTCGTCCCTTGATAATTCTGCCCCTAAAAGTTAATTTATAGGTAAACCACCCCTTTAATAGGGATGTAGCGAACGTCGGAAAAAAAGTTCGCGAACATATTCGCGAACTTGCGCAAAAATGCGAGCGGTTCGCGAACGGTTCGCGAACCCCATAGACTTCAATGGGAAGGCGAACTTTAACATCTAAAAAAGACATTTCTGGCCAGAAAAATGATTTTAAAGTTGTTTAAAGGGTGCAACGACCTGGACAGTGGCATGCCAGAGGGGGATCAAGGGCAAAAATGTATCTGAAAAATCTGCCTGTGTGTGCTTGGAAGAGATAGTGTAGGGGGAGAGCTGTTAGTGATTTCAGGGACAGATGATAGTAAGTTTGCTGGCTAGTAATCTGCTTGATACTGCTCTGTATTGGAGGGACAGAAGTCTGCAGGGATTTGAGGGACATTTTAGCTTAGGTAGCTTTGCTGGCTAGTAATCTACTGTTCTCTTTAAACAACTGCCATACATTGACCTTGTAGGCATTGTTTGCCCAGTTTTTTTGGACGCAGCCACTGAAGCACAGTTGCCAGAAAAAATATGCCATATAAATGCTGAAAATAGTCATTTTTCGCCATACGTTGACCTTGTAGACATTGTTTGCCCAGTTTTTTTGGACGCAGCCACTGACGCACAGTTGCCAGAAAAAATATGCCATATAAATGCTGAAAATAGTCATTTTTCGCCATACGTTGACCTTGTAGACATTGTTTGCCCAGTTTTTTTGGTTGCAGCCACTGAAGCACAGTTGCCAGAAAAAATATGCCATATAAATGCTGAAAATAGTCATTTATTGCCATATACGTTGAGTCAACGTATGGCAAAAAATGACTATTTTCAGCATTTATGTGGCATATTTTTTCTGGCCTCTGTGCTTCATTGGCTGCGGCCAAAAGAACTGGGCAAACAATGCCTACAAGGTCAACGTCGTTGACCTTGTAGGCATTGTTTGCCCAGTTTTTTTGGCCGCAGCCACTGAAGCACAGAGGCCAGAAAAAATATGCCATATAAATGCTGAAAATAGTCATTTTTTTGGTCGCAGCCACTGAAGCACAGTTGCCAGAAAAATTATGCCATATAAATGCTGAAAATATAAATTTTTTTGGTTGCAGCCACTGAAGCACAGAGGCCAGAAAAATTATGCCATATAAATGCAGAAAATATGCATTTTTTTGGTCGCAGCCACTGAAGCACAGTTGACAGAAAAATTATGCCATATAAATGCTGAAAATATAATTTTTTTTGGTTGCAGCCACTGAAGGACAGAGGCTAGAAAAATTATGCCATATAAATGGACAAAATATGCATTTTTTTGGTTGCAGCCACTGAAGCACAGAGGCCAGAAAAATTATGCCATATAAATGCAGAAAATATGCATTTTTTTGGTTGCAGCCACTGAAGCACAGAGGCCAGAAAAATTATGCCATATAAATGCAGAAAATATGCATTTTTTTGGACGCAGCCACTGAAGCACAGTTGCCAGAAAAAATATGCCATATAAATGCTGAAAATAGTCATTTTTCGCCATACGTTGACCTTGTAGACATTGTTTGCCCAGTTTTTTTGGTTGCAGCCACTGAGGCCAGAAAAAATTAAACCAGTAGGGTTTGCACCCTAGTTTGTAACGGTGGCGGAGGGAGGAGGACGCTAAAGGACAGCTGTGTGTGGAGTCATGAGGCTTGAAGAGAAGGACAGCTGCATAGAAGTCAGAACAAGTCTTCCGGCGTGCAGTAACCCTCCGAGATCCACCCCTCATTCATTTTAATAAAGGTCAGGTAATCGACACTTTTGTGACCTAGGCGAGTTCTCTTCTCAGTTACAATCCCTCCTGCTGCACTGAAGGTCCTTTCTGAGAGCACACTTGAGGCTGGGCAAGACAAGAGGTTCATGGCAAATTGTGACAGCTCTGGCCACAGATCAAGCCTGCGCACCCAGTAGTCCAGGGGTTCATCGCTCCTCAGAGTGTCGATATCTGCAGTTAATGCCAGGTAGTCCGCTACCTGCCGGTCGAGGCGTTCTTTGAGGGTGGATCCAGAAGGGTTGTGGCGCTGCCTTGGACAGAAAAACATTTGCATGTCTGATGTTACAGACCGGCCAAAGGGCTTTGTCCTTGCAGGTGTGCTCGTGGCAGGATTACTGGCACCTCTGCCCCTGGAATGTTGATGAGTTCCTGAAGTGACATCACCCTTAAAAGCATTGTACAACATGTTTTGCAGGCTGGTTTGTAAATGCCGCATCTTTTCGGACTTGTGGTATGTTGGTAACATTTCTGCCACTTTATGCTTGTACCGAGGGTCTAGTAGCGTTGCGACCCAGTACAGGTCCTTCTCCTTAAGCCTCTTGATACGGGGGTCCTTCAACAGGCATGACAGCATGAAAGACCCCATTCTCACAAGGTTGGATGCAGAGCTATCCATCTCCGCTTCCTCATTATCAAGGACTGCATCATCCACGGTCTCCTCCCCCCAGCCACGTACAAGACCAGGGGTCCCCAAAAGGTCACCACTAGCCCCCTGGGAAGCCTGCTCCTGTTGGTCCTCCTCCTCCACAAAGCCACCTTCCTCCTCTGACTCCACTTCTGGCACCTCTCCCTGCGTTGCAGCAGGTGCCTGGGTTCGTTCTGGTGATTCCGACCAGAAATCGTGCGCTTCCAGCTCCTCGTCACGCTGGTCTACAGCCTCATCTGTCACTCGTCGCACGGCACGCTCCAGGAAGAAAGCGAAGGGTATTAGGTCGCTGATGGTGCCTTCGGTGCGACTGACCATATTTGTCACCTCTTCAAAAGGTCGCATGAGCCTGCAGGCATCGCGCATAAGCACCCAGTAACGGGGGAAAAAAATCCCCAGCTCTGCAGATCCAGTCCTACCACCCAGTTCAAAAAGGTACTCGTTGACGGCCCTTTGTTGTTGCAGCAGACGTTCCAACATAAGGAGCGTTGAATTCCAGCGAGTCTGGCTGTCAGAAATCAAACGCCTGACTGGCATGTTGTAGCGCTGCTGAATGTCAGCAAGGCGTGCCATGGCTGTGTAGGAACGTCTGAAATGGGCCGACACCTTTCTGGACTGGGTGAGAACGTCCTGGAATCCTGGGTACTTGGAGACAAAACGTTGGACTATTAAATTTAACACATGTGCCATGCAGGGCACATGTGTTAAATTTCCCAGTCTCAACGCTGCCAACAGATTGCTTCCATTGTCACACACCACTTTTCCGATCTGCAGTTGGTGTGGGGTCAGCCACCGATCGGCCTGTGACTGCAGAGATGACAGGAGTACAGATCCGGTATGGTTTTTGCTTTCCAGGCACGTCATCCCCAAGACAGCGTGACAACGGCGTACCTGGCACGTCGAATAGCCTAGGGGGAGCTGGGGGTGCACAGGTGTGGAGGAGGAGAAGGAGGACCCAGCAGCAGAGTAAGAAGAAGAAGAGGAAGAAGACGAGGTAGAGAGCGATGGAGGAGTAGAGGTGGTGGCAGAACCGCGTGCAATCCGTGGCGGTGACACCAACTCCACTGTTGTTGTTGTTTTTGAGCTACCCATTCCCTGCTTCCCATTCCCAGCCATTACCAAGTTCACCCAGTGGGCAGTGTAGGTGACATACCTGCCCTGACCATGCTTGGAGGACCATGCGTCAGTAGTCATATGGACCTTTGGCCCAACACTAAGTGACAGAGATGCGGTAACTTGGCTCTGCACATGTTGGTACAGGTGTGGTATTCCCTTTTTAGAAAAAAAATTGCGGCTGGGTACCTTCCACTGCGGTGTCCCAATTGCTACAAATTTGCGGAAGGCCTCAGAGTCCACCAGCTGGTATGGTAAAAGCTGGCGGGCTAAGAGTGCAGACAAGCCAGCTGTCAGACGCCGGGCAAGGGGGTGACAGTCAGACATTGGCTTCTTACGCTCAAACATGGCCTTCACAGAAACTTGGCTGGTGGCAGATGACTGGGAATGGGAACAGGTGGTCAAGGTGGAAGGCGGAGTGGAGGGTGGTTCAGATGGGTCAAGGAGAGCAGAGGTAGAGCAGTAAGATGCTGGACCAGAAGGAGTGTGGCTTTTAGTTTGCCTGTTGCCTTTGAGGTGTTGCTCCCAAAGTGCTTTGTGCTTGCCGCTCATGTGCCTTCGCATAGAAGTTGTACCTATGTGGCTGTTGGGCTTACCAAGGCTCAGTTTCTGACTGCACTCATTGCAAATTACAATGCTTTTGTCAGAGGCACACACATTAAAAAAATCCCACACTGCTGACTTTTTGGAAGTGTGCGATCTGGCGGTAACAGTAGAAGTTGGCGGCATTGGCGGCAATGGCGGGTGCGTTGGCTGGCTGAACACAGGTGCCGATACATGTTGTTGCCCTACTGATCCCTGCGGGCTGTCCTCCCTGCTTCTTCTAAGTCTTATTCTCCTACTGCCTCTCTGACTCTCCGTCTCTCCATCTGAACTACCCTCCTCTTGCTCTCTTCTACTAGGCACCCACAAAACATCAATCTCCTCATCATCATTCTCCTCAGATGCATCAATTTCTTCTGACACATCACAGAAGGAAGCAGCAGCGGGGACCTCCTCCTCATCACTCATCATTATGTCCATCTCTGTCGTGTTCTCTGCCACAATTAAATCTGGTGTAACGTCCTCATCTCCTTCATCTTCTTCTGCCAATAATGGTTGCGCATTACTCAGTTCAAGAAACTCATGGGAAAATAACTCCTCTGACTCCAGTGAAGAAGGGGCACCGGTGGTGGAGGAAGTGTTACGTGGGGTGGCCATAGCAGTGGAGGATGAGGAGGATGTTGTGGTAAAGTTAGAAACGGTAGAGGATGGGGTGTGCTGTGTAAGCCAGTCAACTACCTCTTCAGCATTTTGGGAGTTCAGGGTCATTGGCTTTTTAAAACTGGGCAATTTGCTAGGGCCACAGGATTGCATAGCAGCACGGCCCCTAGCACGGCCTCTGCGTGGCGGCCTGCCTTTGCCTGGCATTATTTTTAAAAAAACAACAACAACAAAAACTCAGTTGGTTTTTCTGGAAACGATAATACACACAGCTAGATGGCAGTTTGAAGAAAACAGTGTGCAAATAATGCCTACAAGATCAACGTATACACTACTACAGCGGTGGATACGGATTACGTAAAATATATGAATGCTGCTTGAAAAAAAGTAACTCAAGTGGTTTTTCTAGAGACGATAATATTATCAATATTTAGACAAAATGTGAACAAGCTCACACAGCTAGATGGCGGTTTGAAGAAAACACTGTGCAAATAATGCCTACAAGGTCAACGTATACACAGCGGTGGATACGGATTACGTAAAATATAAGAATGCTGCTTGAAAAAAAGTCACTCCGGTGTTTTTTCTGGAGACGGTAATATTATGGATATTTAGACAGAATGTGAACACGGTCACACAGCTAGATAGCAGTTGGTTGAATAACACACTGGGCAAAAAATGCCTACAGGGCAAATAATGCCTACAAGGTCAACGTATACACAGCGGTGGATACGGATTACGTAAAATATAAGAATGCTGCTTGAAAAAAAGTCACTCCGGTGTTTTTTCTGGAGACGGTAATATTATGGATATTTAGACAGAATGTGAACACGGGCACACAGCTAGATAGCAGTTGGTTGAATAACACACTGGGCAAAAAATGCCTACAGGGCAAATAATGCCTAAAAGGTCAACTTATACACTACTACAGCGATGGATACGGATTACGTAAAATTTATTATGGCTGCTTGAAAAAAGTCACTCCGGTGTTTTTTCTGGAGACGGTAATATTATGGATATTTAGACAGAATGTGAACACGGTCACACAGCTAGATAGCAGTTGGTTGAATAACACACTGGGCAAAAAATGCCTACAGGGCAAATAATGCCTACAAGGTCAACGTATACACAGCGGTGGATACGGATTACGTAAAATATAAGAATGCTGCTTGAAAAAAAGTCACTCCGGTGTTTTTTCTGGAGACGGTAATATTATGGATATTTAGACAGAATGTGAACACGGGCACACAGCTAGATAGCAGTTGGTTGAATAACACACTGGGCAAAAAATGCCTACAGGGCAAATAATGCCTACAAGGTCAACGTATACACAGCGGTGGATACGGATTACGTAAAATATAAGAATGCTGCTTGAAAAAAAGTCACTCCGGTGTTTTTTCTGGAGACGGTAATATTATGGATATTTAGACAGAATGTGAACACGGGCACACAGCTAGATAGCAGTTGGTTGAATAACACACTGGGCAAAAAATGCCTACAGGGCAAATAATGCCTACAAGGTCAACGTATACACAGCGGTGGATACGGATTACGTAAAATATAAGAATGCTGCTTGAAAAAAAGTCACTCCGGTGTTTTTTCTGGAGACGGTAATATTATGGATATTTAGACAGAATGTGAACACGGGCACACAGCTAGATAGCAGTTGGTTGAATAACACACTGGGCAAAAAATGCCTACAGGGCAAATAATGCCTACAAGGTCAACGTATACACAGCGGTGGATACGGATTACGTAAAATATAAGAATGCTGCTTGAAAAAAAGTCACTCCGGTGTTTTTTCTGGAGACGGTAATATTATGGATATTTAGACAGAATGTGAACACGGTCACACAGCTAGATAGCAGTTGGTTGAATAACACACTGGGCAAAAAATGCCTACAGGGCAAATAATGCCTACAAGGTCAACGTATACACAGCGGTGGATACGGATTACGTAAAATATAAGAATGCTGCTTGAAAAAAAGTCACTCCGGTGTTTTTTCTGGAGACGGTAATATTATGGATATTTAGACAGAATGTGAACACGGGCACACAGCTAGATAGCAGTTGGTTGAATAACACACTGGGCAAAAAATGCCTACAGGGCAAATAATGCCTAAAAGGTCAACTTATACACTACTACAGCGATGGATACGGATTACAGATGAAGCCACTTGGATTTGTGAGTTAAATGCGTCATGACTCAGGGGTAATTGAAGAAACTGTGTTATCTTAAGTCATCTTAACTCATTTAATGCATTTAACCTTTTCATTAGCATACCAAAGCTCCATTGTTCACAATGGTGAATGCTTTAATTAGATGGGATGTTGTGACGCAGTTTTCTGTGTTAAATGAGATAAATGGGATATCTGTGTTTAGTTATTCTGTGTCAAACAGACAAACCAAAGTGGCTGCATCTGTACGTAAAATTTATTATGGCTGCTTGAAAAAAGTCACTCCGGTGTTTTTTCTGGAGACGGTAATATTATGGATATTTAGACAGAATGTGAACACGGTCACACAGCTAGATAGCAGTTGGTTGAATAACACACTGGGCAAAAAATGCCTACAGGGCAAATAATGCCTACAAGGTCAACGTATACACAGCGGTGGATACGGATTACGTAAAATATAAGAATGCTGCTTGAAAAAAAGTCACTCCGGTGTTTTTTCTGGAGACGGTAATATTATGGATATTTAGACAGAATGTGAACACGGGCACACAGCTAGATAGCAGTTGGTTGAATAACACACTGGGCAAAAAATGCCTACAGGGCAAATAATGCCTACAAGGTCAACGTATACACAGCGGTGGATACGGATTACGTAAAATATAAGAATGCTGCTTGAAAAAAAGTCACTCCGGTGTTTTTTCTGGAGACGGTAATATTATGGATATTTAGACAGAATGTGAACACGGGCACACAGCTAGATAGCAGTTGGTTGAATAACACACTGGGCAAAAAATGCCTACAGGGCAAATAATGCCTACAAGGTCAACGTATACACAGCGGTGGATACGGATTACGTAAAATATAAGAATGCTGCTTGAAAAAAAGTCACTCCGGTGTTTTTTCTGGAGACGGTAATATTATGGATATTTAGACAGAATGTGAACACGGGCACACAGCTAGATAGCAGTTGGTTGAATAACACACTGGGCAAAAAATGCCTACAGGGCAAATAATGCCTACAAGGTCAACGTATACACAGCGGTGGATACGGATTACGTAAAATATAAGAATGCTGCTTGAAAAAAAGTCACTCCGGTGTTTTTTCTGGAGACGGTAATATTATGGATATTTAGACAGAATGTGAACACGGGCACACAGCTAGATAGCAGTTGGTTGAATAACACACTGGGCAAAAAATGCCTACAGGGCAAATAATGCCTACAAGGTCAACGTATACACAGCGGTGGATACGGATTACGTAAAATATAAGAATGTTGCTTGAAAAAAAGTCACTCCGGTGTTTTTTCTGGAGACGGTAATATTATGGATATTTAGACAGAATGTGAACACGGGCACACAGCTAGATAGCAGTTGGTTGAATAACACACTGGGCAAAAAATGCCTACAGGGCAAATAATGCCTAAAAGGTCAACTTATACACTACTACAGCGATGGATACGGATTACGTAAAATTTATTATGGCTGCTTGAAAAAAGTCACTCCGGTGTTTTTTCTGGAGACGGTAATATTATGGATATTTAGACAGAATGTGAACACGGTCACACAGCTAGATAGCAGTTGGTTGAATAACACACTGGGCAAAAAATGCCTACAGGGCAAATAATGCCTAAAAGGTCAACTTATACACTACTACAGCGATGGATACGGATTACGTAAAATTTATTATGGCTGCTTGAAAAAAGTCACTCCGGTGTTTTTTCTGGAGACGGTAATATTATGGATATTTAGACAGAATGTGAACACGGTCACACAGCTAGATAGCAGTTGGTTGAATAACACACTGGGCAAAAAATGCCTACAGGGCAAATAATGCCTAAAAGGTCAACTTATACACTACTACAGCGGTAGTAAAATAAAAAAAAGTTAAATAAAAAAAGAATGAATATTAAAAAAAAAAAAATTAAAGTTGGTGCTGCTGAACTACTAGGAGCAGCAGATTAGCACACCAGTCCCACTCCCCAACACTGCTAGACTAATAGCACTGGGCTCTTATAGTAGTAGTAGTAGTAGTAGTAGTAGTAGTAAAACAACAAAAAAATAAATAAAAGCAGTCCTTACAAGGACTATTGCTATTGCAGCAGTCAGCAGATGAGATCAGAAGCAGGACAGCTGCCCACTGCAGCTACATACAGAGCACTGCAGTAGAAGGTAGATTACTAGCCAGCAAAGCTACCTAAGCTTAAATGTCCCTCAAACCCCTGCAGACTTCTGTCCCTCCAATAACAGAGCAGTATCAAAACGATTACTAGCCAGCAAACTTTCAACTGTCCCTGAAATCACTAACAGGCAGCAGCTCTCTCCCTACACTATCTCTTCAGCACACACAGGCAGAGTGAAAAAAAGCTGCAGGGCTTCGGTTTTTATAGGGAAGGGGAGTGGTCCAGGGGAGAGCTTCCTGATTGGCTGCCATGTACCTGCTGGTCTGGGGTGAGAGGGCAAAAAAAAGCGCCAACAATGGCGAACCCAAAATGGCGAACGTCGCGCGACGTTCGCGAACTTCCGGCGAGCGCGAACACCCGATGTTCGCGCGAACAAGTTCGCCGGCGAACAGTTCGCGCCATCTCTACCCTTTAAGCGATTAATCATTTGGGAAAACAGACATTGTTTTGCAGGTATTAAATGTGACTCTTCCAAGGATACATGGGCACAACCTTCACATATATATAACTGTATATAGAAAAGGTGTTGGTATTTTTCTATAAAAAGAAGCCGACATCTGATAAACTTCTCTTGGGTATGATATTGCTAGTCAGCTAGTCAACAGTTAAATGATATTGCTGAATTAAATTAAATGTTTATAGTATTTTTTTATACCTCACTGAACAGTTTACATGTGCAGCACCCTCACTGTTTAGAGCAGCTTGTGGAACCCACTTGTTTTAGTCCTTGCCATATTCTGTCCTTAAGGGAAGTGATTTTTTAAGCCTAAAGCAAGTTTAGTGAAGATATAAAAAGCAATTTAATAATGGAAGCAAGGCTGCATTCAGAGACATTTCATCTTATACTGCAATTTATAATGTGAACACTTTGCACTTTGCATTAACTATTGACTGTGCTGTTGCAAGGGGAACATGTTGAATTTTGTAAATGCTTAGAATTGGGTTAGGCTCGTAATGTTACAACACAATAATATTTTCATCATGAAGATATTTTTTTTTCTTTTAATTGGATTTCATTTTTGTGCAGGGACAAAAAAATGGAAAACATTGGTTTAGATTTGAATCAAAAAAATCCATGATTGTGATGATGCTCACTCTGGATTTCATTAGCACAGCAGCTCCGTTTATTTTGCAATATTTTCTCAGTGTATGCTAGAGCTGGGCCAAAAGCTTCTGGCACCCAAAGCAAGCCTCAACATCACTGTTACCCTCCCCATAATATACACCTTCACTTCTCTGCACTTGCCACCTTCCTCATCTGCCCACTCAGTAGTGCAGTCCTGGATACACAGGGTTGGAGTTAGACAAAGCAGCACTTTTCCGACGCGTGTCCAAAATTTTTTGACGCCGGCGAAATTCGACGCAAATTCGTGCCTGCCGCGAATATATTTTCAAGTAAATATCACATTAAGTAAATGTAGTAAATTGAGTAATTAAGTAAACAATTAAGTAAATTAAGTAAATATTTAAGTAAATATTGTTATTTATCAAAGGAAAATTTTTTTTTTTACCCTCAAATGAACTCAAATGATCTAGAAACGTGAATGGTATCTTACTTAAAGGAACAGTAACACCAAAAAATGGAAGTGTTTTAAAGTATTGAACATATTATGTACTGTTGCCCTGCATGGGTAACATTGGTGTATTTGCTTTGGAAACACTACTATAGTTTATATAAACAAGCTGCTGTCCTGGGGCAGCCATTCAAGCACAGGATACACAGTAGATAGCAGATAAGTTCTGAAGAATCCTATTGTACACAACATAGCTTATCTGTTATCTGCTATGTATCCTGTGCCTTTTCTCCTTTTCAGCTTTGAATGGCTGCACCCATTGCTACACAGCAGCTGGTTTATATAAACTATAGTAGTGTTTCTGAAGCCATTCTGTAAAACAGAAAAAGTAAATTTAAAGGTGAACCACTCCTTTAACATCAGATAGGTACAAGAAGAGTTTGTATTGCTAGTGCAGAGAGCATAATAGCAAAATTGGAATTTCGGGTCTTAAAGTTACTACGAGTGGCTTTTTGTTGCCCTAGTAACCCACGAGAGAATCTCAAATTGCCTCATGACAGCAGCAGCCCTGACAAAGCTGTATAAAATACTCACACACAAATGAGAACCTTTAAAGTATAAAAAATTACACCATAGGATTATCTATGCTGTTACCCTGTCTGGCCATGTCACATCTAATGCTCAGACTGCCAGACATCAATAGCCAAGCATAAAAATGCCCACTGGACCCATGATTACCATTATTGATATAGCTATATTTATTGCTACCACAGTACCACTCTTCACATCATTGTATATTTATCAAATTGTACAAAATAAAATAATTCTTCTCTACAAATTCTCTAAAAATGCTCCTATATATATATATAACACAAGAGCCATACATATCCTGTATAAACAGTGCTTAGTGATGTCATCAGTTATAATCATAGCTTAGTGATCTAATTTCTGTCACATGACTCACTGAAACTTGTGTATTATAATAAATTATGTATCCCCTGTTGCAAAGTATAAGGATATTAGAAGGCACCAAGACCTGTATAAATACACTTGGTATTCGGCTTTGTGCTTTTAAATGGTCAAAATGACGCCCTAATGGGTGAAAAAATTTGTCTGTGTCCAAAATGTATTGTGCAATTTGACGTGCATCAAAAAAAAATGTTGTCATCCATAGGCTTCAATGCATTTCTGCAAATTTTTGCAGTTTCGCAATTTTTTACCGTAGCGAAACAGGTCAGATTCACCCATCACTAGTCATGGAACTCCTCGGTAACTTATATCTTTATATTTTACAATAGGGGGTACTTTATTCATTTTACATTGTAAGCTCAAGGGATCCACAACAGGCACTTTCTTCACCTTTAGGCAGTTTATTTACACAAACGGGTGTCAGCATATATAACATAAACCATAGATAAAAATCCTGCCCACACATTTCACACATTTGATGAGTTCCCTCACTAAACTGGGTCCCTTGTGGACTACCAGTAAAAACAGGGGTCACCCCTGTACTCATGATCTTCTTGGGAGGATTGCTCAGCCTCCTGGCTTTTCATCAATGTCTCACTCAGACTCTGTCACTTGGTCACGACTCCCTCTGCTCCTGCAGTTGCAGGCAGCACCCCTAGCCCCTCTGCATAGGCAAATTAGGGGTGGGAAGGGGAAAACAATTTTTAATTCCTTGTTTTATGACGAAAAGTCACGAGAATTCCCTCCTGCCCCTAATTTGCCTATGCAAATTAGTATTTGGATTCGGTTAGGCCGGGCAGAAGGATTCGGCCGAAACTTGCTGAAAAAGGCCGAATCCTGGCCGAATCCCGAACCGAATCCTGGATTCGGTGCCTCCCTAGATTATTCGTTCATAACCAGATGTTGTGACTTTTTGGGGGTTAATTACTAGTCCTCAAATTTATCTGGCAGGGGTTTTTGGGGCAAAAACTCGAATTTTTAGTGGAAAAAAAACTTGAATTTTTTGAGATTTAATATATCCCAATGCTGCAAAAAGTCTGAATCCAAAAATCTGCCATCTAAGACCTGTCGAGGTCCTGTATAAGTCAATCGGAGAGGCACCTATCACAATTTGAAGTTTTTGTGGTCTGCACTGTGTTTAGCCCGGAAGTTTTTTTTTTAGACAAAAACTCAAGATCGAATGATTCTGGAAAAAAGCCAGAACAAACTGAGTGATTCGGGTTTTCAGTTGTTTCGAGTTTTTACCCAATCTGATTGATTTTAGTTATTTTATCAATAAATGAGGTCAAATTTAGCATGAGAGTTTGGTTGTGTTTTTTTTAATAAAATGAGATAAATTTGGATTTTAATAAATAACCCCCTTAGTGTTTATGTTCCTATTTATAGTCCAGAACTTGGTCAGAAGTAGAAATATTTGAAAACATAAGGGACCCTTTACGATGTGAAAGAAAGTGTTCAAAGTCAAAAAAGTGTGCATTCCACTATGGTTTTATGTTAGATGAATTGCCACAAGTCTCGGTG
Source organism: Xenopus petersii (assembly GCA_038501925.1). NCBI lineage: Eukaryota > Metazoa > Chordata > Amphibia > Anura > Pipidae > Xenopus > Xenopus petersii. Next base: position 101,860,839 of record CM076678.1, on the reverse strand, counting down.
CTCCATTTCTGTGTACATAGACCTGTGCCCCCCCATGATTACAGCACTGACTGCATATGGCAGCGGACAATATTCAAATGTTCACCCTTTGGCTCCCAACTGAGCTTCCCATGCTTCCAGCACAAAGCTTCCCCCATCCACCCACTGCTTGGAGGAGATCCACCTAACTAGCTCTGTAGTGTGGGAGCATTTTATCCACTTCCTGTTCCAATGTGAATCCCTGCCCCCTCTGGATTACTGAGATTTGCTTTCCCTCTGACCATCTTGTCAGACAGAGAAGTATTAACTGAGAAGGTCACCTACTATTGGTGCTGGTCCCAGTTAGTACTAGTCAGAGATGCAAACCTGCCTCACGATATCACAGACAGGTAGGAGATTACAAATGACAAATAGAGTGGATTTGTCATAGCTGCCCTGTGGAAGAGAGGCTCTGGAGAGACTCGAGCCTTTGGCAAGGCCTAAAATATGAACGTGTCCCAATCTTACCTGAGGCACTAACTCATTATGCACATTGTGTATAGTGATTTGCGAATTTGTGAATTTGCAAAACGGTAAAAAGTTAGCTAAACACATTGAAAAAAAAAATAATTTTGACGCGAGCGACAATTTTTATACGCAAGACTATTTGGTCCAAATGCATTAAAGTGAATGGGCGTCTGAATAATTTTGAAGCACAAAAATTTTTATGTGAGCAACAATTTTGACGCACGGATTGTTCGCCAGCGTATTGTCGCTGCAGCTTTGCTAATTAATTAGTTGCGGCGAAACGTGGAAATTAACCACAAATTTGTATCTGGTGCATTTATTTGCCCATCACTAATCGTGTGCCATGACATGGCCGCCCTCTTGTGGGGGAAACAATTTTTTGGTATAGTAGCCATTTAAGTAAGCCAGATACAAAAGGGGGAATGTAATATGCTTTGTTAGCACAAAAAGCGTTCACAGAGGGGCAAATTTACTTATCTCCAAAGTTGCGCCAGCGTTGACTTTGCCGCACTTCGCCAGGCGTAGATTCGCCAGGGCTGCGCAAATTCACGAAGATCCAAAGTTGTGCACAAGTTACCAACCGTTTGCGAAGTTGCACTAGCGATGTTACAATCAGCGGTTCGACATTATGTGATTAGCGATAGCAAATTTGCATATGGCGTGCAGTTAAAGTACAATGGCCGTATATGCAGCAGCAAACACATTACACTACACAAGGCCAGGGAAACTTAATAAATGTTTTCTAATGCCCTACACATGTGCCCACAGCATAGTTTAGGTGTCATATGTTATCAAATGTAGGGGGGAAGGAGGGTACCCTAAAAGAAATTACAATGTTTTTCAGCCTATCACCCTATAAATAGTATACTTCAGCCTACTTCACCTGGTCTGAGGTGGCGAAGTAAAGTCTGGCGCAAGAGGTAACGTTCACGAAAATCTGCAACGTAGTGAATTAGCGTATTTACGTCCCTTTGCCAGAGCGCAACTTCGCCTGGTGTAAGAGTGCGAAGTAGCGCTACAGTAGGTCCACTTCACTAGTGAATTATGCCAGCACCCGTTAGTAAATCGGCGAAGTGGAAAAATGACGTCACCCTGGCAAATTTTCACTAGCGTTAGCCACTTTGCCCTTTAGTAAATTTGCCCCAAAGACGCTTGTGACCATGTTTGTTCCATTTTTGACTAATTAAAGACCTCAACAAATTCCTCAAAAAGTTTACAACCAAATTGCTTTTTTTTTGCCAACGTTCGCAGTTTGAGACACAAAATTTAACGAAACTACAGAGCAGGTGTTAAAAGTTTGCAATGTGCAATTGAGATTCGCAATGCAATAAAAGCCTAACAAAAAATACAAAAAAATATTACATTGCAACAGGCTAAATTTTATTCACAAAGTTTCGATTTTTGCGAATTTTATTACATTTCCCCCACAGAATCAAGTATATATTGTTAGGTTATAGGTATTTGTTAATTACAAAGTTAAATAGATAGGCTGTGCAAAATAAAAAAATGTTTCTAATATATTTAGTTAGCCAAACATGTAATGTATAAAGGCTGGAGTGACTGGATGTCTAACATAATAGCCTGCTTTGCAGCTCTCTTGGTTTCCACTGATTGGTTACCAAGCAGTAACCAAACAGTTTCTTGGGGGGGGGAGCATTTGGGTCATAACTGTTGCTTTTGAATCTGACCTAAATTCTAAGGATCAATTGCAAACTCACTGAACAGTGATGTCTCATGTGCCCCCCCCCTTAAAGTCGCTGACTAACTCAGAGGAAACTGTGTTATATTCTGTTATTTTAGACATCTGCTCACTTCAGGCATTATATATAACATTTTGCCTAACTAATATAAACCTATTTTGGTTACACTCTCTAAAATAGTGATTAGCCCTTTGCAATCCAGGGCCCTGAATTCTATTTGTGTACGAAAGATACTGGGAGAACTGGGATTTATAGTGCAGTGCCTCCACTTAATGAGCACTGAGGAACACACCTCAGGAGGATTCCACTAGGTAAAAATAAATCACACAGTTTGAAGTAACAATATAAATTTATATAAAAATAAATTTAGTAACTGTAAATACAAATCACACAATTAACTCTGCCCTGGGGATCCTGTATGGACTATCAAACCCCTGGCACAGTCTTCCAATGTCCCACTCCAGGTGGAGAGATGCAGATTAACACAGTTCAATGTCCCTTCCTTAAGAGCTTCTATGTCCCCAGGTAAAACTACCTTCCCCAAGGCACCTTTGCCTTTTGGATTTGGTAGCTGCTCCCATGTGGCAGGTACATAATTAAGACCTGTCCTCACACTGGGGACACACAAAGGTTACAACAGGCATCCAACAGCTTAACTGGATTCAGGGTAACTTCTCTCTCTGGACTGGAGACTCAGAACTATACACACAGACAGTCTCTCTCTGTTACTGCAGCTCCTTTACTCACAAGCTGTACTGTCACCCTCCACAGGCTGGCTGCTGCAGCAGGGGCTCCTTTATCAGCTCTGTCTGTAACCCTGTGTATTTGGCTCCAAAGCAAGGTGCTCCCCTTGCTCCTCCTCCTCCCACAGGGATGCACTGGAGTACCCAATCAATCGGACGGCTCTCCAGCCTGTAACCAGGCTGGATGATGTCACAGACAGAAGAACAGGGGAAAGACTTATCTGATCCCCTACACTAACTATTTATTTACCTAGTTTTTATTTTTACTATCTATTTACCTAGTTTTTATTTTTACACTGAACTGTTCCTTTAAGGTGCAATTTCAAAATTTCAGTGTGTAAATAAATTAATAAATAACATTACAGTATGCTGATTTTTGATGCTGAAGACGGGTGTGGTAATTTACAAAGTAAAGGGCAGGATGCAAAAAAACTAGCACAGTTCGACATGGACGCAGGTCATTGCACTCCAGAATAGAGCACTGATGGTATAATGTGAGTTGAGTACTTAAAGTAAATGTTTAAAAAAAAACTGAGGTCCCTAACATTCCGGATAACATATTCTGTATCTGTACAAACAATTTTCTTAGTCAAACTCCATAATGATAATTATATATATAATGAATAAAGTACCACCTTTTGTAAATTATAAGGATTTCATAAGTTACCAAGGAGTTTCATGGTCATGGAACCCCAAGGTAACATCTGAGGCATCTTATAAAATCATGGAACTCCGAGGTAACTTATAAACTCCATATATATATATATATATATATATATATATATATATATTTATATTTAAATATTTTGTTTTTGGTCCCCAAGTTCAGAAACTGTAAGCTGCACAGAGCATTTGCTGTGGATTGGCAGAAAAGAAATTGGGAAGCTACTGGGAATATCTTCAGAAGCACAGATTATGATTGAGAAAGGCCCATAGGAGGGAAGGGTTACACATTGAATTAACATTCACCCGTGATACCCAAATGCTCCAAACTTGTACCTTAAAACAATTACTACAGCCAATAAAAACAGACACACTCAGAATTTTGTTGGATAATATTGGCTACAGCATCTTCATTAACCTTTACATCCTCACCCATTTTTGACCATATTCATTTAAATGAAAGCATCAAGCTTTTAACACAAGATAACATTTTAACATTGATAACATTGCTATCCTGATTCCCTTGGGCAAATGGTCCTGGGATTACAATTCTGTGTGCTATCTCTTCCGTCAATACTGCTGCAACTCATATGATTTTTGTTTACCCATCAGCCTCAGTACACTGACTCGATGGTATGGGGATTCTATGCCCAAGTTGGCCCATTATACTCTTCACTCCCTGATTTCCCATAAGTGATTTCCCTGATGCCCATGCTACCAAGTTTCCTGTTTCTATTCACTCAATGCCCTTAGCAATCCAAAACCAGGGTGGGAGGGCCTCCTTCTGCTCTGAACTTCTGCTGCCCATTGTTGCAGGTAGAAAAATAAAGTATCCCTTTTCCTCTACTCCTGTTAATAATTCAGACCCAGAAGTGACCTCACACCTCTTAACTCACCTTACTGTGCCCACTTAACTTCCCCCCTTTGCCTTCTAGTCATGCCTTTCTTCCACCCATGCAGGCTCCGGTGTTACTTTACTGCTAAAAGGCTGTGGATGCCTTGGGCTTGTACAGATGCCCAAACATTATGTAAAATATTTCTGCCCTACTTCTCAAGATCTTGGTCTCATATAAAGCATGTGGAAGTGGAGAGGAACAAAATAAATTTCCGGTATTACAGTAAAACAGTTTCAGGATTCAAAACTATTGCTTCCCAGCTGCGAGGATACACTTTTACAGAAATGGAGGGATGTCCTGTCACTCCTCACTTTCATAACAAATTATGGTATTAGGAAAATGATTTAAAAGGAGTACTATCTCCTTTATATAAGCATTCTTATTAATATTCAAACTGGTGAAGACAGACAGAAGACAATCATCCATGACTTAAAAAGGTGTTTTGAGCTTCAATAGTTTTAAATGTGTAGTCCTTCAGTTCCTTGGAACCCAACATTCCATAATAGCTTTTAGCCTGTGAGGAATGCTGGAGGGGCATGTTTAATACTTCTGCTTTCAGCTATATTACATAGTAGAGCATTATGAAGACTATTATTCTGATGAACACTCAAGATTTTGCTAAAATGCTCTGTTTTAATTTACTCGCTGGTAGTTATGTATCAGGTTCAGTAGGTGTCGTGCTTAATCATAATATTGAGAGTGTGCCAACAAAATTTCTATTTGAAAATCCTGATTTGTTCAAGGAAAAAATATTTCCAGCTCTTCTATAATTACTTACATGGAAATGTATTTTATAAGTAATATTTGCATCCACTTCATTTTTTTTATAGATGCTTCATGAAAATAGTGGTTTAACACAATTGCTTTAGTCTTGCTTTCAGAATAGCATTTGCTACATTTAAACTCACAGTTACGTAGTGGATGGTATTTTAAGATATGTGGTGCACAATGAACCGCTATACCACAGTTACTTTGGGACACAGTAGACATTAACAATAGAATATATTTTAAAAGAGGGGCATTCATTAGGGATGGGCGGCTAAATTTTTTTGATGCGTGTCTTTTTTTTTTTGGCCGCACAACACCATACAAGTCTATGGGTGTAATTTTTGCGGCGAAACAAGGCGAAAAAATTCACCCATCCCTACCAAACATTAATATAATGCAGAATACAGGTAGAGGCTCTATTATACAGAGAGCCCAGACTACTAAAGGGATACTGTCATGGGAAAAAAAAATTTTTTCAAAAAGAACCAGTTAATAGTGCTGCTCCAGCAGAATTCTGCACTGAAATCAATTTCTCAAAAGAGCAAACAGATTTTTTTATATTCAATTTTGAAATCTGACATGGGGCTAGACATACAGTATTGTCAATTTCCCAGCTGCCCAGTCATGTGACTTGTGCCTTCACTTTAGGAGAGAAATGCTTTCTGGCAGGCTGCTATTTTTCCCTCTCGATGTAACTGAATGTGTCTTAGTGGGACATGGGTTTTTACTATTGAGTGTTGTTCTTAGATCTACCAGGCAGCTGTTATCTTGTGTTTGGGAGCTGTTATCTGGTTACCTTCCCATTGTTGTTTTGTTTGGCTGCTGGGGGGGAAAAGGGAGGGGGGTTATATCACTCCGACTTGCAGTACAGCAGTAAAGAGCGATTGAAGTTTATCAGAGCACAAGTCACATGACTTGGGGCAACTGGGAAATTGACAATATGTCTAGCCCCATGTCAGATTTCAAAATTGAATATAAAAAAATCTGTTTGCTCTTTTGAGAAATGGATTTCAGTGCAGAATTCTGCTGGAGCAGCACTATTAACTGATTAATTTTGAAAATGTTTTTTTTCCCATGACAGTATCCCTTAAGTTTCAAGGGGTACTTAGATAGATCCACCCTGGGTTTCCCCAGAGGAAACAATTTTTATGCGTGCAACTATTTTGGACGCAGCAGATTATCACCAAAGTTTTGCGAAATTATTCACTGATGGCGAAATGCGGAAATTCAACACAAATTTGTGCCTCCCGAATTTATTCGCCCATCACTAATTGCAAGGGCTCACCCCCTGGAAGGTTGCCATTACCTTCTTCTGCTGCCAAATGACACATGCACCGTGGCGTTTCCGGGTTTGACGCAGTGCCACTGATGACATCATCACGAATAGGTGTGAAATTCAAATATTTAAAGGGCTTGCAACCACTGGCTTGTTGCCAAACGTAGGTCTATTTTTTGTAGTTCCTGGGTGCGTTTCTAGTGTGTATCTTCCATGTTTGCCCTTGCATGTCCCTGTTCCGGCCTTGGCTGCTGCCAGTGCTGACCCTAGCCTGTACTTTGACCATTCTCTCGGATTCTGTCTTGAACCCGCTACTTTGGTATTCTGACCCCACCTGTGACCCCCGACTATGCTTTGTCTCTTGATTCTGTACTGCACTGCCTGATTTGATTCTAACCCAGCCTGTGACCCCAAATACACTTTGTCTCTCGATTTTGTACTGCACTGCCTGATTTGGTTCTGACACAGCCAGTCCTATGACCACGCTTCTAATCTCCATTCCTGTTGCATGTAAGGTTCCCTTTCTCGCCCAGAACTCTCTCCTTGGTCCTCTCACATTAAGACCTGGCGGCATTCAAGTGGCAGAGGGCTCCTCCCGAAGTAAAAGGAGGTTGTTATAGGCAGAACAGTGAGCTGTGACCAGGACATTAGGGTTTGTTCTGGATTTGGGAAACCTAACTTCACAGTTGGGGTTAACCTCATAGTTAGAGCAACGGTGCCACTCAGTAAACTACAGGCTGACGTATGTATATATATATATAGATAGATAGATAGATAGATAGATAGATAGATAGATAGATAGATAGATAGATAGATATACACTTATATATTCTGTGGGAATTCACTCAAATGGTCTCAATAATAACTTGACAACGTTGAAAGGCAAGGACTTCCAGGCAACTTTAACAGAAATCTGTATATTTTATTTACAACGGAGTGCATGTGCATTATTATTTTCAGGAGTGCAGCCTAGATGGTATATGTGTGTATATATATATATATATACCTATACTCCTACCATTTTTACACACATTGCTTCTCTTTGTGTGCTCATTATTGTTTTTTCTCAGACTTCTTTTTTTATTATTTCTTCCTATGACAATGTGAGTATTAGCATGAAGGTCAGCAGTGAAAGAGTATGTATAATTGGGTAAATAATAGTTAGGAGGAGGCTAGGCTTAATATGATGTTCAACCCCCCCACTTATGTTTATTATCTTTCTCGCTAAAGTCTAAATGGCCTCTATTGTAGTCATTTTAGATTATTGCCAATTATACCATTTCCAAATGTTTTCCATTCTTTACCCATTGTTCTCAGCTGCATGCAGTACATATTTATATATTTCTTTAAATTACATCTTAGTTCAGACTTCTAAAATTGAACAGTACAATCAAAATATACTTTATCCATCATTAGGAGCTATAGAAATATACATTTTCTTTCCAGTAGCTTCACAGGGAAAGATATCTTTCTATTATGTTTTATTATTAAAAAGAGGTAAATAAAAATAAAGAAAATCAAGTCAGTGAGGGACAGAGGTCCTCAAATAATCATTGTAACATTATGCAGTAGTATAGAGACAATATAAACTTGATGCTTTATTTTGGTTATTCTTTTTTCTTTCCCAAAACAAAAATTACTTTTTTTAGAAAAACTAAACTATAGTAGAGTTAATGTAGTTAGTACAGGTATGTACCTGTTATCCAGATAGCTCCCTTTTTCTCTTTAATAATAAAACAGTACCATTTACTTGATTCCATCTATGATATAATATTATATATTATATAATATTATATATATATATATATATATACACTATGATATAGTTATGGTGTTCCAAATTATGGAAAGACTTCTTATCTGGAAAATCCCAGGTCCCAAGCATTCTGGATAACAGGTCCCATACCTGTAGTGCAAAAAGGGGTTTGAACCTTTTTATTTTAATAACACCTTGAAATCCAAAAGCTTGACAGCCCTGTCAGTGGTTAACAACAATGGTATGCATTTAGAAATATGCTTGATGTATATTTAGACTGGTAAGGACTTTCTTTTCCTTTCCTCTGATAATTGAATGTATGAGCTTGCTTGTGTGTCCATTTATGTAGGTTGGCAGGCTTTGCTGTTTACTGAAATGTTTAAATAAATAGATTTTAAATATAGCATTATAGTTTTTATATGTTACATTAAAGGACAAGTAATATTTATATATGTATTATGTTAGAGGGATGGAAGACTTAAATTATGAGAGTAGACTGTCAAGGTTGGGGTTGTTTTCTCTGGAAAAAAGGCGCTTGCGAGGGGACATGATTACACTTTACAAGTACATTAGAGGACATTATAGACAATTGGCAGGGGACCTTTTTACCCATAAAGTGGATCACCGTACCAGAGGCCACCCCTTTAGACTAGAAGAAAAGAACTTTCATTTGAAGCAACATAGGGGGTTCTTCACAGTCAGGACAGTGAGGTTGTGGAATGCACTGCCGGGTGATGTTGTGATGGCTGATTCAGTTAATGCCTTTATGGCTTGGATGATTTTTTGGACAGACATAATATCAAAGACTATTGTGATACTAAGCTCTATAGTTAGTATGGGTATATAGAATTTAATTAAAAGTAGAGAGGGGTGTATGTATGGATGCTGGGTTTTCATTTGGAGGGGTTGAACTTGATGGACTTTGTCTTTTTTCAACCCAATTTAACTATGTAACTATGTAACTATGTAACTATTTATTTATATATGTATTTATCTAGTGCCACTTTATCATTAGAACAATACATTAATAGAGGTCAATACAATAATAAAATATAAATCAACTCAAACTACAGTTATATTCAAGACTGAGTGATAGATATTAAAAAGACAAATGATAATCGTGTACGCTATCTGATGGATAGATAGGGGCAGATTTATCAAAGAGTGAAATTGGAAAAACAATTTGGATTATTTGATAAACTGGAGTCTATGTGAAACTGTCTCTCTTTAATTTGGAGCTTTCTCAATAAGAGATCCCATATTTGTAGTAGTGCCATATGTACCAAACATCAGTGAGGTGTAGCCTGCCCCTGCCCAAATAAATCTGCCCCATATAAGAGGATGGCCATTTTTCTATTGTTCCAATCATCTGGGCAGACAGCTCAAGCTAACTCCACTACAAAATAAACATTTTCTGACTTTTGTATCTCCACATTTAACCTTGATAGTAATTTAGTCTATCATAGCCTATATTATGGGTCAGATAGGGATTGAGATTTATATGCCTATTCTAATTTTAAAAAGCACCGAGCAGAAGACTAGGAGAATCCCTAAAATAATGTGCCATATTTTTCCCAAATGCCTTACTTTTCTAATCATAAATGACTGTGTATGAGGCAATTATGTTTTATTTCAACTAATTTTAATGAAGTAGCAGTCTTTCAGGGTGCAGGGGGGAAACAGAAGGCAATTTGCCTACAAAAGAGCAAATCAACAGTCCTACTATAGATGCAGAAATGGTCAACACTGACTTTCTGCTTCTTGCTGTGCCTACTAGAATATTCACAATCTGGTGCACACTGATGACCCTCTAAGTGTCTTGGCTTTTTGGGCTGTGCACTCAGAGTTCACTGCATAACAGGATTTTCTAGCATTTTCTAGCAGAGCATAGAGCTTGGCTTTGGATTCCAGGGAATTCATAGAAAATTATTACATGTAAAGAGGGGGATGTACTATGCAGTTACAAACAAATGGGGCTGTTGCAGAGCTAAATCATTTTATACTGGAGTGTCATGCTCTATCCAGTACTATGCTTTAATACTGCCATTGGAGATGCTCTTACTATTTTGAGATAATAAGAAAATTGTTGAGCACTTGGGTTTCTGTCTGATATTATTTTCTATAATTTTTGAGCCAAGATGGATATTTATATCATATGATTAGGAAAAGTAAAATATACACCATCTTTTCACAAATTTTCATCACCTCACCTTGAATTCTTTTAAGTTATGTGTAAGCTTACTTGATATAATGGATGAGGTCATTTAAAAAATCAGTCATCATGCAATCTTTTCATAGTATGTGATGTAAGTGAGCAGGCTAGTTAATTGAGTCACAAACTGCTTCTGTTCCTGAAAAACACAAATATGACTGGTTATACTAATGGACTAGTTTCTGGGATTTGAACTTACCTGAAAATATTTTTTTTTTCCTGGAAAAGTGATGAACACCATTGTAGACAATCGAATAAATTGTTGCACATGTAGGGGCCCATTTACTTAGCTTGAGTGAAGGAATAGAATAAAAAAAACTTCGAATTTTGAATGATTTTTTTTGGCTACTTCGACCATCGATTTGGCTACTTCGACTACGATAGTGACTTCGAATCGAACGATTCAAACTAAAAATTGTTCGAATATTCTTCCATTTGTTAATCGACCCCCTACTTCGACACCGAAAACCTACTGAACCTCAATGTTAGCCTATGGGGAAGGTCCCCATAGGCTTTCTAAGGTTTTTTTGGTCGTAGAAAAATCGTTCAATCGATTGATTAAAATCCTTAGAATCGTTCAATTTGAAGGATTTAATCGAACAATTTTTTATTCGATCAAACTAATTGCGGTAAATCCTTCGACTGCGATATTTGAAGTCGAAGGATTTACTTTTGGCCGTCAAATATCGAGGGTTAATTAACCCTCGAATATTGAGGGTTAATTAACCCTCGATATTCTACCCTATGTAAATCTGCCCCGTAGTTTCAGTTCAAAAAACAGCACAATGTCCACAGACTGTTTTTTTCCCTTGGTGAAAAAGGGAAAATATGGAAACTGTCTGCTGTACATTAAACTTTTTTCAACAGATTCCTTTTATAATTAAATATAAAAGCATTTAGGCATAACCTTTCAGGGCCAAATTCAACTGAACTGTTCCCACATTTATATGAAAATGATGTAAAGCCTTGTGACTTTTGGACCTGTGCAATTTTGGATTTAAAAAGCTTTTTGTTCCTGGTTATACTTTTTTTGTTTGTTTGTACTTTTGACCCTTTTCCATTTATCAGATTTGTATGTAGGCTGTCTGGCTTGACCAGGTCTTCTTCTATGAATTTTGTTGTAGACTCCATATCCTATCTTCTCAGTCAAACCTAAATATTGATGTTTCCAACATTTCATCTTTGACTACATTTATCTATAATTTAGTGCCATTTGCCAGCTAGTTGGTGCCTGATCTTGCAAGTTAAATTCTAGAAGAACCCTAGTTCTTGTCAGTCCAAGGGGATGAACACGGATACCAAAAAAGCAAGACTGATGGTTAGTCTGCCATATGAGTTGGGTATCTGTTTAAGTTTTTTCACAATCTGTCATGAGCTTAGGCATCCTAGTACATGAAGCCAATAGCATATGTAACTGTTAAAAATGATAACATACAGTATTGCAGACTCTTTTACTGTAACACTAATTATATAAGGTTTAAAGTTGGGCCTTCAGTGTTCAATTTAAGTATTAAATGTGTATCAAACTATGTCCATTACTGCTTTGCATGTGAATATCAAAGAAGAGCCTTCGTTCTTATTGTGTAAGGCTTCCAACAATGTCGAATGATAGCCAGAAAGTACATTTTATGTAATGAAATTAAAATCTCCATGGAAAGTTATCTGAAAAACATACTCCAAGGGTATTATTTGCTAAAGCCATGAAAGCAATAACAAACAAATAGTGCTATTATATTTTTTTTAAAAAAACTCCTGATTTATCAAGTCATGCAGTTATTATGAACCAGGGACTAACTTAACAACAGGCACACAATTTATTATTTATTTCAAAATGTGAAATTACAAATTAAATTCATCCATTTTTAACTACAGTGTGAAACAGTTTTCTTTCAATTTCCAAATTAAATCAAGTCGGTTATTCTAACAAATATTTTTGTCATGTATTAAACTAATTAATCAAATCATTATCATTACAGTAACCATTTTCTAATATTTATTTTCCAATATAACATGAAAAATTACCTTGTTATAGGTTATGAAAAACATTTGCTTAAGCACATGGGAAACATGCCTAGTTTTAATATAGCTGCTAGCAACACTTGATTCATGGACATATTAATCAACTCTTTTGTCCTGAACACCATTTGCACGCTACTTTACTTAATCATACAGAATCTGCATGTCCTATGTGATATACCATTTAAATATTTGATCTATAGGAACAAAATTATATTGAAAATGCATTTTAGAGGAAGAATATTTCTGAGGAAGGTAATCAAATTTAACATTGATAGCAATGTTGTGAAGACAATTGTTATTTACAAATATAAGAAGTAATTCATATTGACTACAAGCTACGCTGTTACAAAGAAAATCACTCTCTTCTGTAAATGTGAATATAGTTATAAACCAGGTTATATGTGAACAATGGCTTCCATGTTGCCATTTGTTTCCAAACAAGGTGACTGGACAGATCCTTAAGTAGACAGAGGGAGGGCTCCAATCCCGTAGGATGAAGAGGAAAGCTAGGGGCACATAATGATAGTGATATCAGATGTTTTTGCATTTTTTTTCTAGGCAAATCAGAGGAGCAGACGAACGAGATAATTATATTTAATATGTTTGATAAATGCAATACAAAGTACCTACTGTACTTTACTGAGTGATATCTTTCCTAAAAACTCTCCCAATATAAAAGAAGGTCATTTTATGAAAAAAACATTTATTTGACCCCTTTTACTTGCAAGAATAATATCAAACTATATTTTCTAGGTTACCTAACTTCCAGAAATCTATAAATGAAGGCTTGATCAATGCACCTTCCCTGGTCCTCTGTCTTATTAGTATTTAGTATCTGTACAAGTGCATATATTTTCAAAAACAGGGTTTTTAGTTATACAACGATGATAATAAAATGGTCAAGCCATCATACCACTTCAAAGTAAATCCCATATGGTGGACTTAACTATTTCCTTTATGCCTGGTAGCATGTCTTAAAAAAAGTAGCATGATTAAAATATGAAATACCCAGTCTTTATAAGATACTTTTTGGAATTACAACTATAAAGAGGATTTGCTCTTCCCAAATAAGAGTACTCAAGACAACAAAAAAAAATCTCCATGGAAAGTTATCTGAAAAATATACTCCAAGCATCTGCATATGCTACATTGCATTTCTGCTATGGTTCCACCTAAAGATACATAAACAAATACAAAAAAATAAATAAATCCCATTCTAAACTTTTATCAAGAAACACTGAACAATCTGAACTATTCTGAGACCTTTAAAAAAAAATTATACAGTTGGTCACCAAATCTTTCTTTTAAATTTTTATTTCTGTCCATTCCTGCAAGAATTTTGATTGGCAATCAATTTCTTCAGTAATGGTTACACTTGATGATTATTTGGGCATGCTATTTTCCTTGTGGATTTAATTGAAGCCAGAAAGTACTAAAAATCTTTAGAAAGTGATTTTAACATTTGTAACCAATGAGAGATCTTTAGAGTTGCTATGGATAATATGCAATTAACCAAATTTTTCACAGTGGTTAACCATGTAACAGATGTTACTGGTTTGCCATCTGTGAACAGTTTTGCAAATATGCAAATTACCATTTTTGGCTGGAATTCATGGAAATGCTTTATTAAAAAAAGAAAAAGAAAAACTAAATTGCATGGATTTCGAGGATTGCCCAGCAACTTTAATTTATCTGAAATACATAGCACTAGCTGTATGAACCTATGTATGTATGTATGTATGTATGCTGTACAATCTTACAATGCACAAAAGTACACACAGGGAGGACATGCGTTATATAGTGAATAAAGTACCCCCTATTGTAAAATATAGGGATATTATAAGTTACCAAGGAGTTTCATGACCATATAAAAACACGAGGCCGAAGGCCGAGTGTTTTTATATTGGTCATGGAACTCCGAGGTAACTTCTAATATCCTCATATTTTGCAACTGGGGGTACTTTATTTATTATAATACACAAGTTTCAATGAGTCATGTGACAGAAATGACATCAGAACTCACCGTTTATAACTGATGACATCAGAACTCACCGTTTATAAGGATATAATTTACAGGATATTCATGGCTTTTGTGTATTATAATAGCATAAATAAGTATAAATAAACAAAGATTCCAAAGTTACATGTGGTAAGAGACACAAGGAAGGTGGCTATTATATACATTGGAGAATTAAAACATTCTGAACTTAGGTGGCTTGCAGGGCATCATTAAGCATTCTAAAAGATTATATTGTAAAACAAATTCATCCTTTTGTAAAAAATAAACACATGGATTTCTGGGAAGCACAAACACAAAGAAAATGTATTAATAGTAACCAAACGGAAAAGGTAATGCAAAAACTGGAGGTTATAAACACAAAGATGAAATTTTACCAAATAAAATTAACTATAATTTGAATCAACTTTACAATATGCACTCAACAGAGATGTCAATAATTTTAAAGTTATTAAAATATTCTGTTATCTGTATTACTGTTGCTGAATTAAAACAAAGTAAGACCCAGCTGATTATCATACCTAGGAAGAAGAATGAAAAACATTGTGGGAACAGAAGTCTCAGCTGGAGGAGAGCTGGTTTTTAATATAATGCATTGAGTACAGAATTGATTTCAATAGTAACTAAAATTAAAAATAATTTTAGAAATCACTTCTTTTTTTATGTTTTTTATATGGATATACTGTATCACAAAGTTGCTTAGATAAAATAAAAAAAGGGAGAGCATGCACACTAACTGGAATTCCCTATCTATGAAAAGACTCAGGGCAAAATATGATTATATAATTTCACTAAAAATAACATTCATTGAGAACAAACAAGCATTTTTAGAAAACCAGGCCACGATTTTGGTGTAAAATAAAAGGGTGGTAAAATGCATTAAAACATAAATAGCAGATATATAAAAGAAAAACATTATTTTAAAACCTTGCACATATTCAAAACAAACTTTTTCTATACGTTTGTCTTAGACGGTTCACAATGCCCCTCCATAATACTTTATTAATTTAGGTTTTTTTCTCATTGAAATAAGAAACATTCTAAATATAATCAATAAACATTTCTTTAAAATCAAATTAAATAGTTTTTTCCCACTTTCATCTACCTTCCTCTTCAGACAATGATGTATTAGTGAAACGTTCATCAGAAAACCAATTTTTATGCAAATCCAAGAGTAACCTGATTTTAGTCATACAATTAGTTTAAATTCTGGGAAACTGGGAAATTCAGGAACATGAGGTTCTACTGTAGTTCCTCTTTTAATGCTCAAATATGGTGTGCCATGGCCCATGGTATGACTTGTTGCACAGTGTCATGTCAAAGCAAAGTTCCCCCACCTGGAATTTTGTTGAATTGCAAGTCTGTGAGCGATGTCAGAGAGCTTTACTCATAGCGTTCAATATTTCTTTTTTATACTATACATATATACAGTAATAAAAAAAACCACACACATCCACTCTCATCCAAGGATAAAAAAAAAACTAGTGGGTTTCAATATCCCCTTGTTATACACTCAGAAATGGCTGGGTGGTAATCAGATTTGTTAGTACAGTTAGCAACTCACCACTATGTCCAAGATATCTTAGTCTGTCTCAGTTAAAGATCTGTTCAGATCTTCAAGATATGTTAAAAAGTATTCAAACCTTTGTTTATGGCTCACTCCACTGGAATAGAGGAATGATGCATATTTATTCCATGTAACTTCCACCATGTCACAAGAAGTTGCATCTCAGCTACTGTGTATTTCCTCTCTGCATATTTCTTAATCCTTCACCCTCCAGTTCCAGCTTTAAAAATGAATGTTTCTCTGCCATGCTCAAACTGTGGAGGCCCTCACATAAGTGTATGGAACAGAAGGGAGTCAATCTTTACAAGAAAAGAATAGTCAAAAGAGAAAATCGAGAAATTTAGTAAGGATTAGGGATGTAGCGAACTGCCGTTAATGTGTTCGCGAACGCCGTTCGCGAACACCGGCAAAAAAGCGAACAGTTCGCGAACAGTTCGCGAACTTCGAACGCTCGATAAAATCGTTCGATCGAACGATCGAAGGATTTTATTCGTACGATCGAAGGATTTTCGTTCGAATCGAACGATCGAAGCTATTCGATCGAATGATTTTAATTCAATCGAATGCTTATAATCGTTCGAACGAATGGAAATCGTTCGATTTTAGCGATCGAACGGTCGAATGGTCGAACGAAATTTTACTTTGAATCGAACGCGAACACCAATTGGCGAACGTCGTGCGACGTTCGCGAACATTCGGCGGACGCGAACAGTCGAAGTTCGCGCGAACTAGTTCGCCGGCGAACAGTTCGCTACATCCCTAGTAAGGATAGAGGTAAGGTAGCAAGAAAAAAAACATGACATGTGCTACTACTGGGGAACAAGGTGAAGGAAACATTGAAGCACAAGTTAGTTACTAGATAAGTCATTCTTTATTTTCAGGAACTGTATAGCATAAAAAACTACAAGTGGTATATAAACTACAAGTAGATATTTTCGGATCAAACCAAAAGAATAATTTAAGATACAATGTGATCACCTATAATACAACAAATATAGTGCCCATGCACATCGCAATATGTAAGATGTACAACTAGGAAACATATCAGGTTAAGTGAATATATGTTTGGAATATGTTTGGAATATTATGTATAGTCTTAAATATTGATGATGGGTGAATTTGTCCAATTTTACTTTGTTGAAAAATTTGAAAAGCAGCAATAATTTGCGAAATGCATTTAACTCAATGGGCATTTTTTCACAGCGTCAAAAAACACATATGTTGGAAAACTTTAGAACAACCATAATTATTTTTTACATCTCTCCTTCTACACACATCTGAACTGTAAATTCCAGTTATTATTGTTAATCAGGCATTAAAGGTACCTCCTAATGAAGAAGCAATACTTGATATACTAAAGTGTATATAAAGGGGCACATTTACTAAGGGTCGAATATCGAGGGTTAATAAACCCTCAAATTCGACCCTCGAAGTAAAATCCTTCGACTTCAAATATCGAATTCGAAGGATTTGCCACAAATCCTATGATCGAGCGATCAAAGGAAAAATCATTATAGGGAAGGTCCCCATAGGCTTTCTAAGCGTTTTTTGGTCATAGAAAAATCATTCAATGGATCAATGGATTAAAATTCTACGAATTATTCGATTCGAAGGATTTAATTGTTCGATCGAAGGATTTTTCGTTCGATCGAACTAATTGCGGTAAATCCTTCGACTTCGATATTTGAAGTCAAAGGATTTACCTTCAGCAGTCGAATATCGAGGGTTAATTAACCCTCGATATTCGACCCTATGTAACTCTGCCCCGTAATGTTGATATGTAATATACACTTTTGCAAAGAATCGTGTGCTGCTTCATTCCTTTACGTATATATATATATATATATATATATCTATATATATATATATATATATATATATACACTAAACATCTAAACATTTAAATTACATTTAAACCAGGATGTTACCCATTTATCACATGTCTGAAGGGTCTTCTCTTAGGTTCCCAAATACATGTATGGTTTACAACATAATTTTAAAACAATATTATAATTATAATAATATACATATTTATATTCACATTTTTTTTTTTATTTTGTTTCTTCTTCCCCTAGATATATATATACATGACTTGGCAAACATTCTGATTTTGTTTATGCATCTGGTAACCCATATTTTTGTTTGCAATACTTTAGGATTAATTTGGATTAGAAATGTCTTTACTTTTTTGTTATAGAATAAATGTGTTTATGAACTGAAATAAGAAAAAAATCTTACCTCTATGTTGATTATGTAATAGTTTAAAAATAAAATCATGAAATAATCTAAAAATAGATTGTAATGCATTTTACCAATATTTATGTTGTTAGTTGTGACACAATCACAGATATCTTGAATTGTCAAAACTCAATGCTATTTTGACACTTCTCACCTTGGATGCAGAACTGAAATATAAGCTAGAATCTGACAATGGAGTTAAATCTCCCCTGGACTAAATCATTATTTTAACATTTCTTGCTATGCCAATATACATATATTACAATTTATGACAGTTGAGACCTCATTGAGTGAGCATAGAAGATAGTTAAGAATACTGCGTGTTGTATGTTTCTCAGTATGCATTTTTCTGCCACATTTACATTAAGAATTCTAGGGATGATTTTTGCAATTCATAATAAAATATAAATAAACTTGCACTGTATTGCTATTTTAAACAATGATAGAGTTGTTCGTTCACAAGAGACTGAAGTTGTGATTAAGTTTGAATTTTTATTGCAAAACACATATGAGTAAGGAAGTGCTACTTGTTATGCACATAAGAACATTGGATATATTTCTCCTGTTTTATGTATATTTTGCATGATTTACTGTATATACTTGAGTATAAGCCTACCCGAGTATAAGCCGAGGTACCTAATTTTACCTACGAAAACTGGGAAAACTTATTGACTCTAGTATAAGCCTAGACACAACTACAGCCCTGTCTCCCAGCAGCGCACATTCTGCCAAAACCAACAGAGGGCACTGTGTGATATTGCAGTCACTGTTATTCTTTCATATAACCAACTGATGGCGCTGTGTGATATTGCAGTCACTGTTATTCTTTCATATAACCAACAGAGGGCACACTGTTATTATTTCATATAACCAACAGAGGGTGCTGTGTGATATTGCAGTCACTGTTATTCTTTCATATAACCGACAGAGGGTGCTGTGTGATATTGCAGTCACTGTTATTCTTTCATATAACCAACAGAGGGCACACTGTTATTCTTTCATATAACCAACAGAGGGCATTGTGGGATATTGCAGTCTCTCCCCAAGTGAACTGTTGGTATAGGAATGATCTCAGCTACTTTCCGCTGACCCGAGTATAAGCAGAGGTAGACTTTTTCAGCACATTTTGGATGCTGAAAAACTCGGCTTATGCTCGAGTATATACGGTAGTATAAATTACAAAGATTCAATGCAATTGCATAAATATTTAGAAGACTTGAATTTAGAAATAAAATATAAATATAATTTAGATTTTTCTTAGCTAAATAGTTTAAACAAAAGTAAGTATCTGCTTCTATCTGCTTGCCCTATGAGAATGACCATATATATTTTCAGTGGGGTCTCTCATATTTAGATAAGACCCATTATGTGAGTTCAAGTTAGGGATCCTCTGTGTTTTATGTTTATGTTTAAAGTGCTGGTGGCACTTGAAATGGGTAACAAGCAGCATGAAAAACACATCTTCATGTTTATCAATTTTTACCAAGCCTGACTACTCTGGTTGTTGTATTAAATTTATTATGCACACTCTAGTAAACTTCTAATGAATATTTATATCAAATACCTTGCTAATCACATCAGTGTTATCAATTATAATATCAATTTATGGGGCTTCATTACCAAAAAATGTACCGCATGATATATATCTTAAGCTTTCAGTACTAGATGATTTTTGTACTTCATTTGTTTTAAAAGCTAGCAAAAGATTTGACACAAGAACACATTTTTTATAGGCAAAGACAAGTAATCAAGATTATAGCACTAAAAATCCAACAGTAAGTAAATCAAACAATTAAACCCCCCCCAGTGAGAGGTCAACGGTCCAGTACATGGTGCGTATAGAATGTTTCATGGGTACAAACATGCAATCAAACAGCAATGCAGAACTTAAACTGCACTAATATAACCAAAATAAAATAAAGGAATGCAAAAAATTGTAGGGTTCAGCCAAATCATGAACAAGGTCATGGATTAGTGTCTCCTTAAAATAAACAAATTGAGCAGCATCATGGAATAGACATACGGTAACTCTGACGAAAGTCTTATAGAAGTTATAAATGACTGAATTAACACTAATTTTCTCTAACAGAACTTTCTGACCTGACATATTGCTGCAGCTAGCAAAGAACAATTCTAAAGTAAAGAAAATATTAATTCTGGAAACAGTAAAAATGAATTCTAAATACATACTGTAGAACTCAGATTATTATAAAGGCAAATGCTCTTTTTGATTGATAATATTACTCTTTAAGTGTTTTGTACTCCTGCTGTAATTTTTGGCTGCTATCATTACACAGTCAACCTTTTGCAATTTAGTGATTTGCTGTTGTGTGATATTATTTGTTGTAACAATCCAGTTGCTTTTATAGAGTATAAAATGAACTCAAACTCCTGTGAAATGACATTGTACTACATGCCCTTAAATTGTAAACAAGGCAAAGTGGCACCAAAATCTGAAATCTACAATTTTCTCAAGAAAAACCACAGAGCTTGTTAGAATGATTTTGCAGTTTTTGAACATTTAAAGGAAAAGTAACATCAAAAAATTAAAGTGTTTTAAAGTAATAAAAATATAATGAAGTGTTGCCTTGCAATGGTAAAACTGTTGTTTGCTCAGAAACCCTACTAAAGTTTATATAAATAAGCTGCTGTGTAGCAATGGGGGCAGCCATTGAAAAGAGAAAAGGCTCAGGTTAGACAGCAGACAGCAGATAAACTCTGTAGAACATAATGATGTTATTTGTTATTCACTATTTAACCTGTGCCATATAGCCCTTTTTCAATTCCCACCATTGCTACACAGGGGCTTGTTTATATGAAATATAGTAGAGTTTCTGAATCAAACACAGCAGTTTTACCAGTGCAGAGCAACAGTACACAATATTTTCATTACTTTAAAACACTCAATTTTTTTGGTGTTTTTGTAATTTTAAGGTATGTGTTTTTTTAAAAAAAACAGTATGTATTAATGTAACTAATGATAATATTAAAAACGAATATATAACCTCAATGTTAATAAAAGCAAAACAAAAAATATATAATTTTTTTATTAAAAAAAATCAAGCATATAATATTTCACAAATTCCAATGGAGTGACCTATTCAGGAAGCAAGGACTCTATAGATGGCATTCAAGTGCTCAAAGCAGTCATACATATTCAGATTGACACCTTTGTCAGCTTTGATAAATGCCAATATTTCTGACTGAATTTTGATAAATAGGAAAACTTTGATAAATAGGAAAACATCCATTCTGCCTCATATTATGATTTGTGTCTAAGGGGATTATTTACTGAAATCCAGATTTATTTCATATTTTATTAAAAAAATATGACCAAATTCCCATGACCAATTTTAGCTTATTTATTAATAAAAAAAAACTTGATCCAATCGGATCGCTGAAAAACTCGATCCGAAACAAAAAAACACCCCAAAAGATCCAGTAAAAACCCCAAACGCTCGAATTTTTCGGCTTTTTACCCAGTTGCTAAAATTTTTCAGGCTTCTTCCCAAATTGAACAAAATGTTTGAGGTTTTTTCCCAAACCCCCCTTCAAAAATTGTATTTTCAAGCTAAACCGAGTGCAGACCACAGAAACTTCAAATTAAGATAGGTGCCTCTCCCATTGAGATTTTGACATTGATATTTTAATAAATATCCCCATAAGTGTGCCTATTGGCAACCTTAAGTTACAGTACCTCCACCTCTAATAGGCACAGACAATTTGAACCTCAGGATCACATGCAGACATTACTTTAACACTAGGGGGCCTAATTAGTAACATTCTGATTTTTTCTTTTTCGCAAATAGTATTTTTTCTCTAAAAATTCAAGTATTTTAAACATTTCTCTAAAACTTGAGGTCTATTGTGTAAAAACCACAAAACAATCTAATATAAAACCTCTCCAATAAAAGCAGTCAAGGCCCATAGAAGTCAATTGGAGCTGTATTGATCCTATTGGACTTTTTTTGCCATTCAGCCTTTGAGAGTTTTATGCATTTCTTTTGCTAGTAATTATCCGAACACAATTTTTTAGAGGTTTTAGATTCATATTTTTTTCTGCACTTTTTTATCTTTGTTTTATATTTGGATCTTTTAATAACTTTCATTGCATTTGTGGTTTTAGAGACATAGAGGCAAATTTACTAAATGGCACATTTTTGCCTCAGAAGGCTTTGCAATACTTTGCACAACTTTGTCAGATGTTGAATCGTATCAAAATGCAACATTTTGTCTCGGCAAATGAAGCTGGAGTTCTTTTGCCAGCAAAACTTTGTCAGCATGAATGTTGTACTGGCCTCACTGAATATCTTATACAATTATCCAGCAGAATCCTTTTCTTAAATAATAAAATTGTTTAAAAACACATTTACAAATAGAGCAAGGTTACGAGAATCGTATGTCAGCCAGTCCAGATTCCACCCACACTTGCAGCGATCGTGCCCCGACCAGCGTGGCCTTTCCACCATGTGTTTCTCTTCTGGGTGCCTGGTGATGACGTCCGATGCTTACTCCTTGTAAGCTTCTTCAGAGGCTTCAATAACAACTCTCGGACCACAAAGTGATGTTGAAAGTGTTTACTTATACAAATGGTGCATAAACTGTATATACAAATGCATAAAGAAAATTCAAATCAGCATTTGAAGAAATGTCAGCTGTATTATGAACATGACTAGCTACTATAAGCAGCATCTCACTAGCTGGATGCTCAATAAACCCTTATAAACTAACAAACTTAGGGTAACATTGTCATTCAGTTATCAGTTTTAAGCTGCAACTTCCATTGCTGCTGCTTCAGGCATTGCAGCCTCTGCCTCTCTTTCTTTCTCTAATGCAGCTTGGACAGCTTCAGCCTTTGCATGTGCTCTAGCTGCTGCCACACTGATGCTTGAAACAGCCGAAGACCTAGACAAACAGATTGTAACAGACCCCACTTCCAGCTCTTGGAAATCCATGCTCTCTCTCTGCCATGCTGACCCTGTAGCATTTCTAGGCTTGCTCAGATTACTCAGAAACTAATCTAGTTTGAAGGTCTCCCTTTTCACAGTACTGGCCTCAATGAATGTCTTATCCAATTATCCAGCAAGCTAAA
Source organism: Xenopus petersii (assembly GCA_038501925.1). Lineage (NCBI taxonomy): Eukaryota > Metazoa > Chordata > Amphibia > Anura > Pipidae > Xenopus > Xenopus petersii. The sequence goes on along the minus strand of CM076678.1, from coordinate 101,837,406 downwards.
CATCTTTTGCATAACAACTCTTGGATCATGAAGTGATGTTGAAAGTGTTTACTTATACAAATGATGTGAAACTGTTTACAAATACATGAAGAAAATACAAATCAGTATTTGAAGAAATGACAGCTGTATTATGAATAGAGATGGCGCGAACTGTTCGCCGGCGAACTTGTTCGCGCGAACATCGGGTGTTCGCGCTCGCCGGAAGTTCGCGAACGTCGCGCGACGTTCGCCATTTTGGGTTCGCCATTGTTGGCGCTTTTTTTTGCCCTCTCACCCCAGACCAGCAGGTACATGGCAGCCAATCAGGAAGCTCTCCCCTGGACCACTCCCCTTCCCTATAAAAACCGAAGCCCTGCAGCGTTTTTTCACTCTGCCTGTGTGTGCTGAAGAGATAGTGTAGGGAGAGAGCTGCTGCCTGTTAGTGATTTCAGGGACAGTTGAAAGTTTGCTGGCTAGTAATCGTTTTGATACTGCTCTGTTATTGGAGGGACAGAAGTCTGCAGGGGTTTGAGGGACATTTAAGCTTAGGTAGCTTTGCTGGCTAGTAATCTACCTTCTACTGCAGTGCTCTGTATGTAGCTGCAGTGGGCAGCTGTCCTGCTTCTGATCTCATCTGCTGACTGCTGCAATAACAGTAGTCCTTGTAAGGACTGCTTTTATTTATTTTTTTGTTCCAATACAGAGCAGTATCAAGCAGATTACTAGCCAGCAAACTTACTATCATCTGTCCCTGAAATCACTAACAGCTCTCCCCCTACACTATCTCTTCCAAGCACACACAGGCAGATTTTTCAGATACATTTTTGCCCTTGATCCCCCTCTGGCATGCCACTGTCCAGGTCGTTGCACCCTTTAAACAACTTTAAAATCATTTTTCTGGCCAGAAATGTCTTTTTTAGATGTTAAAGTTCGCCTTCCCATTGAAGTCTATGGGGTTCGCGAACCGTTCGCGAACCGCTCGCATTTTTGCGCAAGTTCGCGAATATGTTCGCGAACTTTTTTTCCGACGTTCGCTACATCCCTAATTATGAACAATGCTAGCTACAATAAGCAGCATCTCATATGCTGGATACTCAATAAACCTTTATAAACAAATATAGGGTAACATTATTATTCCCTAGACAAGCATTACAGATGTGTAATGGGGTAATGTAGGAAGTCTCAAGACTGTAAAGGTCTGCAGATTAAGCCAACTGCCAATACTGGCTTCACTACCTTATACTCTCAATCAGTGCCGGGCCATGCTGGGCAGGCACCCTAGGCAGACCGGCAGTTGCGGCGCCTGTTTTACATGCGCAAATTCACGCTTGCATGCACATGTGTGAATTGAAGAAGAAATGCAGAGAGTCGGGCAGAGAAGGGAACCAGACTTGGGGTAGGTACCAGAGGAGGTACGTGCCTGGAGCACTCCCAGATTTGTGCCCTGCTCTCAATTACAGGTTGGGAACACCAAGCATGTAAACTGTAAGTAGAAGGGCCATAACAAATGTTATGAATTTAAGAGTTTTTGTTTTCCTAGCGAAACTCAGTTAACATACTTAGTTACTTCATTTTAATTATGGCAGGCACATACAGGTCATAGATATGTACATAATATGTCTTTTTTAGTGATTGGTAAAATTGCCATTTGTTATTAAAAATGTCCAAGGAAGCAAAATAAAGACAAAACCGATCTTCTATTGTTATAGACATAAGCCTAACCTAAAACAAATGTGGCATGAGTTTAAAAATAGTTTTAAAAAAAGTGTTACATATTGTTACAACTTGTTGACACAATCAAATATGAAAATGCCAGCATTTTATAATTTTTAATGACCTTGTTGGCATACAGGATATGATGTCACTGACATAATAATGTTGACGATGTAGCTTCATCTTATCACTTCACCAGGTATAACTCTGCGAAAAGGGTAATGTAATGGAGTGGAGTAACGATTGTTTGCCTGAGTGAGAATTCATCTGGCGAAATGTCATGAAACTTCTCTAGCACTGAGCTTTTTTACTACCAAATTGTCTGTTTTACCTTTTAGTAAATCTAATTGTGGTTTTAAAAAGCTCTAATACCATTAAAATTCAGCCTTTAATAAATGTGCTTCTAAGGGGCCGATTTAATAAATGGCAACTTTTTCAGGTTGGTCTTTTTGACTCCAAATCAAACAAATCAACTGAAAAGGATAAGTATTTGTTATTTACTGTTATTTTATAATAAGGTTGTATTTTTCTTGTGGTTTAATTTTTTATAGTTTGTTTTTCTGTCTTGGGTGCTAAATAGCAAAGTTTGGTGTGCTAGTGTGCTTAAAGCAAGTTTGTCACAAGCTGCTTTACTTTGCAGTTAGTTTTCCCTCAGTTTGAGGGGGTTGGGGTTTGATTAGTTGCACCTGAACAGACTGTATAAATAGAACCCCTGGGACTCCAGTGGAACTTACATAGTTACATAGTTGAATCAGGTTGAAAAAAGACAAAGTCCATCATGTTCAACCCCTCCAAATGAAAATCCAGCATCCATAAACACATCCCTCCATACTTTCACATTAATTATATTTACCCATATCTATACTAACTATAGAGCTTAGTATCACAATAGCCTTTGATATTATGTCTGTTCAAAAAAATCATCCAAGCCATTCTTAAAGGCATTAACTGAATCAGCCATCACAATACAGTATCACCCGGCAGTGCATTCCACAACCTCACTGTCCTGACTGTGAAGAACCCCCTACGTTGCTTCAAATGAAAGTTCTTTTCTTCTAGTCTAAAGGGGTGGCCTCTGGTATGGTGATCTACTTTATGGGTAAATAGGTCCCCTGCTATTTGTCTATAATGTCCTCTAATGTTCTTGTAAAGTGTAATCATGTCCCCTCGCAAGTGCTTTTTTTCCAGAGAAAACAACCCCAACCTTGACAGTCTCCCCTCATAATTTAAGTCTTCCGTCCCTCTAACCAATTTAGTTGCACTTAGTCTCTTCATTCTCTTCAGCTCATTTATATCCCTTTTAAGGACTGGAGTCCAAAACTGCACTGCATACTCCAGATGAGGCCTTACCAGGAACCTATAAAGAGGCATAATTATGTTTTCATCCCTTGAGTTAATGCCCTTTTTTATGCAAGACAGAACTTTATTTGCTTTAGTAGCCACAGAATGACACTGCCAGAATTAGACAACTTGTTATGTACAAAGACCCCTCGATCCTTCTCATTTAAAGAAACTCCCAACACACTGTCATTTAGTGTATAACTTGCATTTATATTATTTTTGCCAAAGTGCATAACCTTGCATTTATCAACATTGAATCCCATTTTCCAGTTTGCTGCCCAGTTTTCCAACAAATCACTCTGCAAAGTGGCAGCATCCTGCATGGAACCTATAGTTCTGCTCAATTTAGTATCATCTGCAAAAATAGAAACAGCTTGCTCTAACGTTTAGCTGCTCTTAAAGTGATACTGACACTAAAAAATGAATTTTAGCATATGAATGTACATTACATGTTACCTATAGGTCATGTTGATCATTTTTTGCTGAGAGGTTTGTTTTTGTATATAATTGTTAGTTGAAGTTCCTAAGCCTGACTCTCTGACACTCTGACTTTGCCTACCAGACTGTCCCATCTCAGCCTGTTAGTTACAGTTTCTAATGCTAACGGACTCCTGCTGCACAAATATGGCAGCCCCCTTATACAGGAACATGGGGGATCAGACCGGTAATGTAAAAGCATCATGCAAATACTTTATGGCAAAGTTAGAAGTAGCTTGCAAAGCCAATATTATAATAGATGTAAAAAAAAGTTTAATTTCAGGTGTCAGTAACTCTTTAAGTGTTTGCTCTGTAAGTGGGGGATCTGTAAGTGGAGTTACAACCACAGGAGTTAGTGGGGGCTCTGTAAGTGGAGTTCAAACCACTGGAGTTTTAAAGGAGTTTCTAAAGGAGGTTCCACCTAAGTCTTTAGCTCCTCACATTTTTATGCAAACTTTTGTTCAACCCACTGTATTAAAGCTCAAAGTCTGCAGTTCAACTGCATCTGAGTTGTTTCATTTAAGATTTATTGTGGTCATGTACAGAACCAAAATTAGGAAAAAAATTGTCTCTGCCCAAAGATTTATGGGCCTAACTGTATATTGCAAGGTTGCTTAGAATCATATTTTCTTTTATTAGGCACATTTTTATTGGGGTTGACTTGCCCTTTTAAGAGCGAGTTAGATCTTGACTCTAAGATTAAGGGAAGGTCTTCCAATATAATTTTTTCAGAAATTTTGCTTGTGCCATGTGCAAGTTTAGGAAGGTAGCGGGAGCTTAGGGAGCGTGGCTCAAGTCTTGGTGTAGGAAGGAAGGGTTTGGGTTCCTAGTGCACTGGGACGATTTTTTCTTGGGGTACAACCTATACAGTCATGACAGATCGCACCTCAATGGAAGGGGGCCCACTATGTTAGGGGAAAGAATGGCTAAGAGGTTAGAGGAGTGTTTGAAATAGGCATGGGGTGAGATTATGGAGAAGCTAGGGTAAATGGGGCAGTGGGATTAGTAAAGGGTCATGGGGGAGGAGTAAGGGGGGCATACAGTTTACCAGCTAAGGAGGTCCCTCTGTTACATGGAAAACAGGCTAATGCTAACTTACGATAACTATGAAGATTTTCATTCATTCAGGTCATGGTATATCTAGTATAGATAAATCTTAAAACAACTGGACTTGCTGAGTAATCAATGAAGACATTTCACTACTCATCCGAGAAGCTTCTTCAATTCAACTGACTGGTGTGGGAAGTTCTCGGCATATAAACTCTTCCACTAATCCAATCACAATGGCACATTGTAACTCTTCAGAGAGGTGACATCTGAAGAAAACAGAGGTGTTGATTCTGTGTAGTTACTGTGATAGTATTATCCAATGTGTCATGCAACGCCTATAAACAGGTGTTACTTGTGAGAGTTGCATTAATGGATGTGTAAAATGTTCTGTAACTGCCAGGGTAGAGATGTTAGAACAGCATTGTATGTAGCAGACAGGTGGTGTCAAAGGACCCTGCCTCTGTTCAGGGATGGTTTCTCCACCTTGACATGAATGAACTCTTTCACGCCTCGTTCAAACCAGGTCTACTTTATCCAAGATTTGGACCTTGCTATCTTCAAAGGAGTGTCCCTTGTCTTTTAGGTGTAGAAAGACAGCTGAGTTTTGCCCTGTAGAGTTTGCCCTCCTATGCTGAGCCATTCGCTTGGTGAGCAGTTGTTTTTAGGGATGTAGCGAACTGTTCGCCGGCGAACTAGTTCGCGCGAACTTCGACTGTTCGCGTCCGCCGCAAGTTCGCGAACGGCGCGCGACGTTCGCCAATAGGCGTTCGCGTCAAAATCGTTCGACCATTCGACCATTCGATCGCTAAAATCAAACGATTTTCGTTCGAATCGAACGATCGAAGCCATTGTATTGAATCGATCCAATGGCTTCGATCGTTCGGTTCGAACGAAAATCGTTCGATCGAACGATTAAAATCCTTCGATCGTTCGAATCGAACGATTTTCGGATGTTCGAAGTTCGCGAACTGTTCGCATTTTTTGCCGGTGTTCGCGAACGGCGTTCGCGAACACATTGTCGGCGGTTCGCTACATCCCTAGTTGTTTTGTCTCCCCAATGTATAGATCTGTGCACTCCTCGCAACACTGGACTCCATATACCACCTTGCTTTGTTTTTCTTTTGGTGTTGGAGCCTTTGGGTGTACCAGTTTTTGTCTCAGTGTGTTGCTAGGTTTGAAAACACAGGGACGTGGTGTTTGTTGAAAATCCTCCTGAGTTTCTCTGACACTCCAGCTACATATGGAATGACTGTTTTGTTTTTGTTTTTTTAGTTTTTTTAGATTTACCTATACTAGATACTAACTTAATATATAATTCTCCACTAAGTAATGCAAAGTTCAAAAGAAAACGTAGTAACCTCTGCTGTATGCAGGCAAATGCACAGAGTTATTTACAAATAGAAGCGGCTTCACAGCTAGGTCAAGTTATTACTATAGGTAACTTCATTTATCCAGACATTGACTGGGGTAATGGGTTGTCTAGACAGAAAAAGCTAGTAGGTTTGTAAATATGCTGAATGACAAGTTTTTATTCCAACTCATTCAAGAACCTACTAGGTATAACTCTCTTTTGGATCTTGTAATAACTAATAATACTGAACTCATCTCTAGTAGTGATGGGCGAATTTGCGCCGTTTCGCCGGAAAATTAGCGAGTTTCGCGAAATGGCAAAAAGTTTGTGAAACAGCGCCGTTTTTGACGCCGGCGCCCTATTTTTTTTAAGCCGGCGCCCGTTTTTGATGCCTGCGTCCGTTTTTTTTGGCGCGGCGAAAACATTTTTTGACTCCGGCGAATTTTTTTGGGCAAATTTTCGCAGGCGTTTCGCAAATTTATTCACTGGCGGCGAATCGCGCAAATTCGCCGTGAATTCACGCCTGGCGAATAAATTCCATCACTAATCTCTAGCATTTGTGAGGATGAGCATTTAGGGAATAGGGATCATAACATTGGTCTCCTTTCAGATTCTGTTGCAGAGACAATTCTATAAGGGAGTAACAAAAGCACTACATTTTAGACGTGCAAATTTTGACAGTATAAGGGCATCTCTGAAACATATTAAGTGGGAAATGCTTTTGACAGGGTTAAACACAGAACAAAAATGGAAAGTCTTTAAAATGCTGCTTCATAAATATACATATCGGTACATTCCCCTTGTAAGCAAGGAACATCGTTGCAAAGCAAAACCTTTTTGGTTCAATAAAAGTGTTTGTGTTGAGGTGGGTAAAAAAATAAGTTCTTTTAAGGCTTTCAAGTTAGCTGGGACAGCCGAATCAGGTACAAGGAGGCCAATAAATCATGAAAAAAAGCTATCAGGCAAGCTAAAATCAATATGGAAAAGGATATTGCAGCAAGCAGTAAAAAGAATCCAAAATTATTTTTAAAATATGTAAATAGTAAAAAAATTAATCAGGAAGGAATGGGACCCTTAATATCAGAGGGGGGTTAGTGATGGTTGATGAGAACAACAAAAAAAAAAAAGCTGAGATTCTTAAAATATTTTTGTCTGTCTACACAAATGAGGAACCTGTTAATGAAGGTTTCTTTCTTAATAGTGCCATTTTTAGTAATACAACTAATGATGCATGGTTCACACATGAGGAAATTCAAAAGAGACTAGAAGATTTTAAGATAAACTAAGGGCTGGGGCCAGTTAGTATTCATTCCAGCTTAGCTCTGTGATTGCCAAACCTCTTTACTCCATTTTTCAGGATTCATTGAGGTCTGGCATGGTGCCGAGAGACTAGTGAATTGCTAATGTGGTGCTGCTATTCAAAAAGGGATCCCGTTCTCAGTCTCAAAACTATGGGCCAGTTAGTCTGAGGAAAGTTTTTTGAAGGGTTAATAAAGGATAAGATACTGGACTTCATAACAAATCATGATACTATGGCGCAAATTCACTAAGCGCTGAAGCGCCGAACGCTAGCATTAATTCGCTAGCGTTTGGCATTTTTCGTTACTGCGCAAATTCACTAACGAACGCTGGCGTAGTTTCGCTAGTGTTACTTCGCACCCTTACGCCAGGCGAATTTTCGCTAGCGACGTAACTACGCAAATTCACTAACTTGCGCAGTGTACTGAACGCTACCTTTTACGCTAGACTTCCTTCGCCACCTCAGACCTGGCGAAGCGCAATAGAGTAGATAGGGATTGTTTCCAAAAAAGTCAAATTTTTTTCTAAGTCCCAAAAAACGTTGGCGTGTTTTCTACATGATGGGTGATAGGCTGAAAAAGATCGAAAATATTTTTGGGGCTCCCCTCCTTCCCCCCTACATTTCCTGACTCATGGCAACTTCCTAGACAGTGGGCACATGTGTAGGGCAAAATAAGATTTTATTTGCTAATTTGAAGGTTTTCTAGGCATTTGAAATGGTGATACGCTTTCCTCCATTGAAATTTGAATTTCGCGCCATATGCAAATGAACCATCGCTAGCGAAACTTCGCTTCACTTGGCGAACTAACGCTAGTGCAACTTCGAAAACTTACGATACCCTTGTGCGCAACTTCGGATTTTAGTGAATTTGCAGAGCGCTGGTGAAAATACGCCTGGCGAAGTGTGGCAAAGTGTGGCGAAGTGCGGCGAAGTTGCGCCTGGCGCAACTTCGCATCTTAGTGAATTTGCCCCATATGAGTGTGTGCCAGCATGATTTTATGCATAATAGATCTTGCCAGACTAACTTAATTTCTTTCTGTGCTTTACTTAGACTTTGCTAAAGCATTTGATACAGTGCCATGCAGAAGGTTACTGGTTAAATTAATGAATGTTGGCCTGGAACTAGGCAGCAAACTTGAAAATAAGGTTCAATGATGATAAATGCAAGATTTTGCACTTTAGTGCAATTGTTTCAGTTTTGCATCAAGACATATTTGCATGCAGTTTGACATATCAGACTTAAATGGTTGGTTCACCTTTAAGTTAATTTTCAGTATGTTATAGAATGACCTACATCAAAGAAACATTTCATGTGACCTTAATTTTTTCTTTTTTTTTAGTTTTTGAATTATTTGCTTTCTTCTTCTGATTCTTTCCAGCTTTCAAATGTCGATCACTGACCCCCATTTAAAAAGAAATGATCTGTAAAGCTACAAATGTATTATTAGTGTGACTTTTTATTACTCATCTTTCTATTCAGGCCCTCTCCTATTCAGTCTCTTATTCAAACAATTGCATGTTTGCTAGGGTAATTTGGACCCTATCAACACGATTTCTGAAATTGCTAACTGCAGAGCTGAATAAAAAGCTAAATAACTTGAAAACTATAAATAGAAAAAAATTAAACCAATTTCAAATTGTCTCAAAATAACACACTTTGCATCATAATGAAAGTTAATTTAAAAGTCAACGACATGGGTCTGATATTGCTCTTTCAACACTGCCCTGTAATATAACATTTGGTTGCTGTTGCTTTTCCACATTTCCACAAGATACTTACAAATATATTGATTTGAAACGTGTGACATTTCTCGTATTTGGCATGCACAGGCATCTCCAATTTAGTCAAATCGCAATGCTTTTATAAATTTTGTACAGTATTTATTTGCATATGTTAGTGTTTTTCCCCTTTTTAACTTTAGCTTCACTTATACTAAGCAGGGGTAACTTATAAACATAACAAGATCAGTGTGACACTGACACTGAAATCTGTCTTTCAATAATACATAAGATAGGAGGATTGCTTTCCTTTTTTCAGTTCAAAGTTCTGTGTGATAACTGACTGTGAAAATAGAAAATGTGGTGTGTTTCTGCTGGAAATTATTAATTTTAATAGGATTTAATAATTCTTTTTTGAATATACTGTATACAGAGTATTGATTTTATACTGTAGTTTGGAAAACTAAAGATAAACAGTATATTATTCAATATTATTTAGTGTAAACTATTGACATTCAAATATCAAGTGACATAAATAGTAGCTTATATAATTCCTGTAATAAGAAAAACACTCCATCATTTACCACAATAAAGATCTGTGGCTCCAAAGATGCCCCTGTAGCTCTCCATCTTCTTTTCTCCTCCACAAATAAATCTTATAAGATACAACACTACATCAATTGAAATACTAAGAATGTTATTTATTTATTTATTAACATGTACTAAATGTCAAAAACAATATGTAGGTTAAACTGCCCGTAAATTGAAAGATAGGATTAGGGAGCATATACTTAATATTTCAAAATAAACGTGTCACTCCTATAGCAAAACACTTTGCGGACTGCAACAAGAGAAATTTGTCTTTTTTTTAAGTGTAATAGCCATAGATAAAATTGTTTCTAATAGTCGTGTAGGAAGTAGAGTTCCAGATCTCCTAAAAAAAGAAGCAAAATGGATTTTTCACCTAGCAACCAGACAACCAATGGGGTTAAATTTTGATATCTCTTGCTTTATCTAATGAAACCCTTTATTTATTTATCTATATATTGTTATATCTATTATTATATTGTATTTATTTACTCATATATTTATATAATCATATTGACTATCATTATACACAAAAAACCTTTTACATTATGCATCTAATTCACATATAATGAATTTGTACTATTGTGGAATTGCATTATTTGTAATAATTGAGATTGTGTATTCTATGAATTGGCCACTAGAGACAACAATGTCTTAGACCAGTGCTGTCCAACTTCTATGGTACCGAGGGCCGGAATTTTTCTAATGTACATGGTGGAGGGCCTATAACGGAAGCCAGTGTTAGCCACTCTCTGTTTTTAGACCACACCCACTTTAAACCACCCATGTTACTGCAAGACCATGTCCACATTAATAGCACACCAAAAACCAAATGGTTGGTGCTGTCACGAACGCCGCCCGTAGCAGTTCCAGGAGCTCCGGGCGGTGCGTCTATTCCTTCCGGCGTCACTCCCAAAATGCGGCGCCCATGGCCGCCACGTGGGTAGCGGCGCCGGCGCAAACACGCCAGTGCATTGATTCCGGCGTCAGGACGACGGTGACGTCACTATGGCGCCAAATTCAAGCATAAAAACGCTACCAAGACGCCAGAATGGCGCCCAAGTATAGGAAACATTTCCTGTGTGTATCCTGGGTTCCCCGACATTTTGCTATTGCTGTAATCTTGTGCCTGATTTTTATCCTGACCCTTTGCCTGGACTTTGGACTTTGCTGTTATCTGCCTGCCCATGAAACTCTTGCCTGGATTCTGACTACTCCTTTGTTTAACCCTTTGGACACCGCGACCTTGCTCCCTCAAGAGGGCTTCCTCCTCGATCCTGACTACCTCCTTGGAGGGAGCTCCCGGCTCCCTGACAGGTGCTCACTGCAGGGATCAGGGCTAGGGAACTACTGGTAGGCAGAGTAGGCAGCTGTCTAAGGCACCATCATTGAGAGGCGCACTTTTAAGGGGATTTTTTTTAGTTTTTTTAATTTTTTTTGTTTTTTTCAAGCTTTGTTTAATAATTTGTTTCAGTAATCATGATCACCCAGTTGGTTGGAATCCCCCCTCCTTCACTTTCTCCCTCTTGCTGGCAAGTAATAGCTCCTTCTGTGCGGTGAAGTGCGATGTGCGTACACGAGTCAATGACGTCACTGATGTGTTGGGTGACAGAGAGAGGCAGAGAGCTGGCGGCCTGCTTGGTGTGGCTCTCGCTGCTCTCAGCCTTGCACATATGATGGCTGCTGTAGGACTGTATGATGAATGGCTGCTGAGCTTGCTGTTACAGGTATGGAGGGGGACAGTATAATGCATGGCTGCTGAGCTTGCTGGCACAGGTATGGAGGGGGCAGTATAATGCATGGCTGCTGAGCTTGCTGGCACAGGTATGGGGAGCAGTGCTATTAATGAAAAAGTGTTGTACATTTTCTTGCTCTCTTTTTTAAAAACCATCATGGTAAGGAGGGAAATGGTAATGCAGGACAGGGGGGCGCTGATTGAAGCTCTTGCCTAGGGTGCCAAACTACCTTGTGTCTACCCTGGCAAGGATGTCACTCATATGTGAAAAAAGCTAAGTCTTATAAGACATACCCATAAATCCATATGCCTCCCCCTCCCCTGTGTATAATACAGTACCCCAGCATATGATTTAACACCTTATGGGCCACTAATAATAATTTTCAAATGCTGACAAACCCCCAGAACAAAAACCCAAGTATGACACACACAGGGAGCATATACTGTAGAAGGCAGAACAGAGCAGGAGACAGGAATCAGGACCAGTCTAATATGTACTACATACAGTGACAGAGTGCTGGTGCCCATTAGCATTTTGTATGAGTGTGAACAGGTGAACAATGTGGGCAGTTTCAGTCTGGGTCTCAGGTAGAACAGTACAGGCTTTAGGGGAGTGAACAATAGAGGTGTCACAAGTGTGAACAATGCAGGGGGATCACAGGTGTGAACAATACAGGGGATCAGTCTGAATTTGAGGTTTAGACAATGCAGGGTCCAGTCAATCTCTGTAGTGATACCTTTTAAAGTTTACATATGGTAAGTAGACACAGCAGGCAGACTTTGCAGTGGAGGGCCATATAAGGGGGTCTTTCACTAACTCTGCCTAAGTGATCTCCTATTGGCTCATTTTCCTTTAAATACTTTGTTTGTATCTCAAGAAAATTAGCCTATGATTAAGTGTCCCTGCGTGACACGAAACACGTCAGGCTTTATCATTTTAGATGTAATGTCAAACAAAGAATTATATTTTTATACTTTATTTTGGCTCTTGGATTTTACTTTTGATGGACGTTCCGGAGTGGTGCCAGCCTATTACTGAATTATCGCAGATTTATCAAAGATCAAGGTGGATTTTTGAATGAAAAAAATTCGAATTTTGAGCTATTTTTTGTGTACCTCAACTAGGGAATAGCCCAAATTTGATTTGAAGTTGAAAAAAAATTTGGAGTCAATTGGTGGACTTCGAATTGAATTCGATGGAATGCTCTATTCCTTCGATTAAAATGATTCGAATTTGGCCGAATAAGGACCTATTTGTTCGAAAACTGACCTATTCGACAAAAAAAACGTAATTTCGGTTGGTCTTTTTGAGTTCGAATTTTGAAGTTTTTTCAATTTGAAATTCGACACTTGATAAATATGTTTCATTTCTAGTCATTTGCATTTTTAGGCTTTAGTTCTCCTTTAACAAAACCATAGCCTGTATAAAAGTGGGTGTAACTATACTTTAACTCTTTGCGTGCTAAAAGGAAAAGTTTGTCTATTTAAATGTTACTAACAGAAATAAATTGTGTATGAATTTTGTGTGAATTAAAGTAAAGCTATACCCCCAAAATGTATACTTAAGCAACAGATAGTTTATATCAAATTAAGTGGCACATTAATGACCAAACTAGTATATATATTTAAGTTAATATTGCCCTTTTACATCTCTTGCCTTGAACTAACATTCGTGATGGTCTATTCGCTGCCTCAGAGTTCACCTGACCAGAAATTCTGCAGCTCTAACTATATCAGGAAGAAGTATGGAAGCAAAAGACATAACTCTGTCTGTTTGGCTCATGTGACCTAACAAGTATGTTTTGTTTGGTTTGTTTGTGTTCACTGTGAATCATATGATCCAAAGGGGTGGTCATTATTTCTTAAAATGCCGATTTTCTATTTCTGATTACCCAATGGCACATACTACTAAAAGTATATTATTATGAAAATGGTTTGTTTACATGAAGCAGGGTTTTACATATGAGCTGTTTTATTCAATATATATTTATAGAGAACCACATTGTTCCGGGTTATAGTTTTGGCACTGTTGGAGTGCTTCGTGAATTGGGGGAAACTAACCTTTTGACATCTGTAAACCAAAGTGTTGTTGATATGTGACTGTTTGTGGTTTTTTCTAGCATAAATATGTGGCCCTTATAGCCACACCCATTGTTATATGCATCTGCGGTGATGTATTCATGTTAATACTCAAAATGTAAAATTTCAGCTTTGCTGCCCTTGGGCCATTTGGGTAAATATACCAAGCAGGTGTGCCCAACATTCAAATGAATTCATATAAATCTGTTAATCTGGTAATAAAAAGATCTTGCAAACACACTATTTTTCATATATTTATCATCTTTCATGGGGGCACAGTTTACTGAAAAATTGTTGTATGACAATTTGGTGACTGGAATATATATATTCCACTCCAATATATAGTCCCCTGGGAAAACATTTTTGCACAATTGAACTGCAACTTTTCTTAAAAAAGACTTTAAGTTACAAAGTTTATACAAAGTATGCATAAGCTGACGTGTCCCATCAAGGCAGTGTCCATGCCTCAGTCCTATCCTAAGTGAAAAAATAAAGTGTTATCTTTGGGGGGAGAAAGACCATACCTGCTTCACTCTTTATTTAGCATGATCTCTTCCAAAAACGCAATTAGGTAGGGGTTGGGAGCATTTAAGTAGAGAGAGCCACCTCCCCACAATATGAAATTTAAAAAAACAAGCTGAAATGCCGCTCATCCCCTTTCTTATTGGGTGCACATGGACATGGCTTAATATACATAGTACACAAGTTATCCCCAGCACTCCAATATACAGCCCCCTGGGAAAACATTTTTGCACAACTGAACTGTAACTTTTCATAAAAGACACTTTTAGTTACAAAGTTTGTACAAAGTATGCATAAGCGGACATGCCCTGTCAAGGCAGTGTCCATGCGTCAGTCCTAAAAAAAATAAAGTGTTATCTTTGGGGGGAGAAAGAACATACCAAAGAGAGAAGCAGGTATGGTCTTTCTCCCCCCAAAGATAACATTTTGTGGCAACATTACAATATCTTATCCTAACAAAGATACACTTCTAAAACCATACCATATTCTAATCCAAAAAAACAATTGTAACTTCATATAAACATTGTGCTATCTTGCTACAATGTGTTAAAGAGCTCATTCACAAAATTTGTGAGGTTTTGCCAGCGTTGCGGCTCGCAGGGACTTTGCTCATTTACTAACCGGTAGGGATGTAGCGAACAGTTCGCCGGCGAACTAGTTCGCGCGAACTTCGACTGTTCGCGTCCGCCGAATGTTCGCGAACGTCGCGCGACGTTCGCCAATACGAGTTCGCGTTCGATTCGAACAAAAATCGTTCGACCATTCGACCATTCGATTCCTTCGACCGCTAAAATTGAAGGATTTTCGTTCGAATCGAACGATCGAAGCCATTGGATTGAATGAAATCATTCGATCGAATGGCTTCGATCGTTCGAGTCGAACGAAAATCCTTCGATCGAACGATTAAAATCCTTCAATCGTTCGAATCGAACGATTTTCAGATGTTCGAAGTTCGCGAACTGTTCGCGAACTGTCCGCATTTTTTGCCGGTGTTCGCGAACACATCGGCGGCGGTTCGCTACATCCCTACTAACCGGTGCAGGCGCCAATTCACTAGAGAAAGAGATAGAAGCTAGCGTTGATTCAAACTCTATTCAAGCCGACTTCACTGAAGACTACCTCTATCACCAGACTTGCCTTCACCAGCTCAGACCAGGCGAAGTGCAATGGAGTACATAGATCTTCCTCAATCTTCTTACTTACATCATGAGTGGAAAAACTTCTAAGTTTAAAAAACGCTGGCATCTTTTCCTTTTTTCAGGGTGATAGCCTGCAAAAGTCCTAAAAAAATATTTTTGTGTAACCAGTTTCCCCCATACATTTTCTAGCATAAAGAACATTATTTTACAGTGGGCTCATGTGTAGGGCATTGTAGCAACTCTATTGACTTTATTAAGTTTCCCTGGACATGTCTACTTATCAGTATAAATGTAATGTATTTGATTCAACATGTAACATAAAGACGTCCATTCAACTTTAAATTTCCTGATGTATGCAAATTAGCCTGAGTGCAGGACCTCTAACTAATTTGCGCTAGGCAGAATTGAACGCTAACACATATTCGATTTGATTTGCTTGCATTGTCCAAGTAATGCTAGCAAAAATTTGCCAGCGACCATCAGAAAGGAGGAAGCTTTGCATTTTAATAAATTATCATTGTTCCAGCGAATTTTCGTCTGGCGAAGTGTTGCGATAGGTGCAAAGCGGTCGCAGCCAAATTTTCGCCGGTTAGTAAATCTGCACTATGTGTTTCCATAATTATCATTAATTAACAGAGAGAAATCCTAAAAGATAACTCACAAAAGATCAGAGAGTCAGTCCAAGAAAGTACTACAGTCTACATTAGCTCACAACAGATCAAGGAGTCTGTCCTGGGAGAGAAATACTGCTTTCTATGTCAAGGCAAGGGGGCATTACCATCATATGTCATTAAAGGAGGGAGAGACAGCTGCAGCAGTTGCAACGGACTACTATTGGTAGAAACTCCCTACCTTGTCAAAATGCCAGGCCAGAAAAATGCTAAACTCTAAAGTTAATTTCTAGTATAACATATCAATACTTAAATTGTCCAAATTAGTTACATAGAAAAATAGCGTAAAGAAATAAATAAAATAAAATTACCACTTGTGCAATGAAATACTCAAAGTTAATAAACTGACTTTACAATAAGAATTACCACCATTTAAATAATATATTTGTTTTCTTTCTTTTTCCTATAATATGACTATTACCTTTGTAATGGTCATAACTATTTGCAACAATCATTTGTTAGGCAATTCCATTATTAAAAAGTATACGTACTTGCTGTGGCTTTGATAGCTCTGATTTCTTCACGTTGTTACACTGGAAGCTAGATATCATGCTGTGTGTAATTAAACTGTTTTGTAGCTCCGGCATAATTAATTGCTTCATAAAGGCTATTGCTGAAAAACATGCCTATTAAAAAAGACTCTTTCTACTTGTGCCTGAATGAAATGTACAGTGTTTTGAGTAGTCTTTATAAAAATGATTTACACATTTGCAAAAGTCACTTTTGTATATGGATCATGACTACATATCACATTCACTTCTTTCATAAAGGAATAGTCACATTATATTTTATGGATGAGATCCAAGCTTTCTTTACACCAGAGCATGTCATGGACCCTTTACGTAACTGAAGGATTTGCCCTTAGGCTAATGCCAGATGGCTCTATTGTATGCAAGAGTTATACTTAAATTAAGGGTTCTACAAATCCCATGTAGTGTTGCCAGTGAACATGACATGCACTGCATGATAGCC
Organism: Xenopus petersii; assembly: GCA_038501925.1. NCBI lineage: Eukaryota > Metazoa > Chordata > Amphibia > Anura > Pipidae > Xenopus > Xenopus petersii. Next base: position 101,820,770 of record CM076678.1, on the reverse strand, counting down.
ACTTGATGACATCTGATGACCATAAATGGTTTAATACCTATTGCTTGCCCAATAATGGCATCTAGCCAAATGTGTTAGCAGGATTAATTGACAGGGTGATTCAAGAAAGCTTAGAAAATCAAAAAAAATCAGTTCATGGTAGCTTTAAAATATGAGGGAAAAACTGGGTACCTTTAATATAAGAAAACTATAGATATAAAATAGATATGAATTTTTTAAAAAAATGCATCAACATTTCATTAAATTATGGTATATTAATATTCCTTTATTAAAAAAAACATTAAATTAAAAAAGGTTGGACTATCTTTAAGTGTGGTTTTTTACTATATACTTTCTATTAATTTTTCCTTTAAAAACAAATTATGATGGTGAATTTTTCTATAAGAACAAAGCATTTTTTTCAGTTACAGTCTGGTACATTTTAACTTTACTAATCACTTTACTAATTAACTTATCTATTTGAAGGCTTTCTTTGACTTTTTGGGGTAATAAAAAATTGATTAAATGGGCACCATATCTTCATTTATAATTTTTCCTTTGTATTCGACAAATGGAAATATTAAAATATTAATATTGATTTCCTTTTTGCTTGTATCCCCTAGCTTCTCACACCCAAAACCCACTTTAGACACTTTAGAAAAGCAGGAAGTAGTGTTCTGGCTATTATTTTAGACATCCAGTCACTCCAGCCTTTATACATTACATTTCTGCCTAACCATATTAGAAACATTTTTTATTTTGCACAGCCTATCTATTTCCACAGTTTTTTATTTTCACACTGAACTGTCCCTTTAATTTTCTGAACCATATGCGATCACACATGATCAGCTGGCAAATATCCTGCCCAATTCTATTAGTATAACAGAGAGTATGCAGTATGTGAGGGAACAAAAAGTTAACACTTTTTCTCTGTAATAATAAAACAGTCGCTTGTACTTGATCCCAACTAAGATACAGTTAATCCTTATTGGAAGCAAAACCAGCCTATTGGGTTCATTTCATGTTTAAATGAATTTCTAGTAGACTTAAGGCATGAAGACCCAAATTACGGAAGATCAGTTATCCGGAAAACCCCAGGTCCCGAGCATTCTGGATAACAGGTCCCATACCTGTATTCTCAAACCAAGTGGGGGATAATTTTCTCCACTTGGTTAGGGATTCCTTAAATTCTGGAGTGCCAAAGAAAAAAAGTGGAGACAAACAGTAACAAGATATATACTGAGTGAATCACAATTTGATGCAGGTTAACTACACTCTATGGGGCCTATTTACTTAGATTCTATTTTTTTCCCCCCAATCTCTAAACTTTCGTGGTTTTTCTATTTTTCTTTAATTTTAAGGAGCAGATTTATTAAGGTTCAGGTTGTGTTTTCCACAAATGTTTGAGTTTTTGATTTGTTTTTTGGTCAAAATAATTTTTTCAGTTTTAAAAAACAGTTGTTTTTAAAAAAACTTGAATTGTGTGAGATTTATTATACCCCCGACTCTGGAAATAGCTCAAATCCGAAATGACAACACTAAAACCTGTTAAAGACATGTAGGGGTCAATGGCATAGGTCTCTTGAACAATTTGAAGATGTTAATAGCCTTCATGATGTTAGAGTTTTTATTTTTTTGGAGGGTTTTGCCCGAAAACTCAATGTAATGGTAGCTTACCCTGGTGGTCTAGTGGACACCCGCTGCACCTCTGGTAGGGACGCCTGCCGCGTGGTTGTTCATCCTCTGGTGCCGGTCTGATCCTATGGCACGCGCAGCAGGCACTTCCGGGTTTTATGCGCCAGAGCATTTTGCATTGGCACTAAAGTCAAAGGTATTTAAAGGGACTTTTGGATGAAACTGATGGCCCATTGTAGGTCTAACTTGTTTAGCTCCTGGGAGCTTATTCCTAGTGAATCCTGCTTGTTTATATTTGTATTGGCCCTTGCCTACCTGTGTGACTATTCTAAACTCTGCAATCCTGACCCTAGCCTGTCTGACTATTCTGAACTCTCCAATCTCCAAGTTTTTGATTTCATCTTTGCTAGTAATTGTCTGAAAAACTCAGGGCATTCACATGTTTTAGCACATTGTTCAGTGTTTTTTGTTTTTTTTTCATTTGTATTTTTTATATGCAGATGTTTTAATAAATTCCATGGCATTCTCTAAAACCATTTAAACGAGATTGTTGATAAATAGGCCGCTAATGTCTACATTGTTCACCATGCAGCAAAGTAATGTGTACTATGATGTTGTCAATGATAAAACAATATAGTAAAATGTAATGGACATTTGATACTTCTATATTAAATACAGGATTCCAAAATTGTCAATGGTTTTTAATGACAAACAGCATGACTGAGTTATTTGCAGCAGGGGCGTTTACAAACCTCAAATGTTCTAAGCAAAACATTGTAAAAACTATTTGTGAAATAAATATAATTAAATAATGTAATGTTTGGGTGATTTTATTTTTTTTAGAATTACAGTATGTCCCATCCTTTCAAAAGTCATTAAAAAGAGAGCAATCTACTGCAGATTCACAGGACTGGTATCTGGGAGGAAAGTCATGTTGAGTCATGTATTGCTTGTCATATGTACTATAAGTGGTACTCTCATGCAGTCATTCAGTAATTCTAGGATTCCCACAGTAGTTGCATCAATAGCCACAACAGACCAAAAATCACATGCTAATGGTCTTTAAATGCCATGCAACAGACTGGCACAATCACTCTTAAATCAGTAACTTTAAGAGCCACATTTCTGGTTTTCAAACTAAAAGTTGGCTCTTCTAGTGCAGAGAGTGCAATTCCACTGCTGGTGCTGAAAAGGTGAGTGCAGGGAGTAGGAGGGAAAGCAAGAAAGCCGCCTCCGGTGGCAGAGGGGTCAGTATCACCTATGGATATACTTACCTTGAAATGGATGATACTGGTCTAATGAACAAGTTAAATAAAAGTGGACCCAATACTGAGCCCTGAGGAACCCCACTAAAAACCTTACTCCATTACCATTAACATATACCCTTTGTACCCAATCTTGTAGCCAGTTTCCTATCCATGTGCAAGCGACTTTATTAAGCCCAACAGACATTCGTTTAGAAAGCAGTCGTTTGTGGGGCACGGTATCAAATGCTTTGGCAAAATACAAGTAGATCACATCAACTGCCCCCCCCCACTGTCCAGAATCTTACATACCTAATCATAAAAAGCAATCAAATTTGTCTGACATGACCTATCCTTCATAAAGCAGCTGATTGCTGCTCATAATGCCATTCACTAGGAAAAAATTTGAATGTGATCCATTAAAAAGCCTTCAAATAATTGGCCCATCACAGATGTCAAATTTACTGGCCTATAATTGTCAGGTGGAGATCGTAATCCCTTTTAAAATATTGGAATGACATCAGTTTTTCTCCAATCTATAGGCACCATAGCAAATGAGAGCAAAACTGAGAAAATCAGAAATAGGGGCCAGTATAAAACTTAACTAAGTTTTCTTAGAACCCGGGGGTGTATGTCATCTGGCCCTGGCACCTTGTTTACATTCATTTTTATTAAAGCTTTATGAATCATATCCTGAGTCAGCCACTGACAAAATTGAGATGAGCCATCATTGCAGCTATAAAGTGAGCCTGGGAACTCAGACTCCTCTGATGTATACACCGAAGAAAAGAACTGATTTAGCACATTTGCCTTTTCTGTATCTGTTACAACCATACTGGTACCATTAATTAAAGGAGCAACACTCTCAACCCACATCTTTTTAATATTATTATACTTAAAGGGATACTGTCATGGGAAAAAAAATATATTCCAAAATGAATCAGTTAATAGTGCTGCTCCAGCAGAAATCTGCACTGAAATCTATTTCTCAAAAGAGCAAACAGATTTTTTTATATTCAATTTTGAAATCTGACATGGGGCTAGACATATTGTCAATTTCCCAGCTGCCCCAAGTCATGTGACTTGTGCTCTGATAAACTTCAATCACTCTTTACTGGTGTACTGCAAGTTGGAGTGATCACCCCCCTCCCCTCCCCCCCCCACAGCAGCCAAATAAAAGAACAATGGGAAGGTAACCAGATAGCAACTCCCTAACACAAGATAACAACTGCCTGGTAGATCTAAGAACAGCACTCAATAGTAAAAACCCATGTCTCACTGAGACACATTCAGTTACATTGAGAAGGAAAAACAGCAGCTTGCCAGAAAGCATTTCTCTCTTAAAGTGCAGGCACAAGTCACATGACTGGGGGCAGCTGGGAAATTGACAAAATGTCTAGCCCCATGTCAGATTTCAAAATTGAATATAAAAAAATCTGTTTGCTCTTTTGAGAAACGGATTTCAGTGCAGAATTCTGCTGGAGTAGCACTATTAACTGATACGTTTTGAAAAAAAAAACATGTTTTCCGATGACAGGATTCCTTTAAAAAACTTTGTGGGGTTAGTCTTAACCTCAGCCGCAATGCACTCTTCATTTCCTTTCTTTGCCTTCCGAATTGCTGTTATACAACATTTATCATAGTCATTACCATTATATGTATGATCACATTTTCATAGTAAATTCTGATTGAAAAAAACCAAAAGGCCATCATGTTCAATCCCCTCAAATGATCCCTAGCACACAGACACACACACACACACGGACACACGAACACACACACACACTGGACCCTGAGTGCAGGGGGGGGGAAGAAGGGACAGCAAGAAAGCTGCCTCGGGTGGCAGAGAGGTCTTTAAAGTAGCGAGGTCTTTTTAGTGACTCTTTAAAGTAGCAGAAGATGCCAGATTGACATATTGCCAACCATGTGGAAGGGCAGCAGTGTGTTTGGACACATGTACCTTAAAGTCCCTAAGCTTTCTACCAGTGGAGTTTTTGTGTAGCTATATAATTTTGTTTGTCCTTTCAATAGAAAATAAAAGGCCCAGTTCATAAAATGTCAGTGGAATAATACTTACTATTTCTTGGCACTTCACTGGTTTCCATTGATGCTAGAATTTCTAGTTAAAAATGCTGTAGAAACACAACAGCAACCATCTGTTGCTGAAGTAGTAACTGAATGTCAGTGTTGTAAAACATAACTGAAGGATCCTTCCTTAGGAAATAATGACCTTTCACCAGGTGTAGATTGGCAAAGGAATTTCAACATGAATTTAATTGCAGAATATGTTCTCTACCAACAGGGTAACAACAGCAAAAGTTATATTGGAGGTATAACACACTTTTCAAGGTGTGTGTAATTTTACACCATGTGAACTCCAGATTTGCCACCGTTATTTTACATAGCTTTTGACAAAAGTCACTCTAAGAAAAAACAAGTAAAACATTTTACCATGTTTTTTACACTGCAAAGCCTGGTGATGTGTGGTGTATTATCCCACTGTTTTTTAGACAGCATAATAAATATGCCCTATAGTGCCCCTTTAAATTCTGCCTCTGAAGTCTATATGCTATTTGCTATTTGTTGGATGGCGAATAAAAAAATCAAACAAGGTTGACAGTTCAGATATAAATGAATGTAACTGAAACCACACTAGAGAGGTGATTCTCCCGCATACATCTTTATTGTTTTAATATTTTAATCCAAAGACTAGATAAATCACAGCATGATTAAATATACGTTATCAAAGAAATGATCGAAAGTGCAACTTTGGTCTCTTAGCATAAAAAGGCTCTTGGGTAGAAATGATTACCATAATCTGTTTTTTAAATTGGACATCTCTCAATCATTGTACAAGCATCAATGAATTTATGAAACAAAACAGCTCTGAGCCCAAACACATAAAATATACTTAATTGAAAAGGCTTTGTTTTGTAGAGCAGTGCAGACTGCCATTTTACTGTATAATAGCTAAAGCCTTATGGTTGTTCTCTTTTATCAGTGATCCTAGTTGCTTAATAAGTATTCGAAGAACATACTTGAAAACAAGATGAACATTCCAACGACCCATTCCCAGTGAAACATGAAATAAATCAGTTTGTGAAAAAGTATTAAATCCACACACTCAAGAAATACAAACATATATAGATATATATTTTTTTTATGCACTGCATTTTTCACTTTAATAAAATAAAATCATGGAATCCCAAAGCGATGACAAGGGGCTTGATACTACCCACTAGTAGCAACATTCTTTTATCTGTGAAATTATACAGAACAAAAGCAGTAAATCCAATAAAAGCAAGAACTGAAATAGGAGAAACATTTTAATGCTTTAACAAATGCACCGTATTCTTGTAAAACACAATGTGCGTGACTATCTTTTATTACATGGCATAAAGCTTCAGTATTGCCCTAGAAGTACATATATGAAGCTCTAAAGGTTTTTTGTGATAGTATTTTACATACAGTACTACAGGTATGAGACCGGTTGTCCAGATCTTTCCATAACTTGGATCTCCATACTTTAAAGGGATTCTGTCATGATTTTTATGGTGTAGTTTTTATTCCTAAATTACACTGTAAATGATTCACTCTACAATATAAATGTAATTCTTAACCCAAGTGTATTTTTTTCTTACTTGTAATATTTGTTACTTGTAGGCAGCCATCTAAGGTCATTTTGCCTGGTCATGTGCTTTCAGAAAGAGTCAGTGCTGCACTATGGAATTGCTTTCTGACAGGCTATTGTTTCTCCTGCTCAATGTAACTGAATTGGGTTGCAGTGGGACATGAGTTAACATGTTCTTATATCTACCAGGGAGCTTTTATTTTGTTACCTTCCTATTGTTCTGCTAATGGGCTGCTGAGGGGGAAGGGAGGGAGGTGATATCACTCCAATTTGCAGTGTAGCAGTAAAGAGAGACTGAAGTTTATCAGAGCACAACTGGGGACACCTGGGAAACGGACAATACTGTATGTCTAGCTCCATGTCAGATTTCAAAATTAAATATTAAAAAACAGTTTGCTCTTTTGAAAAATGGATTTCAGTGAAGAATTCTCCTGGAGCAACACTATTATCTGATGCATTTTGAAAAAAGCATGTTTTCCCATGACAGGATCCCTTTAAGGGGCAGACTTAGCTCTAACTTTCACCCATTGATATATACACTCCTAAAAATCCCATAGAAAGAGGGTGAGTTTTTCTGTGGTAAACACTAATTTCACATTTTTATAAATCTGCTCCTAGTTGTATTAAGAAAAAATAGTTAAACAATAAATAAATAAACCCAATAGTATTATTTTGCCACCGATAAGGATTATTTAAATCTAAATTAGAATCAAGTAAAGATACTGTTTTATTATTACAGAGAAAAATGTAATAATTCTTTAAAATGTGAATTATTTGATTTCATTTGATTTGACATTTGTGTGTATGGCAGATCCTGTAATTTGGAGCTTTCTGAAAAACGAGTTTACAGCTAATGGATCCCACACCTGTATTGAAATGATATGGCATAATTGTGTAGGATGGAATTCATGTCGGTTATAGGGGTAATGTATTGTGCCCACTGTGACGCTGAAGATTTTCACAGCCCAGAGGTGACTTTACCCTGAAGTGATGCCACAGTGGTCTTGAAGCACTTTATGCACTGTTTACATCACTGCAAATGCACACATTGGAGAAGCTTGGAAAATATGGGAATGAGGCATTGTGACAGAAGAGCGAAAAATCAAATAACTCCTGGGAAAATGGGCTGTTAATAGTTAGGGAGCAATGATCATGCCTACACCCAACCCACTCACCCAAAGAACCAATCCTTCAGTGGGCATTTATTTTAAAACTCATTTGATTTACCAAGCAGTGATATGGTAGTTTGGACACTTAAGAAGTCACTATTTTCAGGGCAGGGTGAAAAGTGCAAAAAACAGACATAGTCCTGGGCATTCACAGACCCTTTTTTTGCCCTATAAACACAGCACTGTCTGCATTCAGCTGTACTGTATTCATTATGGGTTAGCAGGGCTTCTTTTCAATAACTGATCTGTCTCATGCCAGATTTTTTGCACAGCCAAGGATGCAAGTGCTTTTGGCGGCCCTTAGCACTATTGCCCATGTGTCCGGAGTCTCAGTAAATTACCCCTTATTTATTCTTAGATAGTAAGATTTGGGCAGTGCCCTCTTAACCTCCTGTATCCATTAGAGGTTTTGTATTTAAATATGTATCTATAAACCCATTTATTGTACTGCACTGCAAAATGCATTGGCACTTTATAAATTTATAATAATAATAACTAATTGTAGGACTCCCTTATTTCTCATAGCAGACATAGAAAAATGTACACAGGCAGTAAAACAATTGTACCTATAACGCAGTAAACTGGGGGGGGGATAAAAACACTTTGCTGTCACTACCTAAGCCAGCCTTGTGAATGAGAACATAAATGTTTAACTACAGAGGGTTTAACATGCCATCATGTCTATAAAACATAATATTTAATAGAAAAAACACTTATCTTCATTTTGTTGGGCCTTATGATGCAGATTGCTCAAATGTCGATTGAAAACAGTAAGACCGACACTAAATAGAGGGGAGTTTCTTCATCACACTTAAATGCTTAAAGCTGGTCAGGGCGGAATCGATTAGCAAATTTTCAGTGTCTTTAGTTTTAAAGAAAATGTGTAGTAATTATACAAACTGGATAGAACCAAATGTTTTGTAATTAATATTTTTCATTTTTATGGTTACCCCTTGTTTTTAATTGTTTAATTTATAGTACCAATGACTTTAGACACTGGTTAGAATTTTGCCAACAAAATAAAAGGCAATGTGCCAAATAATAAATAAAATTTGGAATAAATGTTCCAACAATTATATATATTTATTAAGTGGCACAGTAATCATAAATTTTAAGACACAAATTCAAATACAGAGTCCTAAGCACATGAGGTATATTTCAACAAAGAACAAATCCACATCAGCAGTGTTCTTTAGCTGTTTGTAATTAGAAAAACAATTGATATTCACTGCTCACTTTAGCGGATATCACTATGCCTCTTGGATTCTATTTAACATTCACACTGAGTCTCATGCTTCCAGCACAGTGCTTTGGATTTTCAGAATGGCTGCATGTGATTAACTGTTCTAATACATCACAGATTACAAGCACCCAGCCTGTGGTTTATCATTGTTTTAAATTAGGAGCAGAGGTACTATTGGTAGAATTAATCTCTTTCTTATATTAACATTTTGCCCAAGAAAATCAAAAGTGACAGGACAGTCTTAAAGACAGATCATACTTAAATGCCTTTATAAAGAAAATATTGTGGCTTTAATATAGAAAAATTAAGCAATGTAATAGTGTTTTTCTTGTAATTTTAGCATTGGTTTCCATGCCTTTGGTGCATAATGCTTTTAGTTAAAACATAAATTTTATTTTTTGGTAGTATGCTTTATAATATTATAATTATATAATACATTTAGGGTGATATGTTTTGCTTATTAATTCATAGGCAATTGAAAGCATCCAGTTAATAATACATTAATGAAATATAATACACAAATAAACTCAGTGTTATGGAATGGCCTTTAAAAGATATTGATAATTTATATTTGTCACTATTGGAAGTTGGAGTATGATAAATATAAGCTATACATTCCTGTCCATATACCTTAACAACAGAAAGGCAGAGACATAACTCCATATTTAATTAAAGAAAAGCAGTAGAGTATGCCTAGAGTAGCAGAACTAATACAATATACAGTGTGTACAAACAAAAGGACCTTAACACAAAAAACACACAGTACAGGGTATAATACATATAACTAAACCACGGTCAAGTAATTACCTGGAATACACTGTATAAATGACTGCCAAATGAATTAACCCTTGTGCATAAGAAGTAATATCCCAAAGAGTACCATAAAAAAGTCATCCTGACTATTTAAATGTTTTTGAGGTTATGTGCATCCTTTCTTTATAAAAAGACCCCAAATAATATTAGTAGAATAGGGACTGGTAGCATACTATATCTCATTAAATTTGAAATTTTTACCTTGGAACAATATGTTCTATAGTGCTTGGAAGCTCAGCACAAAGCATCTCTTGACAGCCAACAATTATGACATGCTAGGAAATGTAGTTTAATGGTAGCTGGACATCTTCAGAGATTACAGCAGTATAGGGTCTCACAGGTTTATGCATCCAGGCACAGTAAGAAGGATCAACATAATGAGACATGGCTGATGAAACACAATATGTCTAAAAATGTCCATATCCATCTAAACTGGCATGCTCCAGTTGGAGTTGGAGTATCCAGATGCAATGTCAACACAAAGAATATTCATAGGTAGTGCCTGGTTTTTATGGATGATCAAAAGCAAACAATCCTAACATCGCCTTATTTAATGCAAGGTGTTAGTTGGAGTGGTATTAAGGTCACTGGTAGTGGTCATGCAGCTATGGCGTGATAAATGGTTTTCGCTACCTGCCAGTCTGATGGAAAAGTCTGGAATTGGCAGATGCCAGGAGAACAGTATCTGTTTGAATGCATAATGACAACAGCAAAGTTTGGCAGGAATAATAATCTGGGGCCTTGTTTTTTTGAACCTCAGGTCCCCTTGAAATGAAACCTTAAGGCTACAATATACAACGATATTGATAACAATGTAGTTAAGTTTTTTTCCTGATTCAACACAGTAATGTCCCCCATGCACAAAGCAATGTCCATACAGAATGGGTTTACTGAGTTGAGAGTGGAGAAACATGACTTTCTGGTAGATGTCTGTATCTCAACCCAACAGAACATCTGTGGAATGAATTGGAATGCCAGCTATGAGTCAGGCCTTAACCCAGACATTAGGGCCCAACAGGGCTCCCTGAAGTGGGAATAGTGATGCAAGTATTGATACAGGGTTACTATTGATACTGCATATTACAGTGTAATAAAATTGCACTGTAGTGATCTGTTGTTGGTTCAGTATTGAAACAATACATCTGGTTAGTAACCACAAGCATGAATATACAGTATGTGTGTGCCAGTTGCTAAGAATGCACAACCACCATATACATATGGTTACAACTTGGAAATTGCACTCCACCCAAAGTTTGAGCCCCTCCTGCTATGCTTAGTATGCCACAACACAAATTCATAGTTTTCTACAAATAATGAAGCAGGTTGTAGTTAAGGATAAACTTTTACCTTCAATTTGAGATTTTATAAATTATTTTGTACAGTCACACACAGATATTTGGAGTTCAGTAAAAAAAATTGCATTATACTGTATATGTCACGAAAACGTGACTCTCAACCACACATAACTCTTGAGTTTGGCTATAAGGGGTTACACTCAGTCTCTCAATCACCTTACACACAGGTTAGACTAACATCGGACACCCCAAAACACACCAACACCCACAAAAAGAATTTGCTGCCACCATCTATGTAACTGGCAATAGAAACCTAATGTGGCTATTCCCCTGCCCTCTATAACAGGTAATAACTCACACTACAGAAATGCATCAAACACTCTTTCCTAAGGTAGTTAATCAGGGTAAGATCCTACTAGTTCCACAAGCACTCCAGCAGCCAAAGGGTTAATTTACATTCAAACACGCTTTTCTGCTAGCAGTACTAGTTATTAAACATATAAATAGGCAATTTTCTCTTTCTGCACATACAGAGAGTTAATACACTTAGGCACAAGCATTCATATAAGCTATGAGTTTGTTAGAGTACAAGGACAAAACGTATTAAGATGTATTTAATATTAAAAGTAACAGTGCATGTATATAAAAGAATATATTACAAAGAAGACATAACATTGCAAATACAGTAAATAAAATAAAAGGGAGTAAAACACAAAGAAAGCCCTACTTTACCAAGTTTAGAATTTCCTGTTGTGTCCTCTGAGGCAAGAGTTTGGAAACAATGGGCATACAATCCATGGGTATGGAGCCTCTTTTGCATGACATTGGGTACTGGGTCTATCACCTTTTTATTGCCTGCTGGGACACTCTCCTCATTACCTTATGCATGAGGTAGAAGTGCCCAGGAGCGTGTCATTTACGACCCCTGCAGGGGGTTACTTTTTTCAGGCAAGATTCCCAAATATAATATTGTTACTTGCCAGTACCCAATATTATAATAAAAACATGTGCAGGCTGTGATCCATATGTGGGCAATCTGATTCATACCAAACCCTAAGGAGGTGGCATGTTCCCGTCCCCCAGGAACCATCCCTCCTAACTGGTGGGTATAGGCTGGCCCTGTTTGGTATCATTAGGAAGCATGTGACCTCCTCATAACCAATATGCAAGTTATGAGGATGTGAATCTTATGACAGGAGATATGGATCCTTTCTTATAATCCATATTTTTCTACGAACTATCCCCCCCCCCCTGCTGCTCCAGGTCCATAGCTCTGTTCTTTGATCAACTGATCAAAGAACTGACTGGCTCAGCTTCCTTGCCCAATTGGTGTGACTCCAAATTGTCTCAGAAGGCAGATATGGATGTCACCTTTCCACATCCCCTCTGGTGGATTATGCAATCAAGGGTCTCTGTGACCCTGAGACCAAATGTTTCCCATGTTAACTGTTATTATGCCAGAGCAACACTGCCCTGGCATGACAATAAATCAAAAAGGAAAAAAGTTACCCTTAACTATTGTTTTACATGTATATCTTTAGCTACCACAATATATGCATGATTTCTCTTGGCTTCTGAAGAAAAACTAAGTAAACCATTTTAAATGAGGGCATTAGGCAATAATATTGTTTTCTCTACTTTTAACTGAGAACTGCATGTTTAATATTATTACAAAGGAGTCTTTATGCAATAATGAAACAAAAAAAATCCCTTAGCATTGCCTTAATGCTACATTTAAAATTAGAGTTTCACAGTCAAAGCTAAGCTTAACTATTCATGATGTGTCTGTGAGGAATATAAATGATACTTGCCTTAAACCAAAACTAAATACTGGTACAGTATATAATCAATAGCTTCAAATAATAGAGCTTCTGTAAGATCTCATATATTTTGTTAGACAATGCAGACCTTAAATTAAACGAGTTAGAAACCATTGAAGTCAATATAAACGAAAAAATCAGTGACTATCTGAAAAGCACATTTTCATGAATAATTGTCATGGGCATGAGTGATTCTAATGTTTCCACCTCAAGAAAAACAAATGTTGAGACTCATTTTTCATTGTCTCAGCTTTAAAAAATATATTATCATGTTTTTCACAACAGTAAATGAACTCCTTCACACAACAATGCCACTATGCAGTGGAAGGATTCTCAAATCATTTAAAAAAATAACCTAACATTTTCTGTGTCTGAATCCCCCATGGTGTATAAAGCAGTGGGGATATTTGAACTATGAAAGACTGAACCCATGAAAACATTTGTTTTGGACACACTGAGATCTATCCATCAGAGGGAAATTCCTGAGAGATTGTTACAACTAGCTTTGAGTACAGACAGAGGCAAAGCAACATAGCTGAGGGTTTTCTAGATTTATTATTATTATTAGTATATAGTGCACATTATTTTCCTATTTAACTAAGCTTCTAAATATGTTGGTGGACCAAGGCATTCTTTTGCAATATTTGCAGCTCTGAAGGTCTTGGAATAAAATGTAGTAGCAATTCAGGAAAAAAAAGCTTGGAAATAAATTCATTATAACTACTCATAAGGTCTGTAGTAAAAAATAAAGATAAATACCGTATATACTTGAGTATAAGCCGAGTTTTTCAGCATCCAAAATGTGCTGAAAAACTCTACCTCTACCAGCTTATACTCGAGTCAGTGGGCAGTAGCTGAGATTGCAGTCACTTTTAATCATTCCTATACCAACAGTTCGCTTGGGGAGAGACTGCAATTTCACACAGCGCCCTCTGTTGGTTATATGAAAGAATAACAGTGCACCCTCTGTTGGTTATATGAAAGAATAACAGTGACTGCAATATCACACAGCTCCATCTGTTGGTTATATGAAAGAATAACATTGCGCCCTCTGTTGGTTATATGAAAGAATAACAGTGTGCCCTCTGTTGGTTATATGAAAGATTAACAGTGACTGCAATATCACACAGTGCCCTCTGTTGGTTATATGAAAGAATAACAGTGACTGCAATATCACACAGCACCCTCTGTTGGTTATATGAAAGAATAACAGTGACTGCAATATCACACAGCTCCCTCTGTTGGTTATATGAAGGATTAACAGTGATGTCAATATCACACAGTACCCTCTGTTGGTTATATGAAAGATTAACAGTGATGGCAATGTCACACAGCACCCTCTGCACATGGTAGTGGGACAGTGGGACAATGCACACAGTAATCCGTTTGGCAATTCTCTGTCACCATCAACTTTGCAAAGAAGTCTGGTTGATCTCTGGGGGGGTCGCTTTGGTGGAATGTGCGCTGCTGGGAGACAGGGCTGTAGTTGTGTCTAGGCTTATACTCGAGTCAATAAGTTTTCCCAGTTTTCGTAGGTGAATTAGGTACATCAGCTTATACTCGGGTCGGCATATACTCGAGTATATACGGTACCATAAGACCAGACCCCTTAATGTTCATACATTTCCCAAAGCCTTCTATTAAATTTTACAATCAGAACTAGTGTAATGAATCTCTATCAAAACAATTGGGCAGTTGGATTGATTCCTAAATATTCCACCAATGTTTAAATGTATGGAAATTCTGAAAGCAAACTGTAAAATTGGCAGATGAAACTTTGATCAACTCAATATTCTCTAGCAATATCATTCCTACCCTGGGGGTTCCTGTGTGGTCTTCCAACTACTGGCACAGTATCTACTCAGGACACAGTTCCATACTCCACTCCTGGTGAAAAAACACAGTCACAGTCCTAAGAGCTCTTTACCCCAGGTAGTGCTACCTGCCTCAAATACCTCTCATTTGGATAGACCAAATATCTCTCACATAGCAGACTATCAAGCAAAACCTGTCCTCACACAGGGGACACACACTGGAGCCATTCCAATAACTTTGCTTGGGCTGAGACTCACAGAGGGCTCACACAAAGCTGGTATAGGGATCCACAGCATCTCACAGAAGTATGCAATCTGGAGTGTGAGCACACCCAAGACTCTTTCACATGAATCCATCTTCAGGCAGCTTCTTTACTTTCTCTGCAGCTCCAGACATCTGACTCCAGTTGAGCTACCAAATGATTATCTGGGTCCCAGTATCCCTGAGCCCACCAAGGGCCTCATCAACCATGTGGCTCTCCATAGCCTGGGGCCTCCGGCTTCAAGACCAGCATAAAAATAATCACTCCATCCTGTAGTGAATGGGGAAAAAGAGCCTGAGTACATGGCAGCTCAGCTTTTTAAAGAAATTATGCAACAGTGACATCATCAGGCCAAATCTGGAATCTGCCACGGCCCACTGCACTGGGGAAAAGGACTCACTCCCCCTCCCATATCCAATTTAGGTCCAACAATTGCTTAGCTAGGTTTTTACCAGCCTTTATAAGAAATGTTATGTAGAGGAGAATCTTACAGCAAGCAAAAAAATAAAAGATTTGTACAGTAATTCTATATGTCCTTATTGGAAAATAGCATTACTACTACATTTCCACTGATATTTTACTCATATTGATTGAAAGGGACAAACCTTTACATATTTCTGAACATGTCAGTAATCTAATACCTGCACAGTGTTATTTTTATGGTTACAATGTAAATGATTGACAATATCTTTTTTTCCTAAGACAAAATACAGCAAATATTTCTATTCTGAAAAGCAACATGCAATTTAGATGTTAAGGAAATGTAGTTTTGATTGAAAAGGTTACTTATTCTGTATTCATTTATAGTGCACTACTAAGGCATTCTGCATACTGTGCAGCAACAATGGCACACTGACAGAGGCAAGTGATTGAAATATGATGACATGGTGAAAATTCTGTGGCATGTCAAGACATTTTCTTTTCTTTGATAATTAATGTGCAACCCTTAGAGGAATTCCCTTAGAGACAGCACAGTTGCCACAATCAAATCACCGTGGTTCCATTAAAACATATTGGAGCAGGTCTAAAAATGACCAGGGCTGCTAATAGTTAGTTTACATGCATGGGATATAATTCACTCTTAAAATGCATCTTAAAAGTCATCTTTTCTCAAATTTGTCTATAGTACAATTTTATGGGAAGGCTGAGGCAAATGTTTTTAAAAAAAAGTTTTTCACACCTTAAATTGCCTATTCCCTATTATATTCCATATATATTATTCTCTCTTTAGGAGAATAATATACTGATGCTTACTTGTTAGAAAAGACACATAGGGGCATATTTATCAAGGGTCGAATTTCTAAATGAAAAAACTTTGAAATTCAAATTCAAAAAGACCAACTGAAATTAAGTTGAAGGGTTTTTTTTGGTTGAATAGGTCCATTTTCGATCAAATAGGTCCGTATTCAGCCGAATTCGAATCATACAAATCGAAGGAATATCACATTCAATTGAATTTGATTCAAAGTTTTTCCCAAAAAAACCCTTTGATTTTTCAGAGTCCACCAATTGACTCCAAATAAGTTCTTTGAGGTCCCCCATAGGCTAAAACAGCAATTCTGCAAGTTTTAGATGGCAAATGGTCGAAGAAAATTTTTTAAAGAGACAATACATAATAAATCTCGATATTCAAATTTTCACATTTTTTTCAGATTCGAATCGAAGTACACTAGTCGAAGTACACAAAAAATAGCTCAAAATTTGAATTTTTTTCATTTGAAAATTGACCTTGACCTTTGATAAATCTGACCCATAGCATTACCAAAGAGGCTTCTTAATGACCCCCAGTGCACATACATACATATACAGACCTTCTAGGCAAAAGAAGCATACCTCCAAAGGCTGTATTAGACCTACCAGTCATTTAGAAGTAGGCTCCAAACTCCTGCATGAAGAGAGAAAGAAGAGTGACAGGTGCTGAGAGAGGGAGAGTGAAGAGTAACTTATTTATTTCAGAAAAGGTTAGAATTTTTCATTGATAGTATTTAGAAAATTTCAGTATGATGAAGCTTATATAAAATTTTATTTTTTGCGATAGTTCCCCTTTCAGATCACAATAGACTTGGAAATTATTTTTTTTCATGACGTCATCCAAGCCACTTTTAAAGAAATTAGCAGCATCTATCATAACAACATCAGCAAGCAGGGCATTTCACAACCTCACTGCCCTTACCGTGAAGATCCATTTCTCAGTTCCTCAAGTCTAAATGGGCAGCCTCTTGGTCTTTTATGTTTTCTATGGGAAAAACATTTCCTCGCTATCAGTCTATAATGTCCTCTAACAGTAATCAGAATCTTTTCTCCAGTGAAAAGAACCTCAACCTCAAATATAATTCCTCCATTAATTTTACAAGTCAAGTTACAGGTTGAAATTGTTCTTATCATTAGCTCATGATCCTCTGTCAAATAAGTCTGGAAATTAAAGATTTGCATGCCCTTTGGAGTAGACATTGAACCAGAAATACATGAAGGCATGCATAACCTTGCCAGGATACAGAGCCTTCAAGGATATGACCTGGACATAATAGAAGTTATAATATCCCATAAATTTGGCCTAGAACCAAAATCTGTTTGGCATGCTCCAATGAGTCTACTAAATAGGAAGGAATTGACTGATTCCAGGAAGTATAACTAACCAATACAATACTGCTAAAGATTAATTACTAATGAGACTTTCTTAAGTATCCAAGATCAGAATTAATCTAGGTATGAGGATATGTATGTTGGGATAGAATTATCCACCTACGCCTATACTAGAATGTCCAAGACTATAGTTAGACATGCCATAACCAGGGCCATTCCTAAAGACAGACACTGCAGACTTGGTCCAGAAAGTATAATTTCAATAAGACAACTTTTGTAAACATCCTGTCCTAATGGTAATCTATAGGATACCAACCCTAACTAGCCAGACCAGTCTATGGCAGTCTGAAAGGCAAGTCACATAGTAGCATAGACTCTTAAAAATAAAAAAATCTGCATGCCATGATTGCATGCCTCCTGTCATCAATAAGGGTTATCATGACCAAAAAAATAATTTGTTATAATGACCCCATGAATAATAACCTGGATGAAAACCGGGGTTTTTTTTTATTTTATTTTTTTACAGCCACATTGATGGTGTGTACCTAATTTTACAGCCAGATCTATATGGCAACCAATAATATAATATGGCCCATGTGAGCTCAGTGAGCTGATTGGTCCCCTATTGTGCTTGAGGCAAACTGGATAGGTCTCTGCTATGGTATATCTCCTAGCAAGGCCAGGAGACCACTGAGACAGTAGAGAACCCAGTGCATACAAAGTAACTAAATTTGCCCTGACTGCTGTGCCCTTCTGGACTGAGGTCAGATAATGAGTTTAACCACCATAGCCAAAGTAAGAGATCCTGATGAATATCATACCAGTTATGTGAATAGACCTTGGTTTATCATCAGAACATACAGAGCTTTTACCGCTCCCAAGGAGTAATAAGTTATCTGCCCAAGACTCAAGCTGTGGCAGTATTGGAATCCTTGCTGAATCCATATGCATATATACATTCACAATAATATCCAGATTCTATATATATATATATATATATATATATATATATATAGATATATATATATATATATATATATATATATATAACCTTATCTAATATATATGCATACATAAATGTATACACAGATATACCTACACACACACAAATATGTGTATATATATATATATATATATATATATATATATATATACACACACACACACACACACAAATACACATACATATATACACACATATACAGTACACCTATTTTGCCCAAGACCTACCCTATTGCAAAAGGCAGGAAACAGTATATCACTCTTTTTCAAAATAAGCACGCATAAAGTCCAGTCATAGACACTTATTCTAATTAGTGACTTCTCTATGGCTGATTAATACCGCTCAACCAGCCAACAAGTCTGAATGTAAGAACTATGGACCACATATACCCCAATGGTTGTGGCCTGCAAGTCAGCTGTTATAATTCTGCAACTGTAATAAGATTCCCAGTATAGGGGAAAAGGAGAAGAGGACATAAGGTTCAAACCACTAACTAAACATTCTGCTAACCCCACTCCCCAAGGCAAACCTGGGATTCCAACAGATTAACCTTATCTCACCTCCCTCTCCCATCCGTAAAAATCTAGGTGTGACCTATCGAATTTGAATTTCCAGGGTTGAGGTATGATAAATCTTGTATTCAAGTTTGGTTTTTTTCCAACTTCAAAATATGAGTTTTAACCAAAAAACCAACTTGAAAATTTGAATTCGAATTTACCATTCAAACTTTAGTAAATCAGCCCCTTGGATTTAAAGCATATCAAGGTAAAATGATCCAAACTACAGACCAATTACCTCATAAGTGGCCTCTTCAGAGTAGGGTTTTCTGATTTATATACAAAACAAAAGGAATGCTGAGAAGTGTCTGTCGTATTTGTAAAATATATAAATCACAATTCTAAAAATGCTGTGAACTACGATTTCTCTTCCTTTCATAAGTGATGCCAATAGTTTACTTGATTTAATTTGTTCAGTGTATTAATGTGGTGCATTATTGGTTGTACCTTCTCCAAACCTATTCTGTTTTTAATGAGAAAAAGCCAAAATAGCAGGAGACTTAATTTTATAAAAGTACAATGAACTAGACATACAAGAAGGTGAAGAAAATATGCAAAACTCTTAAGCCAGAATCTAAATAGGATTTAAAAGATGTCTTAAAGTTAATGAATATAACATCTGTTTTATTAATGTGCAACACTATTTGTCTTTTTACAGAAAAATTAATTTAATGAGATACAGCTTCATATACCTCTTGTTTTATTCTTGTTCTTCATTCGGGTCAGTGGTTTCTTTAAATATGCATATCTTTAAGCATTAAACTTGATTATTACTATTAAAATATATTTCTAAAGTATCAACATATTCTTTACGTACAATACATGATGTTATACATGATTTATACATTGAACAGACAAATTACATACTGTATACATATTGACCAATACAGAAGCAAAGCTGGTCTGACATACAAGGTGCAGGGTTGGGGTTGACCAAAATCAGGATTTAGCAAAGTTTGAGATCTGGCATTAAGCATTGCAGTTAACTGGTAAAATATAAAGGCATGATTATCAATATTTGCAATAGTGTAATTTTAGGGGGTTATTTACTAAACTCTGAATGCAAAAATCACAGTTTTAAAAAATCACAAATTTTTTGGAATTTAAGGAAAAGTCTAAGTCGGAAAATCTGGCATCTCAGACTTATCGAGGTTGCATATAAGTCAATGGGAGAAGTCCCAATGATTTTTTGATGTGCACTGGGTTTTATGCAATAGCCCAAAGTTTTCTGAGTTTTTAGGTGAAAAATCCAAAAAAACATGAAAATCGGATGAAAAAATCCAAAAAAAACAAAACTTGAAAATCGAATTTTTCCCCACCAAGCATATTTTCGAGAAAATGTAATAATAAATAAGCTAAAAAAATCAGAGCGGATTTGGTCAGGGATTTTAGCAGAAAATATTGAGATAAATTCTGACTTTTATAAATAACCGCCTTAGAGTTTTATTTATTCTTTAAAAAAACACAATTTAAAAAAAATTAATTGTCACCTTACTTCTAAAAAATTCAAATATAATGAATGCAATGAAATAAGCTCATGAAAACATTTTGAAATTGGGTCAACATGCTCATTAAAAAGTCCAAAAACTTGAATTGAATAAATAGGTTATATTCTGCCTAGGACAGCTCCTATTAACTTCTACATGACCTTGCATGGTGCTGAAGTTTTTTGTTTTTTTTTCTTAGTAGATATTTAAAAATTGTGCTATTTAAACCAATATTCAAATTCATGATTTTAAGCACACAAAAAAATTTGAATGGCAGAAAAAAATGATGAACGTTGATAAATAACCCGAATGGTGGCATATAGCGCATAATAAAGAAATGCTAGCCATGAAGAGCCTAATGGGGGAATGTAATAAATGTTGGTAACGGAAAAAATATTTGCAGCGTGAAAATGTATGCATTTACAGAAGAAAGTATGCAAATGTTATAGTTTGCCCCAGTGTGCAGAGTATGTAAAAAAAAATCTTACCAAAAAATGTATGCGCAAATGTATGTGAAATGTGGAGTTTCAGGACAAATCCATGCTTGGCAAAAATTTTGCTCATCAATACTGAGGAGGCCTCCAACCCCAGGTTCTGACTTTATGCAATATTGTTAGTAGCAATCAAAACAGGTCACCCTGAGATTATCACCATTCCAACAGGTCTTTTAAAATAATACAGTGGGAACCCAATTTAAAAATTTTTTTTTCAAGGGACCAAAAAAAATGGTGTAAAATCCAGACAAATATAAAATTAGGGAAATGCATTGTGCATTATATAATGGATCTCAATTGCCTCCTGCACTCTAATGCAAAAAACAAAAGCAGTGTGCATATCCTGTATGAATATACAGTATTTCTTCTAGGACTGCCATTAATTGCAGAAAATATGATAATGATGCCCATGTGATATACTGTATATTTCTAAATGTTTTTTAGACCGTTTACACATTACACAAGGAAAAAATTAACTACCTGAATGAAATCAGTAATTATTCATCAACACCTCCCCCACACTCTTTAAAGATATACATAATTGGGTTATGTTTATTGGATCATAACTCTTAATACTGTTTGACAATATGCCTCATTTGCTATCATTTGTTTCGATTTAATTTCACCTTTCTGCACATATATTGCATTAGCCATCAAGAACAACATGGGAAAATGCAAATGGGATGTTGTTCTGCTGGAAAAATATTACAATTAAGTAGCAATTAAAAGAATGAGTATTTTAGAGATGACTAAACTGATGTTATGGCAGTGATTATATTAAGAGATTATACTTATTTATCTGTTCTGGCACAATTTATTTTACTTAAGATGTACAGGTAACACTTAAGAACACAGGAGTAAGGTATTTTCAAATAGATGCAACATAAGATATTATAAAGTACTGTACTTCTGACCATGACAAATACTAGTATTTATCTACTGTACAGGCTTATTATCTGAATGCTTGGGACCTGGGTTTTTCTGGATAAGGGATTTCTCAATAATTTGGATCTTCATACAGTCTACGTAAAATGAATTTAAACATTAAATACACACAGTAGGATTGTTTTGCCTCTAAAAAGGGTAAATTATATCTTAGTTTGGATCAAGTACACATTACTGTTTCTTTATTACCATGACAAAGATTTATTTATTTATTTGATGAAAATGGGGTTTATGGGAGATGGACTTCCTGTAATTCTCAGCTTTCTGGATAACAGCTTTCAGGAGAACGGATCCCACCACAATAGAACATGTGCATACAGCAAAACATCCACATTCAATTATTAATAGATAATGTGAGAACGTAAAGAAGAGTAACTCCTGACATTTCACAAAACATGCAAAAAAGGGGGGGGGCATGGGTGGGATGTTTCTACCTGCTCAGAAGATAAGGACGTGGACTGCTTCTTCCCCTGACATCACATCCCTCTATTTCTCCACCCCCAGCCCAGCTTTCCCCTGCCTTGACTCATTAGGGCAAATCCAGTAACCTGCGGAAATTCGCCAGGGACGGCTTCGCTCACATCGCCACACTTCGGCAGGCGAAAATTTGCCAGAACAACGCTAATTCACTAAAATGCGAAGTTGCGTCCAGGGCGCCGAACGATGGCAAAGTTTCGCTAACATTAATTCGGCAAGCAAAGCGACGTTGCGCTAGCGTTGGCTAATTTGCATACGGTGGTAAGTTAAAGTGAACATTAAGTTAAATATTACTTAAAGACATAGTACTGTATTACTGCTATGCAGTTGAGCTTTGCTTACTTTCCACTGTATTGGAAATAATTAAATCCTGTAAATCTGTCTGGTGACTACATTTATCTATGCAATGAGAAAACCTTGTAAAAATATCTCATAATTGAATTATGCTGCAATATTATAAGCCGCTGATGAGTTCATGTTGTGACGAGGCAGTTTGAAATGTCATTATCTTAGACAGAGTCTATGGTGGTAATTAATGACAAGAGGTGAATCATGAATTTAAGTCCTGGTGCCTGTGCAACAGATATTTTGCTATTTATGTACAGGAACATTCATTAACTGGCTTGGAGATGATTGCTGAGCAGCAAGCTTCATTACTAAGACCAATGGTCTTACATTAGGCAGATTAGTAGTTAAGAAGATTAATTATTTTTGTCTTATAAGAATAGAGTTTAAAAGGTCAATGCAAATAGAATTGTCGTTGTCTCATTAGAAAATAAAAGTCTGGAACAGGAGGGAATCAAATGTTGTTTCTTTTAAGACAAAAAAGTAGAGTAACTTGCATCTAACAGTTAAATCAATAACAGCTATGTATCTTCTGTGGTTCACCACTTGTTTCAGGAACTAGTACAATATAAACACATTATGAACATTTACAAAATGTGACTGGTTATCGAGATATTTCTAAATATATAAATATATATAAATATAGTATAGTGTTTAAGCACAATTGTAGCTTGATTGCTACATTATGCCGTTGTATTCTTCTAAGAGATGTATTAAGTGAGTAATGTATAATAGTTGCCTTATTTTATTTCCCTCTACAGTGACGATATTGCTTTCTTCTAGCTTTAAGGTGCTCAATGCACAAACTGATATGGGCTTTTTTACTGCATTAGCAGGCAGCTAGCCCAAGATGATCATAATTGCTTATCAATTTCTGATCAGGCTTATGTAGATAATGATTGGCACATAGGCCCTAGGATTGATGTATTAAACAAAGATCCACTCATTTATAGTCCTGCAGTGTACATTACATGTGTTTCCAACAATAATTATTTTTTACATGTTTAATTTATTGTGGTACAAAATGAATAAAGGTGAATTTTAGTGGAATAATGGTCATTTTAGTGGTATTAAGGATTATAGAGAATTTAAAAAGGTTGTTCACATTTAAATGAGCTTTTTACATCGATGTACCTTAATTAATCATTGCTGCATCAAAAATGACAAATTGTTTATACAATCCTAATGTCTCAATTGTACCCTAACCTTTTAGTTTGTAAACCCTATTGTACTCTGTAATCCTTGTCTGCTATCCACCATTTATTCCCTGTTTGCTATAACTGCAGTAAAGCACTGCGTATCTTGACAGCGCTATATAAATAAATGATGATGATGATGATGGTGTAAACATTAAAGGGGAACTATCATGAACATCTAATATAAGCTTCATAATACTGAAATGAGAAATTTTCTAAATACTGTATAATCTTCATGCAGGACAAGGGAGTCAGATTTTTAATTACAGTAAGATCCAATATATCTTTTAGGAAGTATTTTTTTTACCTAGAAGATGTATTAGAGCTCCCTCTTTTAAAAGCACTAGAAATCTTGTTTCCCTATATGCAGGATTTGTGCTAAAGTCAGTTATTTTGTTAGATTTTGTGTGTGCTGGAATCAGTTATCTAAGTTAGGTCTATTACATCTACTAGGAAAGCTAAGTAAATGTTCCCCTAATCTCACACTCTAACCGTTTTTAAGTACTTTGCTTGTATATAAGAACTGATCTGCAAATATCAGATGTTCCAGATTTTTAATTTTCAAACCTTTCCAGTGACAGTGCACACTTTGAATTTTAGGCACATAAAAAAGTGGTATGCTGGACATTGGTCCAAATGTTTTCAGTTCTTAAATTACATTAAAGGGTAAGTTCTTTATATCTAAGATGTCTTTGTATTTAGTACCTAAATTATATGATTGTTATTTACTGTATGTAAAGAATGGTGCACATTGTACATAAAAGATCTCACTACAATCTGTTACACGGACTTGGAAATTATGTTTTACCTAAACCTCATATGCACATTGAAAACACAATAACAGTAGGGATATTTTGGAAGTAAACCAAGGACTCATAAGCTGTTTTAATTTATGAACTTATATTATAAAATATTGCATTCAAGATAATAACCAATTACACAAATGGATTTTAATTCTATAAATTTGTTCTTAAATGTTATGTGGATTTATTATGATACTTAGAATTCATAACTTTATCATTATGTTGTTTGCAAAACTAAAGAAATCTAGCAGGCAACCTTGCATTTGAATATTACTCTATTCCTGCAAGGGAATTGAAAATAGTACCATTATTGCATGTATGTTTGGTTATTATAATTCATGAACATAATTACGTAACTGTCTATGGTTTTAAAATTTACTGCTTAATGCAATGGAACAGTATCATTTTAGAACATACACATGGATCATTGCTAATTTGGCTTTGCTTTTATGATTAAGGGGTGACTATAATTGTTCAATAATTTAACTGAAATATATTTAGAAAATTGTAGTTGATTCTCAAGTAAGGAATAAGCAAGCACAACAATACATATATCTATAATAGGGGTGGGTATCTGCAGTTATTCCTTTATTAGCTTTGCTCATGTTAACACAACTTTGATGTTATCAAGTTGTAATGTAAGGTATCCCAAACCCAGAACTAACTCCAAGGTTCTGGTCTCGGCCCACTCTTCTGCTTATAGAGTGGGCCGAGACCAGAACCTTGGAGTTAGTTCTTGGCTTCTTGACTTCAAGCAGAGCCCTCCACTACTCAGATCCAGCCAGGTCTTAATCTGGGAGAACCTGGCGAGAAACCCATGCAATTGGGCTCTACTTGTTTGTCCTCTAAAGGGCATTTCCTTGACACCTGTCAAAGGGCAACAAGTTTGAAATAAGACATAACAAAAACAGTATAATAAGACCCCACCAAAAATGGAACATAAACCTGTGGCAAAAAACAATGTAAAACCTGCCCACACATCCTGACTTATGACCAAATATAATTCAGGACAAATTAGAGGAGTACAGCATCCATGGCCACTACAACTGTTCTTCTTCCAATACAGTGTACTTGATAAAATGCAAAATAGGGGGATTGTATATAGGAGAGACAGGGCAAAGTCTGAGAAAGAGAAATACACACCACTGATTCATTGTAACCAATAAAAAACTGGACAAACCAATAGGAAATCATTTCAATGGCCCTCATCACTCCATAAAGAATTTACGAATTTTGGTTCTTAAGGGCAATTTTAAAACATTAAATGATTGAAAAGTGTGTGAGTACAAACTAATGAAAACTTTTAATTCTTTGGAGAAGGGACAAAACTTGGGCCTTGGATTTATGGCTAATTACAGTATATGAACTAAGAAAGGCCTGCGCCAGGTCAGAAATACAAACATGTGTGGATCTGGACTAAGAGATCATATGGAATTCCTTTTATTCCACACCCCATTAATTCAGCCCTAATTTATGTTCAGCCTCTTTGACCCACACTATCTTGTACCTTATCTGCTTGTCTCTTATAGATGCCCTCGTAATGAACTTTGACACCTTACACTCAGATTGATATTCCATTTATTGGTCATTTGACCTATGAGCTGAATGTTATATATACTGTATACCATTGAACACCACAATTGTAATCAGCTTGAAAAAGGAACTAAAATGTTCTGAAAGATTGCTATGCTTATCTTAGTTATACCATTTTGTTACCATGTTACCATTTTTACTGGCTAACACGGTACAACAACTGTACCTTGACACCTGCCCCAAGAGGCCTGAAAACAGCAGCAGGTCTGGGGAGATTTGTTTAGGTCATGCAGTTTCAACATGTGGTTTATAACATACAGGACTGGGGAAAGAAATGCTAAGGCAGGTGCCCTTTCCAGAAGTTTTGTCTCCAATCTTTGAGAGAAATCTGAACCGGATTCTGTTGTCTCTAAGGAAGTGATTGTAGCAGCACTAAGTCCAGATCTTTCTCTGAAGTCCAGGATAATTTACCTTTACCTAATGTACCTCTGGGCAAACTATGTTCCAGAAAACCTTTGTGAGGCGGTTTTGATTGAGACTCACAATTCTAAGTTAGCCGGGCATTCGGGCCGCAGTATAACCTGTTCTCTTATGTCCCACACCCTCTGGTGGCCAACATTAAGACAGGATGTTGGTAATTATATTCATTGTTGTCCTGTTTGTCAAAGTTCAAAACCATCCAGGTCATTACCTCAGGGTCTACTACAGTTGCTTCCTATTCCCGAAAGGCCATGGACCCATATCTCCATGAATTTCATTGTTGAATTACCATTACCTGTTATGAATACTGTTATTTGGGTGGCAGTGGACCGATTCAGTTAAATGTCTAATTTTATTCTCCATCCCACCCTCCCCTCCCCCTAGTAATTTTCTTCCTGATCTCTTCCCTTCCAAAATATATAAGCTTCATGGGGCTCCATTAAACATTGTTTCTGATAGGGGGGTTCAATTTGTTTTGAGGTTCTGGTCGAACCTTTTGTTCTCTTATGGATACTGATTTGTCTTTTTCCTCTGCATATCACCCACAAACTAATGGCCAGACGGAAAGGACAAATCAATCATTGGAACAATATCTCAGGTGTAATGTCTCCAGTAATCACAATGGGCAGATTTTCTTCCATGGGCTGAGATTTTATTCAATAATGCACTGAATCTCTGTTCTTTAATGTTTTTGGCTATCATCTTAAAGCCTTTTCATTTTCTAGTCATTCCTCAAATGTTCCTGCTGTCAACTCATATTATCTTCCGCAGTAGCTGCCCAAAAGAGAGCCTCTGATCGTAGCATCGTAGAGTATCACCCGAGTATCAGGTTGTGATAGGGTCTGGTGTCTTCTGAGAATATCCCATTGAAAGTTCCTTCTGCCAAGCTAGAACCCAAATTCATTGGTCCATTTTCTGTATCTGAACTCAAAATGTCTAACGCATTTCACGATTCTTTGTTAAAGTCTACCAGAGCCAGTGAATTTTGCCAGGTCAGCTGAAATATTTGGTACAGAGGTTAGTGGATTCTCACTTTTCCAGAGGTAAATTGTATTAGCTAGTACAATTAAAAGGTTATGGTCCTGAGGAGAGATCTTGGGTTTCAGCGTCCATGCTGACCATCTTAAACGTCAGTTTCATGCTAAATTCCCTGATAAGCCTAGAGGTCCAGTGGCCCCCTCTAGAGAATGGGGTAATGCAACAATACCTGGTGGTCTGGTGGGGTGAGGGGGGATGCCCACCACTCTCCTCATGAAGACACCAGTGTTCTTCTGTTTAGTTGCCCTCACTTTTTGGCTCACGCATCAGAGTAGCGAGCCGGGATTGGAACCTTGGTGTCTGTTCTGGGGTTTTGGATACCAAACATGACAGGACTATACAGGAGGGTATGACTTGCTGTATAATAATCCATTATCACAGAACTATATTAGTTCAGTAATGTGATTATTGTTATTCTGAAGCATCTTAACAATCAACACATGATTTCAAAACAAATACAATTAGTCTACCAGGGTCAACTGTCAATAAGAAGCACTATGCAAATATAAAACAAAGAAGGCCAAGGCTCTAATCATCTGAAAGATCTAATAATAAAATCATATTGAATTAGATATATTTTAACAAGGAACATGCAGTTCAGTTCAGCTTCATGGCTTGTCAACTTATGTAATAAAGTGATTGAGATTTGAGAGCTATAATGAACACAATAATTAATAATCATTTGCATTTATATTGTTCTTTTCATCTTATCTGACTCACATTGTGCTTTTCAATTATACGGTTTCTAAAAAACACAGGCTACCACCTGGGAATTAATTTCTTTGAAACTAAACTTACTACATGTATCGGGGTTTGGAACAGACCAAAAGGACATGTACAGTTAATACAAATGGAATGTAGTGGTATTTTCTGCAGCTAAAATTCTGCATTCTCATCCACACTCACCAATTTTTTGCCAAGAGAAAAAAAATACATATTTGTAGCTATATTATCATTTTTATTTAAATTTCACTAGTTTTACTCATACCTGAAAAACACAATCATTTACCATAACTCCAGTGTAATGATTTGCAGGAGCAACCCTTAGTACTGTATATTTAATATCAGCTAAGAGAAAATTAATTATGATAGTTGCAAATAATAGGATATAAATCAACCAACACTCTCTTTCCTATCTTACCAATTAAAATGCATGAAAATATCACCATTGGAACGATACTGGTGTAACAAAATCAGCTTACCTTGGTGGTCTAGTGGTGCAGCGGGGATGTTCATCTTCTTGCGCCATGGATGTCACAAAGGCGTGCAATGACGCAAAATTCAAAGCGTATTTAAAGGGACTTCATTCATTTTTGCATTGCCCGTTATAGGAGTTTGTTCCTGGTGCTTTCTGAGCTTTGTGCTAACCTGCTATTCTGATTCTGATTATTGTGTTGACCCCTGCCTGGCTATTTGACAATCCTGACTTCTAAATCCTGACCCTTGCCCGATTATCAACTCTGATTCTGCTTAACCCCACTGATTGACTCCCTGGTTTGAACTTTGCCTGCCTGACTACGTTTATTCTCTGCCTACCCTGACCCAGCCAGATCTGACTATTGCCTAACTCCTTGTACTATGACCTTCTGCCCAAAGACTTTGCTTTACAGTTGTGCCCCTCTGCCTGTCTAGAACCCCTCGCCTTGCACCTCTCGTTATAAGACCTGGCGGCTTCTGAGTAGCTGAGGGCTCCTCCCGAGGCCAAAGGCGGCTGCTACAGGCAGAAGCAAGAGCCGAGACCAGGGTGCTTCGCATCGGTTCTAGATTTAGGGTGCCAACCATTACAACTGGTCATAGGTTTATTAAAGGTACAATAGTGCAACAAACATTTATGCACAAGGACATGTAATATACTATATAGTTAATGCAATAGTTGAAAAACAGATTGCAGTAAAACTATCATAATGAACCACATAATAGTAACTGTCCCTGGAGCCTGTCAAACCTTCCACGGCACTCATCAGTAATTTCTTCTATCCACCAATCTCCTAACTTAGAGGATATACATACCCAGTCCTAGCCTACAGTCTGAATCCTCTACTGCAAAACTTTGTCTGAACAACCATCTTCAGGGGCCTCCAGCACTTTATAGTGCATGTGACTCGTTAGGGGTTAAGCCATAACACTTGACATAGAACAATACATCTAAGCACCCTAACACACAACTAGTAGGGACATTTATTTAGGCAGTCTAACCTAAAATGCCTACATTTAATATTGTAGCTACACTCTCACCCCCATCTCTGAACCCCACCATAACTTCAAACTAGCCTATGGCCTGCTAATGATGCTGATCTGGGTCATGCAGCCCTATCAAGACTTTTACACTTAGGGGCTTATTTATCGAATGTTAGAGTTTTTTATACCTTGAATGAATTCGAATGAACTCACAACTCAATCGGCCTCTTATTTAAGAAAAAACTCGATTTTGTGAGTTTGAGTTGTGAAACCCGAAAACTTGAATGAATTGAGTTTTCTGCTGGAAAAAGCTTGAATTATTCGAGTTTTTAGGCAAAACCCTCTAATAAAAAACTTGAACATCATGAAGGCTATTAACATCTTCAAATGGTTCAAGGTACCTCTGCCATTGACACCTACATGACCTCAACAGGTTTTAGGTGTTGTATATTTGGATTCAAGCTATTTCCAGGGTCTGGGTATAATTAATTTAAAAAAAAGTTGATTTTTTTTAACCCAAAATTTAAGTTATGAATATTAAGTTATGATAATCTGTTCACAATATTATACTAAATTTGATTGCCAATCGTACACCTTTTAACCAGTAAAAACTGGAAAATAGATTTTGGATGGATGAATTATTGCTGGGAAAACAATATTTTATATGTGTCCCTAGTTTTGTGCAATAATGTTGTCACGGTGGCTGGAAGATCGTTTGCTTTCTGTAGACTGTATAGATGTCACTGCAAATCATGTGGAATGTGGGTGAAACCCCATTCCTTTATTCAAAACCTATAAATACATAATCTGAAGGACCAGTTGGGAACATGTATAAATATACATCAAATCCACTTTACAACATATATTTAGTTTGAAAGAAAATGAGATACATAGTTAGGTTTAACATGGTTCCATAAACCACAATATACATTAGCAATATCAAATGTTTAGCCATTACAGATACATACATTGTGCTGCTATGGCTTTGGGTTGGTACAGTAAGCCCTATGCATCAGGTCCATATATTCTAGTCTAATTCATTTTTGGCATTAGTGGGTCTCTGATATTCTGTGTTCTCAGGTTTATAAAAAAAAAGGATATTTTAACATATATTTTAATGGAACAATAGTGCAGGAGAACCTGTCAACCTGTGATCTGTTATTTGCAATAAACTGTATTCTAAGGGGGTTATTTCCTAAACTTAAAATGCAAAAATCCCGAAAAATTTGTGATTTCTTTTTACAAAATCAGACTTCTACAGAATTTATTACACCCCGAGGATGGAAAAGTCTGAATCTGAAAATCAGACTGTTGAGGTTGCATATAAGTCAATGGGTGATTTTTAGATTTTTTGATGTGCGCTGGTTTCGTGCAATACCCCAAAGTTTTTGGAGTTTTCAGGCAAAAAAGCATAAGAAATCTGAGTTTTTGGTTGAAAAAATTGTGAAAATCTGATTCTCTTCCCACAAAGCAAATTTTCAGGAAAATGTAATAATAAATAAGCATTAAAAAACCGACTGTATTTGATTGGAATTTGTTGCAGAAAATTTTGAGATAAAATCAGACTTTGATAAATAACCCCCTATATGTAATTAATGACACAGGCAGTGTAGGGAGATTTAAAGACATCATTCACATAAAAATATTCATGCGCATTCCTTCAGGACATCTTTCAATATTTCCTCAAAAATTCTCAACATTTAGGCAATTGTGTTCATACACATTGTCCAGTTTATTTGGTAGATAAGTATTCAGCAGAAAATGTGAAAAATAAATAATGTTTTCGTAATGGGTCATGTTGTTATTCTTCAGTTAACATTTCAGGAAATATATTGATTTGAAGGATGGTTTAGAGACAAATAGGTATAGGAGGTCAAGTCCTAATTAAAATAGAAGTTTATATGTCACAGGGTTTTTCACAGGGTTAAAAACAGAAGAAAAATTGGATGTCTTTAAAATGCTGCTTGTAAGCAAGGAACATCATCGCAAAGCAAAACCTTTATGATTCAATAGAAGTGTTGGCATTGAGGATGGTAATAAAAGACATTCATTTAAGGCATAGTATTTGTACCTGTCTGAAGGATAGATTACAAAGAGTGGTGGTAGATGTGAAGTGTGTTCTCCAAGTAGAAAGAATGACCACTCTGCACATTTCCTCCTACCTCTAATGGCACTGTGACTCACAGCAATCCATAGCATGTAAGTACTGTTATTTCTAACATATAGCAGTAAATATAACTAATAGTAAGCTTCAGAATATAACAACACTGTGACCACAAGCAACCTTTAGAATAAAATTACACTGTGGCTCCCAGGTTAGAAGAGCATGAAAAAAATACTTTCCCAGCATAAAATAAGACTGCAACACTGCCGCAAAGAAAAACATTACGACTCCTAGCAAACTTCAACATTAAATGACCCCGCAGATTACAATACCTACCATAAATGGCACTTGGCTTTTAGTGCGCAATGCAAAGAAACCCAAAAAACGTATTTTAAGAGGTAATGGCTCTTCTGTTGCTGATGTAACCTGCTTGTCTCACCAGACTGCACAGGCACCGGATCCCCACACTAGCTCAGCACATAGACACACAGCTGCTGACAAAATGACTAGAGTGGAGTTGTTTTGGGGTTTTCAACTTTTTATTAAAGTGGAATGCACTTGGCTGGAGTCCTGTAAAACAGCATGGAAACTCAGCACAGCCACTGTCATGAACACAGCAAGGCCACCAGCCCACCTCTCCCACAGATCTTAATGCACTGGAGAGGGACCATTACAGAGATATGGGGGCAAATTCACTAAGTGCCGAAGCGCCGAACGCTAGCGATACTTCGCTAGCATTTGGCATTTTCGTTACTGCACAAATTCACTAACGAACGCTGGCGTAGTTTCGCTAGTGTTACTTCGCACCCTTACACCTGGCGAAGTTTCGCTAGCGACGTAACTATGCAAATTCACTAACGCGCGCAGTGTACTGAACGCTTCCTTTTACGCTAGACTTCCTTCGCCACCTCAGACCAGGCGAAGCGCAATAGAGTAGATAGGGATTGCTTCAAAAAAAGTCAAAATTTTTTCTAAGTCCCAAAAAACGCTGGCGTGTTTTCTACATTATGGGTGTTAGGCTGAAAAAGATCGAAATTTTTTTTGGGGCTCCCCTCCTTCCCCCCTACATCTCCTGACTCATGGCAACTTACCTAGACAGTGGGCACATGTGTAGGGCAAAATAAAATTTTTATTTGATGTTTTGAAGCTTTTCTAGCCATTTGTAGTACTGATACGTATTCCTCCATTGAAATTTGAATTTGGCGCCGTATGCAAATTAGCCTTCGCTAGCGTAACTTCGCTTTCCTTAGCAAATCAACGCTAGCGCAACTTCGCAACCTTACGCTACCCCTGAGTGCAACTTCGGATTTTAGTGAATTTGCGAAGCGCTGGTGAAACTACGCCTGGCGAAGTGTGGTGAAGTGAGGCAAAGTTACGCCTGGCGCAACTACGAATCTTAGTGAATTTGCCCCTAGGAGAGAAATGCTTTCTGGCAGGCTGCTGTTTTCCTTCTCAATGTAACTGAATGTGTCTCAGTGGGACATGGGTTTTTACTATTGAGTGTTGTTCTTAGATCTAACAGGCAGTTGTTATCTTGTGTTAGGGAGCTGCTATCTGGTAACCTTCCCATTGTTCTTTTGTTTGGCTGCTGGGGGGAAAAGGGGAGGGGTGATATCACTCTAACTTGCAGTACAACAGTAAAGAGTGATTGAAGTTTATCAGAGCACAAGTCACATGACTTGTGGCAGATGGGAAATTGACAATATGTCTAGCCCCATGTCAGATTTCAAAATTGAATATAAAAAAATCTGTTTGCGCTTTTGAGAAATGGATTTCAGTGCAGAATTCTGGAGCAGCACTATTAACTGATTCATTTTGAAGTTTTTTGCGCAACAATTAAATGGACACCTATTGACTTTAATGTGCGTCAATTGTTGCTGGCGTCGAAATTAACAGTGGCACCAAAAATCCCGTTTTGCTAATTTTTCACCCCCGCCGCGAGAATTTTGCGGGAAATTCATGATTTTTGTGGCAAAGCAAAACGGGAAAAATTCATTCCATCACTACTAGTGGTAAAAAATTAGCCGAAAAATTATGTAATGGGATGCCATACCACCATACTTTAACTCCTTTAGTGAAGAATTCATCCATACAAATATCTGGTTATGTACTTTTGATTAGCTACTAATTTTAAACAAAAGATTTTACTTTTTCATTTGTTACATTACTTCCTCTCCCATTGACAGCAACTTTTACCCTTCCTTACATGTTTTGGTTTCATCCATTTTTGTTTTGACTGGTGAGTTTATATGGGGCATCTTCTTTGATAATTGAACTAATAATGGTCACTGGTATATCCAGATATTTGAATATTTTATTAGTATTCTACTTTATATACATTGTGATACAGTTATGAATCCCTGAGGCAACAATTTGTTTTTACATGTTTGTATTTCTTTCATACTCACTTCCTGAGCAGTGATCCTTAAAAGATGAGCATTGTTAGCTAGCAATTATAAAAGCATCTGACAAGCATTTCTTTAATTAGAATATGGGTTATGTACCAATCCAATCAATGTTTCTAATTTTAATTTTTATGTCCTTATGCTTTCTAATTTTTTTACATATGCTTGGATCTTAAACTATTTATTTCTTAATTGAGGTTATACGAATATAGTGCTAGGTTATATTAAACACTCCTAATCTATACATTTAAACCAAAAAATTTTTTATATACTACAATTTGCCATTTATATTTGTATAGGGAAGTTTAATTAGACGGTTACAAGCGGGGTCGGACTGGGCCTGACAGCCCCCCCGATCCAGGTCCATTTCTTCCACTGGGAACTGTTGGTGGCATTCTTGGTGGCCCCGCACAATTGCATTCACAAATAGTTAAATCCGTGTAAAGAATGTGGTGTGAGGCGGTGGGGGGGTTTGACACTCACAACTGGGGGGGGTTTGGTGGCACTTGTGACTAGGGTGACCTGAGGTTTTCCAGATAATGGGTCTTGGATCATCATATTATATGTCTTATAAAAACGTTAAACAACAAATAAACCCAATAATATTGTTTTGCCATAAAGGGTTTTGGATATTTGTTTTAGATAACAGGGTTCCAGATATGACTTCCCATACCTGTACCTGAGCTTTAATGGAACTATTACACTAAAAAATTTGACGTAAATGATCTATTCTACCCTGTTGCAATCAATTCAGTAAGGAACAGAATCTTATTGTAGGTTAAAAAGCCTTTATTATTTCATGGTTTAGCTGGGACAGCCAAATCATTTATAATGTACAAGGAGGCCAGTAAATCATGCAAAATAGCTATCAAGCAAGCTAAAATCGATATGGAAAATGATATTGCAGCAAATGGTAAACATGTAAATAGTAAAAAAATGAAGCAGGAAGGGGTCAGCTGGTTGATGAGAACAAAAAAAAGCTGAAATTCTGAACTTATATGTTTTGTATGTCTACACAAATGAGGAACCAGTTAATGAATGTTTCCTTCTTAATAGTCCCAATTCTAGTAATACAACTAATGATGCATGGTTCAGACATGAGGAAATTCAAAAGAGACTAGAACATGTTAAGATGAACAAGGATCTGGGGGCCACATTATATTCATCCCAGGGTACTTACCGAGATTAGCTCTGTGATTGCCAAACCTCTTTACATAATTTTTCAAGATTCATTGTGGTCTGGCATGGTGCAGAGAGACTGGCAAATTGCTAATGTGGTGCCGCTATTTAAAAAAGGGATCCCATTCTTAGCCTCAAACTATAGGCCAGTTAGTCTGATGTCAGTGATAGGAAAGCTTTTTAAAAGGTTAATAAAGGATAAGATACTGGACTGAATAGCAAATCATAATATGTCTGTGCCAGCATGGTTTTATGTATAATAGATCTTGCCAGACTAACTTAATTTCTTTTTATGAGAAGGTGAGCAGGAACCTCAATTCTGGGATGGCAGTGGATGTGATTTACTTTGATAAAGCATTCCATACAGTGCCACACTGAAGGTTACTGGTTAAATTAAGGAATGTTGGCCTAGAACATAGTATTTGTACCTGGATAGAGAACTGGCTAAAATATAGACTACAAAGAGTGGTGGTAAATGGAACATTTTCTAATTGGACCAGTGTTGTTAGTGGAGTACCGCAGGGCTCTGTACTAGGTCCCTTGCTTTTCAACTTGTTTTTTAATGACCTGGAGGTGGGCATTAAAAGTACTGTTTCTCTTTTTGCAGATGATACTAAATTGTGCAGAACTATAGGTTCCATGCAGGATGCTGCTACTTTGCTGAGTGATTTGACTAAGGTGGAAAACTGGGCAGTAACTGGAAAATGAGGTTCAATGTTGATAAATGCAAGGTTATGCACTTTGGCAAAAATAATATAAATACATGTTATACACTAATTGGCAGTGTGTTGGGAGTTTCCTTAACTCAGAAGGATCTAGGAGTTTTGCAGATTACAAGTGTCATTCTATGGCCACTAAAGCAATAAAGTTCTGTCTTGCATAAAAAAGAACATTTACTCAAGGGATGAAAACATAATTATGCCTTTTATTATTTCTCTTCAAGTTGATTACTGAAAATAAATATTTAACTAACATTTATGCAACATGTATGTTTACAGTGTTGCGAAATATGTTGGCGCTCTATAAATACATGTTAATAATATGTATATTGGCAGATTATATAGTAATAGCTGACATGCTAGACCACCTTACATATGCTTTAAAAAAGTGCTGTGTGTTACAGAAGTTACTAACCTAACTAACCTAGTGACTAACCTAACATCTATGCATGGTAAGCAGTGTTATTATTTTAGATAATGCAATATTTTAGATTATGCAATGTATTTATAAAGAACCCTGATAATGTTCATGCAAAGGCTCCCGCCGGTCAGGCATGTTTTCTCACCATTAGGCGCGCTGACCAATGGGCTTGTTGTCTTCCAGGTGCATCTTGCACGTCATGATGCTGTGTGTCTTTGCGTCTTGTGACGCTGTGCAATGGCATCACGAATGCGCAACTTTCACAGAGTAGTAGGAGAAGCTCACTATTGGCTCTTCTTCATGTCCATCAGACACCCTTGTTTCTGATTGGTCCCTCAGCCCTTAAAACCCTCTCTCTCTCCCACTTCCTGTTGCCCAAGCTGGCTTCTGTGTACCTAGATTTATGACTCCTGCCTGTCCTTTGACATCGATTCTGCTTAATCCTTCTTGTTTATGCTGTTCTGGTTTTGATCCTTGCCTGGTTACCAACTTTTGATCAACCACCTGTCTTGACTTCCGCCTGGCTCTAACTACAGCCTTGTCTCTTCCTTGCCTGTACTTTGCTAATCCTTGACGTGTTCTGGTTCTGGTCATTGCTGTAAGTAATCTCCACGCCAATTGTCTAAAATAAAATGAAATAAAACAATCCTATTGGGTTTAATTAATTTACATGATTTTTAGCAGACTCAATGTATGGAGATCCTAATTTAGGAGAGATCTGAAAAACCACAGGTCCTGAGCATTCTGGATAACAGATCCCATACCTGTACTGGCAGAGTGGCAGCTCTAATCTTTAATACTAGTACTTTATTGAAGTCAATCTCTGGTGGCAAAGTGAATTCATTTGGAGAGATCTGAAAAACCACAGGTCCTGAGCATTCTGGATAACAGATCCCATACCTGTACTGGCAGAGTGGCAGCTCTAATCTTTAATACTAGTACTTTATTGAAGTCAATCTCTGGTGGCAAAGTGAATTCATTTGCTTTAACTTCTTCTTTACTTGTAACAGCTTCCATTGTTTAAAATGTATATTGATGCATTTAAATTGACTATAAAGATTGTCTGTGCACTTTAAACACACTCAACCCTTTATAGCCTGACCTTGTCACAAGTGCAAGTATTTAAAGGTTAATTATGCAATTCACTTTTGTTCTTTTTCCAGACAAATGTTATAAAAAAATGCATATTTTACAGTTGGCTCTGTGCAAGTAAACCTGTTAATTTGCTGCCCTTCACTTTCAGAAACCTCCCTTATCTTATGCAGTTAAAGGGCAACTCAGCTCTAATGCAAATTTTACAAGGTCAGCAATTTAATGGAATAGGTTTTAATGAAAGACAACAGAGGTGGTGAAAGGTGTTATTGTTAATGTCTACCTGAATCTAAAAGCACTAAAGGCCCTTCATTATTGCATCACATACAGGTCCAGAGCCCATGGTTGGGTCTCCCATACTTGCAAAATCAGCACAGAGATCCAGAAGTATGGATTCAGGGCAAAAAAAAGGGCTTCAACAGCAAACACTAGGGGGTAAATTTATCAAAGAGTGAAGTTCCGCCACTAGAGTGAAATTCCGCAGCTCTCAATTCATTTCTATGGGATTTTGAAAGGCGTATTTATCAATGGGTGAAAGTGAAAGTTCACCCTTTGATAAATACGCCTATAAAAATCCCATAGAAATGAATGGAGAGTGGCGGAATTTCACTCTAGTGGCGGAACTTCACTATTAACTTCACTCTTTCATAAATATACCCCTATGTTGGGCAAAGTCATGTTTCTATTAATGGAGGATGTGACTGTAGCAATGGCAACAACTGAAAATCGTCCAATGTCAGTCACAACATATGAGCCCCCTGCTGCCATAACTATAAGGAGAATGTGGAGATTATAGCAGGAAAAAAATACAAAACTACAATAACCAAAATATACACTGTATACAGTATTTGTTTTAAAAAGTATGTAGTTAAAGTTGTATTCCTTAATTCAACTCTGCTAGTTGCTAATCAGAATGCAACAGACTGGTTTTGTTATTATTGACACTCATCAGTGTAGCAAAGGATTTCTGCACAGCATATTTGAAGTCAATCTGAGGTAGTTCAGACAACAGCTCATTTATTGATAAAACACAGTGACTAAACCCTTTATATACATTAGCTTGTAAAAGTATTGAGACGCTTGACAAAGTATTGAGACGCTTGACCAATTCTCTAATTTTACTGAATGACAGATCCCTAGCCTCTTCTCTGTGATATTTTTATTTAAAAGCACTGAAGCTCGAAATTAGTGTTTTAAGGTGTGCATCAACCAACTATTTCTAGCAACAACAACCTCAGATACTTTGGGAACAATGTGTACATAAATATGGATTTGTAAGATTTACTCCAGATTGTTTCTGATAATCAGATGAGGCTTGTTATATTATGTTGCAATGTTACTCTGGCCTTGTGTCTGACATCAGTGTCCTGCTAAAGAATGAACTTTGAAGACGCTTTAGTTTTTTTTTTTTTTTTTGCAGACTGAATCTGGCTCTGCATATTTCCCGGTGTTATCAAGATGCCTACACCATGTTGATGAATAGCAAACCCATAATATTTCTGATATTTTGCTTCACTCTTAGGGGCCGATTCACTAAATTCGAGTGAATTCGAGTGAAGGATTCGAATTTAAAAAACTTCGAATTTCGAAGTGTTTTTTGGGCTACTTCGACCATCGAATGGGCTACTTCGACCTTCGACTGCGACGATCGAACGATTCGAACTAAAAAAACGTTCGACTATTCGACCATTCGATAGTCGAAGTACTGTCTCTTTAAAAAAAAATTTGACCCCCTAGTTCGGCAGCTAAAAGCTACCGAACTCAATGTTAGCCTATGGGGAAGGTCCCCATAGGCTTGCCTAAGTTTTTTTCATCGAAGGATATTCCTTCGATCGTTGAATTAAAATCCTTTGAATCGTTCGATTCGAAGGATTTAATCGTTCGATCGAAAGAATAATCCTTTGATCGATCGATCGAATTTCCTGCGCTAAATCCTTTCGAATTCGATATTTGAATTCAAAGGATTTCAATTCCTAGTCGAATATCGAGGGTTAATTAACCCTCGATATTCGACCACTGGTGAATCGGCCCCTTAGTATAGTATACTCTGCATTACAGTGACCTGTATGGGAGGTACGAGTTTTTTTTTATTAAAGGGTTGAATTCTCTTTAAGAAGCATTATGTTCAAATGAGGACAACCAGGGGAGGCATGCAGACATCCCAGTAATGCTTCCCCAAATTGTGAGTCATTTAGACAAGCCTAGCATGTGCTTACTGATTTTCATATAACAGGCAGTAAGTACAGAACTGATTTGTGCCCATCATATTTATGCCCTGCTTGCTTGTTAACTGAGCACTAAATATTGCAATTTTGCCCCCCTTACTACTCTTGCACTTGCATACAGCATTTATAAGTTACCCTATGGGGCCTATTTACTAAAACTCGTATTTTTCTATTTTTTTTATTAAAACAAATTTGACCTAACTACCAATCACAAATTGCCTTAATTTACTAAAATATCAGTTCAAAAAAATGTATATTGTGTCAAAATCGTGCGACAATTTGAATCATATGACTTTTTCGAATTGTCATTTCCAGACAAAAACCAGCATCAAACAGCCCAAAACCCTTAACAATCATGAAGGCAAAAAACTTCTTCCAATGGTAACAAATATTCAAATTGTGAGACACATCTGACATTGACTTTTACATAACTTCGACATGTTTTAGCTGGAGTCATTTCAAAAAAAATTCAAGTTTTTTACTTCCCTTAAATTATTCAGATTTTTATCCCTTAAAAACTCGAACTGAAAAAAATTGAGGTTTAATAAATAGGCCCCTATGCTTGATAAATAATGTATTAAGAGCACCTGAAGAAGAGACACATGCAGCCCCCAATGATACTGTTTTATGTTGTTCCACTAAAAAAAGGGATCACAAGGTATGAGCATGATATTTTTCTGTGGAAATCAATGTAGTCTCAGTTGTTTAAAGAGCAGACACTGACATTACCTCTGAAGCAAGCAAGTTGAATTCAATTCCTACGTCAACTCCATTTGACCTTGGACAAGTTGCATTATTTCCAACTGCCCCAAATTATATTATATTCTCGGGGGGCAGAAAAAAAATATACAGATCTGTTTACACTGTAAAAAACAAAATAAAGATGTTATTGTAAGTATGGTAAATCTATTGTTTTTAACCATTGATCACATTGGCTGTATTTGCTAAGAATCCATTTAGGAAATAGTAATGGAAGATTGTTATCCTTTGTTATTTGTAAACAGCAGAACATTTTTCCAATCATTAGACAGAAAGTTATTTCAGCTAAAGCCAGAGGGGGGCAACAATGGCTTTTCAATATTAGAACATATTTTCTCTTTGTGGAAATGGGTTAATCCAACATATTAGTGGAAGGCAGCATGAAAACACTTGCTTCCTTATGAAGCTAATACACACTCAATGCAATCTTGTTCTTTCCCGGAATGCATTGCAGCTTCGTTTAAATTACGAGATTGCCTGACAGAGAAGTGAAATGCTTTTTAAATTGTAAAACAAGCAAACATAACCAAACCATTACTTTTCTGTGGTTTAATCAGATAAGTAGAAATTTAAAAATAAGTGGCAATTATGCATGTAAATTTAGTCTTGTGTGATCCTAGTAATGATAATTGAGCCATTGTACATTCGAGTTATTGTAAACAATGTATTATGTAATAATATTGCAGGTTGAGACATAACAGTACTTACTTAATGAAAAGTTACATTTTTACAATACACAAATCAATACTAAGTAGTCACCCAACAGATTTCAAAGTCTTTTTTAAGTATACATATTAAAAGAGAAGAAAGGCTTAAGCTACAGTATGGCGGGAGGGGGCAAATGTTACACAGCTACAGTATACCCTGGTTGGTGCAGTTTTCTGGAACAGGAACACCATTCTAAGGTAATATGTATGTGATTACAATCACTGGGGGGTGCGTAAAATTTGGCGCCCTCCCCTTTGTAGCCATGCTGGCTCTAGCCTGAGCAGGCAGGCAGAGCTCAAGTGGAACCTAGACAGGTCAGGTCTAGAAATAATAGGCTACTCACTTTAAGAGGTCACTCTAGGAATGACAGATATACAGGCTATTTATCTGAGCAGCTCAAGGCTCCAACGAGGAGAGTTCGAGGGATTAAGATCCCGGGTACTAATTGCCCAGAAGTAGGGACAATGTGCATAGATTTAGGGATATAGAATTCCCCTGGGTCCCACTTAGGGAAAAGGCTGAAAGCTGGGTGTACCTTCATTGATGCTGTGTATGTTCTCATTCCTGTGAGGACTAATACTGACCAAAGGTGCTGTGAGTATATGCATATCCACTGTTCTGTATGATCCTGTTTTGCTGTTATGTACACTCCATGGAGGATTGTATTGTTTAATAAATATGTTCATGGTTAAGTTATAAGAACCACTGGCGCCAAATTTTTGCACCCTGCATCAAGTCACAGTTGCACTACACCCTGCCTCCACACCGTTTGCGAGGGGCTTACTCCCTAAGAATTAAGGTCTCATCTGGAGCACAGTATTGGGAGTGTGGCTCATAGAATGGTGCACTCATTTTACTATATCGCTACACTAGCAATCAGGAATGCACCTTATAATGTCTCAAATGAAATAGTGAATAGAAGTTGCACATTCAAACGTTTTCTATTGAATTCAAAACAAAGTGTAAAGCATTGTTGGGTTAAATAGTAATATTGGCCTGTTCAGTACTCAATAAAAATACAATAATAATTCCAAAAATATTTACCAGAAAAGCCAAGCTGCTTATTAGTTGCTATGGGTTAAAGAGCAGAGCAACCTGTGTCCTGTTTACTGTATTGGCATTTTCCTTCTTTAGCTTTTTTTTGTCACATTAATGCCTCATTGTATTTTGAACTGTGCCTGCAGTATTGATTTTGTACCTACTATTAAATGTGTGGTCACTCTAATCATATATCCTTTTCCCCAGGTTGACCATATATCGTATAGAAAGTGGGCCAATTATAGATACATTTCCACAAGAAAATACATAATAATCTGACATGGACAATAGGGATGTCGCGGACTGTTCGCCCGCTAACTAGTTTGCGCGAACATCGGCTGTTCGCGTCCGCCGAATGTTCGTGAACGTCGCGCGATGTTTGCCAATTTGGGTTCGCCTTAGCTCGCGCTTATTTTTGCTATTTCTCCCCCAGACCAGCAGATACATGGCAGCCAATCAGGAAGCTCTCCCTCCTGGACCACCCCCATACCCCCTGGACCACTCCCCTTCCATATATAAACTGAAGCCCTGCAGCGTTTTTTCATTCTGCCTGTGTGTGCTTGGAAGAGCTAGTGTAGGGAGAGAGCTGTTTAGTGATTTGAGGGACAGTTGATTTTGCTGGCTTTGCTGGCTAGTAACTTTGCTTGCTAGTAATCTACTTGATACCGCTCTGTATTGTAGGGACAGAACTCTGCAGGGATTTGAGGGACAGTGAGTTTAGGTTAGTTAGCTTTGCTGACTAGTAATCTACCTTCTACTGCAGTGCTCTGTATGTAGCTGCTGTGGGCACTGCTTCTGATCTCATCTGCTGAGTGCTGACTGCTGTAATAACCCAATAGTCCTTGTAAGGACTGCTTTTATTTTCTTGTT
Organism: Xenopus petersii; assembly: GCA_038501925.1. Lineage (NCBI taxonomy): Eukaryota > Metazoa > Chordata > Amphibia > Anura > Pipidae > Xenopus > Xenopus petersii. The sequence goes on along the minus strand of CM076678.1, from coordinate 101,777,225 downwards.
TTTTTTTTCTTTGCTACTATAAGAGCCCAGTGCTATTAGTCTAGCTGTGTTGGGGAGTGGGACTGGTGTGCTGCTCCTAGTAGTTCAGCACCAACCAGAGTAATTTTTTTTTTAATATATATATATATTTTTTTATTTTACTTATCTTACTGTTCTTTAACGTGTCCAGTGCTGTTTGCTGTTCTTCATAGTAGTGCACCAATAGTAGTGCACTTGCAGGCATTGTTTGCCCAGTGTGTTCTTCAAACAACTGCCACCTAGCTGTGTGAGCTTTTTCACATTCTGTCTAAATATCAATAATAATACCGTCTCCAGAAACACCACCCGAGTGACGTTTTCCAAGCAGCAATAATATATTCCGTATCCACTGCTGTAGTAGTGTATACGTTGACCTTGTAGGCATTGTTTGCCCAGTGTGTTCTTCAAACAACTGCCATCTAGCTGTGTGAGCTTTTTCACATTCTGTCTAAATATCAATAATAATACCGTCTCCAGAAACACCACCCGAGTGACGTTTTCCAAGCAGCAATAATATATTCCGTATCCACTGCTGTAGTGTATACGTTGACCTTGCAGGCATTGTTTGCCCAGTGTGTTCTTCAAACAACTGCCACCTAGCTGTGTGAGCTTTTTCACATTCTGTCTAAATATCAATAATAATACCGTCTCCAGAAACACCACCTGAGTGACGTTTTCCAAGCAGCAATAATATATTCCGTATCCACTGCTGTAGTGTATACGTTGACCTTGCAGGCATTGTTTGCCCAGTGTGTTCTTCAAACAACTGCCACCTAGCTGTGTGAGCTTTTTCACATTCTGTCTAAATATCAATAATAATACCGTCTCCAGAAACACCACCTGAGTGACGTTTTCCAAGCAGCAATAATATATTCCGTATCCACTGCTGTAGTGTATACGTTGACCTTGCAGGCATTGTTTGCCCAGTGTGTTCTTCAAACAACTGCCACCTAGCTGTGTGAGCTTTTTCACATTCTGTCTAAATATCAATAATAATACCGTTTCCAGAAACACCACCTGAGTGACGTTTTCCAAGCAGCAATAATATATTCCGTATCCACTGCTGTAGTGTATACGTTGACCTTGTAGGCATTGTTTGCCCAGTGTGTTCTTCAAACAACTGCCACCTAGCTGTGTGAGCTTTTTCACATTCTGTCTAAATATCAATAATAATACCGTCTCCAGAAACACCACCCAAGTGACGTTTTTCAAGCAGCAATAATATATTCCGTATCCACTGCTGTAGTAGTGTATACGTTGACCTTGTAGGCATTGTTTGCCCAGTGTGTTCTTCAAACAACTGCCATCTAGCTGTGTGAGCTTTTTCACATTCTGTCTAAATATCAATAATAATACCGTCTCCAGAAACACCACCCGAGTGACGTTTTCCAAGCAGCAATAATATATTCCGTATCCACTGCTGTAGTGTATATGTTGACCTTGCAGGCATTGTTTGCCCAGTGTGTTCTTCAAACAACTGCCACCTAGCTGTGTGAGCTTTTTCACATTCTGTCTAAATATCAATAATAATACCGTCTCCAGAAACACCACCTGAGTGACGTTTTCCAAGCAGCAATAATATATTCCGTATCCACTGCTGTAGTGTATACGTTGACCTTGCAGGCATTGTTTGCCTAGTGTGTTCTTCAAACAACTGCCACCTAGCTGTGTGAGCTTTTTCACATTCTGTCTAAATATCAATAATAATACCGTCTCCAGAAACACCACCTGAGTGACATTTTCCAAGCAGCAATAATATATTCCGTATCCACTGCTGTAGTGTATACGTTGACCTTGCAGGCATTGTTTGCCCAGTGTGTTCTTCAAACAACTGCCACCTAGCTGTGTGAGCTTTTTCACATTCTGTCTAAATATCAATAATAATACCGTCTCCAGAAACACCACCTGAGTTACGTTTTCCAAGCAGCAATAATATATTCCGTATCCACTGCTGTAGTGTATACGTTGACCTTGCAGGCATTGTTTGCCCAGTGTGTTCTTCAAACAACTGCCACCTAGCTGTGTGAGCTTTTTCACATTCTGTCTAAATATCAATAATAATACCGTCTCCAGAAACACCACCTGAGTGACGTTTTCCAAGCAGCAATAATATATTCCGTATCCACTGCTGTAGTGTATACGTTGACCTTGCGGGCATTGTTTGCCCAGTGTGTTCTTCAATCAACTGCCACCTAGCTGTGTGAGCTTTTTCACATTCTGTCTAAATATCAATAATAATACCGTCTCCAGAAACACCACCTGAGTGACGTTTTCCAAGCAGCAATAATATATTCCGTATCCACTGCTGTAGTGTATACGTTGACCTTGCAGGCATTGTTTGCCCAGTGTGTTCTTCAAACAACTGCCACCTAGCTGTGTGAGCTTTTTCACATTCTGTCTAAATATCAATAATAATACCGTCTCCAGAAACATCACCTGAGTTGTTGTTTTAAAAAAAATGCCAGGCAAAGGCAGGCCGCCACGCAGAGGCACTAGGGGCCGTGCTGCTATGCTATCCTGTGGCCCTAGGAAATTGCCCAGTTTTACAAAGGCAATTACCCTGAACTCCCAAAATGCTGAAGAGGTAGTTGACTGGCTTACACAGCACACCCCATCCTCTACCGTTTCTAACTTTGCCACAACATCCTCATCCTCCTCTGCTATGGGCACCCCACGTAACACTTCCTCCACCACCGGCGCCCCTTCTTCACTGGAGTCAGAGGAGTTATTTACACATGAGTTTCTTGAACTGAGTGATGCGCAACCATTATTGGCAGAAGAAGATGAAGGAGATGAGGACGTTACACCAGATATAATTCTGGCAGACAACACAACAGAGATGGACATAATGAGTGATGAGGAGGTCCCCACTGCTGCTTCCTTCTGTGAGCTGTTAGAAGAAATTGATGCATCTGAGGAGAATGATGATGAGGAGATTGATGTTTTGTGGGTGCCCAGTAGAAGAGAGCAAGAGGAGGATAGTTCAGATGGAGAGACGGAGAGTCAGAGAGGCAGAAGGAGAATAAGACTTAGAAGAAGCAGGGAGAACAGCTCGCAGGGAACAGTAGGGCAACAACATGTATCGGCACCTGTGTTCAGCCGGCCAACGCACCCGCCATTGCCGCCAACTTCTACTGTTACCGCCAGATTGCCAGCTTCAAAAAGGTCAGCAGTGTGGGAGTTTTTTAATGTGTGTGCCTCTGACAAAAGCGTTGTAATTTGCAATGAGTGCAGTCAGAAACTGAGTCTTGGGAAGCCCAACACCCACATAGGTACAACTTCTATGCGAAGGCACATGAACGGCAAGCACAAAGCACTATGGGAGCAACACCTCAAAGGCAGCAGACAAACTAAAAGCCACCCTCCTTCTGGTCCAGCATCTTACTGCTCTACCACTGCTGTCCTTGATCCGTCTGAACCACCCTCTACTCCGCCTTCCACCTTGACCACCAGTTCCCAGTCATCTGCCCCCAGCCAAGTTTCTGTGAGGGCCATGTTTGAGCGTAAGAAGCCAATGTCTGCAAGTCACCCCCTTGCCCGGCATCTGACAGCTGGCTTGTCTGCACTCTTAGCCCGCCAGCTTTTACCATACCAGCTGGTGGACTCTGAGGCCTTCCGCAAATTTGTAGCAATTGGGACACCGCAGTGGAAGGTACCCAGCCGCAATTTTTTTTCCAAGAAGGAAATACCACACCTGTACCACCATGTGCAGAGCCAAGTCACCGCATCTCTGTCACTTAGTGTTGGGGCAAAGGTCCATATGACTACTGATGGTCCTCCAAGCATGGTCAGGGCAGGTATGTCACCTACACTGCCCACTGGGTGAACTTGGTTATGGCTGGGAAGCAGGGAATGCGTGGCTCAACAACAACAGTGGAGTTGGTGTCACCGCCACGGATTGCACGCGGTTCTGCCACCACCTCTACTCCTCCTTCGCTCTCTACCTCGTCTTCTTCCTCTGCTTCCTCCTCCTCTGCTGCTGGGTCCTCCTCCTCCACACCTGTGCACCCCCAGCTCCCCCTAGGCTATTCGACGTGCCAGGTACGCCGTTGTCATGCTGTCTTGGGGATGACGTGCCTGGAAAGCAAAAACCATACCGGATCTGTACTCCTGTCATCTCTGCAGTCACAGGCTGATCGGTGGCTGACCCCACACCAACTGAAGATCGGAAAAGTGGTGTGTGACAACGGAAGCAATCTGTTGGCAGCACTGAGACTGGGCAATTTAACACATGTGCCCTGCATGGCACATGTTCTGAATTTAATAGTCCCAGGATTCCAGGACATTCTCAGGCAGTCCAGGAAGGTGTCGGCCCATTTCAGACGTTCCTACACAGCCATGGCACTCCTTGCTGACATTCAGCAGCGGTACAACATGCCAGTCAGGCGTTTAATTTGCGACAGCCAGACTTGCTGGAATTCAACGCTCCTCATGTTTGAACGTCTGCTGCAACAACAAAGAGCCGTCAATGAATACCTGTTTGAACTGGGTGGTAGGACTGGATCTGCAGAGCTGGGGATTTTTTTCCCCCGTTACTGGGTGCTTATTCGCGATGCCTGCAGGCTCATGCGCCCTTTTGAAGAGGTTACAAACATGGTCAGTCGCACCGAAGGCACCATCAGCGACCTAATACCCTTTGCTTTCTTCCTGGAGCGACAGATGAGGCTGTAGACCAGCGTGACGAGGAGCAGGAAGCGCACGATTTCTGGTCGGAATCACCAGAACGAGCCCAGGCACCTGCTGCAACGCAGGGAGAGGTGTCAGAAGTGGAGTCAGAGGAGGAAAGTGGCTTTGTGGAGGAGGAGGACCAACAGGAGCAGGCTTCCCAGGGGGCTTGTGGTGACCTTTTGGGGACCCCTGGTCTTGTACGTGGCTGGGGGGAGGAGACCGTGGATGATGTAGTCCTTGATAACGAGGAAGCGGAGATGGATACCTCTGCATCCAACCTTGTGAGAATGGGGTCTTTCATGCTGTCATGCCTGTTGAAGGACCCCTGTATCAAGAGGCTTAAGGAGAAGGACCTGTACTGGGTCGCAACGCTACTAGACCCTCGGTACAAGCATAAAGTGGCAGAAATGTTACCAACGTACCACAAAACATGTTGTACAATGCTTTTAAGGGTGATGTCACTTCAGGAACTCATCAACATTCCAGGGGCAGAGGTGCCAGTAATCCTGCCACGAGCACACCTGCAAGGACAATGCACTTTGGCCACTCTGTAACATCAGACATGCAAATGTTTTTCAGTCCAAGGCAGCGCCAGAACCCTTCAGGATCCACCCTCAGAGAACGCCTCGACCGGCAGGTAGCGGACTACCTGGCATTAACTGCAGATATCGACACTCTGAGGAGCGATGAACCCCTGGACTACTGGGTGCGCAGGCTTGATCTGTGGCCAGAGCTGTCACAATTTGCCATGAACCTCTTGTCTTGCCCCGCCTCAAGTGTCCTCTCAGAAAGGACCTTCAGTGCAGCAGGAGGGATTGTAACTGAGAAGAGAACTCGCCTAGGTCACAAAAGTGTGGATTACCTGACCTTTATTAAAATGAATGAGGCATGGATCTCGGAGGGTTACTGCACGCCGGAAGACTTGTTCTGACTCCCCATGCAGCTGTCCTTCTCTGCACGCCGCATGACTCCACACACAGCTGTCCTTTAGCGTCCTCCTCCCTCCACCACCGTTACAAACTAGGGTGCAAACCCTACTGGTTTCATTTTAAGCAAAACTTTTTGGACAGGTAAATCCTGAGTTTTTCTGGCCTCTGTGCTTCAGTGGCTGCAACCAAAAAAATATATATTTTCAGCATTTATATGGCATATTTTTTCTGGCCTCTGTGCTTCAGTGGCTGCGACAAAAAAAATTTATATTTTCAGCATTTATATGGCATATTTTTTCTGGCCTCTGTGCTTCAGTGGCTGCGACAAAAAAAACATAATTTTTCAGGAAAGTACACATGCCTAATTTTTCAGGGTTCTGCAACAGTGGCAAAATCGCATCTTTTATGGTCACCGCAGGTGATCAATAAAGTAGACCAAAACTGGGCCCACACTGCAGAATCAGTGTTTTTTGGTTCACTTCACTGTACATTGAATTACCTCTGCCTGACCGTGCACGTGCGCACAAGCACGGTGACTGCTAAACACACCACTACAGAAATATTGCCACCAACAGGACGAACATCCTGGAGGTGACAAGCAACTAGTAATTAAAAACTATTATTTGCTCACTTGACGGTATCATTCATTAAAGCTCTTTGCGTTTTTTTGTGTTGCAGTAAGCGCCGCGTTTTGTCTTTGCGTGTGAACAGGTTGTAACCTTTACACGACTTGATTGGCATGTAGACACCGGACGTTTTAAAGCAGTTTATTACACAAGTTTAGAAATGTAGTGTGATTTCTGCCCTTTACAGAACTCTGCAAGGATTTGATGGACATTTTAGGTTAGGTAACTTTGCTGGCTAGTAATCTACCTTCTACTGCAGTGCTCTGTATGTAGCTGCTGTGGGCAGCTGTCCTGCTGCTGATCTCTCATCTGCTGACTGCTGCCTGTAACCCAATAGTCCTTGTAAGGACTGCTTTTATTTTCTTTTTTGTTTTTTTACTACTACTGTAAGAGCCCAGTGCTATTAGTCTAGCTGTGTTGGGGAGTGGGACTGGTGTGCTGCTCCTCCTAGTAGTTCACCACTACCAGCACCAACCAGAGTCAAAATTGTTACAAAGTATCTTATTTGCACCTGTTAGCTGTTCTGAACTCTCTGCCAAAAGGTAATTAAGTTAGAAACTGTTTTTTTTCTGGCTGTTCAGTGCAGAGAAAAGAGGGACTGGTGTGCTGCTCCTCCTAGTAGTTCACCACCACCAGCACCAACCAGAGTCAAAATTGTTACAAAGTATCTTATTTGCACCTGTTAGCTGTTCTGAGCTCTCTGCCAAAAGCTAATTAAGTTAGAAACTGTTTTTTTTTTCTGGCTGTTCAGTGCAGAGAAAAGAGGGACTGGTGTGCTGCTCCTCCTAGTAGTTCACCACTACCAGCACCAACCAGAGTCAAAATTGTTACAAAGTATCTTACTTGCACCTGTTAGCTGTTCTGAGCTCTCTGCCAAAAGCTAATTAAGTTAGAAACTGTTTTTTTTCTGGCTGTTCAGTGCAGAGAAAAGAGGGACTGGTGTGCTGCTCCTCCTAGTAGTTCACCACCACCAGCACCAACCAGAGTCAAAATTGTTACAAAGTATCTTATTTGCACCTGTTAGCTGTTCTGAGCTCTCTGCCAAAAGCCAATTAAGTTAGAAACTGTTTTTTTTCTGGCTGTTCAGTACAGAGAAAAGAGGGACTTTCCAGTACAAAAGAGGGACAGGGGGTTGAGTGGTCAAAAGAGGGACAGTTGGGAGGTATGCAAGTGCCACCTAGCTGTGTGAGCTTTTTCACATTCTGTCTAAATAACAATAATAACTCCGTGTCCGTAAACATCACCTGAGTGATGTTTTTACAGCAGCAATAATATATTCTCTATCCACTACTGTATACGTTGCCCTTGCAGGCATTGTTTGCCCAGTCTTTAACCAAGTGCCACCTAGCTGTGTGAGCTTTTTCACATTCCGTGTCCAGAAACATCACCTGAGTGACGTAGTGTGATTTCTGCCCTTTACAGCACAAAACGCAGCGATGTGTCAACAATGTATTTTTCAGATATATTTTTGCCCTTGATCCCCCTCTGGCATGCCACTGTCCAGGTCGTTGCACCCTTTAAACAACTTTAAAATCATTTTTCTGGCCAGAAATGTCTTTTCTAGCTTTTAAAATTCGCCTTCCCATTGAAGTCTATGGGGTTTGCGACGTTCGTGAACCGTTCGCATTTTTGGACGCAAGTTCGCGAATATGTTCACAAACATTTTTTCCGCCGTTCGCTACATCCCTAATGGACAATAGCCACCATTCAAATCCAAAGCACAAGGAATATTAGGAAGGATTAGAAAACTCTGCCCTACACTGACCCCACTGTCCCACCAATCTGCATTTGGGAATCCGATCAGCATTGCTGCCCCAGCTGTGCTTTAAAACTCAGTAGGTAATGCTCAGTCTCTAGGGTATTCCATGCAAATGGAAATTTTAGTAGTGATCCTAGTCCAGAGAAATTCCTTCATAGAATTAATTCTAATTAAAGAGTGGCTGTTGAGGAGGGTTTCTTATGTTTTGTGTTATTGAATATTAGTACAGTGTAATTTATAGTCGTTCAGGGGACCTGAACCTGATTCAAAAGTGAATCTATCTTAGCAATCTACAAAGACGAAGACCATGGAAACTACTTTTTTTTATATTTGAACAGGTCTGAAAATAGACTACAATGGCAGTTAATAATTTCCTATCTTGAAAGTTTAACACTGACTGTATATTCTGTATCATGCTTTCCACCTCTATCTATTGCTCCTCTAGCTTTGGATCAAAATACTTTTAACCTCCTTGCCCTAACAATGGGGTATATTTACCAAAAGGTGAAGTGAAAAACCCCTACAGTGCATTTATCAAAGTGAGTGTATTTATCAAAGAGTGCACTCTCACTGTCATCCTCTGATAAATACTGTATGTTCATACAGATCCCATACAAATGAATGGTGGGGCAGAATTTCAGACTCTGCTAAATATACTGGAATTGAAGGGGAGCTGGAGCTGCAACTATTCTTTATTTCCTTTCAGCTAACCAACAACCACTTAGTCTTTGCTAATTTTGAGTTTGTTGTGCCCCTAGCCTAAATTACTTTTCATCAATAACTAAACGAGGCAATTTATCTTTGCTGTACATTTAAATATTGTATTTATCACATCATTTTCTCTTCTACAAGTCACACTACTTTGTACATGATGGTATAAATGCAGTGTGTTATAATTGAGAGTATTACAGTATGTATATCACTACATATTTATGAAACTATAGCCCTGCAACAACCACAGATTCCACAATATGTCAGAAATGCATAACAGCAACACATAGGTATGTCTTATGTAACTCTGAATGTTTCAATTTAGGGGCACATTTACTTGAGTGAATGAATAGAAGAAAAAATACTTTCGAATTTCAAAAGTTTTTTTTTGGCTACTTCGACCATCGAATTGGCTGCTTCGACCTTCGACTATGACTTTTACTTCGAATCGAACGATTCTAACTAAAAATCGTTCGACTATTCAACCATTCGATAGTCAAAGTACTGTCTCTTTAAAAAAAAACTTTGACCCCCTACTTTGCCAAAGTAAAACCTACTGAACATCAATGTTAGCCTATGGGGAAGGACCCATAGACTTTCTAACAAATTTCTGATTGAAGGAAAATCGTTCGATCGATGGATTGAAATCGAACGATTTTTCTATCGATCGTTCGATCGAACGAATTGTGGTAAATCCTTCAACTTCGATATTCGAAGTCGAAGGATTTAACTTCGACTGTCGAATATCGAGGGTTAATTAACCCTCGATATTCGACCCTAAGTAAATGTGCCCCCTAGTGTATGCAAACAGAGAACTATATTTGGAGATTATTGATTCCTTACTATATTGCTGTCATAATCGGCAAGCTTTTTTTTTAACCTGAAAATTGATCATTGTGGCCTTGCATAAGAAATTATACTGTATAACATTGAGTGTTGTTCAACTCCTATGAATAAAACAAAAGCAACTATTTCAATTAAAACACACATGAATATGTAGAATTATCTGTGAGGGAAAAAACATATAAAGTACTGTACATAGATTATACCTTGGGACCTTGAAACTGTTGCCTGGCAACTCACAATAATGGCTGTAACAAAAGAATGCAATATACATATTCTAGCTATGGGCTCCATTACTTGTTAATTATTATGTTATGTGAACCTGACATTTCTACCAAACTGAAGAAGTACTGCTTTCTCTTTTTATAAATGTTTTCCCTGCAAGTCAGTATGTATGTTTTATAGGACAATGAAATCAGGCACATTTATGATGATCACTAACAACACAAATAATTATTTTCTTTTTGAGAATTCAAGCACTGCCAGTACCTATTTAAATTGAAGCCATTAAAAACAGAAATCTTTTTATTTTCAAAGGCTTGGTTTTCAGTTTTGAGATATACAGATGTTCACAACAGAGGTTAAGTTTACATTCGGTTTACAGTTTGTACAATTTCCAGGACATTATCTGTACTACTTTTTTTCTGGCTTGATAAAGCGCCTGGTAGGCCTGAAACGTTGCCTTTGGTATGATATGTGCTGAATAAATAAATTCCTCTTTGAGCACTATTACTGCTTATACAGTGTGCTGCTGGTGATTTTCTTCAACTTAATGATTTTCTGGCCCTGTGGTATATTTTATCTAGCCATTTTTGTCTTGAGTATATATTTTATTTATCAAAGGCTAAGAGCAAGTGCAAGAGCACCAAAGAATGTAAAATCATAGTTGCCTAAGAGTAAACAGACACTACTAATAAACAGAAAACCAAGGTAACTATATACACTAAAAAATTATATTTTGGTGTTTAGGCCCCACAAAGTAAAGGAATAGCAGGGGAACCCTTGGATACCATTGATAACTATGAGGTTTATATCACCATGACGCCATTGTGGAGATAATACATAATGTCCTATGGGCCACCTTGTAAGCGAGAGGAAGATGTATTTCAGCCGTCCTCCTTCTAGTTACCAAATTGTTATTGTGGTACTGTAAGTAGTGCACACATGCACTGTCCTTGGATATCCTTGACCACAATTGTAGACTGGCCTTTGATACTATGCTCGCCAGGTTTCATTTGCCTCTCTCTGTTGGCTGGTTCCCTGTCTCAGCCCCAGAGGGGTTCAATTTGTGTGAGTTGCTTGTTTGCCTTTACTTTTTGCTACTCCAAGATCTATCTTGATAAAAACACAGCAACCTTAATGTAAATTTCAAGGTCCTCATTAATAAGCTAATGAATGGACCACTCTGAAAACTCTGGTGAAACTAAAACAATGTCCTGTTAATCACTCTATACAGTCTCTCCCAAGAAAGCAGAGCAGCTGTATTATTATTTGCTTTGCCACATAGGAGTCTGCAATGATACTTTGAACTTTGTGATAATTTGAACAGATCCACAACATTAACTTGACTGTCTACTTTCTGTGAAATCATCACATCACATCTGGCACCAAAGTTCAGAAAAAAAGGACGCCAAGGTCACAATTTTCCTGGCATTTTACCAACAATTTGAATATTTTTACATGTATTAATCTTTTCCTGACATTTTGGATTTGTTTTAACCATTTCATTTCATTCACTATATGCCCATCTTCTTCAACTGATGAATTCCATTGTTTGCTATTCTGAATCAATTCTCAAAAGTTGTGGAAAAATCTCACAAATGTGCTAGTTTTAACATAATGCATGTCTATGAAGCATTCCTGCAAATTGGTAAAATCTTGTCTGCATCTTTTTAATAAAAACCTGTAGGAAAAAAATTGCAAACTTCTCCTCAGGGAAAAAAAATAGCGGTATATATGCCCCTAAGAGTCTCATGATAATACTTTTATTATTATTATTAATAATAATAAAGATGAGTGAAATATTTTGCCACATTTCGCAGTGCAAAAACGCCCATAGAATCCAATGTATAGTAAAAAAATGTTGCACAAAAACCAGCATTTGCAAATTTTTTGCTGTTTCACAAATTTTTGCTGAAGAAAAACAGGTCAGATTCGTCTATCACTAATTATTAATACATATTTATAAAGTGCCATCATACTCTGTAATGGTGTACAGTTAGTTGTATACCGTGGACATATAGATTACATACAACAATAGTTAACAATAGAATAGTAAAAGAAACACTAATGTCATAAAAATCAGTAACGGAAAACCTGTTTGCAATGCAAAAATCTATGCCTTTGTGCAAATTTAATGTTGCTTTTGCGAACCAGGAAACCATTTAGCAACCACTTCTGACAGTGGAAAAAAGATTGAGAATTTTAAAGTTTGAGCCAATGCACAGTGTATGTAATAAAACGTCTTACTGAAAAAGTTGGTTGGTGTCATTTATAAAGCACATATTTACTCGCAGATGGTTTTATAGCCCATGGTTTTCCCTAAACTCTGGAATATTGCACTGCTGTGAGTGCGAGATTTTTCTGTATGAAAAATAGTAGTAACGGTAATTTAAATTCTCAATTTGAATAACTGTTGTATGAATATTGTCTGGGGCAGATTTATCAAGGGTCGAAGTGAATTAGAGGGAATTTTCGAAGTTAAAAAATTTGAAGTAATTTTTTGAATACTTCAACCGTCGAATAGGATACTACTACTTCGAATTGACTTCGACTTTGATTCGAAGTAAAAATCATTCGACTATTCGACCATTCGAATAGTCGAATAATCGAAGTACTGCCTCTTTAAAAAAACTTTGACTTCAATACTTCGCCAACTTAAACCTGCCGAAGTGCTATGTTAGCCTATGGGGACTTTCCGGAGCAATTTTCTAAGTTTTTTATATTCAAAGGAAAATCGTACAATTCAAAGTACGATCGGAATACGATCGTACGATGAATAAAATCCTCCGACTTTGAATTCCACTTCGAAATTCGACCCTTGATAAATCTGCCCCCTTAACTCTGAAATATTGCACTGCTGTGAGTGCGAGGTTTTTCTGTGTGAAAAAATAGTAGTAACAGTAATTTAAATCCTCAATTTGAATAACTGTTGTTTGAATATTTTCTCCACCACCAAATTTGTGGTGTAGCTCAAACGCAGAGTGTGTGCAATTATGCCATATTTAAAAAGCTGTTATGGACATTTGCAGCGCAAATAAAAATGTGTAATTATGTTTGCACTTTAAATACACCACTCTTATCCAGTTTTATAAATATAACCCATGTACAGGGCAAATATGTTAACTGTGCAAACCATTCTGTGCTGCGCAAAGTTGATAAATGAGCCTGGTATGTTTGTTTCAAAAGATATGAACAATTAAGATTTGTGATGCAATACCATTCTTAGAAAGAATATTACATTGCTAAATGCAAATTTTTATTATTTTTTGTGTAAATTGTTTTTCTATTTACAACTTTTATTACAATTCCCCCAAGGAGCGGGCATGGCAAAGATCTGCCATCAGAAATGTGAGAAATGTGATGTTTTTAAAGGAATGGGTTTTAGGGGTTGGAAGAAAGTAAAATGGAATTTGGAGGGAATTCCAGAGAAAGGGTGCAGCCCTAGTAAACCTTTGAATGTGTATTTGCAAAGCAGTAAGGAGTGAGGCGTTGAGGAGTAGATTAATAACAGCTTTGAATGTACCAGAAGCTGGCATATCAGAAGAGGAGCAGTTGCTAAAGTGCATGAGCCTGGCAGCAGCATTAAGGGGCAGATTTACATAGGGTCGAATATCGAGGGTTAATTAACCTTTGATATTCGACTGCCAAATATAAATCCTTCGACTTCGAATATCAAAGGTCGAAGGATTTACCGCAATTCCTACGATCGAACGATCAAAGGAAAAATCGTTCGCTCTAACGATTAAATCCTTCGAATCAAATGATTCGAAGGATTTTAATCCATCGATCAAACGATTTTCCTTCGATCAGAAAATTGTAAGAAAGCCTATGGGGACCTTCCCCATAGGCAAACATTGGCCACGGTAGGTTTTAGGTGGCAAACTAGGGGTTTGAAGTATTTTTTAAAGTTTTTTTAGTTCGAATCGTTCGATTCGAAGTCGTAGTCGAAGGTCAAAGTAGCCCATTCGATGGTCGAAGTAGCCATATTCGACCATTTGAAATTCAAAGTATTTTTTCTTCTATTCCTTCACTCGAGCTAAGTAAATGGGCCCCTAAATATGGACTGGAGAGGTCACAGTCTCTGGTGAAAGGCCAAGGAATGTAAAGTTACATCAATAACTGGTATCAGAGAGTGAATCGGAATTTTGGTGGCATCTTGGGTGATAAAATTGTATTTCAGAAATATTTCTCAGACGAACATGACATGATTTAGTATTGATTGGATATGAGGCATAAAGGAAAGTGGCAGAATTAAACAAAACCCCAAGTCAAATGATCATTGTCGTAGCTGACATACTATATACTTTTGGGATGGTATGGCATTACATAGTAACATAGTAAGTAAGGTTGAAAAAAGACACATGTCCATCGAGTTCAACCTTTTTTTTTTTTTTTATTAACTACCTATCTGCCAGTTGATCCAGAGGAAGGCAAAAAACCCATCTGAAGCCTCTCCAATTTGCCTTAGAGGGGGAAAAATTCCTTCCTGACTCCAAAATGGCAATCGGACTAGTCCCTGGATCAACTTGGACTATGAGCTATTTCCCATAACCCTGTATTCCCTTACTTGCTAAAAAGCCATCCAACCCCTTCTTAAAGCTATCTAATGTATCAGCCTGTACAACTGATTCAGGGAGAGAATTCCACATCTTCACAGCTCACTGTAAAAAACCCCTTCCGAATATTTAGGCGGAACCTCTTTTCTTCTAATCGGAATGGGTGACCTTGTGTCAGCTGGAAAGACCTACTGGTAAATAAAGCATTAGAGAGATTATTATATGATCCCCTATATATTTATACATAGTCATCATATCACCCCTTAATTGAACTTAAGATAACCATTTCTGTCTTAGAAAGGTTTCATTGCATGTAGCATTGGAACATAAAATATAAATGGCTGACAAGCAAGAAGAGTCATGTGTATTGATTTGTTTGCCAAGGGAGGAAATATACAGAGAAAAGTATAAAGGGTTCAGCCAGTGTCAGACTCTGTTCCTGGGACCCACCAGAGAACCTCACCCCAGGTTGCCCATCATACACATAACTGCACCCACTAGCTGCTGTCATGCACTACTCATTATTTCTTCTGTCGACAGACAAGGCTAAAGTGAAGCTTTCTGCCTAAATAAATGCACAGAGAAGAGAACAGTTCCACCATTTTTAGGCCCTTTGCCCCTGCCTTTGGCTATAAGTTTACCCAGACATGCCAGAAAGATTACTGTAAAATAACGGTAATAAGCATATTAAAGCCATGAGTACATGCTAGACTTGCCAGAAAGATCAGTGCAGAAAATGTATAAAATGAAAGGATTACTTCACTAATACATACACATACATAAGCAAAATACTGACAAATGCTCTCTGTCTTCTCTATGAGCACCCCCATTCTGCTTCGCTGCCTCCCTCTATTTTACTGAAGCTTGGCAAAATTAAATATGGCCATGCAATTCACAGTGGAACGGCTTTCCGGCACTGGTTTCTTTTAATCAGAGGCGAGTGGCTTGTGGCAGCGATGGCCAGCAGGGGCCAACCTGGGAATTTCCTGGTATGCCAATGGACCAGTCTGACCTTTGGTCAAGGACACAACCTTGAGGAACCCCAACAGAGAGTGCTATAAAGGAGAAGATAATACTCCATTGTAGAAGACATGAAAATCTAGGACATCTCATGAAGGCCAAGAGAATTGAGGGACAAGAAGAGGAGATCAACCATGTCAAAAGCTGCTGAGAGATCTAGCAATATTAATAAAAAAGAAGTGCTAGCAACTATTGTAGCCAACAGATTAGTTAAGGATATCTATATTTTCTTATTAGATGACCAGACTTCACACCTGTTAAGTCAACTGCTCTGAATAGTAAGCTTGTTAATATGATAACATATATTATAAGGCAGAATAAATGGGTTTCTGCCAATTGTGCTTGTGGGTTTGCAGATAGAACATGTGTGTGTCTATTGCTTTTGTAGATTTTGATTGCAGGTGCCTTTTCCTTTGTTTAGTTGTATTAATAGCAAATATCTACAAGGAAATATGGATGAAAAATCAAGTAATTTATATTAGGAGTTGTAGTTAAAAAATGAAATCATAAAAAAATGCTCAGGTACATCATATAACACATGCTTTGTATATAATTTTGCTCCTAGGTGAACTCTTCCTGTTTTACTGCTGCTTTAAGATAATACAGAAAAGCTTAATTATGTTCTTTAATTAATTGAGAAAGAAAATTTATTAGAATAAAATGATTTGCATATAAATAAAATCACATTTTTAAATTACTTAATTTGTATCCTTCTTGAATACTGAAATAATCCTATTTAACTTTTGTTAAGCCAGGCTATGAGAGCTGGATGAGCAGGGTCTCAGTAAATTATTATATTACTAAAACAATTATTCTGACATTTCATACTTGAGTTTTTTTTCTTTAAGCCTACTGGTTAGACTAAAACTAATAAGATTTCCTACGGTATTTTTTGTCTTGTGACTTGAAATATTTATTGGTTCCTACACAACACATTGTAGCATGTGTCATTTTTTACAACTCTACATTAATACACTGACTAGTTTTGTGAATAATACAGTTTGCAAACTGCCATTCATCTGTACAGATGGAACACACAAAAACCCCATATGTATTAAGAGACACTTTGGGCACTATTTATTAAAATTGGTATAAGTGTAATTTTTGTGTTTTTTTTTTTTTTTTAAAAAAAAGGACGTCTCATTATAAAATGAACAAATAAAAACAATCATGAAACGAATACCTCAAAGCAGATAAAAACATAAAAAAACTCTAAAACCTTGATTAATAATTTAGAAATTGCAATGGAGAGCTCCCATTTACTTCTGCATGACCTTGCCAACTTTTAGTTTTATAGTTCATATTATTCATGGTATTTACACTCAATAAATATTGAAAATGTGTGGGTTTTAGTGTCTTTATTTAATTACACAATTTTTGGCACTAAAAGGTGCAATTTGGTGAAAAGAAAAAAAAAATGAATGTTAATAAATGGGCTCTTTCCCAGGAACCCAAAGCAACCAATATGATGTTTGTTTTAAGCAGGGGACCAGTAAATTCTACCTGATAATTGGTTGCTATGGGATACTTCTTGTAGGTAAACTTAGTGTCCTTTATTGCATAACCCCTTTGGTCTAGAAGGGGGCTCCGAAACTTTAAGGGAAGGAGCCTTGTCGGTACTAGGAAGGGCAGACAGGAAAGTGGGGGTTGATAGAAGAAGGTGGGATTGGTAGGAAAGTCGCACAGGAAGTGCAGTCAAGGTAGGGTAAGATATTTTTGAAAGAAAGGAATTGGAGGTCCTGTTTTACATGTTGGAAGTCAAGGAGCATCATCCCAACTGCCTTCCCTTTTGATTAGACTTGGTGGGGGAATTTTGGAGTACTGATAAATCATCATAATTTGTGGAGGAATGTTTGCCAGAGTGGTGGATGATAACCTCCTTGGACAAGGGTATCAGGAGTCTGGTTGCCTGCTCACACTTGCCCACCTGACACTGCTGTAGAAGGTGGCCGGTATGGCAGTTTGGTGGTTTGTTAGTTGGCAAACATTCCAATATTCTGGATACAACATGTAAGTGCCACGTTATTGGTTAAAATGTTGCACTTTAAAATTACTGTTTGTATTTATCTTTTATTCTATTGTCGGTTTGATAAAAGCTGTGGCCTGTTTATATCCTATCCTCTTTGTCTCGAATAAGAGTGTGTTTTGTGGGAGGATGGATGGGGAAGCAAAATGGGCATGTAGTAAGTGAGAAGCCTGCCAGATCGATGCAGCACTGTCAGTGTATAGTTCCGATGGCTCATCATAACTCACCATATCCCTCCTTTTAAATAAAATATTATTGCAATATTTTCCTTCTGAAATCAATTTTGTGACATATTTTATCATTGCCTAATGCATTTATCCACATGTTCCATGTTAACCATGTGTTTGCAAAGCCAAGTTGCTCCAAAATGTTAGAGCAAATTCTTTAATTTTAATGTATAACATTTGTTTGACTCTGTATGACAATTAAAGGAGTAGGTCCCCTTTATATTAACTTTTAGCAGCAAGAAAGTGATATTTTGAGACAATTCGCCATTTTTTTTTGTTTTTTTACATTTTGGTGATGGTTTGCAATTTTAGGGATTCTTGGTCCCTGGGCCTCAGTAATGAAAGATGCTTACCAGGTGCTTCCTCTGTCTGCACACACCTCTCCTTCCATATACAGTAACAGGATTAGTTACAATTCTTTGTCTTCAACCAATTCCAGGTTTAGGTTTGAAGCCATAAACAAGGCATGGAGAAGAGACAATGACAGCACGGCTTTGAGCTTCCACATCGAATGGTGTTAGGCTCAGCAGACAGTATAGCACCAGAGCCTCTAAAAGCTGTAACAAGGCTACTAGCTAGGGATGCACTGAATCCACTATTTTGGATTCGGCCAAACCCCCGAATCCTTCGCAAATATTCATCCGAATACCGAACTGAATCCAAATCATAATTTGCATATGCAAATGCAAATTATGCAAATTAGGGTGGGAAGGGGAAAACATTTATTACTTCCTTGTTTTGTGACAAAAAGTCACGCGATTTTCTCCACGCACGTAATTTGCATATGTAAATTAAGATACGGATTTGGTTCGACCGGGCAGAAAGATTCAGCCAAATCCGAATCCTGCTGAAAAAGCCCAAATCCTGGCTGAATCCCAAACCGAATCCTGGATTCAGTGCATCCCTACTACTAGCCAAATTAAAGTCTAATTTAGCACTTTATAGCCTGTAAAACATGGCACGAAATCACCCACATGAAATAAAGTTATAAATAAAAGACAAACAGGAATAAACTATAAGTCCATGACATTAAAGGACAAAAGAAGGGCAATATGGCTGATTTATTAGTGTTCATATTTCTTTTTTTCCCACAATTCAAACTTTTTAGAGCTAAAAACCTTGGATGTGAAGAATGGTTTTAAAACACAAATTTTATTCTATTTATTAAAAACCACAAACAGCTCTAATTTAAAAGTACACCATATAAAAGCTGCCAAGGTCATGTAGAAGTCATGAATATTAAGTTACTTAAAATGCACAAACAGTTTTGAGTAAACAACGATTTCAAGGTTTTCGTCTTCTTATTTGGTTTTGTTCCATGTTTTTTTGCAAGCGTGCTTTTTATATTTGGATCTTTTAATAAATGAGTAGAAATTTGTGCTTTTTTTAAAATGCAAGTTTAGTAGTGGTTGGAAACACCTTTACAACTGCACAAAATTGAACTTTGATAAATAGGCTTCAAAGTGTTGGAAGTTTTACTGTGCCATCTTTGTGTTGTCACACTTTCATAAGTGAAAGCTAGGGATGAATGAACTATTTCTCCATTTTTTGCAATGAAAAAAAGTCCTTTGTCTCTGAGGTATAGTAGAAAGAATTATTGCTGTTACGCCAAGGTCTGTGCGCCAACTCTTAGGGAAGAGGCTGCGCCGTTCCCTCGGGCAGAACGGCGGGTGTCCTGCAGCCCCACCAGGTACCATTACAGTTGCGTAGTTTGAAAAAAGTTGAGTGAAAAAAATGTCCATTGACTTCAATGCTTTTGGCAAATTTTTTGCCATTTTGCAAATTTTCAGCGGAGCAAAACAGCTCAGATTTGGGAGTGTTCCTATTTTTCTTATTCAGTGTTCCAAGACAATTTAAAATCATATCCTAATTGTAAAACAAATATCAGATAAGCAAGCATTTACCTGCTTCCCCTCACAAATGCAATTTGATGTAAATAGAATTCTGAATATCCGCAATCTTTATACATTAGTGTTTCCCCTGTATGTCTTGCAAAATGACAAAAGCAGCACAGTTTGAGCATGGTGACCCTCAGTCTAATGAGGAGGAATAAATGACATGTTAATTATTATAATATAGATTTCATTCTGAAGGGCTCCTCTAGTGTACAAAGGCTTTATTTTAACATTACGGAGCTTCATTTTGAAAAAGGTTGTAACCTTACCTTTAATCACTCAAGTGATGCAAAATGAATTTTAATGAACTATTCATGTAAGTGAGACATTCGTTCAATATTATATTAGTAATACAAGATTAAGAAAAAACAAAGCCCTTACATGCTGAAAATCCATTCCCTCTTTTTACTATGTAATTCATTATTATTTAGATGCTTTTATATCATGCTGATAAAAAAAAAGAAAAGTATTCTTATATTCTATGTAGTACAGTGCTGTAACTTAATTAAAGCAATATACATTCAACTATGAGATGGAAAGCACAATGGCATTTTTCCATGAAGAATGGCATGTCAGCAAGTCTATTCATAGGAAAATGTAGCAGCCATACAATGTTTTGTATTAGCATGACATTCCAGCATGCATCTCTAGGATAGATTATTTACATATTCTGAATACAGTGATGCAGGATATAGAACAAGTGAGGGGTCTTGCCAGGATTGTTGTGGAAAACGCAATAAACACAAATTAAACATGATACCTTTGTTGACAGAGTAGATATACTGTGCAAGCTTCCAAATAAAGCTATGAAAAAATATATTATCTGAAGCAGAAGGCCTTGTTTATTGCTCTGTGTCCCTCAAGCAAATAGAAATTATATAGTGAATAAAGTACCCCCTCCTGTAAAATATGAGGATATTATAAGTTACCGAGGAACTCCATGACCATGGAACTCCAAGGTGACTTTTAATAGCCTTATATTTTACAGGAGGGGATACTTTAGTTATTATAATACACAAGTTTTAGTGAGTCATGTGATAGAAATTATATCACTAAGCTCAGATAATAACTGATGACATCACTCAGCACCGTTTATAAGGATATAGTTTACAGGATATTCATGACTCGTTTGTTCTATACAGAAATTATATACACAATTAAAACTTCTTTCTGCCTCTATATGTAAAAAAAAAAAGGTACGCTATCAGATGGGAGGTGCACAATGTTGGCACTGCTGCAATCACAAGCTTCTGTATTATAGAAACAAAAATAGAAACAAAGGCACACTCCACTTCAAAGAGACCTTGACGTTTTTGCAGAAGCATTGAGTGGAGTGTGCCTTTGTTTCTATTCTATTATACAGAAATTATTCTGTATAGTATATGTTGTGTTAGGTTTGTTCACTAAAATGGTGAGAGAGAGTGTGTATGTGTATATAATAAACAAAAGCAATTAATATCTTGTAAATTCTTTTAAATGGGGACTAGTGGTGTCATCAGTTATAAATGGTGAGTACTGATGTCATTTTTGTCACTAAAACTTGTGTATTATAATAAATAAAGTACCCCTTGTTGGAAAAATATGAGGATATTAGAAATAACTTGAGAATTCCATGACCTGTATAAAAGCACTTGCCCTTTGGCCTCGTGCTTTTATATGGTCATGGAACTCCTTGGTGACTTATAATAGCTTTAAATTTTACAATAGGGGGTACTTTATTCACTATATATATACACACAATAAATTACTGACTGAAGTGGTTAAACTGGGCCTAAATGTAAATAAAAAGAAAACAGTACACCAATATTGCACGCCTAAATATCATAATATCCAGGCATAGCTGTAAAATAAACAATTTATTCTAAATATTATGGGGTAGGTTTATAAGAGGTCAAATTTTTGTGGTTTGAGTTTTTTGAAAACAAAGAAAACAAAACAAAGAAAACTAATTTTTGGAGAAAAAATAGGATTCATGAAAGGAAAATAAAAATCCAAATGTTAATAAATTGACCCCTGAATGTTGGCATTTCATAAACACTGCCATGGGGTCTATTCATATATTATTGTATATTGTACTTGTGTTTCAGCACCATATCTCAGCAGTCTATTATAGTCAGTAACAACTTTTTATACAATCACCTGTCCATCCTTCTACACTGCATCTTTCAACAACCATAGTTATTCTTTGAAGACCAAGTAATGTGGTATTTCATGCATTACCTGGGTGCATTTATCAGGTCATTTAACCCTTAAATTGCAAGTCCTGGCAGCAGTGATATACACTATACAGACAACAAGAAACCAGAAACATAAAATACACATTGTTGCTGCAGTTGTGTAATCGTTTTATTATGTGATTATTATCTTTATTCAGAGAAAGGCTAAATCCCTACTCCCATACATATAATATGGCATGTCTATGTTTTCACAAGCTCTGTGCATAATTGACTTTTTTTCCTTTAATTCTATAGTTGTATAATTAATGAAAGAGAAAAATAGTGACAATTCCTATTCATAATTTAAAAACCATATCTGTAAGTAGTTGCTATTATTAGAGCGCTCAAAATAACAACAAGTCATTAGATTTGGTGCTTTAGCATCTGCACAAAATCCATGAATGGTAGGAATGAATTTATTATTTTAATTTCAATAAAGCAAGCCTTGAAACCATTTAACAATATATAGCAAATGAATAGTACAGTTAGAATGTAGGTTGTTGTAGTCATTTTCAGGGATTATTTTATGTAGCCTGTTCAGTAATGATCAGATTAAAAAGTACAGTTACTCAATGCTGACTTTATAACTGTTAGAGCCCAAATAAGTGATTCTAGAATTTCATCCCATTCCTCATCACATATGCTACTTGGTCAGTAATGCAGCGAAACATGAAAAGTATATGTAAACTTGTGCAAAACATGTAATAATGAGCTTGGAAGCTTAGGCAATTGAGAGAAGAGGTAACACTTATTTCTTAACTGCATATTTAAGGGTATATGCTGGATTTTGAAACAAAAAAAATTGGTCTTGGTCCATGCTGTTGTATTGACCAGCTGCTATTTATTAGCAATCAGGGTTTACCTACATGCTGGATTAGTGATGGGGGAATCTATCACCTTTTGCTTCCCTGTAAAATTTGTACATTTTGGAAAAACACATAGGGGCTAGGGATGTCGCGGACTGTTCGCCCGCGAACTAGTTCGCGCGAACATCGACTGTTCGCGTTCGCCGAATGTTCGCGAACGTCGCGCGACGTTCGCCAATTTGGGTTCGCCTTAGCTGGCGCTTATTTTTTACCTCTCACCCCAGACCAGCAGATACATGGCAGCCAATCAGGAAGCTCTCCCTCCTGGACCACCCCCACACCCCCTGGACCACTCCCCTTCCATATATAAACTGAAGCCCTGCAGAGTTTTTTCATTCTGCCTGTGTGTGCTTGGAAGAGCTAGTGTAGGGAGAGAGCTGTTTAGTGATTTGAGGGACAGTTGATAGTAACTTTGCTGGCTAGTAATCTACTTGATACTGCTCTGTATTGTAGGGACAGAACTCTGCAGGGATTTGAGGGACAGTGAGTTTAGGTTAGTTAGCTTTGCTGACTAGTAATCTACCTTCTACTGCAGTGCTCTGTATGTAGCTGCTGTGGGCACTGCTTCTGATCTCATCTGCTGACTGCTGTAATAACCCAATAGTCCTTGTAAGGACTGCTTTTATTTTCTTTTTTGTTTTTTTACTTTGCTACTATAAGAGCCCAGTGCTATTAGTCTAGCTGTGTTGGGGAGTGGGACTGGTGTGCTGCTCCTAGTAGTTCACCACCAGCACCAACCAGAGTCAAAATTGTTACAAAGTATCTTATTTGCACCTGTTAGCTGTTCTGAGCTCTCTGCCAAAAGCTAATTAAGTTAGAAACTGTTTTTTTTCTGGCTGTTCAGTGCAGAGAAAAGAGGGACTTTCCAGTACAAAAGAGGGACAGGGGGTTGAGTGGTCAAAAGAGGGACAGTTGGGAGGTATGCAAGTGCCACCTAGCTGTGTGAGCTTTTTCACATTCTGTCTAAATAACAATAATAATTCCGTGTCCGTAAACAAACATCACCTGAGTGATGTTTTCACAGCAGCAATAATATATTCCGTATCCACTACTGTATACGTTGCCCTTGCAGGCATTGTTTGCCCAGTCTTTAACCAAGTGCCACCTAGCTGTGTGAGCTTTTTCACATTCCGTGTCCAGAAACATCACCTGAGTGACGTAGTGTGATTTCTGCCCTTTACAGCACAAAACGCAGCGCTGTGTCAACAATGTATTTTTCAGATACATTTTTGCCCTTGACCCCCCTCTGGCATGCCATTGTCCAGGTCGTTGCACCCTTTAAACAACTTTAAAATAATTTTTCTGGCCAGAAATGTCTTTTCTAGCTTTTAAAATTCGCCTTCCCATTGAAGTCTATGGGGTTTGCGACGTTCGCGAACAGTTCGCATTTTTGACACAAGTTCGCGAATATGTTCGCGAACATTTTTTCCAACGTTCGCTACATCCCTAATAGGGGCAAATTCACTAAGATTCGTAGTTGCGCCAGGCGGAACTTCGCCGCTCTACGCCACACTTCGCCAGGTGTAGTTTCGGCAGTGCTCCGCAAATTCACTAAAATCCGAAGTTCCGCTCAGGGGTAGCGTAAGGTTGCGAAGTTGCGCTAGCGTTGATTCGCTAAGTGAAGCGAATTACGCTAGCGATGGTTACTTTGCATACGGCGCCAAATTCAAATCTCAATGGAGGAATACGTACAATCACTACACAAGCCTGGGAAACCTTCAAAACATGTGCCCTACACATGTGCCCATTGTATAGTTAAGTTGCCATGAGTTAGGAAATGTGGGGGGGAAGGAGGGGAGCCCCAAAAAAATTTCAATCTTTTTCAGTCTATCACCCATAATATAGAAAAAACGCCAGCGTTTTTTGGGACTTAGAAAATTTTTTAACTTTTTTTGAAGCAATCCGTATCTACTCTATTGAGCTTTGCCAGGTCTGAGGTGGCGAAGGAAGTCTAGCGTAAAAGGTAGCATTCAGTACAATGCGCAAATTCATGCCAGTGTTCTTAGTGAATTTGCGAAGTAACGAAAATGACCAACGCTAGCGAATTGACGCTAGCGTTAGGCGCTTCGGTGCTTAGTGAATTTGCCCTATAGAAGTCAAAAATTGAGGATTTAGTACCATATATGATCAAAATACATAAACCCACGTGAGTCCTTTACTGCCTACTGTATACTAAATAATAAAGTAAAATATATATATATATATATATATATATATATATATATATATATATATATATTTTGACATATATTGTGACATGGTGTTTGTGAAACACCACTGTCTTGGAGGAAAGTGAACTGCAAAGAGTGCATTTAAGCTGCATGATATGTGTTGCAGAGGTGCATGTGCATGTGCAGCCAATTAATCAAGAGGCACCTGAGACAGGAGCTACCTGGAAAGGTAAAATGGCTGTGTTCCCACAGCTTAGAGCTCTCAGGACACCTCCTAGAGTGAAGGGAAATGTGGTGCTGCTGGGAGAGATGGCGCCTGGCAGAGGGGGTCTTACTGCCAGCAAAAGAATTCCAGAGGCTGGTGAGCCTAAATCCCTGGTGGGGGAAGAACGATTAAGAGACTAGTGAGTTTGATATCCATGGAGGGGAGAGTAAAAGGGGCTTAGTGAGAAGCCTGAATATGCCAAATTGTGTAAGCCAACCTGTATGAGAACCCCAGAGTGGGAAAAAGTCTTTAAATGAGTGCTGTTAAAACGCTAATGAACTGTGTTCCTGTATGCCAGTGACTTTATGTTGGAAAAGTTTTCCTAAATAAACCTGTATTTTTGCCTGAAGATGCGGAGTCCCTGTCTTTATGCTCCTGATCCTCTGCTTAACTGCCTACCATAGGTAATTTCCCACATAAATTATGTGTACAGGCAGCCAGCTTGTTACAATACAGTATATAATACATGAGCCATGAATATCCTGTAAATTATATCCTTATAAACAGTACTTTGTGATGTCATTGGTTATAATTGGAGCTTAGTGATGTTATTTCTGTCACATGACTCTCTGAAACTTGTCTATTATAATAAATAAATTACCCCCTGTTGCAAAATATGAGGATATTAGAAGTCACCTCGGAGTTCCAAGGCCTGTACATGGAACTCCTCTGTAATTTATAATATCCTTATATTTTACTTTATTCACTATATAAAGTACCAACATTTTCTGCAGTGCTGTACATAAGTACATTTAAAAACAACAACAGGCGTTATGAGTGGTAGATTTGTGTTCACTTACCCTTTTTCACCTTAATGGATACATAGCAGATACAATTTCAATGGGCAAAATCAAATAATGAACAGTGTGGAATGCAATAAAACCACTAAAATCCAATAAAACCACTCAAAGCATTTTTTTCTGCCTAGTTATAATCACAGTTAAAGTATTTTAGCTTGGCCAAATAGGTTTTACAGACAGAATCAAGAGAACAACACCTACGCAGAGCTGAAAATGCAATACATCAGCAAAAATGCACCAGAACTATAATATAATCGACAAAATAACATTCAAAAGGTAATGCATAGTGCAGTTAGTGGCAATAAAACAAGTTTTTTTCAGGCATAAAAAGAAGTATGCATACAGTATGTGTGATACAAGAGGGGGGTTGTGGGTGCTTATACTTGCCAAATTGCTTGCTTTGAGTGTGTGTGTGTGTGCATGTATGTGTGATTGTTAATGTGTGAAATTACCCAAACCCCCAAAAATGTATGTGATTAAGTGTAAGTGTAAATAGATATGTATTAGTGTAAAGAGTATATGTTTGTGTGTAATCCTGGGAAGGAGGTGCAGTTCTAAACACATCTATAAGGGAGTGCAATGAGCATTGTTGGATTCAAGTGACTTTGGATATTTTTGCATGCCCAGCACTGTGGCTGTGTTTGTAAATGAGCCCTAATGATTTTTTTTTTTTTTGAAGCTTCATTTAAATTGCGACTTATACTTTGGCTTATTAATATCTAGTGCATCTAGTGTGTATATGCTGAGCCTAGTTTGTCCTCCATGCACACAGAAAAACTGTCTTAAAAGATAATCATATTCAGTACAATATTATTTGCACGTAACATAAATGTTCCAGATCTCTGTCTGCTCTGACAGTGATTAGTATGACCTTATTTACTGAATAGCTATTCAGTCAGTTATTACTAGCATTTTGAAAATTAAATGAGGTTAAATTAAGCAGGCTGTAACCCCAGTTTGAAGGTTAAGTATGACTTGGTATGTCCAGTGATTTGACCACAAAGTCAATCATGATACTGCTGATTGTGTGCTTTCTCTTGACAGAATATGGGACAGTTCCTTAATCGTGAGAAAGAACATCAAGGTCCCTCTTCACAATAAAATGTCACAAGTCCATTCACTCGCATGATAGAAACCAGAAGAGATTATTTTTATGTGACAGAAAATGACAGGTCTGTTCTATTTAATGACAAATCTGGTGCTGACATGATTTTGTATGACAGAAACGCAGAAATGTGAAAGATCAGTGGCAGTTCCTGAGCTGTTATCCCTCCAAGCAGCGAAATAGTAGATCTAAATATAAATCTTTGCACCCCTGTTCTATGGTCATTGTCCATGAGGGAATATTTCCATTTTAGAATTAATCTGCAACTCTATACTAGATAAACTGCAACGAATAATTTGGATAAAGCAGAAATTAGTGAATCTGGTCATATAATTAGACATCCACAGTTTGAAAGTAAGTTATTTAACATATTTATTATATCACTTTTTTTTGGTTCATACAATTTTTTTTTCAAACAATAATGGTCATAATAAAGCACAATACCTTAAGTGTATGTGTCTATAGGTATGAGATCTATTAATCAGAATGCTGGGGAGCTGGGGTTTTCTGGATAAGGGATCTTTCTGTAATAGTTCAAATTTTATTAATCCCAAAGGAAATTTATGTACCAGAATTGCTCATTAAAACATACATTATCCCATAAACACACATTTACACATAAAACCGATCATAAATAACTAAAAAGGACCCCTGCAGAAACCTCCTACCTGCCTACCTAAGAGAAGAATTAAAAACAGCAATAGCTGCTGGTAAAAAGGATTTCCTATAACAATCAGTAGTGCATTTGGGAAAAATCAATCTATTAATAAAAGTACTACGATAAGACTCCAATGCTTCATATATCAATATACTCATTAATTTAGACAATATTCTTTTCCACCAAATCATCTCATGTCTCTAGTTTCATACCTGCAACAGACCCCACCTTCCTAATCAATGTATTAAGTCAATTTACATCAGCTGCCTTCTTCCCCAGCACACAATACCATAGACATACCATAAACACTGGCAACCACCGAGTGAAAGAACATCAGTAGCATTTCCTTACAGACATTAAGGCCAGATCTATCAAGGGTTGAATAGTAAATTCGAATATTCATTTTCAAGTTTCAAAATTCACATATTCACATTTTAATCCATCTGTTTGAATGTAAATTTGAATGTGAGATTTATCACACCTCCACCATGGAAACAGTCCTAATTTGAATATTCGCCAATTTAAGGGCAGAGACACATGTTGATATTTCGGGAGATTAGTCGCCCAGTGACAAATTGCTTCTTCTTCGGGCGACTAATCTCCCCAAACTGCCTTCACTAAAATGTAAATCACCGGCAGGATGGCACTGGGATCACTTCCTTGTGAGGCAACTTTGGAAAACAAGGCGTTCCAAGTGCCATCCCGCTGGCGATTTACATTCTAGCCGGTGGGAAGGCAGTTCAGGGAGATTAGTCACCTGAAGAAGAAGTGATTTGTTGTGGGGTGACTAATCTCCCAAAATAGCAGAGCGTGTCTCAACCTGTGTAAGGCGTCCTCGGCGTGTCCAAGATGGTGGTGCCCAGAAGAGGCCATGCGGCCGTCAGACGCCGGCGTAGCGCTGGTGTTTTCACGCAGCGTAGCAACGCTGGCGCATCCTTAGACGCTGGCGCATATTCTGGCGCATATTCTGATGCACATCCTGTGACATCACCTAGCGCGTTTTTGGCACGAAAATCCACCTATTTAAGGTCGCCAGAAGGTTCTCTCAGTGCCCGAGTATAGGTTCTTCTATCTAGAGTTCCTGGGTGTTTTCGTATGATTGATTCTTGATTCTCGACCTTTGCCTGAAACCTCGACCTTGATTCTTCGCTGCCTGGACTGACTTTTGCCTGAAACCTCGACCACGAAACCTTG
The DNA here is from genome assembly GCA_038501925.1 of Xenopus petersii. Lineage (NCBI taxonomy): Eukaryota > Metazoa > Chordata > Amphibia > Anura > Pipidae > Xenopus > Xenopus petersii. The sequence goes on along the minus strand of CM076678.1, from coordinate 101,748,450 downwards.
CTGCCTGGACCGACCTTTGCCTGAACTGACGATTCTTCTGCCTAATCCATTGTACCGCGAACTGTGTTTGCCTTTTGGCTTCCTCCTTGGTCCGCACTCCAAATTGAGCCTACGGGCCCTGACAGTATACTTGGGCCATGGACTCTTCTGAGGAAGCTCCGCCTCCTCCGGATTTCGGAAGAGCATTCCGTGGACTGGCTACACGTATGGAATCCTACGAAGCTCAGCAGGTCCATTTTGGTCAAGCGCTGGAGGCCATCTTAGAGAAATTATCTATTAATCCTCCAGCTGCTGCAGCAGCTCCTCTTCCGGTGGTCGGCATTTCTTCTTCTCATGCTTCAGAGCCTAAGGTTCCAGCTCCTCCACTCTACCATGGAGATCCACAGTCCTGTCGTGGGTTTGTCAACCAATGCCAAATCCAGTTTGAGCTCCAGCCTTCGCAATATCCTTCTGAGAGGGCTAAAGTGGGGTTCGTGATTACTTGTCTCCAAGGGAAGGCTTTGGAGTGGGCGTCCCCCTTGTGGGAGAAGAACTCTCCCCTTACTCACAATGTCGAGTAGTTTCAACAGTCTTTTCGTAAGGTCTGTGATGCACCCGGCCGGGTGTCCACCGCTGCTTCCCGTTTGCTGCAGATTCGCCAAGGGAGTCGCAGCGTCAGCGAGTATGCCATAGACTTTCGCACTTTAGCCGCAGAGACAAATTGGAATAATGATTCCTACCATGCGGTTTTTAACCAGGGTCTCTCTACTCGCCTAAAGGACGACCTGGTATCTCGGGATCTTCCGGAGCAATTGGAAGACCTCATCGCTCTTGCCATCAAAGTTGATACCAGGATGCGTGAACATATGTCCGATAGAGAGAGAAGCAAGAAATTTCTTCCTCCCCTGGCTCCCCGATTCCAGAGACCGTTCCTTCCTACTACCCCTGTCGCCGCTCCAACTCCTGCTTCTTCTGAGGAGCCCATGCAGATCGGGGGAGCACGCTTATCCGAGGAGGAAAAGTCATGCAGACGTACTGCCGGCTTATGTCTCTACTGCGGTGGCAAGGCTCACTTTGCCTTTAATTGTCCTATGAAGCAGGGAAACTTTCGTGCCTAGGTAAGTTTGGGGAGACTCACTTGGGCAGAATTGATCCTTTCCCTCATCAACCTTCTCGTCGCTTTTTGCTTCCACTACAGCTTCAAGTCTCGGCAAAGCAAATTTCGACGCAAGCATTTCTGGACTCTGGGGCTGCAGGAAACTTCCTGGACAAAGCGTTTGCTGTTCGGCACAACATTCCTCTACTTCCTTTGACAGCTCCTCTTCGAGTCCTGGCGATAGATGACAGACATTATCTTCACCCTTCATCTCACATGCCACACCAGAACTTTCCGTTCTGATTGGGGCACTGCATGTGGAGAGACTTTATTTTCTTATTATAAATTGCCCTTCTACGCCTGTAGTCCTGGGCTAACCTTGGCTCCAACTCCACAATCCCCTTATTGATTGGTCTGCAAATCAGATCTCCCAGTGGAGTCCATATTGTCGACTAAAGTGTTTGCCCCATAATGCAGTCTTGAAATTGTCTTGTTCTTCAATAAATCTCCATTCTTTACCTCAGGCATATCAGGACTTTGGTGATGTCTTTTGGAAAAAGTCGGCAGAAATCCTTCCCCCACACCGATCCTATGCTGCCCCATTGATCTTCTTCCCAGCACCATGCCTCCTCGAGGTAGAACTTACCCTCTTTCCCCTTCGGAGACTAAAGCCATGAAGGAATACATACAAGAAAATCTTCAGCGTGGATTTATTCTCCGGCTGGGGCGGGGTTTTTCTTCGTAGAGAAAAAAGATGGTAGCCTTTGACCTTGTATCGACTACCGGGGCCTAAACAAGATTACAGCCAAGAATCGCTACCCTTCATATCAGAACTTTTTGACCAACTCAAAGGAGCTTGTATTTTTTCCAAGTTAGATCTCAGAGGGGCATACAATTTGATTCGAATCCGGGATGGTGACGAATGGAAGACTGCATTTAATACACATTACGGATGGTCATTACGAGTACCTGGTCATGCCTTTTGGACTCTGCAACGCGCCCGCAGTCTTCCAGGAGTTCGTCAACGATATTTTCAGAGATCTGCTGGAGCTGTATGTAGTCGTTTACCTGGACGATATTCTTATTTTCTCAAAACATCTTGATGAGCATAGAATCCATGTTCGGGAGGTTCTTTCTCACCTAAGGAAGAATGCCTTGTTTTCCAAGCTGGAAAAATGTTCTTTTGAGACTCAATTTTTGGGCTATATAATTTCTTCTGAAGGCTTTGAGATGGACCCAGCCAAGATTCTGCTATTCAAGAATGGCCTTTACCCACTAGTATCAAAGCTATACAAAGATTCATTGGCTTTGCCAATTATTATAGACAATTCATTAAAGGATTTTCGTCTAGGATCTCTCCAATTTTGGCTCTCATCCGTAAAGGTGGAAGACCTGATGTATGGACTTCTCAAGCCAAAGAAGCTTTTGAATCCCTGAAAAGTTCCTTCTCCTCGGCCTCTGTCCTAAGACATCCAGACCCCCTTCTACCTTTCTTCATTGAAGTTGATGCCTCTGACATAGGTGCTGGAGCCCTTCTCTCTCAACGACAACTCTGTGATGGGAAACTTCATCCATGTGCTTTCTTTTCTAAAAAAAATTCTCCTCCAGAATGCAATTATGACGTTGGCAATTGTGAACTTCTGGCAGTCAAGTTAGCATTAGAAGAATGGAGGCATCTTCTTGAAGGTTCCGCAGTTCCTGTGACCATTTTTATAGACCATAAGAACTTGGAATACATTCAAACCCTTAAATGTCTGAACCCCAGACAGGCTCGTTGGTCCTTGTTCTTTTCACGTTTTAATTTTGTCATTACTTTCCGACCTTGTTCTAGAAACAAAAAAGCGGATGCCTTATCCAGAAGTTTTTCTCCTGTGGACCCTTCTCTGAAGGACGAAGAACCGATTATTCCGTCGGCAAAGATCGTGGCTGCTTTGTTTCCTTCTATGGGGTCTCAAATCCTGTCTGCTCAAACTTCTGCTTCAGCTGATACACCCCCTGGTGTGGCCTCTGTTCCACCAGATCTTCATCAATCTATTCTTCTTCAATCACACATGTTCTCTACTAAGAACATTCGTCTTAAAATTCCTTCTGCTAAATTAGGTCCCAAATTCATTGGCCCTTTCCCCATTATTGAACTCATAAACCCTGTGGCCATTCATCTTCAGTTAACCCCAGAGATGAAGATTCCGAATGTCTTTCATGTCTCTCTCCTCAAGACGGCTGCTATTGGTCATGTTTTTTCTCCGCCAGTTCCTGTATCTGTTGATGGTCATCAGGAGTTTGAAGTGGAAAAAATGTTGGATTCTCAGGTGTCCAGGGGCTCTCTTCAGTATTTGGTGGAATGGAGGGGGTTCAGCCCTGAAGAATGTTCCTGGGTCAAACATTCAGACATTCATGCTCCTCTTCTAATTCGGAGAATTCATAGAAGATTTCCTCTGAAACCCAGCCTTGGTGGTCCGGAGGCCCCCTCATGGAGGAGGGGGTACTGTACAGTCTGAGCGATTTTATTAAAATAACCTCTGCATCTAAATCTGCATCTAAAAATTAAGTTCTTTATTTACTGTTTATTAGGGATCCCTAGCCTCAGATTTGTTTGCAGAGTCCAGCCTGCTTGCACCTATATTTTGTAGTGTTGCATGGTTTAAAATTGTTTCACACATACGTGATGTTTACAAGGAAAAGAGTATCTTGCACATTTTCCACTATTATAAGTGAGGTTGAAAGTGCTAGCATAAATTGTATTCCAGTAGCTGAATCCTTAATCCCTATTGACTAGCAGAGAAGGAGTTAATATCCTACGGTGAAACAGCTGAAATTAACCAGCAATTATCAGTGGTTGCCTAGAAAACCAGGAGTAGCAATGGGGAGTTCTGCTTGTGATAGATGTGCGCTGACTGCCAGACAGTCAAAGAAATATAGACAGTCTTAGCTGTGCAGAATGAACTAGTGAGAGAACACAGACTGCACCTTGCTCACACTGAGCAAAAAACACACACTGGTTTATACACAGGGAGACAATCTAAGCAGTATCAATGCAGGCAGGGCCAGACAAACCAAAATTCAAGTTTCTTACTAAATTACAGGAATACCCTAACTAAATTTTGCTTACAGACAACATAACCACCATATCCCCCAACCTGTTTGCTCAGGTAATGAACTAGTGGGAGATGGGGCAATAAAAAGTCTTCTCCCTGTGATTGGATAAAAGCATCAGGGGATTAACCATTGCATTCGTTGGATAGAATCCTGACAGTTGTTGGAAACATTTTTGCACTACCTTTTAAAACTAAAACCATTTCCATATAAGAACTTTAGTTATAGTACCAATAAGTTAGTAAAACGATATAGCTTCCTAAACTGTGCTTTTACTTTGCACCTTTTTTTGCTGTCAACTATTTTACACAGCTTGATAAGTAGGCCTCTATATTTACTATTTACCTTAAGTAAATTGAGTATTATGAAAAGTAGGGATGCACCAAATCCCTACTACCGGGGGTTTGGCCGAATCCAAAATAGGGGATTCGGTGCATCCCCAGATTAAATAAATCCAAGATGTCGTTTTTGGCATGCACTCAGTTGTTCATGATTTTTTTTATTTGTGATTTTTTCATTTGTCTCTGTGGAGACCAAAACTATGCAATACAGTATATAGAGTTATTCTACAGACTGCAGCACCAGAGGGCACATGCCAGTATTGTCCTTAACGCCTGCTGTGCGGTCTGCAAATACCAAACTCCTTATGACCCCTCTTATGACCTTAGGCAAAACATTTAGTCACCCAGTGCCTAATATACCAAACTTTGATTGCATGGTTAGCAGATGTGTAGCAGATATTCATTAACTAGTGTAGGTATAATTAGTAATCAGTAATTATCAAAAATTACTTCACCAGGCGCAAATTTGCTACCACTACACTAATTAACTAAAATTGCAAAGTTGTGTCTTTGTAGTCAAACACTGGCTTTCATTTGTCAGCATGAGCATTACATAGCGATCTTTTGCAAGCGTTAATTCTGCCTAGTGAAGCTTCATTAGTACTCTTATGCTTAGGTCAATTTGAATAGAGCGGGTACATACTGTATACACTGTATGTCTTTATTAGAGATGTTGGTGCAAATGCTTGAAGTGGCCACTTTTAATTAGAAATGTCCAAGGAAGCATAATAAAGACAAAAGAGATCCTCTAATGCCCTAGACATAATCCCACCCTAAAACATATGATGTCATTGACATACGATTGAGGAGGATGTAGTTTAATTTTATTAGTACTCCAGGTCTAAGGTGGTGAAGGAAACTCTAGTGAAAGTGGTAACCTTCTGTAGAATTTGCACTTTTGTGAATTTGCGATCATCAGCCTGAGTGAAAATTCGCCTGGTGATAGTGTACGCTAGCGAAAGTCTCTTTTGCTAGCGAATTGTCCTCTATGCCTGTTAGTAAATTGCCAATGTCCCTGCGGATTAGTTTTCTGGTGAATTTTCGATAGTGACGGGGGTGACTTCCCCCTTTAGTAAATCTGCCCCTATAAGTGTACTTTGTTCTGAATCACCATAGTTGCACTGATTATTTTCATAATCTGTGTGCTATCATTCCTGGTGTTTGTAACAGCCGAGCTTTTTACAGCTGAGGTACTCGCATCAAAAATTAGCTCTTCAAACTTCCATATACACTGTAGTTGTGCTCAGCAACACTTAGTCCTTCTTGCCTTCCATTCACAATTGGGCACTGCTGTACCTTTTTACATGGGAACCCTTGAGCTACCACCACTACCAGGCAGACTCTATATAAGACTATCTATATAATGTTCCAATATCTCCATATCCACAATGTGCAACCTTTAGATCCTCCATTAACTATCATCAGGATTTCCTGATCATGTTTTTTGTGAACATTTCTGTGTGCATATTATATCATATTTTTTACATTCTGCACCTAAAGAGACACCAGCATTGAGGTTGACACTGAGCTTTATTTTGAATTCTTTTGACCGATTCCTGGTTCTGAATTTTTTTGGCTTGTGTGCCTTCTCTTCTGTATTGCTGCCTTTCCTAATGTATGAGATCTATTATTCAGAATGTTTGGGAGCTGGGGTTTTCTGGATAAGGGATCTTTCTGTAATAGATAGGTATATAAAAATTGTATTAATCTCAGATTCCTGGTTCTGATTTGTTTTTGGCTTGTGTGCCTTCTCTTCTGTATTGCTGCCTTTCCTGACTCTGGCTGTATTTCCACAATATATTCTATAAAAAATATATTTTTACATTTCAATTTAATTGTATATTTATTTTTTAAATGTATGACCTTAATAATACATAAACAAAAAAAATATATAAAACATAATTTTATTATCTGACTATCTGATCTATTCTTGAAAAACCTCTATACTGTAGAGCATTATATTTTGAAAGGTGATCCAAAACAGGAAGTGACTGGAATTGGACTTTTAGCCTGAGCACTACAAATCCAAATAAAACGGAGCACATCAATGAACACTGTCAACACAGGAACATCACAGAAAGAGATACATGGCTACATTAATTAGCAGTTCATGCAACATGTAACACTCACACATTTAGTGAGCATCACTGGGGCGCTTGGTAAGGGTAATGTTTGGGTACAATGCACTTCTGGTTTGTGTGCCTTTTAATAAGACACTACTGGACTAACTTACATAAGGAACTAAAATGGGCGCTGAATTGTAACCATCCAAATGCCATAAAATATTTGCTTTCATATGATTGCACAACTTACCAATTTGCTCCAAGACTGTATCATCTCTAAATAGCAATACTTCTTTAGAAACATTATTTATTATTAAACATAAATTACAATTGTTATAATATATAAAGAGAAATTGAGAAGTGTGAACATGTGAATTCATTCTAATATAAGGTTTCAAAAATATGTCAAGTATTAAAATTAGTTACTGTCATTAAATTATGCATAGGTGAGTTTGATGATTGATATTTCAATTTTGTTATGTATTTATTAAAATAAAAAAATGTGTAAAAAGCCCAGCTGTTGCAAGCACCTGCAGTAGTCTTAGTCTAAGAAAAGCTTCTTATATACATGCTTTATTGATCTACCATCTGCAGAATGATATGTGCGTTCAGAAGCAGTTTAGTTCCCACTCATCTTTCCTTTTGATGTGACATTTCAATGTGTCTACAAGAAATAGGACAATTTGCTTTGTTAAAAATCCATAAGAACATCTGACTACTGAAAAGATTATTGCATAATTTAGATAAAAATGATCAATGAATATCTGAAACAATATGGTATTTTACAGAATTAAGTAGTTGTTTAACGTCAATAAGTAGAATGATATGTGTGGCTTGCTATATTTAATGCAAACATTATATGGAATTTAAATCGATTAACCAGCTTTTTTATGGAATTGTTATGTTTATAGATGCCATCAATAATGCACAAGTGTACTGATATTTGCCCAAAACATGTCCTTTGTAAACACATAAAGTATTCTAAACTATTCCCAACAGCTATGAGATATTTTCCTAACAACCATTATGACATGAAGAGTTTTACTGAAGTATAAAACTAATAAAATCTGTATTTCTTATTAACATGGATCACTAGTGATGGGTGAATTTATTCGCCAAGCGCAAATTCACAGTGAAATTCATGAAACGGGCAAGAAAATATGCTGGCGAAAATTCGCAGGCATCAAAAAAAATGGACGCATTTTCACCAGCAAATTTCCGCGCCCGTTTCGCGAATGTATTCGCCAGCGGCAAATCATGCAAATTCGCAGCGAGTCAGAAAAAGCCCGCTGGCATCAAAAAAACCAACGCCAGCATCCAAAATGAGACGCCGGCGCCGTTACGTGAATTTTATGTCTAATTGAAATGGCGCAAATTCGCCCATCACTATGGATCACTCATTAAACATTTCACAAAGCTTTTATCATTGTGCCGGCTATCTACAGCCTTACCTCATTATTTTAGTTGTGTTACTGTCAGTAATCAAGAATAGATCTGTGAGAACTCACCCTGGTGGTCCAGTGGGGGTGCGATGGTGACGCTCGCTGCGTCCTTCTGCTTCAGTGCCGATGAGCAAAGTAAAGGGCTAACCGTGCTGCTCGCTTCCGTGTTTAAGTGAGTGGTGTGGGTGACGTCATTGCGCAGGATCACAAAATCCAAACATTTAAAGGAGCAGGCACCTTTTGGTACAGATGAGGCCACTTGGATTTGTGCGTTAAATGCGTTATGACAGGATTAATTGAACAAATCCTGAGTCATCTTAAAGTCTTCCAAACTCATTTAATGCATTTTACCTTTTCATTAGCATACCAAAGCATCATTGTTTACAATGGTGAATGCTTTAATTAGATGGGATGCTGTGACACAATTTTCTGTGTTAAATGGGATAAGTGGGAAATCTGGGTTTAGTTACTCTGTGTCAAACACACAAACCAAAGTGGTTTCATCTGTAATTGCCCAAAGGCACAAAGGTGTTTCGTGTTCCTGGGTGCTTTTTAGTCTGATTGCTATTGCATATTCTGTGTATTGACCCTTGCCTGTCCCTGATCTTTTTATTGCTGCCTGAACTGTCCCCTACCTGGCTTGATGACTCTCCATTTATGAACCTGTAGTGTTTAACAGCAGCTCTTTTAGGAAAGGTTTGTTCATGTTTATTACTATGCAGCACAGGGGACATTAGAGGGCGCCCTCTATAGCAGGTCAGATACTTTGCTTAGCCATGTGGAGCAGAGCTGGCCACTTCTCATTTTGTTTGTATATGGCAATAAGCTTTGTTCTTATTGGTTCAGGGATGTGACTGACAGTGTTGCTTCACAGAATGGTTATTTTATCTGTTTTGTGGAACAAAACTATCATTTTGTGGAAAGAATGAATCATGTACTATAAAATCTTGCTTTCTGTCACAGATATCTATTTTGTCAGTCAAATCTAGCTTGTCATGCACTAGTTAGTTACACTATTATATATTATGTCCAACTTTGTTTTTACATAATTCATTCTGTAAGTAACTTTGCACATAAGTGCGTCTGTTACATGGAGGTTATACATTTGTGCGACAGATTGCTTGTTAAACTGTACAGAATGGAGTTTGTGATATAATGACATCCTTTTGTGCACTAACCAGATTTTGTTTTCATTCTTTAATAGAAATAAGTCTTTTGTATATTTTTTTCTCTGTGTATGGTCACAAATACTTATATAACATGAGAGACATTCATTCTGTGTATTAGGGATTGTTTTGTATACAGAATGTATTTGGGACAAACGGCACCCCATAGATGAATGGATGTCAGAAATAAGATGAAATATGCAGGATGAAACAAAATTGATGTGTTGATCAGTAATCCCCGATATCCCTTATATACTTAATTTTAATCAGAATCACGCTCCGCTAATCTTCAGTCCAATATTTTCGAAATGTGATATTTAGATACTGCAAACAGCATCTCTATACCAAGAAATCACTTCCCCTATAAACTAATACTCACATCACTAAATTCCTGTGGATTATTCCACCCCTCTCCCAGTGTGCTTTAAAGTTATGCCTGCTCCAGTGATAAGTCTGGCACTATTCATCTAGAATCCAGAAGTGTACGTTTTATGAGGCAGTATTTTCTTTACAATTGGGCATATCATCAGTGTTATTTAAGGTATGTGCAATCTTTATCAGATACTATACATGCACCATATTGGTAAATGACTAGTGATGTTATTGAAAGTTAAAATATACAGTATTATAATTGTTCATCAAATCTGCATCAACATAAAATGTTTTTTTTTTTTTTTTTAATACTAGAATATTACACTGTTCAACCCAATATCTAAAAACATTTGGTGGGAAACCTTGTGTTTACACTGGTACAGATGGCTGGAATAATTTTCTGGACTCAACTCACTACTTTCAATCTGTCTGGGTTTAAAATGCACTTGGATTGTTTCCCTGGTGTTATTCAGAAAATATATAGTCAATGTACATTTGCATCTATACACACATGCCGAATGAATATTAAGCACAAGAGTCTGAATATGTTTAACATTGTAATACAAGAACTTCTTTATATGGAAAAGTAACTGTAGTAATTTAGAATAATTTTTTTCTTCTATTTAACTTTTAGAGGCCCATTTACTAAAGGTCAAATTTTAGTGATATTAGAGCTTTTGGAAACCGCGATTAAACTCTATTTCTCTAAAATCACGAATTTCATGAAAGTTATCGATAAAAGATCTTAATAAAAAAAGTACAAACAGAAAAAATGCTGAAAATATGAATATTTCTAATACATCTAATAGACAACTACTAGTGAAAAGGTATCTGAAAATCTCTAAAAGTCTGAATGGATGAAAAAAGGGTCCAATAGGAATAGTGCAGTTTCCATTGCCTTCTATGGGACCTCAACTACTTTAACTTGGCACAGTTTTGTATTTGAGGTTTCCATGGCTTTTATTTTTAGAGTTTTAGATTTTTGAAAAAAAAAAGGATATACAAATTTAAGTAAATTGGCTCCTTAGCTCCTTAAAGGGGAAGGAAACCTAGTCGGCGCAAACCCCCCACCCCCCCCTCCCGTTTGTTGCCACGCAATCTTCTTCTACTGCACATGCGCCAAAAGTCACGCGCATGCGCAGTAGATCGTACCGGTGAAATGATCCTACTGCGCATGTGCCGTTCAAAGCAGGAAGAAGATCGCGTGGAAGAAGATGTCGTCTGTGAACTCCCTGGACTGGACCTGCGCAGAAGGGTAAGTAACAAGTTAGGGGCATTTGGCCAGCGGGACGGGTAGGCCAGGGGGGAGGGGGGAGGGTGGGGGGTTTGCGCCGACTAGGTTTCCTTTCCCTTTAAAACTACACCTAGAAATGATGGGTAATATCATGGTGATAATTACTAGTAAAGGCAGTGGTGTAACTAGAGAGACAATAGAAGGGGTGCAGGAAATAGGGGGTGGGATAAGATCCTGCACTGTCCCACTCAGAATTGTGAGTTTATCTGAGGTAGAAAAAATTCTCACAAACTCAACCTTTGATAAATAATCCCCCTTAGTATCCGACTGGGAGACAGGTATGGAAGGAATTACCATGAAAATAAAATATAACAAGGCTGGGTTTATCTTTCTAAAATGTGAATGCAAGAAGCAGAGCCTATGAAACTTGGTTATACATTATTTGAATTAACACTGTAAAATATTAGATAGGCATTCATAATGCAGTTCCTTTGTTAATCTATCACTGTCACTTCTTTATGCCACATTAAACACTATTATAATAGATATGCATTTGCAATAACAACTGAGAACACTATAATAGTATTGTAGAGTTTGACATACAGCCGAGAAACTACACTTCTTGCAAAAGTGTTACTTTGCTGTTTTGGTTGTAATTGATTAGCAGGAAGGATCAAGCTGGAAATATGGAGAGAAAGGAGAAAGGTTGAGTCCCCATTGAAAGTAGTAATGTAATTATTAAGAAATGTAATAAAATTTGCAAAGAGAAAAACAATTTGCACAAATAAAAATAATTCACATTTCTCATTTTATCAGACTATTATTGCACTGTAGATTTAGTTATGCATTATGTATTTATAACAAGTGTGTAATCTTTTGGAGCAAACATAACTTTTTCAGTAAGAAGTTTTATTACATTCATTGAGCACTGGTACAAACTACAACATTTGCAATCTTTCTTCCACTGTCGGAAGTTGTCGCTAAACTCTTTCTGGGTTCACTAAAACTATAATATTTGCACATTTATTTCAATTTTTTATCCGCTTTTATTACACCCCCCACTAGCCTTCATCTTACTACAGTACTCGTGCTTGATTTTATAGTATTCACAGTTGTATGTTTCTTTCATGTTACTGATGGATGAACTTCATCACCAGAACAACAGTCATAAAGATACCCTGAAATTTTTAAAATCATAAATAATTAAAATTACACTACCGAAAGATGCAATAGAAGTCCATGAGGCCTATAATTAAGTGTTTATCATGAAACACGTAAGGCTGTGGACACAATAGACTTTTTACTTTAAAATATATCTGCCTGGTGGAAGATTGCCTCCATTGAGTGCCTGCTCCAAAATGTTTTTTCGGTTTGTCCGCTTCTCGTGCTGAGGGCATAGGGCAGTGCACCTGGGCCTCTTCCCAAGTGTCGTGAGTTATCAAATTTCTACTTGCAGACCCTAAACTACAGATTTATTATCCATTAGGCAGTATGTCTGGAAGATGTAAACTTTTCACTAGTTGTAATTTATCAAATGGAATGATGAGAAAGAAACACTGCTATTTGTGACTGTTTCCAGGATTATTCACTGTGATTAAGTGATCACTGAAATTAACCCATTTAAGATTTTAAATAAAAATATGCAAAGTTACAGGGAAAAAAGTCACAGAAAGGGTTTTTATGAGCCATTTTTTCTACTCAATGATGGATTTTCATACTATTTTTCATAATTGTGCTTCTAATCCCCTGGGCAATTGAACCCTGTCAACAAAGCAGGACGAGGCACCAATTAAAAAAAATGCACAACCCCAATAGCAGCTCTGAATTCATTGTACAATTTTGGAAATTTTGAAAGTATATAGAGAAAGTCTGAGTCTTGTTTATTTGTCATCTACTGAAATATATACTCTCTGAAAAAAAATCACATATATATTTTATTTAACCATGTAACATTTATTTAACTCTCATGTAACATGAAATTTATACAATATAGTCCTTCAAAATGTTTGGCTAGCAAAACCAGCTGTTTAAAATAAAGGAGAGCAGTGTAGCACTGTATTCACTACAATAGAATTGATTGGGGTAGATGCCAGTACAATCTTTAAGGAGCATCAGTAAGTGCACCATTTAATACACAAGTGAACGTGCCTTCCCCTTTGTATATGACATCTCTTATTTCTTGTTCTTCAATTCACCATCAGAAAATAAAATTCAGATTAAGAGATTGACATGCAGCAATGCATAAACAGAATCAGAATATCTACACAAGACATATAACTTCTTAAGTCATTGTACTGTGCTTTGAGACACAGTTCTGAAGGCTGATATATATTTATACTTTTATATAATATATATAATTTATGAATATATTCTGTAAGCTTGCTGGATCCACAGCAGACACTTTCTTCCCATTAAAGAAGTTTATTTACACGCAGGGATGCCCATTTCAGTGTACAAATTGTATATATAAATCCTGCTTACTGGGTGCTGCCTTACCTTTATAATAATTTCCCTCATTAAACTTGGCACCATGTGGACTACCAGTAAGAAAATACTTATGTTGGGGATCACCCCATGTACTCCTGTACATATTTGGGGAGATTGCTCAGCCCCTGGACTTTCCTCAATCCATACCTTTATGTCATTTAAATGCTCCCTCTACTCCTTGCAGTGGAAGGCAACCCCTGAGCCAATCTGGGAGAACCTTCAATTAAACTACTTAGCTTAAAGCTATTTAGCTTTAGTAGCTTTACTACTTAAGAACTACGATTAAATAGCTTTCCACGGTACAGCCTTCCTGTGGAAAGTGAGTTCCAATATAAGCTGGACCACATGAATAGATTGCCTGCCTGCTCCTTCCAGAATACTCAAGCTTCTAGTGCCAGACAACAAAATCCTATAAAGAGAGAAAACATACTCTGTTTAGCAACATCTCCCTTGATGCTTACATCTTTCACCATGGAGAACATAAAGGGAAAACTCATCTTTTGACACATTTCTTTGGGCACGCTACTACAATTTATATGGATTAAAACCTTGATTTCAAGAATATAAGTATACATTTTGTTTTGCCAGGTGAGCTGAAGCTGTGCATGATTGTAATTTTTTACAGTTACAATTTGCACTTCTTGATGAAATTTGAGAGGGAAATGGTACACATAATACATTTTACATTTTCTTAAAAAAAAAACACAGAAAACCTTGGGAAGCCAGCAAGAGTGAGAGGATTGGCCTGAACTTGAGAACAACACTGCTTTTAGCAACGTTGCTTCCTTTTGACTGCTTTTGGCTAGCTATTTAATGAAGTGGCTTCCTGTAGAGGAATTGTTGAATGGCAATGAAGGAAGTATACAATACATATTTTCTCTCTTCACAGCGTAAAATGTAAGATTGATAATGCTGTATATTATAGTATTACTCATTTCAGCTGCAGGTCATTGTCAGCAAAAATAGCAGCTTTATGTGTGTTTAGTCAAGAATTGAAAATTATCAACTAAAAAAAGCAGTAGGAAAATAAAAGCATAGCAAATATCTAAGATTTTTTTGTATCTTAAAAGCTCTCCTGGTATACAACAAACAAAACAGTCATTTGAAAGGCACATACAATGAAATCCAGAGCCCAACTACATCCCACTGTTTCTGTTTCTTAATATACAGTGAAAAGCACTGCATCTCATGCTGGTGTTATGCACATAGATACAAACTTTAAAGGCAGCCTATTTTTGTTTGTGAAAGAACACAGTTTTAGTTTAGAAAAACCAGTGCGATCATTGTAAATGAGAAAAATTATGCTGAAAGCAGGTTAATTATTCTGCAATTAACATTAATTAAATGTCAAACTATCAGGGGTGATTTTACAGGCATTTACCTTGAACACTGTGTTTTGCTCTTTAGGGAGCCTTTTAACGCTCCAGCAGCAAAAGTTGCAGAATAGATATATAATGCATAGTCTAAATGGGGTAATAGATTAATTGATGTTAGTGCAGGGATCTATTGACAGAAGCATATATATTTGATGCATAAAGATATTCTAGAATTAGGGATCTAAAGGCACTGAAGAAAAAAAACTTGGACACCGGTAAACTTTGGGTACACACATTATTTTTTATACAGACCTAGAAAACGTTTCGAATTTTCAGAAGCGAGATACACTTACTTAAAAGTAGAAGGAAAATTAAAATCATTGGGTGATATCAAATGTTATAAGATATACTGTAGCTATAGAATATCACTTATTGGCTCAAGAATAATATTTATAATGGTAGAATAAATCACTTGCCGCATATATAGTGCAATTTATTGATAAACACATCACCATAAAAATCATGACCGAATCTCTTTAAAAACAATTTAACATGCCATCATGCTCAATGATTCAGAGAGGAAGAATAGTTTACTTAACACTAAACCAATGTAGTAAATACTGTTTATGTTTTTGACACCATTCAAGGCATGCACAATGACATTTTATGAATAATCAAAAAATGTCTATCCTTATGACAAACATTTAAAATTCTTATAGTTTTGAAAGGTTTTTTTTCTCTAGTTAGCTCTATTGGATGATATTTTAAAATGTATTCAAATACAACCGCACCTTTAAAGTGCAAATATTCTGTGCCAACAAAAAAGTGGTACTAAACATGCAACATCTATAATTTATTACTATATAAAAAAATCAGTGGAATTCTATTTGGAATATTGATATGACAATAGCTATTTGAAGACAGCATATATGTAATTCTGTGTGCAAGAGTGAAGGCTTTCTTTTTTTCTTGCTCTAAGAAAAATTGGTACAAGTTTCTTGTTTGTTTGAGTGCACCAAGGAATCTTGTGTGCACATCCTTTAAATTCCATGTCTGTGTTGAACTTTCTCTGTAATAAAATTATTTTGCCATTTGCAACAATGTTTTCTCTCATCAGTTTGAAGATAGCAGGTGCAGCAAACAGAAAAAAAATATTTGCAAAAAGGCTTATGTGAATGCATCAAGTGCCTTGGTTCTCAAATGAAATTACTTGACAATGCATTATTTGATCTTTACTTTCAACTTCAATTGCAATGTGAGTGTGAGGGATAAATAAGAGACAAAGGTCGAGTGGAAATGCTCACGGGCTCACACCTGTGGCCTGGATAACATATTGTTACAAATTACATTTATCTGGAAAATGCTGTAAGAAACTGAAAATTGTATCTGAAAAAAAATCTGCAAAGCACCATTCTGGATATTTCTTATTCAAATACTTGGCTGTGACATAAAAAACATTTAAATTTAAAACCAACCAACATGGCCTCATTCAGTTGGGCTAGTATAAAAAGATGGATAAACACACTAAGCTGCCAAAAATTAACATACATATTAATTTTTTGAACAGACATACATGATTCCTCCCAGAGTAATTTGATGAACCCCATAAATTCGCAGAATCATTCAACCCCTCCTTCACCTTCTTTCATTTTGAAGTGTGCACCACACACCATTGAAAGAAGATAAACTTCAAGTCCCAAAATCCATCCAGCAGTTATAGCTTGCATGCAGTTGTGCCTCGCTGCCTGTAGATTAGGCAACTGAAAAATATTTTTTCTTGTTCTATAAAGGTGCATTTTATCCCAAAAAACAAAAGCTCCCACCATTGTCAAAGTTGTCAAAATGTGTTGAGAACAATAGGAACATTTTATTACCACTTTTTTAATGAGCAAAGCCAATAGATACTACTCAGTAAACCATTATAGGTTCTAGATGTAATATTTTATTTTCCTAATTTCTTATTTTTTTTTCTTATTTTTCCTTATTTTCCTAACTGGAGCAATTCATTTCATTGCAGAATATTCCTGTCCCTCCCATTCACCCCACATATATTTTGCATTGGTGAGTATGGATTTGATGAGTATGATTGCTTAGTGCTTTTGCTAAGCTGCACTAAACACCAACACGCCACAGGAAATTAATATCAAAGCAGTGGATCATAGTATGATGAAATTACACTTTTATCAGTTTTGATAAATGTGCCCATGTCCATGTGTTTCCTGACAGGAAGTTTTAATAAATCCAAAAATAGACCAGTCTTCTGGCAATCCCTCTAGATTCTAATTTATCTGCCCTTATTTATTAACTGTTGGTTCTATCTAGGATCCAAAACCCAGCCCATGCTAGTATTTTTATTAAACAAAGACAAAGATAAGATGTCCTCAGCACTCTATAAGTAATATATAAATGACATTACAACATTTTGTGCATTAAGCTCCCGTTTAACAACACAGGGATTGTTCCCTGTTATATATTGCAGTATATTCAAGCTGGCCAAGTACTGTACATGAAATGGAAGGAACAAAATGTCTTAATGTTGTTAACATATTGATAATGGGTGCAGATGATCACTTGTCTTTGTCTGTATGAATTTTGTGGTCTCAACCTCACTGCACCCCCACCTAATGGTTTAAAATTGTTTAATGATGTGTGACATTGTAAATGGTCTACAAAGTAACGTATTGAATTGTGCAAAGATAGACATACTGTTTGCTCATTATAAAAAGGCCTGAAAACACTGGAGCAACTGTAAACCTATTTATATATCTGTATAAATACTGCTCTGTACACTGTACTGCACTGTATATTTATATCAGTTGGCTAAATGGAAAATGTACAGTGTTTGTAATTATTTCATTTTTAATCTGAAAAGACAAAAAATGTTGACTACACACTCAAAGCAATTTCTCGCGCTAAATGCCTTTTCAGCAAAAATAAAAACACATTCTTTTTCTTGACATATTGAACTGTGCTGAAACCTGGATTATCCAGTTCTTCCGGCTATTAGTTAAAAATCCTTTTTTTTGGGGGGTGGGGGGAGTGCAGATGAGACAACCATGTTTCCAATTTACTATTTTATGATTATAAAATACTTTATGTTTTATTGCAGCTCCTCTTCCCCACTGAGTTTTATATCCAACCATTTACCTTCCAGATATGTACATACTAATATTTAATTTATTGCTTTCCTAGATTGCAAAGATATAGACTGTTACCAGAAAAACAAAATCAAATTTTGTAAACTTACCATCTGTTACTTGGAAATTTTATATAGCTTCTAATGTAATCAAGAAGTCTGGCATTTGCCACTTTTTGCATTAATGCATTAAATTGATATTCAGCATGACTTAGAACACACCCTCAAGACAAATAAATAGACAGTGTTGAGAGGCTTTGGCACCGTTATTACTTCTAAAACTGATTTTAGATGAAGATGTTTCGTTTATGAATTTTTATACAATACACCCACAATAAAGAAGAAAATTAACAAAAGAGAATAAGCTTGTCCTTTCAAGCTTAACAATCATGATTGTTTGCTATTTATTCATCTGAACAGCCATTAATGTTTTTAATAACTGGACTCCAGAATTTATGTTCATTCTGATTTTCCTCTGATAACATGCCTTAACTTAGCATCTAATGGTGTAATAATTCTCTATTTAAAATATATGAGAACATTTACCAATATTCAGGGTCCATCCACAAAATACTGTACCTGTGCTTATTTTTTTATGTAATTTTGTCAATGAGGCCTATATATTATATTATAGTATGGCACTCACAGGGAGCATAGGGCAGGTAGAGTATGGCACACACAAGGAGCATAGGGCAGGCAGAGTACACACAGGCAGAGTGTGGCACACCCAATGAGTATTGGGCAGGAAGAGTATGGCACACACAAGGAGAATAGGGCAGGCAGAATATGGCATACACAAGGAAAATAGGTCAGGCAGAATATGGCACATGCAAAGTACATAGGGCAGGTAGAGTATGGCACACACAGGGAGCATAGGGCAGCCAGAGTATGGCACACACAGGGAGCATATGGCAGGCAGAGAATGGCACACACAGGGAGCATAGGGAATGCAGAGTATGACACACACATGAAGCATAGGAAAGGCAGAGTATGAAACACACAGGGAGCATAGGGCAGCCAGAGTATGGCACACACAGGGAGCATAGGGCAGCCAGAGTATGGCACACACAGGGAGCATATGGCAGGCAGAGTATGGCACACACAGGGAGCATAGGGCAGACAGACTATGACACACACAGGGAGCATACGGCAGGCAGAATACAGCAGAAGACAGGGAAACCTATCAGAACCACTCAAAGATAAACAGTTCATATTGTGCTACATACAGTACAGTGACACAATGCTGTTGCCCCTCCAGCAGTTTGTATGAGGTGTAAACAGGTGAATAATGTGGGCACATTCAGTCTGGGTCTGAGGTCTGAACTGTACAGTGCTTTACAAGTCTGAACAGTCAGGGTTTTACAACTGTAAACAATAGAGGTGTTACAGGTGTGAACAATGCATGAAGGGATTACAGGTGTGAACAATGCAGGGGCAAATTAATCTCAGTACTGATAACTTTTAAACCTTACACAAGGTGAGCACTGCACGATAGATATCCACTTGTTGAAAGTGCTGGGTGCTCAACTGGAAGACCTTTCCCTTGCACGGGTACGGATGTAGCGAACTGTTCTGCTGCGAACTAGTTCGCGCAAACTTTGACCGTTCGCGTCCGCCAAATGTTCGCGGACGTTTGGGAACGTTCGCATTTTGAGTTCGCGTTCGATTCGAATAAAAATCGTTCGACCATTCGAATTCCTTCGACCGCTAAAAATCGAACGATTTCCATTCGTTCGAACGATTGTAAGCATTCGATCGAATGATTTTCATTCAATCGAACGATTTTAAAAAGTTCGATCGTTCGATTCGAATGAAAATCCTTCGATCGAATGATTAAAATCCTTCGATCGTTCGAATCGAACGATTTTAGCGGGTGTTAGAAGTTCGCGAACTGTCCGCGAACGTTCGCATTTTTTGCCGGTGTTCGCGAACGGCGTTCGCGAACACCAAATCGGCAGTTCGCTACATCCCTATGCACGGGGTCATAGATACATGTAGAAAGAAATCCAGAAGCACACCAGTCATTGAGCAATACTTTGGTATGCTTCTGGATTTCTTTCTACACAAGGTAAGCAGTCACAGCAGGCAGACTTTCATGTGGGGGGCACACAAGGGGGTCGCTGGCCGGATGCGCCTTGCAGGCCACCAGTTGGACAGCACTGTACTACAAGTTGAAAAAACAGTTTTTGAATTACAACTTAAATTCCATCACTAGTTAGACAAAATTTGTGCAGTTGACTGATTTTTTTTCAGATAACCAATCAGCAATTAGATTTGAACAGTTTACTGAAAGTTAATAAATGAAAGCAACATTGCAATTTGTTGCTGCTGAAACTGTACTCGTGCCCTTAAAATGTATAGGTCTATTTACAAGCAATGATCTCTGTGAAAATCGAGTACATATGTTCTGAAACAGACAATGCTCCTATGATAAAAACAATATTTATTTATATAATATTTATTTATATCATACATTTATGATTGCTATGCATATTTCTCGGCACATTTCCAACTATTGCAAACAAACTATAAGCTTTAGTGTATGAGGAACATGGGATAATTAGTGATGGGCGAATCCGTCCCTGCAAAATGCATTGGTCAATGGGTGACAATTTTGTCGTGATCGACAATTTTTTTACACACGACTATTTTGTCCAACTGCATTGAATTCAATTCAATACTGTATACCGGTACTTGTTAAGGTTTAAGTGTGTGGTATACTATTTAGAATGTAATAAGACTATTTGTGTGGAATTGTGTCTCTGTATTACCTATTGTTTTTACATTTAGAGTCTCAATTCTTAAACAAATTGACCATTTATATTATTGACTGTTTTTTTTTCACAGTTTATATTGTATGAGTCTCATATAGAAGTTTATAATTATTCACTTAAACATTTTGCACTACAATAATAAAAGCATTTTCAGTGGTGATTGTGGAAAACTTGAAAGGTTGGTGTTAAATGGTTTAATTGTCCACAGACAATCTATGTATAGGGAGTATATAGCCCAATGGTATTTTTCCCGATATTCCCCATATAAAATATTCCCCATATAAAATACCTGCTACACATGTTTTTCAGTCATTTTTAGTAACTGCCCGTGTGACATTCAATATATGCTGTAAATTTCAAGGTCTCAATTAGAAAGTTCCAAGGTACAGTCATTTAGTTATGAAATGTAATAGTAAGTGTAAGTTAAGTAATGTAATAAATATTTATTGTAGTAGCTCTAGTGGCTGCCTAAAATGATAAGTGATAAACCCTTGTAGATTACAGTTTTACCACATTTCACCACTGGGATCCTTCATGCTCCTGGACTCTCTATTGTCTCTTTCTTTGAACATACATCGATGCAGCTTTTTGCAGTTTGGGTTTCATGGTTTCTCTGGCAGCCGTACACCTTTAAGCACCTTGTTAGCCTCAGTCCCTTTACAACATGCCTTTGTTAGAGCCTTTGTAGTCAGGCTCCAGCCTGCTCCCTTGGCAGTCAGCCAGCACATTATTAAACATCAGAAAACCACTCTCTGTGCTATGCTTGCTGGATTCTTTTATTTTCTCTGTGCTTGTGACAGACTGTACATTCCTATAGGCATACCTCTAAGATGCAGCTCTAGGCTTCTACTAGAATCTTTTGTCATTGTGTTTGTGAATGGAACTTTCCAACATGCAGTTTCTCAAACTAATAATCTAATGTATAAGGGACACGTTTTTTTTTCTTATATATTATGTATAACTAATACATAATAGTAATGTTTCTTTGAAACTATATAACATTCTGTCCTTGGGTAACCACTTTACTGAAATATAAAATAAAAGTACACTTTTTTTTACAGTGCGGAAATGTTTAGAAAGTTCCAAAAAGCCCATACATTAAAATAAGATCTCTTTAAGGGATTCTGTCATGGAAAATATGGAAAAACATGGACATGGAAAACATTTTCTTCAAAACTAGTCAGTTATTAGTGCTGCTCCAGCAGAATTCAGCACTAAAATATGTTTTTTCAAAAGAGTAAACAGATTTTTATGTATTTAATTTTGAAATCTGACATGCGGCTAGACATGTGACTTGTGCTGTGATAAACTCTGCCCTGCTGCACTGCAAATTGGAGTTATATCACCCCCTCCCTTTCGATCCATCAGCCTAACAATAGAACAATGTGAAGATAACAAAATAACAGCTCCATGACACCTGTATTATTAAAAATTAATGATCAGTATGAGGACAGCACTCAATAATAAAAATCCAAGTCCCACTGTGACTCCTCTAGTTACCGTATGTTGAGTAGGAGAAACAAAAGCCTATCTAAAAGCACTTCCATTTTGAAGTGCTGGTCTTTCTGAAAGAACAGGATCAGGCAAAATAACCTGAGATGGCTGCCTACAAACCAATATTACAACTAAAAAAACACATTTGTTTATTCAGGAATACCATTTTTATGGTTGAGTGAATTATTTGTACTGTAAACAGAATAATTTAGAAATAAAAACTATTTCCTAAAAATCACCACAAAATCACTTTCATTATTTTTACATCAACAAGATGACAAAAATTATTTTAATATAACAGCATGGACATAGCATGCCCAGCTGCAATAGCACATATTGGCCAATCTGATGTTTGCATAAAGTGGTGCTTTAGAAATTTTGGCTGATTTTGTTTTTTATTCCCATATTTAAAAATTTTTTGGCCATCACAAACAGAATTAAATCAAACAAAACTGACTAATTGAGGTGAACTTTGGTGACATTAGATGAGAAAATTCACACTTTAGTTAATATGCTCCTAATGCCTTTGACTAAGACAGCATCAATGATGTGGTGGTTTATTCTGCCCCCCCCCCCAAATCAGAGCAACAACTGCCCTTTTACCCACCATTAAAAAAAAAAAAAAAAACACACTGGGGCTCATTTGTCAACACTGGGCAAATTTGCCCATGGGCAGTAACCCATGGCAACCAGATTGCTGCATTCATTGTTCTACTTGCAGCTGGTTTCAAACAGCTAATCACTGATTGGTTGCTATAGGTAACTGCCCATGGGCAGATTTGCCCAGTGTTGATAAATGAGCCCCAATGAGAGTTCAGAATGTGTGAGACAAGGCCACAGCTTGAAAACAGTGATCAATAAACTGGAAAATTAGAGGCTTTAACTAACTAATACATTACCAATTGAATATTTGTAAACATAAAAAAAAAACTCCACAGAAGTGAATGTGCCATTTGCCATCCCGGCTCAGTCATGTCAGATGGGCAAGGAAAAGTATCACTTAAAATCCCTAAATAGAGAAAAATTGCCAGCGCACGGTTTGCCTTTAAAACATTTTTTTTTAGTACCACACTTTGGCCAAAATATGTAATCTCATGTGCCACGTCAAGGCCCCTCATTGTACATGAGTCCTACACTATTTATGTGCAATCAAGTCCCCCAGTAAACAATGTGATTAAAATCCCTACCTCCTTGGACCATTATCTGCGCAAAACTCAATTAAACAGGAAAACACTGGCCACATCAGACACCGACAAGCATTCCTCCTGTCTCCCCACTACTGTTCCTAAGATGATATCTACCTAATAGAGACAACCAATCAGACCCCGCATCACTAATAAGTGTTAGGTGGGATGGCTTGTATGCTGTGTCTCATGTTGCCCCTGCCTGAAAGAGCTTGAACTTTCAACCCACGCTGCATAATAGTAATTCAGCAAATCCAGAGATTCATTTTCAGGATTCAACTGAACCTGAATCTTTTCCAGGATGCTTCATATTTGGCTGAATCTGAGCCTTTTTTTATCACGATTCATATCTGACTGAATTCAAGTGACTTGCCAAACCAAAAAATGCAAAATTAACACTAGCGATTTATTTTTGCACTTTATTTTAAGAGTTCAGGTTTGGTCCAGATAGGCACACATTGTCATAGTTCATAATATATTGCTTGTTGGACTATTGTTGGATTCCAATGGTTAATAATGATTGTGCTACCTTATGAGAATGTATTATGCCTTTATTTACTATTTGCTTAGTCCTGTCACCAAAAGCTGCTACTAAATTACCCAGTTTTTTAAAAAAAAAAAAAAGTTGCACAGAAGAAATGTTCCCACTCATATGTACTTCATGGGGATCTAAACCCTAAAAATTCTCTTATGAAACATATATTTGATGTTTGACTCTAAGATTTGATTCTAAGGGTTAGTAAAAGTGGGAGTAATAAAATCTAGTCACTTTTGTAATGTACATTAATTTTATATTTTTAAGGGTTTCTGAGATATTTATTTTAGACTGCTAATAATTCTTTCAGCTTAGCAGCTTTATTTCATGGTCAGAGTGTGAATAACCCTAGGGTTACTATGCAGGAAGTGCATATTCAGTTAGGGTAACTCCACTTCCTTTATTAAGCAAAGGATAAACGAGAGATGGCCACAGTGTGTCAGAGGTGAAATTCTACCGCTCTATTCATTTTTATGGGATTTTTAGTGGCGTATTTACTAAAGAATGAACTCTCCCTTTCACCTGTTTATAAATACCACCTGGCAGACTGAGACAAGCAATTATTTGATTCTGATGAATAAACCCTTCTGTTGAGCTGAAAGCCTGGTATAAGCAGTTTAAAACATATATCTCAAAAACCATTAACAAAAAAGGAAGATGAATATAAAGTGCTCAGATGAGTAAATTAACATCAGGTTTTTTTGGGTTTAGACACCCTTTAAAGTGCATAATTTTTGACTCCTCCCTAGTTACATATTGGACTAGTTGACACCCAATCCTTTTTATTAACAGGCTTGTATGAAATGTATGTCTTATAAGAGAAATTATTGATCATGTGTGATTAATGGCATACCTTACAATAAGTATTTCATATGTTTCTAGACTTAAAGGGATGAAATGATAATCCTTTTTATAGCAGTCCAGTGACCTTGCAACCCTAAGGCTGGAACTACACAGTGCACGCCCTTCCAATCCTAATGTAAGTAATACAAATGTTGCATCTGCAAACTGATTGCATCCGACATGACTGTCAAATGAAGATGCAAATCGCAGTATTCGTATTCAACAGTCATGTCGGATGAAATCAGTTTGTAGATGCGACATTTGTATTACTTACATTAGATTTGTCGCATCTGACGTGACACCTGTGATTCCCCTCATCGCATTGGATCTGAAGGATGGACACCGTGTAGTTCCATCCTAAATCAGATCAAGCAGGTGAAACCTGAAACCAGTAGTATAACTTTAGAGGAAGCACACCCTGCAGTTGAGGGGGCCCAGACTGTGGGTTAAGCTTCCTAAGAGCAGGGGGCAGTAGATGTGGAGGGGATGTGGGTGTGCTGGGAGCTGCTGTGTGTGATGGGCCCCTCTGAAGATTGTTCTTGTGGGAAGGCTGCACCCTCTTGTTACGCCACCAACATTCCTGTGTAAACCAGCTATCTTGGCTGTGTAAGCAAGCTGGGGAAGACATTTCTATCTGGATTCCCTCTTTTCCCATCAACCCAGGTCACAGATTAACCATAGGAATGCTTATCAGAGAGCTGGGGGTTATATTGATTAGGCTAAATGCACAAGGTTGCTAATGGAGTTCAATAGTCTCCTCAGGCTTACTGCAGTGAGCATATCTTTGTTAAAGTGATAGTGACGCCTCTAGTTTTGTTCTTAGATCTCTACTTTGATGGCAATAAAAATCACAGTTTGGGAACCCCTCTTAATTCTTTGGAGTTTTGTTTATCATTGGCTGAGCTTTCAAAGTAGCAACTTCCTTTTAATATATAACATGCCTTTTTATTATTATTATTATTATTATTATTATTATTAAGATTTATTTATATAGCACCAGCATATTTCACAGTGCTGTAAAGTAAATGTGTTTATACAACTAAATCACATTAATTACATACTGTATATAGAACATATGGAGTTACATACATCACAACCAATACCAGTACAAAAGGGGAAGGCCCTGTGCAAAGGAGCTTACAATCTAAAGGGAATGGAATAAGACACAAGGTGTGTAGTACTGTATGTGGTATTGCATTTGGTAGCTAAGCAGAGTGAGGGTAGGCTTCTCTAAAGTTTCTCTAAAGAAGTTCATTTTAAGAGATCTTTTGAAAGCAGAAAGGATGGGAGAAAGTCAGACAGACCGTGGGAGAGCATTCCAGAGGAGGGGTGCAGCCCTTGCAAAGTCTTGAATGTGAGCATGTGAGAAGGTAATGAGAGAAGAGTTGAGTAGCAGGTTAGTAGAGGAGCATAGCAAGCATTTGGGTGAGTATATAGAAGATGAGATCAGAGATGTAGGATGGGGCAGAGTTATGAAGTGATTTGAATGTCAGGGTCATTAATTAGAATTTTATTCTGAAAGGTAGCGGAAGCAAGTGTAGGAGTGGCATGGCATGAGCGGTTGCTGAGGTTTATCTTGCAGCAGTGTTCATTATGGACTGAAGAGGTGACCATCTCTGGAGGGAAGGCCAATTAGTTCTGGGTTGAGATCTGTAAGTGGAGTTACAAACACCGGAGTTTCAAACTAAAGGAGATTCAAACTAGGTCAAAAGTTTTTTATAAACCCTAATCTTTTATTCCTGTTTTGATCTGTAACTGGGATAATGAGTGATAGCAAGATTGAAGGTCTGACTCAGTGCACTCTTCCATATGTATGCAGATTTGGAACAAGAGATTCAAAATGCTTACCTTTTTGGTGGTTGTGAGCAAATTGCCACTTTGGAGGCTCGAGCAAGAGCACTAGAGCAACAAATTGCAACACTGCGGTCAATTGACATTGTCTTGAAAGGAGTCTCTTGCTCACTGAGCAGGACCTAGCGGGGTCAGGTAGTTTGGGTGGAACAGAAAAGCAGCAGGCTATTGAGGCAGCTAGCTGGGTAACAGTTAGAAAATCTAAGGTGGGCAAAAGGAAAATGGAGGCTGATCCGGAGCTTATATATCGCAACAAATTTGCCAGATTGTGTGATGATGAAGGGAGTATGACCTCCGGATTAGCAATTCTAGATGGGGCTGATCTCTCTAACAGCCAGGAGACCAGTTTCTCTAGTAGTTGGTGGGGAGGAGAGCAGATACAAGCAGCTTCACAGCTGAGTCAAGTTGTTGCGATGGGTGACTTCAATTATCCAGACATTGACTGGGGTAATGGGGTTGCCAAGACAGAAAAAGCTAGTAGGTTTGAAAATATGCTGAATGACAACTTTTTATTCCAGCTCGTTCAAGAACCTAGTAGGAATAACTCTCTTTTGGACCTTGTAATAACTAATAATACTGAACTCATCTCTAGCATTTGTGTGGATGAGCATTTAGGGAATATTGATCATAACATGGTCTCCTTTGAGATTCTGTTGCAGAAGCAATTCTATAACAAAGTAACTAAAACACGTGCAAACTTTGACAGTATAAGGGCATCTCTGCAACATATTAAGTGGGAAATGCTTTTCACAGGGTTAAATACAGAACAAA
Organism: Xenopus petersii; assembly: GCA_038501925.1. Classification (NCBI taxonomy): domain Eukaryota; kingdom Metazoa; phylum Chordata; class Amphibia; order Anura; family Pipidae; genus Xenopus; species Xenopus petersii. Next base: position 101,721,273 of record CM076678.1, on the reverse strand, counting down.
AATTGGAAGTTTTTAAAATGCTGCTTAATAAATATACATGTCAATATATTCCCCTTGTAAGCAAGGAATGTCGTTGCAAAGTGGGTAAGAAAAGATGTGCTTTTAAGGCTTTCAAGTTAGCTGGGACAGCCGAATCATTTATAAGGTACAAGGAGGCCAATAAATCATGCAAAGAAGCTATAAGGCAAGCTAAAATTGATATGGAAAAGGATATTGCAGCAAGCAGTAAAAAGAATCCAAAATTATTTTTTAAAAAAAATGAGGGGTAGTACCTTAAGTATCAGAGGGGGGTCAGCTGGTTGATGAAAACAAAATAAAAGGGCAGATTCTGAACTCATATTTTTCGTCTGTCTACACAAATGAGGAACCAGTTAATTAACGTTTTCTTCTTAAGGGCTCTTACAGACGAGCATGTTGCGTCTCAACCTGCGTTCAGCGCCTACACGCGCCTGTGTGAGTACAGCCCCATTGGAAAAAATGTAATGTGTCTATTCCTGTGCTCCCCTGCGGCTGAACGCAGAAAAACGGAACGCAGGGGAGCGCAGGTAATAACGCTCGTCTGTAAGTATAAGTCCCAATTGTAGTAATACAATTAATGATGCATGGTTCACACATGAGGAAATTCAAAAGAGACTAGAACATGTTAAGATAAACAAAGTTCCGGGCCAGATGCTATTCAGCCCAGGGTACTTAGCGAGCTTAGCTCTGTGATTGCCAAACCTCTTTACTTAATTTTTCAGGATTCATTGAGGTCTGGCATAGTGCCGAGAGGCGAATTGCTAATGTGGTGCCTCTATTCAAAAAAGGATCCTGTTCTCAGCCTCAAAACTATATGCCAGTTAGTCTGACGTCTATTAACCCTTTTTGAAGGGTTAATAAAGGATATGATAGTGGACTTTATAGCAAATCATAATCCTATGAGTGTGTGCCAGCATTGTTTTATTCGTAATAGATCTTGCCAGACTAACTTAATTTCTTTTTATGAGAAGGTAAGTATATTCTGGGATGGCAGTGGATGTGATTTACTTAGACTTTGCTAAAGCATTTGATACAGTGACACACAAAAGGTTACTGGTTAAATTAAGGAATGTTGGCCTGGAACATTGTATTTGTACTTGTATAGAGAACTGGCTAAAAGATAGACTACAAAGAGTGGTGATAAATTTTCTAATTGGACCAGTGTTGTTAGTGGAGTACCACAGGGCTCTGTACTAGGTCCCTTGCTTTTCAACTTGTTTATTAATGACCTGGAGGTGGGCATTGAAAGCCCCCTTGGATTGTACGATTTACTGTGCATACAAACAAACCAAACATACTTCTTAGGTCACATGAGCCAATTAACAGACAGAGAGTTGTGTCTTTTGCTTCGCTACTGCTTCCTGTTACAGTTAGAGCTGCATTATTTCTGGTCAGGTGATCTCTGAGGCAGCACACAGACCATCACAAAATGGGGGTTCAAGGTAACAGATGTAAAAGGGCAATATTTACTTATGTAACACGGTTAACACAGTTAACTTAAGTATATAAGTGTTCGCCAAATATCTCAGATCTGCAAGAGGTTAAATTCCTGACAGGAAGAATCACTTGGACTGTACCAAAATACTGACCAAAAGTGCAGAATATACCTTTGAATGTTTTACTGTTAATTATGTTCTAGTTAAGAAATAAATAGTTCTAACAGAGCAGCTAACTTCTATGGGGAAAGATCATAGCCACACTCTAAACAGAATCTTTACCAGACCATAATCCTTAATGGACTTTCCCTTACCCCCTGTCTATATCCTACCATTTGGTCTGGTCCCTCCTCAGTGCTTTAGTTCCACAGAAGAGGTAAGATGTCTGTTACTGCTCTAATCACCTCAAAAGTTTTATGGTTGATTTTAAGAGTTATTCTTTTGCTGAATCAACTTGTCTTACCTCCAGCTATAGCAGCCTTATGCTTTTATCAGGTTAGTAGGGTGTAGCATATTCCCAAAGTGATTAATGGAGACAGGCAGAGCACATGGGATCTAAAATGTCTGCCATGAGAAAACCTGTATGCTGTAATCCTCACAGTTATAAACTGCTTATTGTACTATGCTGAGGTTGTTATATACTAATGTGCCATGTATATTAGCTATGTTGCTTTTCCTTACATTTTCCTGTAATATGTCAGTGGGGGTGTATTGAATTAACTGCCTGTTGTAATGTAGGTGGGCTGGTGGCCTGTGATGTACCTGAAATTGGCAGTGTTCTCCTTACTGTTTTACAGGTATGTTTATACTTTATGTTAAACTTTCTCTGTTATATAAAATCCACTATACGATCACTGTTCTGTTTGTCAGTGCTTTAGTTCCACAGAAGAGGTGGGCTGGTGGCCTGTGATGTACCTGAAATTGGCAGTGTTCTCCTTACTGTTTTACAGGTCCCCAGCAGACAGTGCAGATCAATAAAGCATTTTAAAGTTATGATATCTCTGCCTGTGTTCGAGTCCTTATACCTGTTGCAGTAACAACCCCTACACTGGTGGAGTGTGTGGAACAGAGGGCCACGTGGGTCGGTGTGACAGAAATAGAGGGTTACACTTTTATATATATATATATATATATATATATATATATATATATATATATATATATATTATATTCCAGGTTGGTAAGATTTCTTAATATGCCACTTAATTTTATATAAGCTCTCTGTTGCTTAAGTATTCATTTTGGGGCATAGTTTTCCTTTAACTTTGCAAGCAGTCCTGGCATAGATCATTCTGTTTGTGCAGGGAAGGCAGGCAAGGGCCACACATAATCAAGTAAGGCAGAATACTGTAAGTTAAAAGCACCATTAAAAAAATTAGCAGCGCAGAGCAGAAAAGGAGTTTTGTACTGCGGTGGAGCAGCAGAGGATTGTTATTATATAGTAACATACCTGAACATGAAAGGAAGCAGTATCACTGTGATAAAGAGTGTGTAGTATAATCCAACAACACCATTTAGCTATGCTGCCAGATTCTTCCTGTCAGTCAAGCATTTAAAGGAAAACTATACCCCCCAAGCTATCTAGGTCTCTATTGGTGCCATTGGGTAATTGTAAATAGAAAATTGCCATTTTAAAAAATAAGGGCCACCCCCCTGGGATCCTAGGATTCGCGGTGCACACAAACAAACCATACATGTTAGGTCACATGAGCCAATTAAAAGACCGAGTTCTGTCTTTTGCTTCCACACATCTTCCTGTTACAGTTACAGTTGCATTATTTCTGGTCAGGTGATCTGAGGCCGCACACAGACCATCACAAAATGGTGTCTCAAGGCAAGAGATAAAAGGGCAATATTTACTTAAATATATATCAGTTTGGTAAGATTCTTTAATATGTCACTTAATATGATATATACTGTTGCTTAAGTATTCATTTTGGGTGTAAAGTTTTCCTTTAACTTCCTGATTGGCAAGCCACAAGAGTCCAGCACTCTCTTAAAGGAGAAGTGACCTATGTCCAATTTACATAGAAAGAGGTCACATTGAGGAAAGTGTTCTAAAGGACATACAGGCATATTTTGATAAAGAATTCAATTATGCTTACTCTAAAACCTGAGAAGTCTCACTATCCTTTAGTGATGGGCGAATTTCTCCTGTTTTGCTGGAAAATTAGTTAATTTCCAGCAAAATGGCGAAAATTTTTAGAACGCTAACATTTTACATTCTTCTTCTTTGTTTTTATTACACTTCTAGCTTAGGGCTCTTATACACAGACATTTGTAATTGTCTTCCAAAGTGGTGGATTTGTTGTCAGAAACGCAGGAGTTAATTGACCTGACTCTCTGCTTTGGGGTGCTGTGTTGACAGGAGCACTTGAGGGCATATTTATTATGTTGTATAAAATGAAATTTACAGGAAAAAAAACAGTGTAAAAAGCTTGTGTGTAATTTTATGCCATGCGAACGCCAGATTTATCGCCGTTATTTTATATTGCTTCCGGGGAAGTCACTCTATGAAAAAAATGACTAAACATTTTTCGCATTTTTTAACACGGCAAAGCCTGGTGATGTGTGGCGTATTATCCTGCATGATAAAAACAGGAGACACGTGTAATTTAACATCTGTGTTCCCATGTGGTGTAAAGCACAAAGACGTTCTGCTCCTAAGCAGTAAGTGACTGTATATGCAGAGTTTATACATTTTTACATTATAGTAAAAGATTGCAATGCAAAACAAATTGCTGTAAATACAAAAAAAATACACTGTAACAAAGGGCCACATGGTAAGATATACAGGAGCAAACAGGTCCCTGCCTTTTGAGCTGTGGTAAATGGCAGTAAGGGTAGAACTACATGAGCGTTTTTCATCAGATTTTGTGGGTCACACTTTATCGGATCCTCCATGCAACACTATGTTACGCCGCGCAATGCTGCACAACACCACAAGCTTTTGTGAGACGCTACAAAATCTGATGCCCCTAGGCTAGAATGTAAAGTCAGATCAGATAAGTCAGATGGAGTCTTTGGGTACAACTACATGGGCAATTGCCATGCATTTTCGGCAGATCCGACACGCTGCTCCAAAACGCAGGCGTCAAGTCAGATGCAATATAAAATAAGGTAAGCAATAGCAATGTCGGATGGTGTCACATCGTTCATCTGACACGACTGTTGGATCCAGACGCTGCATGCTGCGACTACATCTGACAGTCGTGTCGTATGAACGTTGTGACAACATCCAACATTTGTATTTACCTTATTTTTCATCGCATCCGACTTGACACCTGCATTTTGGCGCACCGCGTCCCATTCGCCAGAATTGTGTTGTTCTACCTTTAGTTCATGCATTAACACCTAACTACTTTCAATGAGGAAATAAAGTCTTTCCGACACCGTCTGTTTTTATCTTGTCGGATGAAGACGAGCATGCAGCGTTCACATCCGACAGTCGTGTCATGTCGGATGGAAAATTTTACATGTAGTTTATGAATCCGATTTTTGTATCAGTCCCATTGTATTTAAACCCACACAATTACAATTACTTGTAAGATGCGTTTTGTCGATCCGACTCCATCCTACAAAAGTGCTCGTGTAGTGCAGGACTTATTTGCTGTTAACAGATCAATGAATAATCAGGCATACATTGGAAACAGATGCAGCGTTCTGATAAAATCCCTGCAAGCTGCATGTTAACAAGCGTGAGCCATTCAGTGTTCTGGGAAACCTGTAAATGATACATGACACCAGCAGAGAATACACATACTTTATGCAAGTCCTCTTACAATAATAGGTTGTTTTCTTTCTTTAAGGTTTATCTTTAAACAATATTCACCTTGTCCCATGTCCCTCCGCCTCAGTTTCCCAATCTCCAACAGCTGCTGCAAACTCAAGTTATTTTTTGCTGTTCAAAGTTCATCTCCTTTTGGGTTAAATATTAAAGTCACATGGTGCTGACTGAAGAGACGCCTCCTTAAAGCAAACTCCTCTGCTAGTAATTTCTTTCAGTACTTTAGTGCCTTGGGTCTACTTCTGTACTTGTGCTAGTGATTCATATATATTTTTTAAAAAGCCATTGCACGGCAGAACTGCAGAAAACAAATACCATGTCTCGTATGCTGAGCAGGGACCCGCTGGATATTGAGGTACTGAAAATAGATTGTTTTTTTTTGCCCATAGCAGATGTCAGTGCATACATTATAGATCATGAGAAGGCAGAACATGCTACAGCAAGTCTCACTAACTGCATATTATAGTAACTGCCATCCCTGCTGTTCAGTAGTTTGTTTGTTAAATTAGCAGGTTTAAATTTTTGATTTTCTCTGTAAGCAACACTAGGGGTTATAAATCCACACCTGCAGGCACACACAGCCCCAGATTTCACCAAGGGAGGAGAAACACTTTCTTTTCAGCCTGCAGAAAGACTGCAAAAAAGAGATATTTTATTTGTCAGGCAAGTACAGCTGAATGAGAGCTAGCAGTAAGCACACAGGGAATGCTTCTAAAAGAATTGTTCTATTTTTCTAGGGAATGCAAATAATTAAAAACAATGTAATCCTTTCTTAAAAATAAGATAGAATATGCTTTGTTTTACTTTGTTTTAGAACTGGCAACCCTGTTACCTGGTTTTTAAAATATATTTTATGATTCTACTTGTAATGGAAAAGTGACATGACTTCTGAGCAGCGGTGTTGACTCCATATGCTATGTTTAAGTAGAACCATAAATACTGCACGTTTCACATTCTTTCCTTTGCTCAGACTGACAGTGCCTGCACAGTTGTGCGGAAAAGAGGACTGCAGCTGCCCTGTACTACAACACCCAGAATTCCAAAAAAGGATTTTATCTGCTGAGTGGTTCTGGGAATTGTAGTTTATAATAGCTGAAGGGCCACATGTTTCGCACCACTACTGCAAAAGACAGACAGCTTTAAGTACGGGGTGTAACTGGTGTATTGCTGCAACTTTTTAAATATGTCCCTCCTTAAATAATTTAATACACAGATTATTGGACCGCCACTTCTGCATTATTTTACTCCAGAGTCGTAACTTATATTTGATTGGTTGTTATGGGTTACAGGGCATATAAAAGGTACACGTTTTTTTATTGGACATTATCTGGCACTTCCTGTTACAATACCCAGTGTCTAGTGATAAGTAAAGGCTGTGAGGATACTCTTATAACTTGCTTTTGATTATGATTTGATGTTTGTTGGTAATTTAAAAGAAAAGTCTCACATAGTTCTGCTTCCTTGAGGCAGTGGGAATCTCTCCTTACAAAACTGGTATGCAACATATTTTTCAGGTTATTTTAGGAGTCTCTATGGTGGGCTGTCATGAAATTGTCCCTTTTGCCCTCTTGCTAGGTTGGTGGGTGTTGTTTCCAATGAGAATCTGAAGAACTCCTTTTGTAAACCCTGCTTTGACTATAGTATCAAAAAATCCTGTAAGTGAACCCCTATCTCCACATAACTAAGCAGATCGTATCCACAGGACAATGATCCTGAAACAAAAGGTCCCCCCCAATGTGGTTAACGCCCAGAGGTGTGATCCTGTCTTGCTACTTCTAACAAGTGTTAAATTACAACTGTGTAGTTGCCTTATCAACCAATCAGCTCTACATTGTCTACTAAACAGAAAAATCCCAATTGGTAACCAATATAATTTTTATTTGCTGGTTTAGGATGAAGTATTAATTTCTTACCCCTTAGAAATGAGTGTATATATTTTAATGTATGTATATTGTGGCCAATGGGGCCACTGGTCATAATGTTTTGAGTAGAGGTTCTAGAAGGAGGCTGGCTAGGAAAGGGGACGACAGGTTCAGCAGAAGAGAGACACTATTCAGCAGAACAAACATAAAGGCAAGCACAGTAAGAGTTAACTAAATGTAGGTGCTGTACAGGAGGAGTTGATGTAGCACAAAGTCCAAAGAACAGGCAAAAGGTTGGTCTGGCAGTGTTAAGACAAGGGTCAACGCAGGAATAGAGCAACATAAGGGGCACTTATGGTGGCAGAGTGACCAGCAGGCATGGAAACAATAAACAGATTACAAACATTTGTGTCAGTGGGCATTAATGCCTCACAAGGCATGACTATGCTGCCCTCACATACAGAATTCTCAGGAAATCCCTAGTGTATAGTGAGCATGCACCAGCTCTGAGTATCCGTACTCATGTCACTAAACCATAGCAGCTCAGTGGGAGCCTGTCGGGGACAGGAAGCAAATAGATTAGTTCATATAAGAGGAACAAAAGTAAGTTGTAGAAAAATTAATCACTAGCCCAGAAACAAGCATCTAAGGAGGCAAAACTAGAAGCACTTGGGGTGCAAATTTAGAAACTGGCAACTGGAAGGTTGCCATAGGAATAGCAGACAGTTCATATTATCATGAACAAGGAGGCCGCAACAAAATTTGGTTATTAGGTTTGCCACCTGCCTGGTTTTGACCAGACGGCCCAGTTTTGGAATGGGTGCCCCAGAAAAGGTGGGCTTAGAAGTAGCTGGTGGAATAGGGACTAGCTGGGTGGGTAGGCTAACCAGAAGCTGACACTAGATGAACCACAAAAGTGGAATGGTGTTCGGGTGCCCAGAATAGTTGGAATTACAAGGAGCTGGTGGAATGTGGACTAGGTAGTACTAGGATGCCCACAGAATTGGTGGGCTAACCAGGAGGAGCTGGTGCTAGATGATCCCCATAAGTGGTATAGAGATGCTCCCAATGGGGCTAGGTAATTCCAGGGTGCCCCCAGAATGGGTGAGCTTAATAAAAGTTGTTGGAATAGAGACTAGGTGCTGGGACTGCATGTACTTTCAGCCTGACTTTTTCAGCTCCCTACCCCACTTTTGGTGTTTGCCTACCTTAAGCCCATTTTGCCCAGCCATACAAGCCTTTTGTGGGGGTGGGAGACATCATCTCTTGAGCATGAACCAGTGTCAATACTACTACTATATATTACTACATTATACATTTCTGCCAATATGAAACAAAAAAACAAATAGAACAAAACAAATTACTTTTACGATTAACCCTTTAAGTGCCACAGAACGTAGAATCTACGTTCTGTGGCAAAGGTACTTGAAATGCCACAGAACGTAGATTCTACGTTCTGCAGCACTTCCGGGTTCAGAAGCGGAGGAGCGGCTGTTAGAGCCGCTCGCTCCGTTCCTGGTCGATCCCCTGCCCCTAGGCAACGAGCAGAGCAGGGGATCGAGTGGCCCCTGGGGCGCGATCGCCCAGGGGCCCAAAAACAGCAGCAGGCACGTGCTACTTACGTGTCCTGCTGCTGCAGCCTGCACCGGATCGACGATCTCCGCCCCCACAGCACACAGACAGGAACCACGAGGCAGATGTCTTCCAGGGGCTCTTCCTGATCGCCTGCAACAGTCTCCAGCGATTTTTTTCAGGTTAGTGCAACAATTACACACACAAACACACCAACACACACTTATTACAGTAATACACACTTAGATTCACACTTACACACACTTACACATACATTTTTGGGGATTGGGGGGGTCACTTACACTCACTGCACTTACACACATGTGCACACGCACACACGCGCACATAACATGTAATTTACCATTTGTACACACGCACACGCACATACATGGCATTGTGGCTTTTTTTTTTTTTTTCTTATCGCATCGTCTCTTTTTTTGGCTGAAAAAAATGTTTTATTGCCATTACGAATAGCGTATTCGCTAACCGTACTGTGCAATATCTTTTTTATGTTATTTCGGTGATTATATTGCAATTTGGGGTATTTTGGTGCATTTTTAGCCATTTTATTGAATTTTTAGCCATTTTATTGCATTTTCAGCTCTGCGTATGTTGTGTTCACTTGTTTCTAGCCGTATAACCTGTTTGGCCCAGCTAAAATATTCAAACTGTGATTCTGACGGCCGATAACACTAGTCTGGAAAAAAAACATTGATTTTTGTGGTTTTATTGGATTTTTTTGCATTTCACTCTTTACTGCCTTATTTTGTTTTACCTTGTAAATTTTATCTACTATATATCCATTTGGGGGTCTCTGTGCGCCACATAGTTTGGTATATCTATGCATATTGGGCATCAAAGTGTTCAGTAGACCCCTGGTGTTCATATTTAGGATGTTTTATGCTGATACGTTATGAAATGTGGGGCATATAATGCGGTAGAATTCAAGCTTTGTGACGATTTTCAAAAATTTGATAAAAACCGTTACGTTCAGCATTGCTTTGCAGTTTGGCAGTTTGCAGTAGAAACACTTATTTACCCATATTGGATTCGTCAAAATGTGTACTTTCTGAAAATATATGGTTTTCTGGGGTCTCTGTACTGTTAGGGGGGTCTAATGTCGCATAATACACACACCAGGTGCTCATACTGCAGCAGCCAGCGCGTCAGCCGTGAAAATGTATATACACTATTGTCATTTGGGGGTCTCTGTGCGCCACATAGTTTGGTATATCTATGCATATTGGGCATCAAAGTGTTCAGTAGACCCCTGGCATTCATATTTAGGATGTTTTATGCTGATACGTTACGAAATGTGGGGCATATAATGGGGTAGAATTCAAGCTTTGTGACGATTTTCAGAAATTTGATAAAAACCGTTATGTTCAGCATTGCTTTGCAGTTTGGCAGTTTGCAGTAGAAACACTTATTTACCCATATTGGATTCGTCAGAATGTGTACTTTCTGAAAATATATGGTTTTCTGGGGTCTCTGTACTGTTAGGGGGGTCTAATGTTGCATAATACACACACCAGGTGCTCATATTGCAGCAGCCAGCGCGTCAGCCGTGAAAATGTATATACACTATTGTCATTTGGGGGTCTCTGTGCGCCACATAGTTTGGTATATCTATGCATATTGGGCATCAAAGTGTTCAGTAGACCCCTGGCGTTCATATTTAGGATGTTTTATGCTGATACGTTACGAAATGTGGGGCATATAATGGGGTAAAATTCAAGCTTTGTGACGATTTTCAGAAATTTGATAAAAACCGTTATGTTCAGCATTGCTTTGCAGTTTGGCAGTTTGCAGTAGAAACACTTATTTACCCATATTGGATTTGTCAGAATGTGTACTTTCTGAAAATATATGGTTTTCTGGGGTCTCTGTACTGTAAGGGGGGGTCTAATGTCGCATAATACACACACCAGGTGCTCATACTGCAGCAGCCAGCGCGTCAGCCGTGAAAATGTATATACACTATTGTCATTTGGGGGTCTCTGTGCGCCACATAGTTTGGTATATCTATGCATATTGGGCATCAAAGTGTTCAGTAGACCCCTGGCGTTCATATTTAGGATGTTTTATGCTGATACGTTACGAAATGTGTGGCATATAATGGGGTAAAATTGAAGCTTTGTGACGATTTTCCGAAATTTGATAAAAACTGTTATGTTCAGCATTGCTTTGCAGTTTGGCAGTTTGCAGTAGAAACACTTATTTACCCATATTGGATTCGTCAGAATGTTTACTTTCTGAAAATATATGGTTTTCTGGGGTCTCTGTACTGTTAGGTGGTCTAATGTCGCATAATACACACACCGGGTGGTTATATTGCAGCAGCCAGCGCGTCAGCCGTGAAAATGTCTATACATATTGTCATTTGGGGGTCTCTGTGCGCCACATAGTTTGGTATATCTATGCACATTGGGCATCAAACTGTTTAGTAGACCCATATGTTTATATTTAGGATGCTTTATGCTGGTAATGATACATGGACAATACGATGCTGGAAAGTTGAAGCTTTGAGGCAATTTCCAGATATTTCACCAAAACCGACAACTTTGGGAAAGCCTTGCGACTCAGTAGTTTGGAGCAATAAGGCATGGGTACCCATTTTAGATTTGGTAGAATGTGTACTTTCCAAAAATGTATGGGTTTGGGGGGTAAACATATATTTCTGTGTTTTTACCCAACAAAAATGCAGTCAATGTGTTGATTTTTCATTAGCTGAAGTTACCCACGGGACTGTTTGTATGCGCTAACTTCATTTTGGGGCCTCTAAATGCCAGATACTTAGGTAAACCTATGAACAATGGCCACCAAACTGTTCAGAGGAACCCTGGCAATCATATTTAGGGTGCTTTTTCTTAGTACGTAATAACACATGGGTGATATGGTGCTGGGAAGTTGAAGCTTTGAGGCAATTTTCAGATATTTCACCAAAACCGACAACTTTGGGAAAGCCTTGCGACTCAGTAGTTTGGAGCAATAAGGCATGGGTACCCATTTTAGATTCGGTAGAATGTGTACTTTCCAAAAATGTATGGGTTTGGGGGGTAAACATATATTTCTGTGTTTTTACCCCACAAAAATGCAGTCAATGTGTTGATTTTTCATTAGCTGAAGTTACCCACGGGTCTGTTTGTATGCGCTAACTTCATTTTGGGGCCTCTAAATGCCAGATACTTTGGTAAACCTATGAACAATGGCCACCAAACTGTTCGGAATAACCCTGGCAATCATATTTAGGGTGCTTTTTCTTAGTACGTAATGACACATGGGTGATATGGTGCTGGGAAGTTGAAGCTTTGAGGCAATTTTCAGATATTTCACCAAAACCGACAACTTTGGGAAAGCCTTGCGACTCAGTAGTTTGGAGCAATAAGGCATGGGTACCCATTTTAGATTCGGTAGAATGTGTACTTTCCAAAAATGTATGGGTTTGGGGGGTAAACATATATTTCTGTGTTTTTACCCCACAAAAATGCAGTCAATGTGTTGATTTTTCATTAGCTGAAGTTACCCACGGGACTGTTTGTATGCGCTAACTTCATTTTGGGGCCTCTAAATGCCAGATACTTTGGTAAACCTATGAACAATGGCCACCAAACTGTTCGGAGGAACCCTGGCAATCATATTTAGGGTGCTTTTTCTTAGTACGTAATGACACATGGGTGATATGGTGCTGGGAAGTTGAAGCTTTGAGGCAATTTTCAGATATTTCACCAAAACCGACAACTTTGGGAAAGCCTTGCGACTCAGTAGTTTGGAGCAATAAGGCATGGGTACCCATTTTAGATTCGGTAGAATGTGTACTTTCCAAAAATGTATGGGTTTGGGGGGTAAACATATATTTCTGTGTTTTTACCGCACAAAAATGCAGTCAATGTGTTGATTTTTCATTAGCTGAAGTTACCCACGGGACTGTTTGTATGCGCTAACTTCATTTTGGGGCCTCTAAATGCCAGATACTTTGGTAAACCTATGAACAATGGCCACCAAACTGTTCGGAGGAACCCTGGCAATCATATTTAGGGTGCTTTTTCTTAGTACGTAATGACACATGGGTGATATGGTGCTGGGAAGTTGAAGCTTTGAGGCAATTTTCAGATATTTCACCAAAACCGACAACTTTGGGAAAGCCTTGCGACTCAGTAGTTTGGAGCAATAAGGCATGGGTACCCATTTTAGATTCGGTAGAATGTGTACTTTCCAAAAATGTATGGGTTTGGGGGGTAAACATATATTTCTGTGTTTTTACCCCACAAAAATGCAGTCAATGTGTTGATTTTTCATTAGCTGAAGTTACCCACGGGACTGTTTGTATGCGCTAACTTCATTTTGGGGCCTCTAAATGCCAGATACTTTGGTAAACCTATGAACAATGGCCACCAAACTGTTCGGAGGAACCCTGGCAATCATATTTAGGGTGCTTTTTCTTAGTACGTAATGACACATGGGTGATATGGTGCTGGGAAGTTGAAGCTTTGAGGCAATTTTCAGATATTTCACCAAAACCGACAACTTTGGGAAAGCCTTGCGACTCAGTAGTTTGGAGCAATAAGGCATGGGTACCCATTTTAGATTCGGTAGAATTGTGTACTTTCCAAAAATGTATGGGTTTGGGGGGTAAACATATATTTCTGTGTTTTTACCCCACAAAAATGCAGTCAATGTGTTGATTTTTCATTAGCTGAAGTTACCCACGGGACTGTTTGTATGCGCTAACTTCATTTTGGGGCCTCTAAATGCCAGATACTTTGGTAAACTTATGAACAATGGCCACCAAAATGTTCAGAGGAACCCTGGCAATCATATTTAGGGTGCTTTTTCTTAGTACGTAATGACACATGGGTGATATGGTGCTGGGAAGTTGAAGCTTTGAGGCAATTTTCAGATATTTCACCAAAACCGACAACTTTGGGAAAGCCTTGCGACTCAGTAGTTTGGAGCAGAAAGGCATGGGTACCCATTTTAGATTCAGTAGAATGTGTACTTTCCAAAAATATATGGGTTTGGGGGGTAAACATATATTTCTGTGTTTTTACCCCACAAAAAATGCAGTCAATGTGTTGATTTCTCAGTAGCTGAAGTAAAGTCCTGAACAATTTGGATGTGCTAACTACATATTGGTGTCTCTAAATGCCAGATACTTTGGTAAACCTATGCATAATGGGTATCAAATTGTTCAGTGGACCCCTGGCAATCATATTTCAGGTGCTTTTTCTTGGTACCTAATATAGTTTGGGATATGCGGAGCAGCAAAATAAAACCTTTGAAATGATTTTTCAGAATTTTGAATTTTTTGTTGAAAAACCGCTATGTTCAGACAAGCTTTTATGTTTGGTAGTTGGGAGTAGAGAGACATAGTTACCCATTTTGTAATCGGCAGAATGTGTACTTTTCAAAAATGTATGGTTTTCTGGGGTAAACCTACGGTTTCAGGATTTTTTGCCTTGGAACCTAAAGCATGCCGTTTTCTGCCTTAGTGCTTTCAAAATTTGGTAATATACTGCCGGGAGTTTTTGCTGTACAGAAATCCTAAATCTCCCTAAAACTATACATATCTGGTATTGGCACGTTCGAGAGACATAAGGCTTTCCAAATCAGTTGGATTTTCATCCGTAAAATGAAATATTTTTCTGGTATAAATTGATATACGATGAAAAATGGTAATTTTTCATTTTTTTTTGGTATTTGGCACTATAAATTTTTTTGCACTGGTGTAAATACATGAAAACTCAGGCAGATTTAGAAAGCCCAGTTTCTACCGAAAAAAAACAATGTATAGTTTTCCTAGGTAAACTATAGGTTTCCCCTCAGAAAATGCCCCTAAAGTGAGAGAGCACAAAATGTTTCAAAAACGGCTGGCATTTCGCGTAACCAAAATGTGAAATTCTGCTGGCACTTAAAGGGTTAAGAAATGCTGTGTTATGAGACACATTTAGAAGCAGCCAGCAGTAAATATTGCATAAGGATAGATGAGCATTCACTTCAGATAACACAATTACAGAAATTATATATCATCGGCTTCATCGCCTATTATATATAAGAAGATTTTTGGACTTAAAACCACACAGTCGTTATGACAATGTTTTTGCTGTACGCTGGTAAAATGGTACAAGGTGCTCAGTTGTGCATGCTTTCATGACATACATGTTGGAAACATTGAACCAGTCATAGGCAAGATGGTCTTTGGAAGAATGTTCTGTGGTGCTGCTCTGCTAAGTGATTGATCATATATTGTCTGGCTATGCTAGCAAAAACATGTTTTATTTATTTTTACCGGCATTATAGGATGCTATATTTACCTAACAAGAGTCTGGCCTTAGACTGATGATACATATCTTGTATATGTGTTTTGTTCATTATGCATATCATTGTTGACATGTTTTGAAAACATATTCCCAGTAGTTTAATCTATTTTATAATTTATCAAAACTTTCCTGACTGCCAGGATAGTTTTTAACAAATATGCCCATTTATCATAGCTGATAGCTGTGCCAGAATGTGTTTAGCTTCTTTGAGTAATAGAACACCTCTCTGCTCTGTGGGGTGATATTGTTATCCGTATATTTGTTTTATTGTACTGAATAGGGAGAGCTCCTTGATCAATGCATTATCACTCAGCACTGTCAGTGTATTTGACAGCTGTTTAATTGGCTTCTGTTCAGTGACTTTAGTCATATCTGTGCATGGTTAACAATGGGGGCAGATTTATCAAAGAAAAATAACTTTTAATTACATTGATTTTAAACAACTGACTCAGTTAGACATTTTTTAGGAATCAATTAATGTTCGACATACCTGAATATCCAATAGACTTCTAGTATCCACACTAAGCATTACCTTCTTTATGCCGTCTTGTGCCCCACTGGTGGGGAAAAAGAGGATTTAAACAATTCTTTACATGCTAGAATAAATTGCTCCAGAGCACAAAACACATTTTAAATCTTAAACCACCAGCAATGTTTCATAGGGGGTAAAACATACAATATTAGTCCAAAAATGATTTGGATCTAAGAGGAGCATGTACTGTAATGTGCATTATGTATAAATCATACACTAGCTAATTTCCATTGCACATACACTGTGCAGATACATGTACACATTACATGCCTGTATCAGTGTTATGTGCCTTTCAATGCTGCTGATGCTTTATCACCTGTTCATGCACATGCAGCTTGATTTATAATGTGCATATAGGACAGTCAAAGGAAGAAACTATGATATGTGGAGAGAGGTAATCAGGCTTTCCAGAGCATGAAGGAAACTGCAGTTGACCCACAAGCATTTTGTCTTTGCAATTAACATACATAATGAATTGTGGAAATCAGAATATGGAGTGTTTTTTAAGGACAGCCTATGACCCTGGCATTTTGCCCTCAGCCAAAAAAATTGAAAACAGAACTTGGTATGAATTCAGCCATTCATTTACATGGAAATCACTGTATCTCCATACTTAATAGACTTTTTCTTTCCCCATGAGATTTCAGTTGTAATTACGGAGTGCTGTGTGCTGCATTCATAAGCTCTTATTGCTATGCAGATTTTACTATTTCATTTTTCATTGATATTTCCTGAAAGTGTTATTTAGGAGTGTATAATGTATTAAAATTGTGCAGCTTCAATTTTGCAGAAAAGTAAATGTTGAGAATAAATATACATAAAATATCCACCTTTGTGTTATCAGATAATATAGTGATACTGTGCCATTTCATGTGATGCTAAAAGCTTTTCTTTAAATAATGGACTGCTGCTGGTGCTTCTTTGTATTTATTTTTTTTAATGAGCCCGTTGTTGCACTCATAAACAGTATGTTTAACACTATAGCGGAAATCATAGCCATCCCTGATTTCCCTATGCAGAACCATGGACCACAGCTCTGATTGGGCAATGTGAAAAGACAAGGCCATAACGGTTAGCTAGCCTATTTAGATTTGCACTCCATTGCAAAGCTCCTGCAATATATCTTTCTTTGGTTAGAAAGGTGAAGACTCCAAAGTAGTTGTATTCAGCAATCTCTGTGCTTGAAAACTTTAGAAATCCCATGACCTTTGGATGTCCTTAGTAGCCATCACACACCTTGGAGGTGATAACTCCCACTCCCCTAGATAAAGTTAATGGGTAACATTTCCTTTGTTCTACTTAAAGGAACAGTTCAGTGTAAATGCTTGTGCAGAATAAAAAATGGTTCTAAGTTAGTTAGCCAAAAATGTAATACTACAAACTTTGGAGTGAACGGATGTCTAATATAATAATCAGAACCCAACTTCCTGCTTGACATCTCTCTAACCTAGTTAGCGACTTGAAGGTGGGCTATTTGGGACATAAATGTTCAGTGAGTTTGCTTTTGTTCATCCGCATTCAGCTCATATTCAAAAGCAAAAGTGCCCCCCTTCAAGTCTCTGATTGGTCACTGACTGGTAACCAATAAGTGGAAACCAAAAGAGCTACCCAAAGGACATTTGAAGGTGGTTATATTTTTTACCAAAATTAATCTCCACCACTGAGTATTTAAAGCCACTTATGAAGCTGAGCAATGATTTTATATACCAAGTGGATTGTCCTATAAAAAAAAGAGATGTAAGTTTAAAAAAAACAAACAACCATGTATATGGATGGTGTTAAGTGTCGATGCTTTTATCCCACTTTTCTCAATGGTAATTCCTTTGGAGCCCGAAATGTGACCCATTGACTTCAGTATGTATGATAGTGGTAGTGGTATTGTTCTGACAGCTAAATAATGTACATACGAAGTTGCATATTTCTCGATCGTCCCTAGGCAGCACAGGGCACTAATGGGTTAATATCAGCGTTCCCTCTAGGAGGCAGGATGGATCCAAAACTTTGACCCCTGCTAGGGGGCTTCCTCTTCCTGTATTAACCCCACCTACTTCAGTTTTTTTCCATCCTGCAGGAGGTAGGATGTCTAGGGAGCGTAGCTCCCATACATTCAAGGAATAATTAATTATATATTTTCATTTTTACAAGGCAAGCTTCAGCGCTGCCAGGTTTTTGAAAATAACACTGCTGGTTTTCTTCCCAAGGCAAGCTTCAGCGCTGCCAAATACCTCATGCAAATAGCATTAACACCGCTATTTTTCTCAGGCAAGCTGCAGCGCTGCCAACTCGTGGAAATAGCATCAACACTGCTATCGGTTTAAGGTAAGCGAGAGTGCTACCAATTACCAGGGCACGCTTCAGCGCTACCCGTACGGGAGAGGTCAAAGGCATGCTTCAGCGCTGCCATAGAGCCTTCCCGCCGCCATCCCCCAGTCACTCCATTAACGTGACTTTCGCGCCACACGGAAACTTCCGGCCGCCATTTAGGTGCGCAGCAAGACGCGCAGTGCTCAGCACAGCGGGGGAAACGAGCGGATAGTAGCGGTCACGATTTAAGACGGCTACACGTTTGGAGAACCACTGCTCAGGCTAGTTAAGGCTGGTACAGCTTATTATTTCCTATTTTCTCTGTTTTCTCACTTTATTCTACACTGTGGCTATTACTATACCTCCTTAGTCTTTAGCCTAACATGGCGTCTGACCCATCTAAACATATGCTGGAAAAGCAAGACATTCAATCAGGCTCAGACACAGCCTCTAGTAAAATAACTAAGAGACACAAGGAGAAAGAGGTGCAGCATCACCATAAAAAACGCAAAACTCACACAGAGAGCAAGTCAGACTCTATCCCCATATCGGACTCACAGTCTGCCTCTGCACCTCAGATTCCAGATTGGTTTCTACCGTTCCAAACATCACTTTTAACTATGTCATCCGCTATGGAAAAACTGGCGGCTAACCAGTCATCCCAACAACCTTCCACTTCTAAACCTACACAACGGTCCTCTCAGATAGAGGATATTTCCTCTTCATCAGAGGAAGAAGGAGCTATCCCAGAGGATGATTCAGATTGGGAGGATACTGATCAATTAAATATTCATTCAGACAGTTCACACAAATCACAAGCTGAGGCGATTCATTCGTTACTAACAGATATGTTTCACACACTAGGCATACAGGAGGAACAAAAGGAGTCCAACACTTTGGACAAGCTTTTTGGTCCAACACAAAAGAAACAAAAGTTTTTTCCAGTCCATGACACAGTACAACAAGTTATAAATAAAGAGTGGAAAACTCCTGACCGCAGACCGGTCAAGGATAAAAGAATGAACATAGTGTACCCTTTCGACCAAACTCATAAAGATAAGTGGGAAACAATACCCAAGGTAGATGCCCCCATTGCACGATTGGCTAAACGTACAACTATACCATTAGAAGACGGTACCGCTTTTAGAGACCCCATGGACAGGAAGGCAGAAAATCTATTAAAGGGTTCTTTCTCATCCTCTACAGCCGCTTTCAAACCAGCAATTGCGGCAGCATGTGTGTCTCGTACCATGGTCTTATGGCTCGAAGAAGCACTAGCAGCGGTGACAGATGAATCATTCGATATGCATGGACACCTCTCAAAACTGCTAAATGCAGCACATTTTCTCTGCGACGCTTCTACTGATATGCTTCAGTTACAAGCCAGAGCATCAGCTCTTTCTGTAGGAGCCAGAAGAGCGCTATGGCTCAAATCTTGGAGCGCAGACTTAGCTTCCAAGAAAAATTTGGTAACCCTACCTTTTACAGGGACGTCATTATTCGGTCCAGAACTAGATGTGTTGATCAACAAGATCACTGGGGGTAAAAGTAACTTCCTTCCCCAAGACAAGAAACCCAGACCACAAAACCCACAACAAAGAAGACCATTTAGGTCATCGAATTTCACTCGGCGTTTTCCACAAGGTTCGGGACAACAACAACAACCATACTCTAATCAAAGTAGAGGCAATTTTCGCCAATCCAAGAAACCCTCTTGGAATTTTCAAAGGCGCACCCCTAGGGGTACGTCAGACAAACCACAGGATGCATGAAGAGATGACCTCTTCCGAACTTGTGGAAGCGGAAGGGGGGCGTCTTCTCAAGTTCAGGGAGGTCTGGCTCACAACCACGCCAGACACATGGGTCCACAACATAATATCTGTCAGCTACAAGCTAGATTTCAAATCCAACCCCCCTCAACGGTTCCGTTTTTCCTCCATTCCAACTTTACCGGCAAAACAGCGAGCCCTACAAACAGCAATACAAGACATGCTAAAAGCCAATACCATAGTTCCAGTACCAACGGAACAGCGGCATCAAGGGTTTTACTCAAACCTGTTTCTGATACCCAAAAAAGATGGATCACTAAGGCCTGTGCTGGATCTAAAATTCCTAAACAAATTTCTACATGTTCCATCCTTCAAAATGGAATCTCTACGATCAGTGATTGCAAATGTAGAAAGAGGGGATTTTTTCACGGCCATAGATTTGAAGGACGCTTATTTACACGTCCCAATACATGTAGACTTTCAACAATTTCTACGCTTTGCCATTCTAAGAGAACATTTTCAATTCCGGGCGTTACCCTTCGGTCTAGCAACAGCCCCCAGGGTATTTACAAAAATCATGGCAGCACTAGTAGCACACATGCTACAACAGGATATCTGTGTACTACCATATCTAGACAACCTTCTAATAAGGGCACCTTCTTACTCAATAGCGGCATATCAGACCAAACTATGCAGACAAATCCTAGAAGAACACTGCTGGAAGATTCACATCGACAAAAGTACATTGACTCCAACACAATCCATCATCTTTTTGGGAGTAAAATTCAATTCAGTACAACACAAGGTGTTTCTCACCCCTCAAAAACAAGCAGTCATTCATACAGCAGCAAAACAGGCAATATCTCGACAGACACTGTCAGCCAGAAGTTGCATGCGACTGCTAGGCCTCATGACGTCAACCATAGAAGTCATCCCATTCGCACAAGCTCACATGAGGACTCTCCAACTAGAGTTCCTCCACAAATGGAGAGGAGATCACAGCAAACTCGACTCCCCCATTTACCTCTCAAAAGACACAAAACACTCACTCCAGTGGTGGCTTCAGAAAGAAAATCTCATGAGAGGGAAGATTTGCTCCATTGCAAACTGGTCACTGGTAACCACAGATGCCAGTCTCACAGGTTGGGGAGGAGTTTTCGGTCACAGATCGGTACAAGGTCGATGGTCATTGGAAGAATCCTCCCTACACATCAACATACTGGAGATACGGGCAATTTTCCTATCACTAACACACTGGTCGGATCTATTGGAAGGACATCCGATAAAAGTCAGATCGGACAACGCCACGGCTGTGGCTTATATAAACCACCAGGGGGGCACACACAGCAAGGCAGCTTGGCAAGAAACGTTCCGTATCCTTCAGTGGGCAGAAAGAAAGTCATGCAGATTAAAAGCCGTTTATATCCCTGGTCAACTAAATTGGGAAGCAGACTTCCTAAGTCGGACGACTCTCGATCCGGGAGAGTGGAACCTACACAAGGAAGTGTTCCATCAAATCACAACCAGGTGGGGCACACCGCAGATAGACCTGATGGCCAGCAAGTTCAACAACCAAGTGACACGGTATTGCTCCAGGTACCACGATCCAGCAGCATGGTCCATAGACGCGATGACAACAGAATGGAACTTTCCACGGATTTACATTTTTCCACCCATTCCGATGATACACCCTGTCATACGGCGACTGCGTCTTTTCCAGACAACAGCAATAGTGATAGCCCCATTTTGGCCCAGGAGGGCTTGGTTCTCGGACCTACGAAAATTGTCAATTGCCCCGCCCTGGCCACTCCCAAGCAGACCGGATCTCTTGATGCAGGGTCCCTGCCAGCACCCCGCATTAGAAAAACTAGCCCTGACGGCTTGGCTATTGAGACATCCATTTGGAGGAACAAAGGGTTTTCAGAAAGAGTGACTGATACCATGTTGAAAGCCCGCAAACCTTCAACAAACTCAACATACCACCGTATATGGTCCGCTTACATTTCTTGGTGCAGAGTTAAACGGGTAAACGATCAATCGTACTCGATTCCACACATTTTGGAATTCTTGCAAGACGGCATGGAGAAGGGTTTGGGTGTTAATTCACTTAAGGTTCAGATTTCGGCGCTGTCAGTGCTCTTCCAAACACAAATAGCGTCATTGCCAGACATAAGAACTTTCATCCAAGCAGTAGGCCACATTAAGCCTCCATATAAAAATCCACTGCCACCATGGAACTTGAATCTCATACTCCAAGTATTACAGGGGCGGCCATTTGAACCCTTAGCAACAATAGACCTCAAATTCCTTACTTGGAAGACGGCTTTTTTAGTAGCGATAGCTTCCGCTAGACGCGTATACGAGTTGGGAGCTTTAACTCACAAGCCTCCTTTCTGTGTCTTCCACGAAGATAAAGTAGTTCTACGAACAATCCCAACTTTTCTGCCAAAAGTGTCATCCGAATTCCATCTTAACCAGGAGATTGTGCTACCTTCGCTTTGTCCTAAGCCTAACACAGAAACAGAAAGGCGTCTACACAATTTAGATGTAGTAAGAGCACTAAAATTCTATCTTCATAGAACAGACAAACTTAGACAATCAGATTCTCTTTTCGTACTATATGGCTCCAATGGCAAAGGAAACAAAGCATCAAAGATATCCATCGCAAGATGGATCAAAACTCTCATAGTATTCATTTACAAACTCAAGGGATTACCTACACCGCTAAAAGTGACGGCTCACTCCACTAGAGGCCTGAGTGCTTCATGGGCACTATATAATCAAGCATCCATTGAACAGATCTGTAAGGCCGCCACTTGGTCCTCGCTACATACGTTTACAAAGTTCTATAAATTCAATGTCTTTGCATCTGCAGAGGCCAGTTTTGGAAGAAAAGTTCTTCAATCAGTTGTTAAGTAGTTAAGGGTCTGTCGCTCATGTTAGAGCCGTTCATTCTTTGTCCTTACTACTATCTTTTTTTTTGTTAAACTAATTTTCTTCTTCCCTTTCTCTGGCTTTGGAACTAACCCATTAGTGCCCTGTGCTGCCTAGGGACGATCGAGAAAAGAGGATTTGTTGTCAGACTTACCGATAAATCTCTTTCTCGAAGTCCCGTAAAGGCAGCACAGGAAGTTTCCCACCCCATGCTTTCACTATACTATCCTTTTCATATGCTGTGCTAGTCGAAACTGAAGTAGGTGGGGTTAATACAGGAAGAGGAAGCCCCCTAGCAGGGGTCAAAGTTTTGGATCCATCCTGCCTCCTAGAGGGAACGCTGATATTAACCCATTAGTGCCCTGTGCTGCCTTTACAGGACTTCGAGAAAGAGATTTATCGGTAAGTCTGACAACAAATCCTCTTTTTTTACACCAAAAAATATTGTGAAAAACAATATGGGTCTGTTGTGGGGCCTTTGCTTTTTAAATTGTTTATGAATGACCTGGAGGTGAGCATTCAAAGTACTGCTTCTATTTTTGTTGATTATATAAAATTGTACAATTTTCATGAAAGATGCTGCCACTTTGTATGTAGAGTGATTTGACTAAATTATGAAACTGGGCAGAAAACTGTCAAATGAGGTTTTAACTGGCAAATGAGGTTTAATGTTAAGTGCAAGTTTATGCACTTCGGTAAATACAACAAAGCAAAAATGCAAGTTCTACACTAAATGGCAGTGTGTTAGGGGTATGCTCAATTGAGAAGCATCGGGGTATTTTTGTCAGTTACAAGTTACTAGACAGTCATTCTGTGGCTACTATAAAGCAACTAAAGTACTGTTTTAAAGGGGCATTAAATGAGTTGTTCACTATTAAATAGTATGATGTAGCGAGTGATTATTTTAAGCCAATTTGCAATTGGTTTTCATTTTTTAATATTAGTGGTTTTTGAGTTTTATAGCTTTTTATTCTGCAGCTCTCCAGTTTACAATGTTAGCACTTTGGATGCTAGGGTCCAAATTACCCGAGCAACCATGCATTGATGTGAATAAGAGACAGGCATATAACTAGAGAGGGTCTTCATAGAAAGAAAAGTAGCAATGACAATACATTTTGTAGCCTTACATAGCTTTTTAGATGGGGTCAGATTCAGAAGAAGAAGGCAAATAATCAAGAAACTATTAAAAAAATAAAAAATGAAGGCCAATTTAAAAAGTTGCTTAGAATTGGTCATTCTATAACATACTAAAAGTGAACTTAAAGGTGAACCACCCTTTAACTCAAGGGATAAAAACATAATTTTGCCTCTTAATAGGTCACTAGTAAGGCCTCACCTGGAGTATGCAGTGCAGTTTTGGGCTCCAGTCTTTAAGAGGGATATAGATGAGCTGGAGAGAGTGCAGAGACGTGCAACTAAACTGATAAAGGGGATGGAAGATTTTAACAATAAGGGTAGATGTTAGGGTTTAGGTTGTTTTTCTCTGGAGAAATGGTGCTTGTGAGGTAATTATATGCAGATAGTGGGGGGGTGCTTTTCCCTATATAAAAGGATTATGCACCAGAGGCCACCCCTTTAGACTTGAGGAATTAAACTATAATTTGAAGAACATAGGTGGTTCTTCACGGTGAGAGCAGTGAGGTTGTGGAATGCCCTACCTTGCAATGTTGTTGAGATATTGTAGATTCTGTTTATGCCTTAACATAATATCCAAGGCTGTTGTGATCTTAAGATCCCCTGTCAGTATAGATATTTGTATAAGTAGTTATGGATGTGAGTGTATAGATAAGTCTGTATGTATATATGAACAAAGGGGGTTAATTCGGAGGTGCATAGTATTAGAGGATTGAAAATAGGGAATAGGGAATTTAAAATCCTTTCTTGACAATACATTTTTACATTGCTAAAATGACATGGACATACAGCTTTTAAGTGTTTTGAAAATGAAATGACACAACAGATGCTTTCATAGTTTAAATTTGATAAGTCAAACAGAGTGTCATGCTTGTAAATATTATAATTAAATGCTGTAGCTGGAATCCATATGGTGGTCAGCAAACTCAGCATTATCAAATATTTAACACTTTTATTGCATGTTTTCATTGTGAGTAAAATTAATGATGATAGCATATTATGCCATGTTTATACACACACACACTTTAACTTTGCCCCTTTAAGTAATCTTAAGGGGCCCATTTACTTAGCTCGAGTGAAGAAATAGAATAAAAAAAAAACTTTGAATTTCAAATGTTTTTTTTTGGCTACTTCGACCATCGAATGGGCTACTACGACCTTCAACTACGACTTCGAATTGAACGATTCTAACTAAAAATTGTTCGACTATTCGACCATTCGATAGTCGAAGTACTGTCTCTTTTAAAAAAAAACTTCGACCCCCTAGTGCCCACCTAAAACCTACCAAAGTCAATGTTAGCCTATGGGGAAGGTCCCCTCAGGCTTTGCAATCTTGGGTCTAAGAAAAATTGTTCGATCGATGGATTAAAATCCTTCGAATCGAATGATTTGAAGGATTTAATCGTTCAATCAAAATTTTTAGTTCGATCGAATGAATTGCGGTAAATCCTTTGACTTTGATATTCGAAGTCGAAGGATTTAACTTCGACAGTCGAATATCGAGGGTTAATTAACACTCGATATTTGACCATCAGTAAATTTGCCCCAAAGTTTTCCTCACGGGACAGCGTTTTTTTTACAGGTGTCTGTTGGCTACTCCATATATATATCCCCCGACTCTGGTTGGGGGGGAAACATGCACATAATGTGTATGATGTAGGCACCTCATAATCTGACATTGCGGCACTCATTATACACATGCGTGTGCCCCAACATGGCTGCTCACACTAAGGGGCAGATTTATCAAAGGTCGAGGTTAATTTTCAAATTGAAAAAATTTAAATTTCGAGCTATTTTTGTATACTTCGACTAGGGAATAGTCCAAATTAGATTTGAATTTGCAAAAAATTGAAAATTTGAATTTATCATGTACTGTCTCTTTAAAAATTCAACTTCCACCATTCGCCATCTATGCGAGACCTCCTAGAACCCATTTGGAGTCAATTGGTGGACTTTGAAAAATTGAAGTTTTTTTGGGAAAAACGTTGAATCGAATGCGATATTCCTTCGATTCAAATTCGGATAAATACGGACCTATTTGATCGAAAACTTACATATTCAACCCAAAAAAACTTCGACTTAATTTCGGTTGGTCTTTTTGAATTTTTTTCAAATCAAAATTCAACCCAGGAGTTCCCTCACAGTGTGGAATCTTTCCCTTTTCACTTTGGTGAAAACTCGCAAAACACATTAAAGTCAATAGGTATTTTTTTTCGTAGTGGCTGCATGAAAAGGCGTAGTCTATGGGCCTTTTTTCTGAGTACAGCAAAGCAATTCCAACGGCACACAGGACTGTGAGAAATCTTCAAAAATGTATTTCTTTTTTTTTTTTTTTTTTTAAACTTTATTTTGACAGATTTTTTTCAAATACAATACAATATCGTAGACATAAACATAAACAATTAAATAAACAAGTAAAAAGAGAAGGAAAACAAAGAAAAAAAAAAAGCAAGAAAAGAAAAAATAAAAGAATAAAGTAAAGGTAAGTAAGGGTATATAAGGGTGTATGAGACCCTAATTGACTCGCCCCTGCATCGCACTCCGCATTGAAATACATTTTTGAAGATTTCTCACAGTCCTGTGTGCCGTTGGAATTCCTTTGCTGTACTCAGAAAAAAGGCCCATAGACTACGCCTTTTCATGCAGCCACTACGAAAAACAATACCTATTGACTTTAATGTGTTTTCCTTTGCTGTACTCTGTTGTGGGGCTGCCGAACCTCTGCCAGTGAGCACCAGGCATATTGCAGTTATTTGTTGGGTGTGCGGGATCCTGCTTTGTTCCTACCTTTTTTTCTGAGACCTGGCACAAAATTTTGCTCACCACTATGCTTCATTATTGCAATAATCTCTTAATCATCAGTAACTTTTGGGAGGCACAATAGTAGATTCTCTTCATCTACAGAGTTAGACCAGTAATTGTCTTGCTAGCTCTTTTGTAGCTCCTTCTCTGAACCCATGTTGCCCTTTAGGTATTGTTCATGAACTCTTCCGTCCCACTACTAAGCAACATAAGCCTGACTCTAAATGAGGCCCTTTAACTCTGCCACCAATATGTTTATAATAATCCCTTCAGCATTTCTGGTTCCTCAGTATATCATTTTGTTTTGTATTGAAAGGCAAAATAGCATATTCAGCCACTGGGGAGAATCTATCAACCGCAACTTTTTTACATTGCATTTCAATTACAGGTAAGGTCAGTAAACACCTACTAGGGCCACTGGTAAATATTAAAGGCTCTAGGGGGCCATATCTACATTTGACCATGGGCTTACATAAAACTAAATGTGTTTCTTTCCATAGCCAAGATGTATTTATTTTCTTTACCTTTCTAACAGGAGCTACCAAATAGAATTTTCTGGCTATTGAAGCTTTTATCAATCAAATTGTTTCAATCCCTCAAGTCATTTGTTTCTTTGCTACTGTTAAGCTTATTTCGCCAGTTGCGTCATTTTGAGTCAACACTGTATACATTATGTGGCAATGCTATATGTTTGACAATTTCTCAATATATTTTTATTTTTAAGTATACAAAATGCTTGTATCTGATTCTGGAGCATCTCACAATAAGTGACTAAAAACAAGAACCTATGTATTGATTCTATAAGTTAATTTTTGCATGTTTAATTTTACGGTTTACTGTGTTTTTTTTTTTTTTATTGTAATGAATAGTGGAAGCTAATTGATTAATGCATCATTACTCAGCACGGTCGGTGTAATTGACAGCTGTTCAGTTGGCTCTTTCCAGTAATTTTGGGTAGAACTACATGATCGCTTTTACCTGCGATAGCATCCGTTCCGACGCGCTGAGATGAATCGCAGGCGTCACATCGGATGCACTGAATCTCAGGTAAGTAATAGGAATGTCGGATACCAAATAGAAGAGGGGGATGGTGGTCAGCACAGCTTTTCCAAATGGTATGCGTCCAATTCCTTAATAGTTGCTCTGTGCTGCAAATGATCCAAGAATAGAAGATGGAAGAGGAACTCCAGCAGTAAGCAAGTAAGGGAATACAGGGTTATGGGAAATAGCTCATAGTCCAAGTTGATCCAGGGACTAGTCCGATTGCCATTTTGGAGTCAGGAAGGAACTTTTCCCCCTCTAAGGCAAATTGGAGAGGCTTCAGATGGGTTTTTTTGCCTTCCTCTGGATCAACTGGCAGATAGGTCGTTAATAAAAAAAAAAAAAAAAAAAAAAAAAAGGTTGAACTCGATGGACATGTGTCTTTTTTCAACCTTACTTACTATGTTACTATGTTACTGCAAACAACATTTTATTCCAGGCAGTGGAAAACACAACATGTTTCGGGTTCAATACTCTTTATGAAGTGATGAAGTGATATTGGATGTTGTTTCTGCGTGTATACGACACAACTGTCCAATGAATACGCAACATGTCCGACATTCCTATTACTTACCTTAAATTCTGCACATCCCACGTGATGCCTGCGATTCAACTCCACGCGTCGAAACAGATGCTATCGCAGGTAAAAGCTCTTGTGTAGTTCTACCCTAAAGGTTACTTCATCTGTGCATGGTTAACAATGGGGGCAAATTTATCAAAGATCAAATCATTTTGATCAATTTTCAATAGCTGTTTCAATTGAGACATTTTCCAGGAATGTATTAATATGGTTATAAAAAGTATTATGGTTGAAATGCTACAGAATTCTTATATCATCAATGACATGCGGACTCCTTAATCGACCCTTCACTTTCAGCCATCCCACTGAACCCCATTACATACCTTAATGAAACACCAGGAGCCACAAAAGGGGTAAAATGGCCACTGCATTATTCACATTTTATCAGATAAATAGGACCTTGCCAGAACCCAAGGCAATATTTAAAGCAGCAGCATTTCCGGGGTTGCTGCCACCTGAGGCAGCATCCCCAATACCGCCTACCCTAACACTCTCTCAGCACTTTTAATGTTGGAATGGGTCCGGGGGGGGGCGCATTTCTAGTGCAGTGAGTGCTATTGCGCTCTCTGCACTAGTAGAGTCAGATTTCCATGTTAAAAAATGGAAATTCTGCACTTACATTTACCAGAAATGGCTTTTTGCCACCCCTGGTAACGGTCTGCTCCATGCCACCAGAGGCAAGGCTCTCACCTTGCCTCATGGCAGCAGCGTCCCTGATTCAAAGCCAGAATACCATAAGAGATCATTATATGCTCTGCTGTTCCTCAGTGAAGACTTGAGATCAGCACTGTCATTATATCCACCACTAAGTATTAGGCTGCCTCTACCTACAGAGAGGGTGCCCCCCAACTCGGCTACCAGCAGGAGCTGCATCTTTCACCATATATCCACCTTTTTGATCCAGAGGAATAGGGATGTAGCGAACCGACGACAATGTGTTCGCGAACGCCGTTCGCGAACACCGGCAAAAAATGCGAACAGTTCGCGAACAGTTCGCGAACTTCGAACATCCGAAAATCGTTCGATTCGAACGATCAAAGGATTTTAATCGTTCGATCGAACGATTTTCGTTCGAATCGAACGATCGAAGCCATTGGATCGAATGATTTCATTCAATCCAATGGCTTCGATTGTTCGATTCGAACGAAAATCGTTCGATTTTAGCGATCGAATGGTCGAACGATTTTGACGCGAACGCCTATTGGCGAACGTCGCGCGACGTTCGCGAACTTGCGGCGGACGCGAACAGTCGAAGTTCGCGCGAACTAGTTCGCCGGCGAACAGTTTGCTACATCCCTACAGAGGAAGGCAAAAAACCCAGTCTAAAGGCAGTGCTAATTATGCCCAGAGGAAAAATATTCCTTCCTGACCCCAATGGCGATGGAAATTCTGAAAATATTTTTATTCTTTGGGAAAATCCTCCCCTTCCCAACACCCTTATATGTAATAGCCAATATACAGGATATAATTTAACAAATAAATAGCACCTTTAAGTGTCTTAAGCTTGGTTACACTTTTGTGCTACAAGTTCAGTGTCTAGAAACAGGTTGGTCGTGCTTTTCATGGATTTCTTAGCCTTACACATTTTATGACTCCTTTATAGTCACAAATGAGTGCTGCAATTTGAACTTTTTGCTCCAGGCATTTAGAGATTTTAGCCAAAATGTCTAAATACTGCATTTTAATTCATGGCTGTATAATCACAATGATGGAGCATGAAGTAAAATAGATAAGAGGATATTTCTTATGTGTCTGGAGACCCATTAAGCAGTAAATGATGTACTTGTTCATGGAAGGAGATTTAGAAAGGTATAAAATATACAGAGCATGCATTTATTTTCTTGGTCATACTGAATGTTTTGTTCATTTAGCACTCTGCTGCTGACACTTATTGTGCTTTAGGGAAATCATGCTCTGTAAGTAGGTCTCAATATTGAATCAAATTTCATGTTATATATTAAGGGATTGTAACCTGTCTGTACTCAAAAGTGTTGCTTGAAAGTGCCCTAGTTCTCTTGAATGTGTAAATGGTTAATATATATATTAATGCTAACTAGTGATTGGGATTCGCTATGGAGTTTTTCTTGCTGTCTGTGATTTCCCTGTAGTTTTATAAATGCCATAAGAGAATAATTTACTCAGAAAATACCCAGTATGTGCAAAATTGTTGAGCATATATGGACAAACCTTGTATTCTTTCTTTCTTTCTTTCTTTCTTTCTTTCTTTCTTTCTTTCTTTCTTTCTTTCTTTCTTTCTTTCTTTCTTTCTTTCTTTCTTTCTTTCTTTCTTTCTTTCTTTCTTTCTTTCTTTCTTTCTTTCTTTCTTTCTTTCTTTCTTTCTTTCTTTCTTTCTTTCCTAAAGGGCTCTGCTAATTGTTGTTTAGCAGAACGTAGAAAGGGAGAAAAAGCAACTGATGCAAGAAACTTCTCCAAGAACAGTTTTACAGAAAAATTTGCAGATGCGAACTGCAGAAGTTTGATATATACACATACATAAATATACATACACACAAACATCAAAGAACCGGCACACCCATGTAAAAATAATTCACTTTTTATTATACGTTTCGTTTTTTTTGAGGGTGGTTCGTGTAACATTAATAGGTAAAGATATTGTATGAAAACAATTTCATAGCTAAGGGGAAAATGTTACCTTTAGAAACAAATGCAAAGCCAGAGGTTATAGATCCCTATATTGATCTAGGATGGTTAGCCACAGAGGGGAAAATGCACGCACAGAAATGGATAAATTATTTTCTCAGACAAGTAAAACACAAACTTGGGTATATATTATAGTTCTACTGGAGTAGCTAACAGAAACCTGTGTAAAAAAAAAAAAAAAAAAAAAAGCTCTGTCCAGTGAGGAACACTTAAAGGAGAAGTCAACCTGTGTATGGTAGACACGTGGAACTTCGCTGGAAGAATCTGCGCCTAGGGGTAAGTATGGAGTATAGGGCAACTCCCCGGGGGATTGTTAGCCTGGGGGGAGGGGGTCTACCTGGGGTGGGGGGTACGAGTTTTTTTATCCACGGGTTAATTTCTCCTTTAAGACTAATTAAAGGGACAAAGTTAAAATATAACCATCTAATAACCACTATATCATGTGAAAATAAGTGAAATACATTAGTGAAATGTGCTTTTCCATAGTTCCCAGAATAGGATTGTGAGCACTGCCTGGGTTTGCCATTTAGTACAGAGAGCAAGTGCAATACTATTAAAATGCTTAATGCATTTTCTTTGCATATTGCACCATGGGAGCTGTGGAGATAATATGAATGGAAAAAAATAATGCATTTCTTGCTGTGATTCAACCATGGCAATCAACATCACTCTGTTCATTTGATCAGTAGATGCTGCAGGGCCATGTTAATTGGCTGTTGTTGCTTCTCTCGCACTCAAAGTAAATGGTCCATAAAACATCAAATTTACTGGAAAATGTAGTGCTGTATCATAAGTGTGGCCTCTCATGTTCAATTGACTTAACCTTGGTTGGTGAAACTCATTGTTCTTTTTAGAGAATCTGTCTCTATATGTGAGCTCATGTTTGTATGTTTCAGGTTTTAATACATATTTATATTTTTATATATCAGCTATAAGCAAACAAATGATGTATTCAATACAGCATAAGAAATAAAATAAGTTTTGTCATTTTTGACTAAATCTTGGCTGGAAACCAAGAAATGTGTTAGCATCACTTAAAAATTCATGCTAGCAATAACCTCACCTTTTATAAAACTAAAAGTTTCCTCAACCCATCCATTACTTAACAGTATCAGACTCTAAAATACTCTGTCAAAAAAATGCTGCAGCCATTATTGTGAAACTTGGGGTGGAGCACCAATGCAATGTTCGTGTTTTTTTTTTTTTTTTTTTAGTTTAATCCATTTAAACCTTAGCCTCAAAAAGAACATTATGCCTGCAACCATCATGTAAAACTAGGGGGCTGATTCACAGAAAATTTGATCGAACGATCAAAGGATTATTCCTTCGATCGAACGATTAAATCCTTTGAATCGAACGATTCGAAGGATTTTAATCCAACGATCGAAGGAATATCCTTCGATCAAAAAAACTTAGGCAAGCCTATGGGGACCTTCCCCATAGGCTAACATTGACTTCGGTAGCTTTTATCTGCCGAACTAGGGGGTCGAATTCGACTATCGAATGGCCGAATAGTTGAACGATTTTTACTCTCTCACTCAGGCAGTGCAATGGTTACATTTGACCCTCTCCACAGGATGGGCCGTCACTACTCAGATGGGTGAAGGAATGGTGTTTTGCAACTATGCTTAAAAAAAAAAATCTGACCCTTAAATGCAGCGCAGTGGAACTCCAGGGCTACATCTTCCGCCGATTCGTATTCTTTTGGGACTCACTCGACATGTGGGAGCATGCACAGTAAGAAATCTGCTTCAACTGTGCATGTGTAAATTCACGTTGAGTCCCAAATGAAAAAAAAATAATCCGCTGTGCTGCTCTGCATTTTACAAATGCACAGTGCGGAAAGGGAGAGGGGGCAGTGCCAGGCAGTTAAGGGGGCTTTTTTTGATGCAGGGGTTCAGTTCTCCTTTAAGGCAAATTTTAGAGGAAGGTCATGATAATATTATTATGGTGCCTAATGTTGGTCCACTATCCATAGAAGAAAACTACTGTGTTGACCGTGTTTCCTGTATATTTACTACTACAAAAATATTTGCACTTCACATAGGGGCAAATTCACTAACCTGCAGAGTTTTGTAGCGCAGCCTTCGCCGCACTTAGCCAGGGGAAGTTTCGCCAGGGCGCCGCTAATTCACTAAAATCCGAAGTTGAGCTCAGGGAGGCGAAAGGTAGCGAAGTTACGCTAGCGATGCCTAATTTGCATATGGCTCCAAGTTAAAGTACAATGGACGTATATGTAGCAGCAAATACATTACACTACACAAGCACAGGAAAGCTTCATAAAATAAAATAGTTGTTATTTTGCCCTATACATGTGCTCACTGTATAGTTTAGGTGCCATATGTTAGGAAATGTAGGGGGGAAGCAGGGTGCCCCCAAAAAATTTACGATCTTTTTCAGCCTATCACCCTTAAAAAAGGAAAAGACGCCAGCGTTTTTTGGGACTTAGAAAAAAATGTCAACTTTTTTTGAAGCAATCCCTATCTACTCTATTGCACTTCTCCTGGTCTGAGGTGGCGAAGGCAAGTCTGGCGCAAGAGGTAACGTTCAGTAAAATGCATAAGTTAGTGAATTAGCGTAGTTATGCCCCTTCGCCATAGCGCAACTTTGCCTGGCATAAGGGTGCGAAGTAGCGCTAGAGAAGGTCCACTTCACTAGCGAATTTACGCCCGTTAGTAAATCGGCTAAGTAATGAAATGACATCACGCTGACGAATTTGCACTAGCATTAGCCACTTTGCGATTTAGTAAATTTGCCCCATAGTCTGTAGAATGTAGAGCCATTTTCTGTGAAAACCATCCTATACTATCCCGAGTATATGCTCATAGAAGAAGAGGCCAACAGTACAGATGATCTTTATTTGCTTTGTATAAGCAGCTCTTTTTAAAATCCACTAATGACCCTTTCAAAAATCACAATAAATATGTAATGATTCCTATGTTAAATTATATATCTTCAGGGCTTTAGATAATGAAGTATATCAATGTATGCACGTTTTCATGTAAACCCTCTTACCTTTCATTTTTTATTCTGTTTTGTAGTCCTGTGAAGATGAAAAAAAAAAAAGCTGTAATGGGAAATCGGGGAATTTGATAGGGTTATGTGCAATAGTCTGTGACACGTCCCAGAAAAGATGATTTTCCTTTTAATGCCGCAGCTTATTCTACCTAGAAATGTAACATTTGTGTAAAATAGAGATATTTCCAGTAATATGATTGTGGTGATTTTAAAGTAATTTCCGCTTTCATTTTTGAAGCAAGAATGACATCTTCATGTCTTCAAAATTATTTGATAGTTTTTACTATTGCACACCTAGAAAAATACTGAAGGAGAAACTCTTAAATAATGGGGTTTTGACATGCTGGACATGGCACAGGTCTGTGAAAACTTTTATCTGATATCTTTACCTATTTTTATTTTCTTCTCCAATGTTATGTAGGAAAGATGGAAAATTGTTTTCATATAGATGAATACAACTGAATACATCTGAATACAATGGATTGAATAGGTTTTTCATTATATTGTACGTTATCAAAAAACATACATAATGTATGTCATTACAAAATGCTTGAATTTCAGAAAACTAAATATTATTAAAAAGAAGGGGGTCTTAAAATATACTTTTTTTTCTGGCATACTGCAAAACAGATTTTGGGTTAAAAGTATATACGGTAGGTTGGAGTCTAGTAGAGTTTAGGTTTGGAGTGGACTACTGACTGATATCTTTATACTAACTGTAGTACAGTGTATAGAGACAAGTAGGGATGGGAGAATCTGGTTGCGCTTCCCCAAAAATTTGCGATGCTAAACGTATTGCAGTCAATGGGGAATTTGTTGCACAACCATTTTTTAATGACACAACATTTTTTTTTCAAATTGCACTACATTTTTTCAGGGCAAAATGCAGCTAAATATTTTCCTCATCCCTGGAGACAAGGGATCATTTTTCATTTTGGCTACATTTTTGTTAGCATTCAGATATTGCATGTGTAATTTATAGCAATATTCAGGGCCACTAAATATAATATATTAAATAATGTGTATGCATTAGTTCTCTGTATTGTACTCTTCAAATGATAATGATATTTCCATCTGCTTCGTTTTTATTAGTTAGAGGAGATAGTGTGTTCCCATGGAGATAACTTTATTGATGCATCTGGGAAACAAAGCTAATTTTTAATTTCAATGGTAAAAAAAATGTATGGCTTTGTGTGCCTGGTGCTTCTTGGGAGATATTGCATTTTGTTGGCTGTAAATATGCCACAAACCTCATTTAGCAGTTCTTTATTGGTTTTTATACTACCAATCACCAGTTAGATAATACTGGTTTATTGGTCTTCAGGACTGATTCAAACAGGTTCAATAACAATAATTCACCCTCTATCTAACTTTAATTGCATCCCAAGAAGCAGATCCAGAATTCAAAAACACCCCAAAAGGTAGAAGCCAGATATTAAACCCTAACAGATTCATGATACTGAGACATTAAAGTAATGACTGAAACATAAAAGGTGTCAAAGGACAATATAACTGAATTTTTGACTTTTGATATTACAAACCCTGGGATAAATATAGAAAGGTGTGCAGAATTGATTTTGACTGTCTCTCCCCTAAAAGGTAGTAGATCTGAACACCTACCTTTGGGAATTAGAGATCAGATGATAAATGATTACAGCTGAGAGAATCTAGCTGAAACACTTCTCATATGTTATGAGCATTATAAGACCAGGAAAAGGAACAGCTCATCAACTGTGAACATAATGAGTGCATGTAGGTTACAATAATGTATTAGCAACATGATGTCTTGATTGAATCCATTATTTTAAAGGTCTCCTTGATGAATATATTTTACTTTATGGTTGCACTTTGAATTTAAAAAATCATTGAAACCCTTTAAAACTAGGCACTATGAATGAATGGAAAATTGTGCTCTGTGTATGAATCTTTATATACATTGGTATATTAAAACTGAATGTACATCAGAATATTATAGCTATAGCATGTATTTGGCAGGTTGCATAATTCAATGTACAGTATAGAATTAACATTTTGTAGTTTGCCCTTGAAATACAGTTTCCATGAATATTTATGGCAAGAATCAGCTGATACACTGTTTCCAACATCACTAAGCAAACTTAGTAAAACATTTTACCAGTATGATAGACCGTACAGAACAATAAAATTATCACCCACCAATCTGTGGCGTAGTGATTGACTTGGCATTTTATGATCAAAATAATACACCTTGCTCCTTCTGTATTTCTCCAGGTAGAAATATCAATATTTTTTGTTATGATAAAAATATCATTCTATATTTATTAGTAGTAGTAGTCACCCTTCTTTTTCTGATGAATGGTTAGCAACTGCACCTATTGTCACTGAGAAACCCTAGGACTACCACACTGGACCTTGTGGCCCAGAATTTTGACAGTAGGTTGTGTCAATAGGCAAACCAGACTTGCATTCGGTAATGAGATGAAAACATTGTTTGGATGATGCTCAGCCCTGGCTCATTCACCTGACTCCATCTAAAGTGGTGCTGTAGAACTGAACATAATCTCTGGAGAAAAATATGTTTGTACTACCTTACATACTCAAGTATAAGCCGAGTTTTTCAGCATCCAAAATGTGCTGAAAAAGTCTACCCCGGCTTATACTTGAGTCAGTGGGCAGTAGCTGAGATTGAAGTCACTTTTAATCATTCCTATACCAACAGTTCACTTGGGGAGCGACTGCAATATCACACAGCCCCCTCTGTTGGTTATATGAAAGAATAACCGTGTGCCCTCTGTTGGTTATATGAAAGAATAACAGTGACTGCAATATCACATAGCGCCCTCTGTTGGTTATATGAAAGAATAACTGTGACTGCAATATCACACAGCGCCCTCTGTTGGTTATACGAAAGATTAACAGTGATGACATTATCACACAGCACCCTCTGCACATGGTAGTGGGACAGTGAGACAATGCACACAGTAATCCATCAACTTTGCAAAGAAGTCCGGTTGATCGCAGGGTGGTCGCTTTGGTGGAATGTGCGCTGCTGGGAGACAGGGCTGTAGTTGTGTCTAGGCTTATACTCGAGTCAATAAGTTTTCGTAGGTAAAATTATGTACAATGGCTTATACTCGGGTCGGCTTATACTCGAGTATATACGGTACATATTCACATTACATAATTTTATTTTACAATATTACTTTCTCCTATGCAAAATACCTATCTCACAAGTTTAGTTCCCACCTCTGCATGACCCTCCTTCCATTGTCAGCCCATGCTCTCACTGTATACATCTGAGACCAACCCAAGACAATCAAAAATGATGCCTCCACCTACTATCTCCCTTGTCTCACAAAACAACTCAAGCTCTCCCTTGTTAAGGGGAAATAATCTTCTTTCCCTCTAAATCAAATCCCTTCACATTTTATCTATTTTGCTTCCCTCTGCCCAGTTTTCTCTCATATCTTCAATCACTCTCTCCATGTTTCCTTCTGATGTTACACATACTAGTCACACCTTCTCTAAAATCAAATATTGATTTTTCTTCTCTACCTTTCCAGCTTCCTCATATATTCACCACCCTATTCCTCCAAAATGTTAGAACAGTTGCTGTCTGCAACTGTTTTCCAATCTTCTCTTGACTAAATCGTCACTTAACACATTTCAGTTTATTTACCAACTACATTCATATAAATCCATTTACCAAAGTCTTCAATGACTGACTGGCTGCTACATTTAAATAACAATTCTCTCTATTAATCATCTTTATCTCCAGGCAATCTTCCAATTGACCATTTGTTTCTTCAGTTACATTTACCTCCTCCCCTATAATCTCCTTACATTCATGTTTACAGGACTTCATCTGAGCAGCACCATGTGGAATTCATTAACATTAGGAATCTACAATTTGAGATTTTTGGCCCAATATATCATATAAAAGAATTAGCCAAATCTGAACCCATTGATTGCATATGCAAATAAAAATTTTTTTTTAAATTGCAGCATACAAGAAAAAATCTTGTGTTGTCCGGGGGGCTTATGTAACATGATATTTAGGGGCCGATTCACTAACTTCGAGTGAAGGATTCGAAGTTAAAAAACTACTACTTCGACCATCGAATGGGCTACTTCGACCTTCGACTATGACTTCGAATCGAAGGATTCAAAGTAAAAATCGTACAACTATTCGACCATTCGATAGTCGAAGTACTGTCTCTTTAAAAAAAACTTCGACCCCCTAGTTCGCCATCTAAAAGCTACCAAAGTCAATGTTAGCCTATGGGGAAGGTCCCCATAGGCTTGGCTAACTTTTTTTGATCCAAGGATATTCCTTCGATCGTTGGATTTAAATCCTTCGAATCGAATGGTTCAAAGGATTTAATCGTTCGATCGAAGGAATTATCCTTCGATCGTTCGATCGAACTATCTGCACTAAATCCTTTGACTTCGATATTCGAAGTCGAAGGATTTTAATTCCTAGTCGAATATCGAGGGTTAATTAACCCTCGATATTCAACCCTTAGTGAATCGGCCCCTTAGAGTTTGGATTTAGTTTGGCCAGTTACTAGGGGTAAAGCTCAATCTCATGAATCTAATATTTCTCTCACATAAACTTTTCCATATACCTATACAGCCGAAATGGCCTTGCAGTCTGGGCCCTCATTTTATCTACTGCATTGGTTTATCTGTATGCCAGTTGTGTATGAGCTGCAAAATATGTTAACTGGGTAACATTTCATCACTTTTTTTCTTTTGGGTGTCTGACCTTCCCATGATCAGTTCATTACTGGGTCATGTTTAGGATAAACAAGAATTTAGGATAAAGGTAATCATATCAAATAGACAGATTCATTGAGATAGTTTTGAACAGGTTGTCCTATAGTATTATGGAATAAACTTTATGTGTGCAACCATAACATTTTCTTTTCAACAGATGGCTATTGTATTATGTAAAACTTTAAACAGTTTTCATGTCCTTGATTTGTAAATGCTAAAAACCAAGGATAAACTTGATTTTTTTTCATTTGTTTAAACCATTTGTTTTTTCATAGTTTAATGTTGGGTATTTGTCTGAATTAACGGAGATTCTAAAATCTAAGTACAGTAGGTAATATTTGGGAATTAAGGATTAGGTGAACATTTACTGTAAGCATTAAAGTGACACATCCAGGGGACTGTTTAAATCTACAGCTCGTTAGTGTTATTAACTTACACTCAATGGTAACAGAAAATGATGGAAAATATTGCAGAAATCAGAAATATGTATTCATCTGTTTTTATTGTCTCCGATTTATTTCACAAATTTTACTGAAACATGTAAATGTCCTGAAATGAACTCCTATCTGTCTAATATCTGTCTAATTTTCTACCCATGTTTTTTATGAAATTCTGGTATGTGTACATGCATATTATTGATATTGCTTCATATCATGATGTCGTGAGGGGCTGCTATGCCAATGTCACATATATTCTCACTTCACCTGAGTTGAGGGACATGACAGCTGCAGGAATGTTACAAAATAGCTACATTCTCCAATGACGGCAATAGTATGAACTAGCAGTGTAAACTACCCTATTGATCATGCAATTTGTAGCTCTCTTGGTTATGTAAATCTCAATCCTCATGTACCGCATTCTGTAGTATAATCAGAGAGATGACATTACTTTTTTTATCATATAAGTTTTGTGATCCTATGTTCTTTACCCATTGTGGACTTACATGCAACTAAGTATGGTAATGTACCAAAGCAGCTGATGCGTTGTAGGCTTACTTTTGGTAAATATGTGCTGGTAAGATGCTGAAACAATTGATCAATCAATGGCTAACTAATGGTAGGACATGTTTATTGTCAAACGGTACAGGAAAGCTTTTCAGTCATATTGTACTATATATATTCTGCTGCCCTTAATTTACAAACCTGAGGCCTGTAGCCACAGTTCTGGTCTTTGAGATTTGAAGACATGTATGTATTTAGTGAGTGACATTTCTAAGGTATTGTTAACCTGTCTCTGTTACTGAATGCTTATCAGACAGATGCAGCTGCTTTGATACATTGCACTTGGCTTCAAATGAGCATTTCTATAATACAAGTCCCCTTTAATGTTTATCAGCATACTGAAAGGCTAATCTTTATAACCAGTAACACATTTCCCTCAGCAAAACCCCGATTTTAAACTGAATAAGTAAAGTCAAGTTACATTTAAAACAATCCTCATTTGAATCTTGACTCGCGTGACTGTAACAGACAAGACCTTTTTTTGTGGGTAACCCAAGATAGTGAACATGTAAACATGACTTTTATGCATTGTAAACTGTTTTGTAAATGTTGCCTGAATGTATCATCCTAGTTGTACCAGAAATAGATTAAACTCTTATGTCGTCTTAAGTGGCAAACAAGTGAGGAAAATCGTATGAGAATTTACATTTTTCTTTTGTTGGTTTAAAATTACAGTGCATTGCCTGCCTGCTGTTTTTCACATCGTGTTTTGGTGTGCAGTATTTCCTTTTTATTGAGACACATTTTTCAAGTGATTGTTGAAGCCCATTAAACTACTAGAGATGCTCAACGCTTTAAAGAAAAGAAAACTCACGGGGTTTAACTTCCCACTTTTTTTTTCCCTTTTATTGCCTGTAGCACAGAACAGAAAACAAAGGCTCATGTTTTATGCCTTTTGTTGAATGTTGCAGTTTGATACTTTGTGTTACGTTGCAGTTAACTTTAACCCTATGAGATCTATGTGGCAGTATAAGGAGAGAAAGGCTGTTGCATACTAATGGTGCACTGCTGCCTGGGCACTAAATGTGTTTAAGATGTTTAATCTTTATTTTTCTACATCAGTTGACCAAGACATTATCTTGTAAAAGAATAATAAGAGAAAATGTTCCCTTTTTGCGCAGAACTGAAGGAGCAGGCGCTGCTGCCATGTAACGTTACCAATTGTCACTAGGCAAATATAAAGGATTTTGTTTTTGTTTTTTGAACCACTATAGAGCCAGTTCCCATTAAGATAAAAGCAGTGATGCAGATTAAGGAAGGCATCTTCACCTAACATCAATTTGTTAAACACTGCTGAGAAATAGATTATTTATTAGGATGTTTTCATTCCATTTAGGTCTCCTGAGTCACATAATAGATATAAATTATGTAACTCAAATGACCCAACGTGCCACCAGCTTCAGTAGTGGAAATAAGTTGTTAGTGAGAGACAGCTCTTGCAGAGATAGTGGCCCTCGGTGATCAGTTCTTGGAGTGAATGTGCCTTTGCAGTTAGTAGCTATTGTGTAAATGGTAAAAAATATTTTAAACAAAATTAAGAATGATGGAAAGGTAGGGCAAAATGTAAAATACAGCAATTTAAGATTATTTGCATATTGAATAAAGCAGAAAATAGAAAGTTATTTTGCCATATAGCGATTATAAGTCTTATTTATGTACTGCTTGGAATGTGCTGTCCCAGAGTTTAGTGCCCATAGATGCAGGTTGTTCAAATGTTCTCAAAATCATTTTTGTTGCAATTAGAGGTCTGAAAGTGGACAATGAATGAACAAGTGCAGACAATGAATCTTGGTTTTGAGCATTTTTTGTGCTAATGAAACCTACGAATGAATGGTATGGGAGTGAGTCAAAGTATTTATAGCATATAAGGACAAATATCAAGAATAAGCAGCAAGGTGATTTCTTCTGTATTAGGTTCAATTAAAAAATTAAAAAAAGGAAAAGGAGGTTGGCAAGGAGTCAGGATATGTTATCTTTTTTTCAATCTGGCTGGTTTATGAGCCAAACAGCAGATGCACTGCACTTGCTCCAGTCTCCACTCCCATCCATGCACCAATGACAAAGCAAGCAGTTGAGCTGACGTGTCAACATTATTTTTAGCTTTAACTTGCTGTTTGCGTATGATTTACAGGCACAGAAAATGATAAAAATGCTCTGAGCTACCATAAGAGCAATATTTTATTTCAGTTTGATTTATAGATGGAGAAATTAAACTCAGGCATCATGAGTTGTACAATGTAAGTTGCAAAAATGTTTTGACCACTTCCATTTTTGTGGCCACACCCCATAATTACCATGTTCATTTTACAAAATGTAGCAGGTTATGAAAGTCTGAACATATTTCTGTGTTTTTTTTTCCAGTTATTACAGTTTTGTTAATGAAGGTGAATTGCCCTTTAAGCTGTGAGTCTAGCTTTTTCCAAGGGTCCTTATCTTTAAATTGTTACAGAAGCATCTTATAAGCAGCTGTGGCTGTTCTGGGCTCTCTGACAAAAGCCAATTAAGTTAGAAACATTGTTTCTTTTTCTGGCTGTTCAGTGCAGAGAAAAACGGGACAGGTTGAGCTGTCAAAAAGGGGACTGTCTCTCTAAAAATGGGACAGTTGGGAGATATGGAGTCTGGCAACTGTAGTGCAGCAACATCTGAGGACCTGAGTTTAAGAAATAATGGGCTAGCTAGATCAAACCCCTCTAAAAAATTTCCTAGGGTGCTCAACAATAATCATGTATACGTTGTGGTGCAGTATCTTCTTAGTCACCATGCATGCCAAATGACAATATTTTAGTTTCAACTGTTCTCTTTTCACTTTTGGGAATTGTTGGGAGTTTGCTACCCTTGCCAAAACAGCAACGGTTGAACCCATTCTATTTGTTTAGAATTTGTAAAGATAGAGATGTCTCCACAGGCCTTTCTCTATAGCAAGCACAATGCAGGAGGCAGAGATCCTGTGGTCCTTTCAGGCAACTGTCTAACTTACAAGGCATACTTATTGATCTTATTTTAAAGGTTCTATTCTACTATCATGCCAATGGTTATTGCAACTTGCCAAATCCATATATACTTAAGATATATTCCACATTACAGTATGTATTATCTAAGCGTGATGCAAATGATTTACATTACCATTATATAAATTAAGCTAAATGTGTTTGCGTAGCACTTTAAGATTTTAATTGGTTGTAGCCATGACAAGTTTTGTGAGGTATTTATACATTGATAGAAACAATATAAAAGGAATCATGAAGCTTGATGAATAAACACATGGTATAAACAAATACTAGAGGGAGACTATTTTTCAGTTTAATTTTTTTATTAATCATTCAATTTAAGACCAAAAACAATATTTTAAAGTTTAGGAAAAGGAAGAATTCTTAAACCAAAAATGAAACTTTGACATACTGAAGAGTAAGGGTTTAATAAGTTGATGCCCTGGAGGTTTATGATCATTCTAAATATATGTTGCTACAAAAAAGTTGCCACAACAAAAAAAATTGCCCATAGACTTGCTTCACGTACTTTTTTTCCATTTTGCACATTTTTCAGCAGCATCACTTCTTCTAACCTTTATGGTGTCTACATGTCATTTGCTTCATCCAATTTTTCAGATAATGTCCAAAAGTGGGGGTCTCAAAATAAGTATTTTTCATGACTGCCCAGAAATAATTAATTAAAATGAAAAACATGGCTGACACACGTCTTGCTGTTTACAACAAACCAATTAACCTATTCCCAAATTAATGACATCTGGACTACATATTTGAAATGAGTTTATTGTTAAAATGCCTTTCCTTGGCTGTTTTACTAGTTTAATTACATGAACAAACCCTTCACTCTGTGAATGACTTCTATTAACATGAGCAATGATGGACATCTCAAAAACCTGCCTAAAAACTTTTATTGCACCTTTTATAGACTTGTTTCTGACACTAGCCCTCTGTAATGATTTTTTTATTGGAGTATATTTAATATGTAATGAATATGTGGGGTTTCCAGCTAAATTGATATATATTAATTATAGCTTAGCTGGAAAAAAGGGAACTATTTTCAAAAAATTTAATTATTTGATTAAAATGGAGGCTATGGGAGATGACCTTCCCATAGTTTTGAGCTTTATGGATAATGCTTTTCTGCATAATTATTCCCATTCCTGCAGCAACAGCATTTAGTGTTCAAGTACTTTGAACGTTTAGAATTTTTCCACTTAGGGGGTATAGTGTAAGTGTAGTTTTCTCTTGATTTGTTTTAGACAGCACCCAGGTCGATATTAAAAGATTCAATGTACAGTATATTGTACCGAGGCACAGTGACTAGCTATGCTTATGATATGCCTAATGATTACGGATATAATCTGTCAGATTTAGACAGGACAATGTATTACACCCAGTTCTTGAGAAATAAATATTCTCCTTGTTGTTATATGTGCAAAGTACGAAATTACTCAATGTTCTGGTTCTCCAATAAGGAGATATTTCATTTATGTTGTCTCCTTTTAGATTTGGTTTGCTTTTATTATAAACTGAACATGAATATTGCTACAACTATTTGCTGTTGCCATTAGAACTAAGTTTTCAGATGCCACTGTGTATTAAGTTGAAGACCTGGATTTGGAGAGAAACTGGAGAAAAATATGTTGTCTACAATTGGAAATCCATTTTTCAT
Organism: Xenopus petersii; assembly: GCA_038501925.1. NCBI lineage: Eukaryota > Metazoa > Chordata > Amphibia > Anura > Pipidae > Xenopus > Xenopus petersii. The sequence continues at coordinate 101,677,085 of CM076678.1, read as the reverse complement.
GCATTTAATTTTTCACTTCCCATTTTCTAAATTCTTAAATGTGCCTTGGCACTAAAGCTAAATGTAAGTTTAGATCAGAAGACATTAATAAATAATAAGGAAACCTATTTTGTAGATTTAGTATGACAGATTCCTATAACCAAAAGCTATCACTAAATAAGATGCTAACATGATAACTTTAAAATCACATGTAAAAAAATCTTCTGTAGAATCAAACAAAATCATTTGTATTTGCTTTCTCTCTGACTTCTCATGGGAAAGATTAGCAATAAATTCTTGAGCACTGTAGTTGAAAACTTCAAGTTATAATTAATGGAAATCACATTTAAGTATGGCACTTTCTTGAGATTAACAGAAAACATGGGCTTTTTTTTATTTTATATCAGTGTCTGTGTGCTATAACTCTGGGTAATGCCCATTTATTACTATGGGAAGCAATCTGCAATAATTTTCAGCTCATTGCTGGCATGGCTTTTCCAAACAATATTCATAGAGACACAAAGTGGGCAAATTGCCATTTGCAACATTACTCATTAGCTACTCTGTGCAGATTCCACAGAGAGAAATAGTGATTGAAAATCTCAGACTATTAACTGCATCTGGAGTAAGCTGCCAGTGATAGTTTCAGCTGCAGCTGGTCTTGTAAACAATGCCATAAAAAGCAATGGAACCTAAATTTCTTCATTAATTTTTTATCTTGGAGAAGCTAAAGAGATTACTTTAGTAAAAGTATGTAAAGTTGCTGTACTGTGTTAGCCAGTAAAAATGTTACAGGGCAACCATTTTGAAATAAAAAATAACACAAGTGGTATAAAGGTGATACCTTTATTGGCTAACTAATATAATCATAGCAAGCTTTCAGAACATTTTAGTTCCTTTTTCAAGCTGATTACAATGAAGCTGTGGTGTTCTCAGCTCATAGGTTAAATGACCAACACAAAGCAATATCAATGTGTGTGTAAGGTGTCAGTCAGATCTGCAAGAGACAAGCAGATAAGGTACAAGATAATGTGGGTCAAAGAGGCTGAGTATACATTAGGGTTGAAGTATTGGAGTGTAGAATCAAAGGAATTCCATATAATCTCTTGGTCCATATCCAGACGTTTGTATTTCTGACCTGGTGCAGTCCTCTCTTAGTCTACATAATTAGCAATAAATTCAAGGCCCAGGTTAAGTCCCCTCTCCAGAGAATTGAAAGTATCCATTAATTTGTATTCCCTTAAGAACCAAAATTCTTTAATCCTTTATGGAGTGATGAAGGACATTGAAATTATTTCCTATTGGTGTGTCTAGTTTTTTTTTTTATTGGTTACAGTGAATCGGTGGTGTGTATTTCTCTTTCTCAAACTTTGCTCAGAGTCCCCCCTGTTTTGCATTTATTGCAAGTACACCACATTGGAAGAAGAACAGTTGTAGTGACCATGAATGCTGTATTCCTTTAATGTGTCCGGGATTAGTATTTTGTCTGAAGTCAGGATGTATGGGCAGGTTTTGAGTAGTTTTTTGCCACTGGGGGTAAGTTCCATTTTTGGTGGGGTACAATAAGGTACTTCTTATTAATAGTGACTTTAGGTTGGGAGGCTGTCTGAATGCTAGCAGTGGTGGGTCTGGGAATATGCTTTTGAGTCTCTCGTCCTTATGAATTGTACTTTGTAGATCTCTGGCTATTTTTCTGAAGGTCCTCAGTTGTGGATTATATGTGACCACTTGGGTAACCTGATTTATTTCAGGTTTTTGTTTATACTGTAGATCGTGACTTCTGGGAATCCTGGTGGCTACACGAATGTACTGATCTACAATCAGTAGCCCCTGTTGATGAAGTCTGCTTTGAGTGTTTTAAGGTGGTGGTTCCTTTCAGCAGTCTCTGAACAGATACGATTGTATCGTAAAGCCGGGCTGTAGATTTAGTGATTAGTGTGGTCAGGGTGAAAGCTGTCATACATTAGATATGATGGTTTGTCCATTGGCTTTCGATGGTGGTTTGAATAGTATTTTCCCTGATGTGAATGGTTGTGTCCAAAGAGTGGATGTGAGTGGGGGAGTAGCTCATTTTCAAATTTATAGTTGGATGAAAGTCTTGAAACTGTTTGTGAAACTGAATAAGTCCTTGTTCAGTATCTGTCCAGATTATAAATGTCTATAGCGGAGGTATTTCAAAGGCTTGGTGTTGCAGGTGGAGAGGAAGTCCTCTTCTATTTTTTGCCAAGAAGAGGTTGGCATTTTGGGGTGCAAAGCGTGTACCCATACTGGTTCCCATCCATTACAGAAATACTTCTGAAAAAAGAAGCGGTTGTGTGTTTAATGTAAACTCAATCAGTTTTACAACTGCTTGGGATGTTACTGTAGGTCATGCTTTTCCAGAAGTGTTTTGCAGGCATCTATACCATCCTTGTGTGGAATATTTGTATATAATGATTCCACATCCATTGTTTGCCAAAACGGTACCCTCTGGAAGTGATCATATTCCTGCAAGTTTATTTAGCAGATCAGTTGTATCTTGTAAATAGCTTGTTGTGCCCCTCCAGGCTTTAAGATTTGCTCTACCCATCCTGATATGTCATCTGTCAGAGTGCCAATCCCAGGTACTATAGGTCATCCAGGGTTACCTTCTTTGTGGATTTTAGGAAGCATATAGAAGGTGCCTGTTTTGGGATTCTCTGGTACCAAATTTATCAGATGTGATTTCCATTTCCGAGAATTCTATGAGGGTATAAATGTGCCTAGCCTGCAATTTTAACCTGTAGTAAGAAGTTATTGCTTCATTGCCATCTGTCTCCTTCAAAGCATCACACAGAATGCAATGCCAAAAGAAGACCTAGCTGAATGCTATACCGTCAGGTGTGTGCCCCTTAAAGTAGGGTCATGCCAAGGAAAACTTCTTGGGATGTTGTTATAGCTTGTACAGGGTGAACTCTGTCAGCATAGGAATCTATCTCAACTAAGCATAGTACTGCTAACTGACGGTTAGTGGCCCTTTAAAGTGGACCTGTCACCCAGACACAAAAAGCTGTATAATAAAAGTCCTTTTCAATTCAAACATGAAATCCAATTTCTATTTTTTATTAAAGCATTCATAACTGTTGTAAGTTCATTTAAAAATCACTTACTAGATGTCACTGCTACAATGGAAAAAAACCCAAAAAACTATTTAAGAGAATGAAAGGCATTTTTCTATTTGAACAGGGATTCATGTAAGTTAATGGTTGTTTTTTCTCAACAAATTGTTCCACGGCAATTTTTTGCTGCAGTTTAGCGAAATAATTCGCACATGGCAAAATTCGGAATTTCGCTGTGAATCCATGGCCGACGAATAAATTTGCTCCTCACTATTTCTTACTTATAGATTAGTGGTTTCCAGTGTAAAACAAAATAATGCCTGTTTGCTGAAAGTATTTTGTTCAGATTTTTTGTTTCTGTAGACCTTGCTTTTTTTTACTGTCATGAATTCCAAAAGACTTCCATTTTAGTATTTTTTGTAAGTAGAATAATTCAAAAATTTAATTTTTAAATGATTTGAAGATTTTTTTTGTAATGTTAAGAGCATATTCATTTTCTTTCAGTTAAAAATTGTGCTATTGCTCATTTGCTTTTGTTCTTATTTGTTAAATTCTGCTACATCCCCTTTAGAGTTCTAATAGGAACAATTACATTTGCTTAAACAGATTTTGTATTTTATGGTCCTAAGGAATCATAAACAAGCCATATTAATGTTTTGAATTAAGCCTTCCTAGTTAGTGAACAGAGTTTCTACTTCATTGTTTACACAATAACTGCTTATAGTAATAAGTAGACATAATCAAGGTGATTTGAACAGATAAACCGTTGCCAAGCCATGCAAGTTAAACAAAAATTTAAAATCATACATTTTTTGCTGTTTACTACTTTTCATATTTGAATTTTGCTATGCATTTTGCTAAGAATTAATGATTCCTAAATTTCTCTTAAAAAAGAGCCAAAAGGCAAAGATGACATACTAGTATATTATAATGTACCTTGTTCTGAATTGTAACATTATCCATACCATCGACGCAGGCAGAACCTAGCCCTTTATGTTCTGTAATATTTTACCTTTATTCAGGTATCCTCTACAATACTTTGAAAGTGTCACTGAAACTATATATTTATATATGTGTGTATAAAATGTATTTTTTTTTGGGGGGGGGGGGGCGGCATGCCGCCCAGCCGCATTACAATTTAATTAGAAGCACTGGGGACGCACTGCTGTTTAAACAGCCAGCCAATGTATTCCCCAATGCTGCACTGTCCGTCGACAATAGTTAATTTATTTCAGTGTTACTACACATTTTACATTGATGTTTTGGTCTAAAACAGAAACATTTTGAAAAAGGTTTTAGACCAAAACCGAAACATCAATGTAAAATGTGTTTGGTAATACTGAAATAAATTAACTCTTTTCTATGGAGTACGCACATCCCTTGGTCTTTGATATAATCTTTTTCATTTATTTTTTAATAAATAATGTGCCCAGCAACAAATTTATAGAGGGAAATCACCTTTAATAGTAGATCATTACATTCTTTAGTGAAATCTACTGTGTTAGCTGCAAAGAATATTGTGGTCAGTTCTCCATTATAATTTGCCCCATCTGTTTTCACACAATGAACATAAAATTATGTTTTGTATCTTGACAATATACATGTATTGCTGGCAAACTAGTGTTGCCAGAATATACTGAATGGCTATATATTGTTTTGTGAAATTAAAGGTTGCTGTAACCTTTAAAATATTACTATTATTCATTTTAATTTTTGATTTGCAGAACATTTTGGCCTTGAATCCCAGAACACCAACTCATGCCTCCTTGTATTCAACAACAGCCAAGAAGCAGTCTAAAAAGCTTTGGAAGCGGAACCCTGACAAAAGTTGCTCAGTGAGTATTTGTTTTTTTTGTTTAATTATTGAAATGATGCTCAAATAAAGTGAGGACTGTAAACTATGATCTGTAGCCATATCTTGGATACATGCTGTTCAAATTCCATCATCCATGCAGTGAAAGAGAAAACTATGCTGCTATGACATAAGAGACATTTTAATGGGTGAATGTATATCTGCTGCTGCTAATTGACTTAAAGTAAAATTGAACTTTTACTTGTCAGTGACCACTGACTGGTTAGTGGCCTCATTTACAAAAATAATGTTTTGTCATTTCTATTTGTATTGGGTGTGGCCAATTTTTGCACAGCATGCAAAACATACACAGTGAGACCTTCCTTAGCTGGTGTGGTCTTTTCATTTCTCCATGAGATATCAGTGCACTTTGTCTTTAGCTTATACAGGTATGGGACCTGATATCCAGAATGCTGGGGACCAGGGGTTTGCCGGATAACAAATCTTTCTGTAATTTGGATCTCTATACCTTTTAGTCTGCTAGAAAATCATGCAAAAAGGAAATGGTCCCAGTAGGCTGGTCCCAGTAGGCTTCCAGTAAGGATTAATTCTATCTTAGTTGGGATCAAGTACAAGCTACTGCTTTATTATTATAGAGAAAATGGAAATCATTCTTAAAAATTCAGATTATTTAAATAAAATGGAGTCTATGGGAGATGACCATCCCATAATTTGGAGCTTTCTGGATTATCGGTTTATCGGTTTCGGGATAATGGATCCCATACCTGTATTATACAAATAATATTATACAAGCAGACATGTACCATAATAGGTGTGAGAGATGAAGTTGAATCTGGCCCTAAGTAACTAAGAAGTAATTACAGTTAATCCACAGTTAAGTTTTATTTGTAAATTATTTCACTTATTTTAATTTTGGCTGCAAACAATGCATTTTTTTTGTGAAAAAGAACAAATAAACATCTAATACAGTTTAATGGAATTTTTAAAAAATCAACAGTTGGCCTTGAAAGGGAGCTAACTGTTAGTAAAGAGCAAAAGCTGTGACACTTAGGGGCCCATTTATTAAACCTCAAATTTATCTGGTAGAGATTTTAATTGGGAAAACTCAAATTTATCGATAAAAAACATTTATTACATTTACTATACCCCAAATCTGCTAAAAATCCAAATACTCCATTTCAACCTGTCATATACTGTAGAAGTCAGTGGCAGATGTCCCTGAAGTTGTTTCTTGACATTGTGAACTGAGCTGATGACGTCTGGGTTTTTGTCTCATAATCCAATAGTCAAGTTATCGAGTTCCATCATATGATTAAATTGTCGCAAGGGTTTTTGCTCCAACTATTTTGATAACTATTATTAATAAATGAGTTCCAATTTGTGGATGGGAGTTTGGTCAACTTTGTTTTAATAAAAAACTCTAGATAAACTCGAGTTTTAGTAAATAATCCCCTTAATATTCTGTAATAGAAGCAAAGCAGGAAGTAGAGACTTATTAAGGAGGAAATAGATGTGTGAACCTATGCATTTGAAGGAGCAAGTGTACTAAACAGTGTAGTGTAGAAAGTGATTCTATTAGTGAGGAATGTAGACATTTATTGAACATGTAAAACATAGTCATGGTATCATATTTTGGGTTATTTCTTGTTTGAGTGTGCTATAGTAATGCTTCTTGGCCCAGTAAAAAGCATAATTAGAAAACAAATTAATAGTGGAAACAACCATCTAGGGCATAGTTATTTCTACAGGACAATTACAATCATATGTTTAACCAGAGGATGTCGTTCTATGTCACCACACTCATATTGTAAGGGATTAAAGAAGTCAGAAGAGGAAAAAAGAGCACAGTTATTCAAATTGACAAAAATCTGTGGAAGATTTAAGAGAAAAGAGGTTTTAACTAAGAACATTAGGTAGAACTAATAGGTCAAAAGTAGCAGTATTCAGAATGAACAGCGTGGGGAGGAATAGATAAAGGTGGTGGGTGTGAGACAGTAAAGGTGGCAAGAAGATAATCTACAAAGTTTTCTGTAAAAATCAGAAAGGGTCAGATATTTGTTTATACAGTAGATAAAGGAAGTTTCTCTCCTTATGGTTGGCTTTTCTTGTTAAAAGCAGCAAATTCAGTATAGAAAGTAATACACCAACATTGCATGTGGTCACTGATGTGACATTTGAAATATCAACGGACTAATAACTGCAGGGCTGTAAGTGAAGTGACAGAAGTAACATGGTTTTAAATTCAGAGAGGATCATAAAAGTAGATGTGACAGTGGAGATCTGTCCAAACATGCAGAGTTGGGGTGGTTGAAATAAACTGCAAGAACATGAATATAAGGGCACAAGAATAAGGATGTGGGGATATGTTTAAAATAAGAAGAAAGCAATGTTGCTGATTCTGCACTTATTTGTCAGTAGGATCAATTCCTAAACATTCCATCCAACATGTTGTCTTATCTGTATGTTACATGTCAGATAGATTGTCTGCAATATTTCTTTTTTAGACTTTATGCCAAGAAAATGCATAATGGTATTACTAAAAGGAAATATTAGAATACAGCTATATTCCACTGCTACCTTTTCATGTAAGACTTTGGAATTTATGTACACCCATAAAACTGCAATGAGGATAAAAAACTGTGACAAAATGTATTTCAGCAGGAGCACAATTGTTAACTTAAACATATTTCAGCTTGGCATTACTATTGTTTGATGATATTTTGTGCTATTATGAAGAAGTTTCATTAAGAAGCACACTGTGGTTCTCTATTCTATTGATGGAAAGCTCTGAGTACATCCCATTTAAGCAACATGGGGCTGTGTGTATTGCAATAAAGATGTTGCTATATAATGTTGTATTGTGTTTATAGGTCTGTTATTACCTCTCTTTTTTTATTCTCTTGCAAAGAATTCCGTGCATTGCCTTATCTTTAAGTCTGGTATACAAGATCCCATAAGTATATCTTTTGTAGCAATTGTTATGCTTGAACCAATTTTAGAGAAGGAAGTAATCCCTCATGAGATTAAATAAACATCAGTATTGCTGTGTACACCAGCCGGGGACCTTTCTATAGATGTGCCAATAGGTACAGTGGAAAGAGGAATACAAAACTGTTATTTTTTTCTGGGTGTATGTGCCTCAGCAGCCTTAATATTCCATTCATTTATTATTTTTTCAATTATTCCATTAACACCTTAGCACTGCAAAACAACTGCTGCACCTTTGTGCTGGCCTAGATTAGAAAGATATTTTTTTTAAAAACCCTTTTCCCTTTGCTTTATCTGTTGTATTACAATTCCTGGTAAGCTAAGTTCAGCCTTTTTTGTTTGCAATCTAATTGCAAGAGAGTTGGGATAGTTGGCCTTATTTGTATCCTTATTTAGGAATCGTGTCCCTTTTCACATTTTTGATTGATTAGTTAAAAATAAACCTTTTAAATGAACAACAGACATCCACTTAAATAAATGTGTTTTAAAGAATGCAACATTCTCTTAGCAGCCTGTCATGAATGACTGTTATTCATAAATGATCTGAAGAATCTCTGAGGGTTTAAAAACTGGATATATATATTTTCTTTGAAAGGCTTGCAGATAAATGTTTCAATTACGCATATTTTTTTCTTCACTTATTCAAAAATGTATTATAAATGGTGAATATTTTAGAATGACTAAAATGCAATTAAAATCTGAATTATTCTGCAGAGGATCTAACTGAAATTATGTTTCAGCATTTGTATATAGAAGGAAAACCACTTTTCATATTCTTACATACTGTAGCTCTATCAGAGAGAGTTCAACATACCATACATTTAATTAAAAAACCTTCAAGCTATTTAGAAAATCTATAATAATTAAAAAGTATGTATGCTATTTCTTGTATTTAAATTAGATTTGTATAGCTGCTTTGTTCATTTAAATGTAAAAAAGCTACAGTATAGGAATACTGCAACTTGTATATTAGACATGCAAACAACTATTGTTTCCATTTCTTATAGAGTAGGTTACAAATAAAGGTGGTAAACATATTCACAAGTGACATTTTACCAGAGGCAATCACTGTAATATGGGTTTCATGTCTGTTAGCTTCATTAAAATGAACACAAGGATTCCTTATTAGTTTTCTATTACATTTTTGCAATGCTGAGCCTATGCACATATGCAAGTTGTTCGATGATTGGTTGATACTTGGCTACAATCAAAGGGGCCTGTACGAGCATTGCTTGTAAATTGACAGTTTAAAGGGGACATATACTGTAGGATAAATTTTCACGATGCTTCAAACCATGTATAATAATATAAAATAGAAGAGAGAGTTCTGCTACTAAAAGTACTAAATACTTTTCTGGGGCCAATGTGTATCAGCAGTTAGTGTAAATACCATAGTCATTTTCTACACAATACTATGTTGTATACAAAAAGCAATCAACATTTTTTTTGGTTTTCCTTTGTAACTCCCTGCAACTGTTATATGTTATACAATTCCAGAACATCAGCTTTATTGATTGCCTCACAACTCCCTGTACCTAAACATACATTGTTCCGTAACAGCTGCATGTATACCTTGCAACTCTGTGTACCTGATCATAAACTGTTCCAGAGCAGCTGCATTTATTTCCTTGCAACTCCCTGCAATTAAACATACATTTTCGCAGAACAGCTGCTTCTATTCCCTTGCAACTCCCTGCACCTGATCATATATCACTATGCAGTAAAACAAACTTACAGCTGCTGTTATGGAATAGCATAACCGTAAATACTAATGTACACGGTTTGTATAACTTTTATAATGCAATAGAGGCAGAGAGTTGCATAGTGTATAACAATGTATTATGGACTATAGATTGTCCAGTTTTGCATGTACATGTGTGAATAACACATTTGCTGTGAAACACAGGAGAATACTGTTGTACTTTAATAAAATAATATATTATTATTACATTACTGTTACAGTTTGTATTCACTTTCAAATCTATTGATTTATGTTGAACATTTCAGGTATGTTATAAGTGAATGATCAGGCAGCAGCATAAGACAGCTATGTGCAGGCTGGGACACACAGGACAGAGGGTGGGAGGGGAGGAGTTTGGCTGCTACAGATTTCAGCCTGTCAGTCACTGCTGTGACCACTTCCTGTGGGAGATTGAAGAGACACTCCCACTCTTGATTTCAGCCTAGCTTCTGACCTGTCAACATCTTTCTGCAGCTTTGATATAATGTTTTAGGAGGTAAAATGCTTTCAAAATGTCTTCCTTTTTGCATCATTGCATGTCGTGAGGAAGGATGAGTAATATATCTGGATATGAAGATTATATAAAACCTTTTATATAAAATGTCTTCTTTAAGAGCTTGTAAGGTGGATGAAAATTATGTCACGTGAACAGTCCAGTGTTTGACGGTGTAAATGTGAGAATGCCTGTTATGTGTGTATGAGTTTTTAATGTTAAAAATAGTAATGTTTTAATAGAGTGTTTACAAGATTTTCCATTATTTTTAATACTGGCGGTCCAATGGTTATTCACGGCACACCTGCCTACAAGCTTGTGCATTAAGCCTAAATTATAAAAAATTCGAAACAGGGAGAAGATCAAATATAAATAAATGTTTTATTTTGCCCAATGATATTTTCAGGTCTAGTTTAAAAGCAAAGGCATCTGTAGTCATATATCCAATTTAAAATCTAAATCCGCATAAAATCAATATGGAAAGAGAATATATAATGTTCAGTGGCCCAGTTTCCTAAAGTAGCAGCTCTAGCCACAGTGCACTGCTGACCCTTTCTAGGATTCGCAGAGCTTAGTCACATATTTAGAATCTGGAAATATCTGAGCACCCCAGTTGCATATCCGGTATAACCGATTGTAGCATTAAAATCTTTATCATTTGAGACATTGTCTGCAAAAGTTATATACTACTTCTAAAGAGGAAAGATTTGCCTACACCTTTGGTTGACTTACAAGAGGTAAGATTTTCCCACACAATTTCAACTGACCGTCATTTTTCCTTTCTTTTTTTAGTTTAATTTAATTATTTGCCTTCTAACTCTTTCCAGCATTCAAATGGGGGTCATTGACCCCATTGAAAAAAACGAATGCTTTGTAAGGCTACAAAATTATTGTTTATTTTTAATAGTCATCTTTCTATTCAGACCCTGTTCTATTCATATTCCAGTCTCTTATTCAAATCAACGCAGTGGCGGAACTACCGGGGGAGCAGGGGGTGCGAGCGGGCCAGGGCCCGCACACCCTTAGGGCCCCCCGGCAGTCCGTGCGCCACTGAGAAATGCGGGCTAATGCGGCGGTACGGAGGGGGGCGTCACGCACCAGGGCCCACCCCCCTCAACAAACGCTACTGAATCAACGCATGGTTGCTAGGGTAATTTGGACCCTAGCCACCACATTGCTGAAATTGCAAACTAGAGACCTGCTAAATAACCCAAAAACTACAACAAATTGTGTCAGAATATCTTCATCATGCTAAAAGTTAACTTAAAGGTGAACAACCCCTTTAACAGAGCTGAAAATGTGCTAAAAGTGCAACTACAGTACACTGGTAAAAGGAACGGAACATTAAATATGTTTCACTGTATGGGCAGTGAGACTGTAAAATAACGGCCCTTAATGCTTTAAGAAATAACTTGATGCCTTCTTGGACAGGCAAAAAACCCTGGACTTTATTTTTGTACATTCATACACTGACCTGTTATAGGTAGGATTGTAACAGTTTATTTGGGACTAGATATGTGACCAGTAAATATGTTTTGCCAGAAAACAAGTGAAGTTGTCTGATGCACAATTTCACAATTCTCTTCATCAAAAAAAAATGTAAACCGAAGTATAACAAAATGAAAATGAAAGGCAGAACTATCTGTGATGAGCTGACTTGTAGGCGGTACTTGTACTTGCTGTGTTTTGGGTTATTACTTTCTCACAGTCTTACAAATATTTGCTTTATACATCCGTTTATACATTTCCACATGCACTCCATCTGTGTGACTTTTCCTTGCCAACTTTAAAAAACAAAACAATCGGTTTAGCAAGACCAGTACCTTTTCCATGTTAGCGTGGGCCTTCTTTTAGCAGCAAACTACCTGCTGTCTGCTAAGCTAATACATGAAGTTAGAATTAAAAAAAAAAAAAATAGATATAGTTGAGGTGCAGCAATGACATTTCTGTTCAGAGTTAAATTATCTGGGCCAGATTTGTTGTGTAGCTGGATAGGTAGAATGGAACATATGGCTCTCCCACTTACCATATTTTCCTAGTCCTAATATTACACACTTTCTCTGGGCCTCTGCTACCCACTTAGGGAAACGGCATTCAAAAATGTAGGACTAATTTATTCTACATCCACAGCAAAATCAGACTTTTTTTTGTTTTTATTTTTTTACATAAACTTTTAAAGGGCTTTACTTGACAACTCTATCATTTTCCATTTTCAACTGTTGTGTTACCGCTTAAAAAAAAGTAATATCAAACGATAAAGAGACACGCATATACCTATACCATCTGTGCATGTGATTACATAAGCAGATGGGACTAATTCAATTTTTTACTTTTCTCCCAAACACAGGTATTTTGGCCATATTAATTAATATTTTTTATATTTCATTTCAAGGCTATACATTTTTATATAACTCCTGCTAAAGAATTACAAATTGTTAAACATTTTATTGCTGCATCCAATAAATGATTCATCCATTTGCACTCGTGATAGAGGAAACCATGGCACATTATGCCAAAGAAAGATGAAGGACATTGAATTCATTCAGTCACAAAACTGAAGTATGTCATAAGGCTGCAGACATGAAACATGACCTTGAGTGGCCTAGCTTCTGTGTATGTGATTTCATTCTTCAAGAAATATCAACTAATTTGTAAACATAAGAGTTTATAGCAAAATCTCACTTTTTTTTCCTGCTAAATTTTAATTTCATAATATAAACATTTTTATTGTAGTGTGGTAAACTAATGAGTTGTATATGACTAGCAACAACATTTGTGTATTTAATTGAAACAATGTTTTTATGATAAATCCTACTGTTGGCAAAAGTTGTTATAATTTCTCTTTGGTTGTTTGTGCAAATCATATGTGTTCTTTGATGAGTCTGAATAAGTGCAAATATAAGTGTTTTATACAAAATTCTCTATGGCCCTGGAAATTATTGTGTGGCTGGACTCAATTTTTTATTACTTGATAATACCTTGATTGAACTCAGTAGATGAAAGTATTGAGAGCTTTGTCAATAAATGCTTTCTCTAGGTAAATGGCTTTGTATTTGCAATACAGATCCCCATGATAAGTATTATGCAGTAAGACTAATACAGGAGTATGTTCATAGGTTAAAGATAATATTGTTCAGGGAATCCCTTATAAAGGTAATTTTATTTCCCTGCATTGGGTTGCCAACCACTTAGGGTCATGGCTGACAAGGAGATTTGTTGGGCTCCATAAAAATGCATAACTACAGGTGGCAAATCTCCCGAAAAGGCTTTTCTGCCCACAATAATTTAAAATACTGTTGGTAAAGCCTATGCATTTCAAAGCCGCTGGAAGTTTCACAGTGAGGCAACATCAGTCAACTTTGGAAGAAAAATGAACCTCCAGCGATTTTAATTATTGCCAGTAGAGAAGCATTTTCTGGAGATTTATCACCAGTGATTAAAATGCACAACTGCGGACAACAAATCACCCTGTTTACCATCACCCTTACTGTAAATGTCAATGCAAAAAATAAATAAATATTACAGTCCCTATGTTTGTCAGTCAAGATCTTTAAGCAAGTCAAGTTTTGTTTAAAAAAAAAAAAAAAAAAACTGTAAAGGGTTCCTTTTCCTAGAACACTGAGAGGCACGTTTATCAAAGGTTGAATTTCGAGTTTTTAAAATTCCCCTAAACTCCCATAAATTCAACCAATCTAAATTCATTAAAAAGAAAAATCAAAATTTTAAAACTTTGATGAATTAAATAGACCCAAAAACTCGAATCAAATTTGATTCGGATTTAAAAAAACTCAATTCGTGTTTTTTCTCTAAAAAAATAATTGAATGTCAGGAAGGCTGCAAACAACTCCAAATTGATTCCTGGACCTCTCCCATTAACTCAAACAGCAATTTGGCAGGTTTTAGGTGGCGATAAGTCAAATTCTTAAAGGGCCAGAGTATGATTCTGAAAAATAAAATGTGACATTTTTAAAAAAACTCAAATTGACTTTGAATAACTCCAAATTTGAATTTTAAAGTTTTGACAATAAAAAAATCTGAAAATTTGACCCTTGATAAATCTGCCCGACTGTATAATGTTAAAGCCCACAAGCTATTTAACCCACTGAAAAATGGTTACCAAAGAATGAAGTCACCCAAACATTACGTGGTTGCCAGGGTGATTGATCATGGTACCAATTTTTTATCTCTGATAATGTGCAGTAAATACTATATAATAAAAAAAGACATATGCATCTTCACATAGTAATGCAAATCTTCCAAACTTTTTCCCTTAAGCTAATGTTCTATAAAACAGAATGTGTCTTTAACCGTATACACCCTGTAATGTCACTCCCCTAGGTTCTATTTTAGCTTAAATATTTTATACCTGGATGTAACAGTTCATAGTGTATAGGTATGTAGTAAATCACATATCCAAACTAGTTTACCCTGTATCCTTTCTCTTAGCAATACTGAGGGAATACAAGATTGAGGGAATACAAAGCTATCCATCAATCTGTGAATTTCCCTTGGGTATGAAATAATGAGGGAGTTTATAGTTGCATCGCAATGGGATGTATTATCTTGTTTGGGTAGTTGTGGATGGAATATAAGAAAAGTTGTATACAGAAAAAGAAAGTTACATTAGTAAAAAAAAAAAAAATAAAAATCACAATATAATATTCTATACCAGAATATTATTGCATTGCAAATTCTTATTGCATATAAAAAAATTTTCCAACCTGCTTCAAAATGGCTTGTTCTTTTGCAACAAATATTATGGCACACATCAAGAGCACCCTCCCCTGCTCACTGGACCCACTACAATTTGCATATTGCAAATTCAACTGAGGATGCCATATCTTCTGCTCTCCACCTCTCACTAACTCATCTAGACAAGAAAGACAGTTATGTGAGACTGTTTATAGACTTTAGCTCAGCATTCAATACCATCATCCCTCAAAAGCTGAGTGGGAAACTAAGCGAGCTAGGATTGAGTACCTCTGTGTGCAATTGGATCTTGGACTTTCTGTCAGAGAGGCCTCAGTCTGTTCATATCGGCGACAACGTTTCCAGCATCATCAGATTGAGCACAGGAGCTCCTTAAGGATGTGTTCTCAGCCCGTTGTTGTACTCTTTGCTGACACATGACTGCATAGCTAGACACAGCTCAAACCACATCATCAAGTTCGCCGATGACACAACTGTGGTGGGGCTCATCAGCCACAACAACGAGTCGGTGTACAGAGATGAGGTTCAGCAGCTGGCAGTCTGGTGCAGTGAGAACAACCTGTCACTGAATGTGGATAAAACGAAAGAGATGATTGTCGACTTCAGGAGAACTCGCCCTGCTCATACACCACTCAACATCAAAGGCTCCACAGTAGAGACAGTAAAGAACAGCAAATTCCTTGGAGTCCACATCTCTGATGACCTCACCTGGACCACCAACACCGCCTCCATCACCAAAAAGGCTCAGCAGCGTCTTCACTTCCTAAGACGACTGAAACGGGCCAGCCTTCCCCCTCCCACCCTCACAGTGTTCTACAGGGGCACCATAAAGAGTGTCCTGACGAGCTGCATCTCCATCTGGTACAGTAGTGCCAGCTCTGCTGACTGGAAAAGTCTACAGCGGACTGTCAGAGCAGCTGGCATCATCATTGGAGCAGCTCTTCCATCACTGCAGGACATCTTCCACAAGCACTGTACAAGAAAGGCCTCCTGCATTGCACTGGACTCCACAAACCCCTCAAACGGACAGTTCACGCTGCCCCTATCTGGCAGACGCATTCGCAGCATTAAAGCCCGAACAACCAGGCTGCGTGAAAGCTTTTTTCGAGCAAGCTATCAGACTCCTCAACTCACTGCCTGCCATCCCACTACATTCCAGACACACCTGAACTGTGAACTTAACTTTGTGAACTGTTAATTTATTTGCACAATTTTAAATGTTTATACATGCATATATCCAATTTCTGCCAATATATTGCCCATTTCATGTTTACATATTTATTGTGTATTTTTAAGTGCCTTTTTGAGATATGTACTAGCTGGAGCCACATAGTCTTGTCTCACTGTGTATTCGTATACTGCTGAGATGACAAAGTTTACTTTGACTTGACTTTGACTTTTTATGACTTTCTCCGTAAAAACACTTCTTACATTTTCATTGGAGGACAGGTTGTGAAATACCTTTGCAAGTTCACAGAACTTGTTAAACTTGCACAAATGTTCATACAGATAAATCAATGCCGTCTGGTGCACAATGGTAGAGGTTCGGCAACCTCAAAATCAAATCCAGAAGTCAAGCAATCCAGAGGCACACAGAACTGATGCAAGCAAGGAACACCTTGCACGTTTATTACGGTATAGCAGTGCAACGTTTCGGGGTCTGGACCCTTTATCAAGCATGACATTTCCCATATGAGATCCGTGTTATAAATACAATCTCAACTGAGTTCATATAAGATAGGGGAGGTATTTGAGAACATTCTAGACAAATAGCAGGGGACCTTTTTACCAATAAAGTGGATCACAGTACCAGAGGCCACCCCTTCAGACTAGAAGAAAAGAACTTTCATTTGAAGCGACGTAGGGGGTTCTTCACAGTCAGGACAGTGAGGTTGTGGAATGCACTGCCGGGTGATGTTGTGATGGCTGATTCAGTTAAGACCTTTAAGAATGGCTTGGATGGTTTTTTGGACAGACAGAATATCAAAGGCTACTGTGATACTAAACTCTATAGTTAGTATAGGTATGGGTATATATAATTTATGTGAAAGTAGGGAGGGGTGTGTGTATGGATGCTGGGTTTTCATTTGGAGGGGTTGGACTTGATGGACTTTTTTCAACCCGATTTAATTATGTAACTAGATTATTCTACTAGTATTCCCCTTGAGACATAAGTAATGTATGGCCACAACCTTGAGTGACTAGACCCCAACGAAGTCCACTTTTGGAGTACGAAAAGTAAGAAATACCAAAACAAAAGCTAGATTCTTATGCCCACTTGTTTTTAACAGATAGAAACATTTAGGGGTCATAATAGTCTTATCTTCCTTCAAGGAAATATAGTGGGCATTTCCTGTGACCAAATAGTTTGAAAAGTACTAGAACTATTGTTGTAGTCAAAGTACATTCATACGCCCATTTGTGGACTTTAACCCTTTAAGTGGTAGCAGAATTTCTCATTTCATTTACACTCACAAAACGTGCCAGACGTTTTTGGAACATTTTGTGCTCACTCAATTTAAAGGCATTTTCTGAGGGGAAACCTTTAGCTTACCTAGGAAAGCTATGCATAGTTTTTTTAGTTTTTGGGAGAACCTAAGTTTTCTATATCTGCCTTGTGTGTTTCTATCTCTGCAAAAAGATTTATAGCTCTAAATACAAAAAAGAAAATTTGCTATTTTTCATAATATATGAATTTATTCCAGAAACATACTGTATATATTATTACAAAAATTCAACTGATTTGGAAAGCCTCATGTCTCCCAAACGTGCCAATACCAGATATGTATAGTTTAAGGTAGATTTATGATTTCTGTACAACAAAAACTCCCAGCAGTAAATTACCGAATTTTGAATGCACAAACACAGAAATCGCCATACTTAGATTCAAAGCCAAAAAACCCTGAAACCGTAAGTTTACCTTAGAAAAATACACATTCTGCTGATTCCAGAGAACTGTGTCTCTCTACTCCTAACACACATCAAAGCTTGTCTGAACGTAGCGTTTTTATAATACGTTACTAATTCTGAAAAATCTGAATTACTTTGCAGCTCCCCATCTCCCATATGGTATTAGGTACCAAGAAAAAACATCCTAAATATGATTGCCAGAGTCCTCCAAACTGTTTGAAACCCCATAAATGAAGTTACTGCATTAACATTTCATGGCATATATTTCTACCACCAAAAAAATATACTACCTGATTTATGTGTGGTAAAAGTAGCCAATAAGTAAGTTGGTCCAAGAAAACCACATTTTCAGAAAATACACAATCTGCTGAATACAAAATGGTTACATGTCTTTATACAACAAAGCACCAAGCAGCAAAGCTATGCTAACATTTTTGTTTTTTGTGTAATTTCTGAAAATTGTTAAAACAGCTGAAAGAAGACAAAGCCATTGATTGGGCCACATATCATTGCCTCTACCCTGGGGAAAGACCTCCATGTAAATATGGACTCCCTAAGATATACAATGGACGGGCCCCTCTCAGACCTATTGTCAGCAGCATTAACTCTGTGACCTACAACATGGCAAAATTCCCAGCCAACATCCTAGCCCCATTGGTTGGAAATACAGAGCATCGCATACAGAACTCCCAGGATTTAACTGACAAAATCCAAGGGTTAGCACTGGACACCAAAGAAACCATGACATCATATGCTGTTTCTTCTCTCTTTACGTGCATTCCTATCACAGAGGCAGTTAAAACAGTGAGAAAACTAAAAGATAACACCCTTGACAGAACGAAGCTTACACAGAGCAAGTATGATACTTACTGGACCTATGCCTAAGTATCACATATTTCAAGTACAAGGATAAGTTCTACAGGCAGAAGCATGGCTGCGCCATGGGATCACCAGTTTAGCCCATTGTGGCAAACCTGTACATGGAGGAAGTGAAAAGAAAGGCCCTGGATAGCTTCAATGGAATCACTACCAGTCATTGGTTCTGTTACGTGGATGATACATGGGTTAAAATACACACACAGGAGGTACAGACTTTCACTGAACACATCAACACAGTGGACAGATGGTGAAAGATGGAAATAGAGGTCTATAGGAAACCTACCCACACAGACCAGTACCTGCTGTTTGACTCCCACCATCCACTAGATCAGAAACTGGGGGTCATCAAAACTCTACATCACAGAGCAGACAAGATCCTCACCAGCACAGAGGCTAAGTTGAAAGAGATGAAACATCTCAGAGGGACCCTGTTGGTATCCAGATTGGGCTTTTGTGAAAACCGGTGGAAAAATAAGCACTAACACCAAGACTACCGGTGAAGGCTGAAAACAGGACAGGAGAAAGAACTTGGTCCTCCCATGTAGCTGGGGTGTCGGAAAAGCTTAGAAGGATTTTTAATAAACACCATCATCTGCTTTAAACCAAGCAACACACTGAGGCAGCAACTAGTTCACCCTAAAGACCCCACCCCAAAGCACAAGAAGAGTAACATTGTGTATGCAGTGCAGTGAGGAATGCTCTAGTCTAATTCATATGTGGGGGGAACCAAACAACAGTTAAACCAGAGTATGGTGCAGCACAGAAGAGCCAGCTTCTCTGGTCAATCTAAAAGAAAAAGGACACACGTTTGAAGTCTGCCAAGTCCAGATTCTATACCGGGATTTCGTGAAAAATTTGGTTGAATATCGAACCAAATGCAAATTAGGGGTGGGACGGGGAAAACATTTTTTACTTGCTTGTTTTGTGACAAATAGTCACGCAATTTCCTTCTCCACCCCTAATTTGCATATGCAAATTAGGATTTGGATTCAGTTCAGCCTGGCAGAAGGATTTGGCCAAATTCCAATCCTGCTTAAATAGGCCGAATCCTGGATTCGGTATATTCCTAATGTAAAAACTGAAAAACCAAGTCGGAATAGAGGCTGGGGGTGCGACATCTATTGTCTGGCGCATATAATGCTGTTTTTAGCACCTCTCCCTGGAAGGTTTAATAACGAATCAAAGCTCTAATTTTGCTAATACAATCAACACCGAATTTATTGACATCATTGTGGAGTATGTTAAACAAATTATGCTGATTGGAGTAACATTCCAGAGGATTTATATTATCGAAGGAAAATTTACAATTTATTCTGAATTGAGAAAGCCAGTTGGATGACTGGTGAAATGTCTTTAAGGAAAAAACACAGCAAGTCCATTGATTTGACTTATTTCTATAGATATACCATGACCTGGATGAATGAGAATCTTAACAAACATATGCATTTTTATGTATGACACTCTAGCTACTACAATATAAGCACCTGGTATGTGTATTATGTGCCATAAGACCCCCCCCCTCAACAGTATGGAGACCCTAGAAAATCATATATTTTACCAAAGTACACATTCTGAAAAATCTAAAATGGGTTAAATTGTCTTTCTACTGCAAACTACCAGACTGCAAAGCTATGCAAAACATAATGCTTTTAATGAAATGTCTGAAAAGCCTCACAAAGCTTGCATTTTACCCCATTATATACCCCACATTTCATAATGTACCAGCATAAAGAATCCTAAATATGAACGCCAGGGGTCTACTGAACAGATTGATGCCCAACATGCATACATTTACCAAACTATGTAACATACAGAGAGGCCCAAATGGATTTAGAGCAGTTAATATTTCCATGAATATAACCAAGTAACCAACAACAATGAGGAATACAATAAAATCGCTAAAATTCAATAAAAACACTAAAATCAATTCTTTTTATGTAGTCAACAGTCATAAATACAGTTTTAATATTTTGGCTTGGACAAATACGTTTAATGGACAGAAACAAGCAAACAAAACCTATACAGCACTGAAAATACAATATGGCTAAAAATACAACAAAATCAATGAAAATTGTACAGTATATAATCACCAAAATAACGTACAAAATGTATTGCGCAGTGTGATTAGCGAATACACTATTCAATTTCAACATTTGATGCAGTAAGAACAATTAAAAAAGCTAGAAAATTGTGTGTGTATACTGAGCTAATCGTATGTTGTGTGCCTGTGTGTGTGTGTGCAAGTATGTGTGTGTGTTCTGAATGTGTGAAACCCCTTGATCCCCCAAAAATGTATGAGAGTGTATTTGTGTGTGTGTGTTACACTAACCTGGCTGAAGTCCACTGAAGAGGGTCCCACGACGATCAGGAGTTCATCCTGGTGCCGGATCCGGTAATGGGGGCAGTGCCACAATTCTCTCCTTTGCGCCCCGAGGCCTCTGCATCCTAGCGCCTGATATTGGCGAGCACCATTCCTCCTCTCCATGCAAGTGCACATTATAGCGCTGGGGAACGTTGCGTTCCCCATACACTTTAGGATACTGCTGGGCAGCATGCCGCCACTAAAATTTTGCTGCCCTAGGCCCGGGTCTTTGTGGCCTTGCCAAAAATGTGGCCCTGAAGGGGGGCTTGTGGGGGGGTGCAGGAAGTATCTGCAGCAGCAGGCACATGGTCAGTGTGTGGCTGCTGCTGCCTATGGGGCGATGGAGTGGCTTTAGAAGTGTGAAATACTGCAGTACATAGAGTCTACGTTCTGTGGCATTTCAGACCCTTTATCCACAGAACATATATTATATGTTTTTTGCCATTCTAAGGAATTGTTCAGTGTAAAAATGCGAACGGGTGATAAGATAGACTGTGCAAAATAGAAAATGTTTTCAGTATAGTTAGAAATGTTATCTAAAAAGGCTGGAATGACCTGATGTCTAGCATAATTGTCAGAACACTACTTTGCAGCTCTTATTGGTTCCCAGGCAGTAACCAATCAGTGACTTGAGGGGAGGGCATTTGGGTTATAACATTTGCTTTTGAATCTGATCTGCATGCTAAGGATCAAAAGCAAACTCGCTTAACAGTTATGTCCTATGTTAAGAGTCCCAGAGTTCCAGAGCTGCAATGCAAGACGTTGGGTTCTGGCTATTATGTTAGACATCCAGTTACTCCAGCCATTATAGATTTTACTTTTAAGACGAACTATATTAGAAACTTTTTGTTTTGCACAGCCGATCTATTTATCCAGCATTTATGTTTACAATGAACTGTTCCTTTAAGAGTCTGTCCACACCGGCAGATTTGGGGAGATTAGTCGCCAGGTGACAAATCTCCTCTTCTTCGCGGCAACTAATCTCCCCGATCTGCCTTCCGCCGGCTAAAATGAAAATCATCTGGGGCAGGCACTCGGAGCACTTTGTTTTCCGAAGTCGTCCATAATTGCCTCACGAGGAAACTTTGGGCGACTTCGGAAAACGAAGCACTCAGAGTGCCTTCCCCCAGACGATTTTCATTTTAGCTGAAGGAAAGCAGATCTGGGAGATTAGACGCCGTGAAGAAGAGGAGATTTGTCGCCTGGCAACTAATCTCCCCGAATCTGCCCCTGTGGCCAGACCCTAAAAAAATGTGCTAATATATATGTTATCACCTGGTTATTTATTTTAAGAAGCACTGGACTGTGTCACATTGTACCCCTATTCTCTTTGATCTAGACTGTTGTTCATCACTAATCTAGTTTGCTGTCTGTAGGTCAAACAGTGTAAACATCTCGCAGCGTAAAAGCAAAAAAATGTACAGAACTAATGCAGTAGAGCAATTCACCATCACTCTTTAGTATTTATTTGTACAGAGTGCTATTTTCTAAGTTTTCCATTTTAAAAGGCTGTGGACAGAAGTGGTATGAGTTGCATATTTATCTTAACACTAGCTTAGCACGGATTTGTATTAACATGTACCTGACCTAAGTAATTCGCTATTTTATGTTAGGTTAAACGGATATGTAGTTAAAGACAGCAAGCATGTTCATGGATCCCAGAATCATCATCATCATTGGTGGATGTGGACATTAAGAGGGTTATTTATCCGAGTTTATCTCATTAGTTTCTGAAATATACTCTTACCAAATTTGCACAGGTTTTTTCCTCTTATTTATTAATAAATGTTTCCAAAAATTTCCAGTTCGGTGAAAAAACTCGAAAAATCTTTTGGATTTTACGCACGAAAAATCTGACCTTTGTGCAGATTTTTGCCCGAAATCCACAAAATCTTTGAATTTTTGCGCAAAACCCAGTGCATCTTAGGATATCTTCAGGATTTTTACCATTGACTTACTGTATATACAACCTCAGCAGGTCTGGAAAAAAAAAATTTCCACTAAAAATTTGAATTTTATAGTAAAAAAAACCTCAAATTTGTTAGGTTTTTTTTTTTTGGCATTTGGACTTTAATAAATAACCCCCTTAATCATGGTCTGACAAACCTATATTTTAGCAGATGAAACTTTTCTCCATCTACACATGACCGTTCAACCTTTTACATAAAACTGATCACCTGGATATACAGTTCCAGATTGTAACTGAATTGTAAGTACCTCTACAGTTAAATTAAGTTTTCCCAGTTTAAGGTATAATGTAGCCCAGTGACAGGATCATTGTGGTCCAGTCTAAAGTAGAGGGACAGTTTGCACTAAAACCAATCATTTATTGTATGGGCCAAAAATGTGATCAAAGTATTTACAGTATGTATTATGTCAGCTGCTAGCTGCTATTATAAGACTCATGCCTATGGGGGATGTCGGCTAACAATATTTTTAGCCAGGACTAACCAATTAACTCATCACAGTCACTCAGACTTGTCACTTCAGGGCATGTATGAATGGATGATCCAAGTTAATCACATTCACTCCCCACCTTACTGGCTTATATATTAACATTTTTTTAAAGTTTTTTCTTGATTTGTTTACCACCCCCCAGAAAAAGATTTTTTTTTCTTGCATTATAATAATCTCTACAACAATTTATCCCAATCCAGGTTACAATGTTTTACACCACTTTATTGAAACTCAATACCCTATACCCTGTGGAAAATTAGAAGTGATTTAATAATTTGAAAAATGATTTAGGAAAAAGTCCTCAAGACGCAAAGTTGTATTTGAATACATTTTTTTTTTAGTCCCAAACTCAAATGTCCATAGAAACAATTACTGTACACACGTGGAAAATGCAATTTTTTAAAAAATTCACACCAAAAAAGCTATCCCTTTAATTTCATAACTGTACTCAAAACAAAATGTACTCTCCCATTATTAAATGTAATGTATTTATCACTTCCCATGCCACATGCAGTGTACTTAACTTAAGAAAAATTGTGATGGTAAAGGTAATCTCAGCAATAGCATACTAAAAGAAGCCGCACACTATTGGGCAGTGGTATCAAAGTGTGAAATTAGAGTTCACAGTAAACGGTAAAGTTCCACTGCTTTCTGTTCATTCTTATAGGTTTTTTAGAGGCATATTTATCAAATGAACTTAAACTTTTACCCATTCACAGGGGTGTAACTACAGAGGAAGCAGACCTTGTGGCTGCAGGGGGGGGCCCAACAAGGTATAGGGGCCCCATGACGCCCTAATTCATATACAATTTCAATAAATATTGGTAAAACAGGTCAATCTGTTGGGCCAAGTAATATCTAGTTAAGCCACTGCCCATCCATAAATATGCTTCTAAAAATCAATGACAGTGACTGAATTTTACTGTGATCAGCTCTATTTTCACACTTTGATAAATCTACCCCTAAGTCTAACATGACATGTCCTCTGTTGAAGCACTTACTGCTAATTTCTTTACTGTCTTCTTAAGCAGTGTAACATTGTACAGGTATGGGATCTGTTATCAAGAAAGCTCGAATTACAGAAAGGCCATCTCCCATAGACTCAATTTTATCCAAATAATCCAAAAGTTTAAAAATGTTTTCCTTTTTCTCTGTAATAATAAAACAGTAGCTTGTACTTGATCCCAACTAATATATAATTAATTCCTATTGAAAGCAGAACCAGCCTACAGTGCCGGGCCAAGTCAGCCGGGCGCATAAGGCAACCCAGCCGACTAAATCGCCCCTTCTGAAGTGCGCGCACTAGGGAGCTGAAACGTGCAAGTCGAGCATGCGCAGAAGAGATCACGCATCCAGGAAGTGCCGATTGCTCTCACAGGCGGGGAAAGAAGCGTCTGAACTGGGGCTAAGGTGGCAAAAGAGGTACGGTGCCTGGCGCCCCTCCACACTTGCACCCTAGGCACGTGCCTACCCCTAATTACGGTCCTGCCAGCCTATTGGGTTTATTTAATGTTTACATGATTTTCTAGTAGACTTAAGGTAGGTATGCAGATCCAAATTATGAAAAGATCCATTATCGAAAAAAAAAAACAGGTCCCAAGCATTCTGGATAACAGGTCCTATACCTGGAGGGAGCATTTCAGTTTTTATTTGCGATATGAGAAAATTAAACTTCATATACAATGCCAAGTGTCTGCTAGAGTGGTTGTCTTCTGGAGTGACATGGCATTTCACCATCTGTCAGAATGCACAAAACCTGGTCTGTACAGAATGGGTTTGCTGAGAGGGTGTGGAAAAAAATGTGATTGGGTGACCCAATCTAACTGAACTAAAAATGTAATTCCGAGGGCTGTTTTGGCATAAAAAAGTTTTGTGATTGCGACATTTTATTACATATACCTCACATGTTCACAAAAGCCATTTGTGAGAAAGTCATTGTCTGACATCAGTCAAAAAGGATGCAGTGAAAATCTTAGTGGCTAACGTTGGCAATTGCCTTTGCAAACTTTTTTTTTTTTTTTTTTGCATTAATATAACATATTACATCTCTCCAATAGTATTAATGGCACCAGAGTACCAAGTTTTATTGATACTCTTGGTTTTGGAACAGGCAGGTATTGTTATACTTTTGGCCATATAATCTTTATAAGGAAAAGGGAATATCTTGCAATTAAATACATGTTAGTATTTTTACTTTTATACAGACTTCACCAAACCACCTGCATACATGCAACTTGCTTGTTTCTATTTGGGACAATTATTATAATGGGACCTCTACTTAAAATATTATGGTTTAGTTATTTAAAGACTACCTTTCTGAAAAAGTGCTATACTTTGATAGGCGTCACCTTTCTGATTATCTCTGTCTCGTGCCTTTACAAGTCGTATATCTCCTTAGGGACTACCCCCATATATCCAGTAACTTCTTTTATATAATCATAATTTGATAGGAATAAGCTCAATTTGCTACTTAATTAGAGGCAGGATAATTACAACAACCCAATGGATTCTAAACCGAGCAATATGACTCTACTTTTTATTAGACGCGAACACACACAGAAACCAGATGTCCTTTTGAAGCCAAACAAGTAGCAGATAAAAAGTATTGCATCTGTACAAGAGATTGTCACTTTAATTGCAGGCAGTTTTTTTCTTGTCTTCTTCCCCCTTGATATTTAATTTCCGCCCTAATCCATCATTCTAGCCATTTGTGCCTTAAATATGCTACTCCGTTTTTTTTCTGCACAATCTTCTGAACTGTTCACCATTTTTTTTGGCTGTAATTCCCAGTTAAGTGAATGCAGCATGAATGTGAATGTGCAGTGTGTAGAATCTGAAGAGATAGAAGCAGCGTGCAGGTGGGTCTCTGCATTAGTAATTATATAATGTGTCAAGTGTGCCAAATGTACAGCAATTATAGAAGACTGTGCATTCCTTTGTTTGGCAATTATGCGTAAATATGATACACAGAAAGGCAGTGAAACACATTTCTAATGAAATCAATGAAATTACTATTCAGCATTGCTCACGTGTGTTTATTCCTGAGGGCTTTTTTTCAAGACCAGCAAGCTCTTCTGTGATACAGAGGCTTTTTCTTCTGCTAACAGCAGGCTAGCAGAACAAGAACATTTTCAAACTGATATGAAATGGAATGATTCCAGGGGCTTAAGGAAGGTACTGGCTTCTTCATCCAGATTATAAACCATACAGTTCTGTGACTGGTATGGCAGCACAATATATTGTCTGATATGGATCAATGAAATTATACTGATATACACTATATAAAAAAATTATTGCTGTATAACAGACTAGTGGACTAACCTATGTTCAATTAAGATGCTTGTTTCTTTGTTAGAGGAACTCATTCTGACTGACTATTAGGGTTTTCAGACAAGAGACACACAGCTCCAATGCCACAATTAATTTTTTTTAAATCCCTGTCTACTTTGGAGAAAACTGAAAAGTATTATTTGTCATGCTGTAATTAACATCAAAGAAACACAAACACAACTGTATCCTTTCTGCTGCCCATTTTCAATTCACCACATTGACTACCTACCCTCATTACCGGAGCAGTAAATCACAAACTGGTATAAATGAACATTTACTTGTGCAATCCTTTTGTTAAATGTATTATTTATAATTGTTCCCTTAGACAATATACAAGAACATGAAAAAGAGATGGGGATCACATATATAACATATGTTACATTAATAAATGTCGGGTAATGGTTTGTCATTAACTTCATTGTTGTGCATTGCTACAAAATACAGTAGGGTCCTTAAATATTTGGACAGACAACTTTTTTTCTAATTTTCATTCTGTACATTTTAAATGAAATACAAAAAGGAAAAATTGTGAGAGCACTCCATGGCTTCATAAAAATGTACTAAAATACATTGGAAGTGCTACTGATCTGGCCAAATTAACTACAGACATAGAAAAAAAGAAAAATTGATCAATGCACATTCCTTTGTCCCCTATCATATCAGTAATTATGCAGATGCATGTATTTACAAAGACGGGTTTTTTTAGTTACAAAATTATGATCATAAGATTGATAAGCCACCATACCACGTCAAGGTAAAACCCATATGGCGGTCCCTAACTATTTACCTCTGGTCATAATTTCAAATGCTAAAGCCTCCCGGCATAGGAGCATTACCTGAAAAATAAGGTCTCCCGACCTGGGCATTGGTTTTCATCATAGGGCTTAGTCCTCCCCTGCCATTAGCTTTCAAAGGGGAGAGATAACCTCCCCCGCTTGCAGCTTTTGAGAGAGAGAGAAACTGCCCAGACCAACACCCATTTCCAAAGGAATTGTTCCACCATTTAAAGAGACAGGTGTGGGGGTGCTACAACCACATGGAAGCCTGGCCTGCAGCTTAGCTGCTAAAATTCCAAACAGAATAAATCTGCTACAATACAAAGTACAAAAAGGAAAAATTGTGAGAGCACTCCATGGCTTCATAAAAATGTACTAAAATACATTGGAAGTGCTACTGATCTGGCCAAATTAACTACAGACATAGAAAAAAAGAAAAATTGATCAATGCACATTCCTTTGTCCCCTATCATATCAGTAATTATGCAGATGCATGTATTTACAAAGACAGGGGTTTTTTTAGTTACAAAATTATGATCATAAGATTGATAAGCCACCATACCACGTCAAGGTAAAACCCATATGGCGGTCCCTAACTATTTACCTCTGGTCATAATTTCAAATGCTAAAGCCTCCCGGCATAGGAGCATTACCTGAAAAATAAGGTCTCCCGACCTGGGCATTGGTTTTCATCATAGGGCTTAGTCCTCCCCTGCCATTAGCTTTCAAAGGGGAGAGATAACCTCCCCCGCTTGCAGCTTTTGAGAGAGAGAGAAACTGCCCAGACCAACACCCATTTCCAAAGGAATTGTTCCACCATTTAAAGAGACAGGTGTGGGGGTGCTACAACCACATGGAAGCCTGGCCTGCAGCTTAGCTGCTAAACTTCCAAACAGAATAAATCTGCTACAATACAAAGTACAAAAAGGAAAAATTGTGAGAGCACTCCATGGCTTCATAAAAATGTACTAAAATACATTGGAAGTGCTACTGATCTGGCCAAATTAACTACAGACATAGAAAAAAAGAAAAATTGATCAATGCACATTCCTTTGTCCCCTATCATATCAGTAATTATGCAGATGCATGTATTTACAAAGACAGGGGTTTTTTTAGTTACAAAATTATGATCATAAGATTGATAAGCCACCATACCACGTCAAGGTAAAACCCATATGGCGGTCCCTAACTATTTACCTCTGGTCATAATTTCAAATGCTAAAGCCTCCCGGCATAGGAGCATTACCTGAAAAATAAGGTCTCCCGACCTGGGCATTGGTTTTCATCATAGGGCTTAGTCCTCCCCTGCCATTAGCTTTCAAAGGGGAGAGATAACCTCCCCCGCTTGCAGCTTTTGAGAGAGAGAGAAACTGCCCAGACCAACACCCATTTCCAAAGGAATTGTTCCACCATTTAAAGAGACAGGTGTGGGGGTGCTACAACCACATGGAGTTGAGTTGTTTTAAATGAAACAACTCAGATGCAGTTGAACTGCAGACTTTCATCTTTAATTCAGTGAGTTGAACAAAAATATTGCATAAAAATGAGGAACTAAAGCATTTTTTTAAAATAACCACTTCATTTCAGGGGTTAAAAAGTAATTGGACAATTCACTCAAAGGCTATTGCATGGGCAGGTGTGAATAATTCCTTTGTTATGTCTATCAATGAACAGATACAAGTCCTGGAGTTGATTTGAGGGGGGTGCTTGTATGTGGAAGAGTTTGCTGTGAACAGACAACATGCTGTCAAAGGAGCTCTCCATGCAGCTGAAACAAACCATCCTTAAGCTGCAAAAACAGAAAAAAAAAATCTGAGTAATTGATACAATATTAGGAGTGGCAAAATCTACAGTTTGGTACATCCTGAGAAACAAAGAAAGCACTGGTGAACTCAGCAACACAAAAAGACCTGGACGTCCATGGAAGACAACAGTGGTGGATGATGCAGAATCATTTCCATGGTGAAGAGAAACCCCTTCACAACAAGTGAACAACACTCTCCAGGAGGTAGGTGTATCAATATTCAAGTCTATCATAAAGAGAAGACTGCATGAAAGTAAATACAGAGAGTGCACTGCAAGGTGCAAGCCACTCATAAGCATCAAGAATAGAAAGGCTAGATTGGACTTTGCTAAAAAAAAAAAAAAAAAAAGCCAGCACAGTTCTGGAAAAACATTCTTTGGATAGATGAAAAAAAAGATCAACCTCTACCAGAATGATGGCAAGAAAAAAGTATGGAGAAGGCGTGGAACAGCTCATGGCAGTGTGATGGTTTGGGTGTGCATAGCTGCCAGTGGCACTGGGACACTAGTGTTTATCCATGTTGTGAAACAGGACAGAAGCAGACAAATGATTTCTGAGGTGTTCAGAGACACTGTCTGCTCAAATCCAGCTAAAAGCAGTCAAATTGATTGGGAGGCGTTTTTATAATCCAGATGGACAATGACCCAAAACATACAGCCAAAGCAACCCAGGAGTTTATCAAACCAAAGAAGTGGAATATTCTTGAATGGCCAAATCAGTCACCTGATCTGAACCCAATTGAGCATGCATTTCACTTGTTGTTTCAGACAGAAAGGCCCACAAACAAACAGCAACTGAAAGCCGCTGCAGTAAAGGCCTGGAAGAGCATTAAAAAGGAGGAAACCCAGAATCTGGTGATGTCCATGAGTTCAAGACTTCAGGCTGTCATTGCCAGCAAAGAGTTTCCAACTAAGGGGCATGTTTACTAACATTGGAGATAAATATCTGGAGAGATTTCTGGAGATGTTGCCCATAGCAACCAATCAGATCTTTGCTTTTGTTTTCTAACTTGGCTGTGGCTGTTTAAATCTAATTGCTGATTGGTTGCCATGGGCAACATCTCCAGAAATCTCTCCAGATATTTATCTCCAATGTTAGTAAACATGCCCCCAAGTATTAGAAATGAACATTTTATTTTCAGTTTTTAATTTGTCCAATTACTTTTGAGCCCCTGAAATGAAGTGATTGTGTTAAAAAAAAAGGCTTTAGTTCCTCACATTTTTGTGCAATCTTTTTGTTCAACCTACTGAATTAAAGCTGAAAGTCTGCAGTTCAACTGCATCTGAGTTGTTTCATTTAAAATTCATTGTGGTAATGTACAGAACCAAAATTATTTAAAAAAAAGTCTGTCCAAATATTTATGGACCTAACTGTATATTGCCACTTTATAGATGTGTGCTATTATGATTAATAATAATTAATTGTAATACCATATTAAGTTTGTGCTGCTTCATCAATCTAGATAGAATCTGCTTTAAGTGTATAATCATTTAGAATCATGAGAGCACCTCAATTTAAAATGAGTAAATTAAAAAGTGAGTACTGTTCGAGGAAATGACAGCCCGAATTTCCAATACAATGGAACAACATAAGTATAAAGAATACAATATGTGGGAAAACTGGGAATGTTACATGATTTCCACCATATGTGCAACTTGAGATACTTGAGGGACTTGCCACTGGGGAGCCCACACGTTATCTCCAATTAAACCATACCACCGTCCAGGGCCGCCATTCGAAATCACGGAGCCCCATACAACAATATTTTCAGGGCCCCCTGGGCCCCACCCACCCTTTTTTTTTAAAAAAGCATTGGTGCCAGGGCCCCCTTACAAGTAAAAAAAAATTGGGGCCCCAAAAAATATTTTTTTTAAAAAAAGGCATTGGTGCCCGGGCCCCCCTTACAAGTTAAAAAACAACTGGGGCCCACATTTTTTTTTAAAAAAAAAAAACATTGGTGGCAGGGCCCCCCTTACAAGTTTAAAAAATTGGGGCCCCAAAAAATATATATATAAAAAAAAAACATTGGCGCCAGGGCCCCCCCCTTACAAGTTAAAAAAAAATTTGGTGGCAGGGGCCTATAGAATATTAAAATAATACTTTGGTGGCCAGGGGATTATAATAAAAAACACAAATTGGTGTTCAGTAAAATTGAACTCTTAGCTTCAGGACTTCAACTTCGCTTCCTTTTGTGACTTTGGGTCTTTTCGCCGCTTCAGGGCTTCAATTCCGGCTGTTTTCGTGACTTCAGGCCTTTTCGACCCCTTCAGGACTTCAATTCCGGCTGCTTTCGTGACTTCGGGTCTTTTCGCCGCTTCAGGACTTAAATTCCGGCTGTTGTCGTGACTTGGGGTCTTTTCGCTGCTTCAGGACTTCAATTCCTGCTGTTTTCGTGACTTCGGGTCTTTTCGCTGCTTTGGGACTTCGGCTTCAGCTATTTTCGGGACTTCGGCTTCGGCTATTTTCGTGGCTTCGGGAGTTCGGCTTTTCGGCACTTCCGCATTTTCGGCTGGCCGCAAGATCTTCGGCGCTGGCAAGGGGGGCCCGGCTCTTTCTAAACTGCAGCACTGCCGGGCCCCCCTTCATGCCCGGAACACTTGTCCCCCCTGATGGCGGCCCTGCCACCTTCTATATCACCATGATTGGAATTATATATATTTCTCCTCTCCTGGGTATTATGGTCACTCTTTTGTTTGTTTTATCTAATTTTTACTCTGCTTATGATTTGGTTATTTGTGTCTATCATTAATAACAATATTGTACAAATAATGCAAAGAAACACTTCATGCTGTAAATGTACTTTATTGCAAAAAGAAATAAAATACAAGTTACAAAAAAAGCAAGTACTGAACATTTCATCTGTAAATAAAGCCAGACCAGTTAAAGGGATACTGTCATGAGTAAAATATTTTTTTCAAAACGCATCAATATAGGGCTGCTCCAGCAGAATTCTGCACTGAAATCCATTTCTCAAAAGAGTAAACAGATTTTTTTTTTTATATTTGATTTTGAAATCTGACATGGGGCTAGACATATTGTCAGTTTCTCAGCTGCCCCAGTCATGCAATGCATTCAGTTATATTGAGTAGGAGAAAAAACAGCCTGCCAGAAATCTGTTCCATCCAAAAATGCTGTCTCTTTCTGAAAACACGGGACCAGGAAAAATGACCTGAGATGGCTGCCTACACACCAATATTATAACTAAAAAAATACACTTGCTGGTTCAGGAATGAAATTTTACATTGTAGAGTGAGTTATTTGCAGTGTAAACCGTGTAATTTAGAAATGTGTAGGGGTGATTTGAGGGATGAGAGGCACCATGCTTCTGTAAAGCTTTCTTTATATGGTCAGAGTGAGAGATCATGATCATTAGAATTATTTGGAAATAGAGTAATATTCAAGACAACTTTAGAGGAACAGCTATGATTGAATAATATAGTGATCACCATAGTCTAGGTAGACGTGACAATGCCACTAACCAGGGTATAGGAACCAGTACACAAATCTTATAGTAGCTAAATAGATTTTGGCATTTAGGGTGTAGCAAAAGTTGCCCTGGTTTGCTTTACTGAAATATTCAAGTCAGTTGACTGTTTTTCTCACACCAAATGCATTGGAGTAAGCTACAAATGGAATGGAGTCAATGGACATTTTTCCCTCTTGTTTTTTTCCTGCACAAAAAAATGCACTATGAAATTCTAAAGCAGTTTGTAAAAAAGATTTGGCCTCAAAACCACAAATTCTGCCACAAATCTTTTATTAGGCTAACTACACTTGATGTAAAAATGAACCAGCAGTACAACGACTAGAAGTGAAGCAAAATAATCCCTTGTTTATTTAGCCCATGAACATACACCTTCACAGGTATATGGATATGCACCAATGGACTGAAATATGGATTTTTTACAGAGATTTTCCCATTATCTTTATTTTTTGTATTTGTTCAAATTACCATGTTTATTCACTGTGATGTCACTGAGTGGGATGAGTTATAGGCCATTCCTTATGTGCACCTTATAAAACATTGACTTTACTTGCAGTCACTAGGCTTGATAAAGGGCCCTGTGCAGTCTGAAACATTGCTCTTATCTTGTATGTAAATGGGCTAAATAAACAAGGAATTCATTCACTTCAAGTCGGTGTGCTGCTGGTTCATATTTCATTGGATACAGGACCTGTTGGCTAGGAGACATTCATCCATATTAAGCACCTGACAACCACATTGGGTGCACATCAGAAAGGTGAGCACTCCAAATTGGATAAACTATAGTGACTGTTGTCTGCCATTAATCAGGTGCATTTTTTTTGCACCTACAAAATCATAGGAAGTTGAAAGGTATAGAAGCATATTCTCCATGTCCCATCTGCATGACACTCCTTTTGTAGCAGCATTTTACATGTATCACGTGTATCTGTCATTTACAAACTAGTATAACATTTTGCTGCCAAATTGTTAGGTGCAAATTTTTAAGTGGAGTTCTAGTGCTGGACAATGTCCTATGGGCGGGCATAGGTGGACGGTGGAGTGCTTAGCTCCCACGCAGTCCCAACGTAGATATGCTGGTTCGGCATGGGGGAGTCTGCTTAGAAGGGAGGGAGCGGGCGGTTGTCGTCTCCCTGTACCTGGGAGGGTTAAAATTTGCAAAAAACAACCAGCGATATCTCTTAGAGACCCCACTGATCCACCTTTTGTTAAATATTTGTAATTATATGTCAATTTTAAGGACATTGTCCAGCACTGCCGACGGATTGGTCGGCTAGTGGGTGTGTACTTTAATGAGCATGTTTTTAACAGTGAAAGACAGTAAAAGTTACGTTTTAATTTATAAGTTGCTACTTTTCTAGTGTTATCACCGCCTGAACTGGCTTGCTTTATGGCGAATGAGTGGTCACTTATAACTATTGGTGTATAGCTGTTCACCACGATTTTTTGGTCTTGAATTTACAGTGTAGTGGAACACATGTACTAAATTAAGCTCAATTATTCCTCTTTTTTAAAGTCAATAGCTCCAAGACTGATGTGGAGCAGCCTCATATCTCTTTACCAAATGTTGGTTACCTACAAAATACATCTGTACAGCACAGGCTTTAGCATCTAAGTACTTATAAGTAAAGTTCTACCAATGAACTGGTTGTCACCATTATTACTAAATAATAGAAGTTTCTGTGCAGCAACCCTTGAGCCCATTGCACTAAAGGGCATATTTATTTGACTGTGTAAAATGAAATTTGCCAAAAAATATATAATTTATGAAGGTGTGTGTAATTTTGTCATGCGAATGCCAGATTTGTCCTTTTACATTGCTTCCAGCGGAAATCATTCTAAGAAAAATGCTTAAAAAATATTACGTTGTTTTTTTATACGCCAAAGTCTGGAAGTTTGTGGTGTACTATCCTGCTGATGTTTATACAGCATAATAAATATGCCCCTAGCAATAACAAACCTGACATGCAGGGGCATAGTTATTTGGGTAGAAAGTGCCAATTTGGTAAAGAAAGCAACTGTATTTGTTTCACATTATGGTGCACTGAGCCCTGCACCAAAGTTTCAATGGGCTCATGTTCCTCTAGTAGGTATTGGCTTTACAAGTATAACATTTTCATGAAAACGGTATGTTTTGAAGTACAGAAGAAAACTAAGTGTATTAGTACTGATTAGAAACCACAGTGAGTGTTCCATTATAATAATCAGCCAGATTAATTGCCTATATTCAATTCTGTTTTGGAGCATTCATTCATTTATTATTATCTATGTATTTTTTAATGCAGATTTAAAGATATGACTATTAAGAATGATTGTTTAGCTTTGTTCATGCAGTGCCAAGCATTATTACAAAGTACCAGCAGTGTTTTAAAATTCGGCTTCTTACATCTAATTTCACGATGACTGTTTCATGCTTATGCTTGAATAAACTAACTATTTTATGTATTTGTCAATTACCAAGCAAACTGCAATATGCCACCAATTGTTTTTATTTTATTTGAAAGATTTCAGCACCATGGATATTCTGGTTCTTCTATGATTGGGAGCCTTGAAAATGCTGCACACAATTGCTG
The DNA here is from genome assembly GCA_038501925.1 of Xenopus petersii. Classification (NCBI taxonomy): domain Eukaryota; kingdom Metazoa; phylum Chordata; class Amphibia; order Anura; family Pipidae; genus Xenopus; species Xenopus petersii. The sequence continues at coordinate 101,641,709 of CM076678.1, read as the reverse complement.
CCCATCTCATTATATACATTTTGTTCTTTCTTTTGTTCTGTTGCTGAAAGACTAGGGGGACATTATATGTATAAAATAAGAAACCCAAATAAGCTTTTGACGTCATTAAAATGGGCTATATGTGAACATATACGGTTTGGATTCAAGTAATTTTGTAACTTGAGTCTTCTATGTCTTTGCTCTTCTTGGCACCTTAGAGCAGCATCGACATTTCTAGAAAAGCCCAACGTTTTCTCACTTTCTCACAGGTTAATGATTTAGATCTCACTGTCCAGTTTTAGAGGTTTGTGAGGTTTTTAATACGTTGAATGCACTCAAATGAATAATTCAAATGTTTTCTTATTTAAGAAAAAGCTCCAATAGAAAAATCTCAAACCAGTGAATTTGGTTTGATGTTTTTGAAGGCTACAAACATCTTCAAATGGCTGAAGGGACCTCTGCCATTGACTCTACATGATTTCAACAAGTTATAGCTTGAGTACATTCGAATTCAAGCTATTCCAAGAATCGGGAAAATCAGGAAAAATTTTAGTTTTTTTGTTTTTAAAGAAAAATTTTAGGTTATTATAAACCAAAAATTTTAGTTTTCACTGAAAAATACCCTCAAAAACTAAATTTTTTGGGGGTTAAACACAACTCAACTTATAATAAATCTGGCCCTACATGTTTACATGATATTCATGTAGACTTAAGTTAATAATATCCCAATTACAGAAAGATCCATTATTCGGAATACCCCAGGTCCCAAGCATTCTGGATATTTTTAAGAATACATTTTAAAACATTAAAAAAAAATCATACTGTAATAGTTGTAATCAAGAATGGTTATTGGTCTATGAATTATCAACTTTCTGTAGGCACTGTGGAGTTGGAGCTCAAGTAAAAAGCTGAGTAAAAACCGGCGTAAAGTTAAATGGTTTTTAATACCACTTTTTACTTAAACATTTCTCTTCTTTATCTTGTCCCACTGACTTATCCGCAGCGTGGTGAAAGTATCACTTTTAGAGTTACCCAGGATATACACCTTTAAGCATTTCCTTCCTTAATAACTTTGTGTTATTTTCACTCAACCACTCAAGTGTCTCTTCTGAGCCCCCGTAACTCACTTTATCTGTGGTGTAAAGTAATTATGTAAATGTCTGGAGTAACTGAAAATACATTCCTTTATAAATATCACAACTTATTTTGTGATGGATTCTGCCTTCTGACTTCAGAAATGGTGACTGACAGTGGGAGGTTGATTAAACTTCACTGCACTTACCTGCTCTAGATGTTCAATAATTATTTATTCCAATATTTTCATTACTTTTAGAGGGGGCTCTGTTGAGGCTATGAATATATCTGTAGCCAGTAATTAGGACTTTTGTCAGGCAGCGGTTACCATAGTAACTTGGTCACACTGCTGTGTGAGAAAATAATCCTCAAACCAATCATCTACCTACAAAAAACATGTAAGACAGGGTCGCAAATAGTTTAGTCATACATAATAAGCAGATTTCTTACAGCTTAACTCAAATATAGAAACAAAGAATTTTTTGCACAGAATTTTACAGTTCCTACATGTATATTGGTGAACAAATGTGAAATCACCCCAGATACTCTAAATGTGACCAATGGAGAGAGTTGGGGTCCACTAAATATGAACAGGAGGTTGCTGGGAATCCTATCTGTTTTATGCCTAATCATCCTGAGTCTGGTGAGTAGATTCACTCATGAGGGTGTTGACAGGAGGAGATTTAGGTCACATTTAAACACGTTTATCTGGAGTGATTTCACATTTGTACACCAATATACTCGCAGAGTGGGTTGTGTGTGCTTTACAAAAGAAATCTTCACAGGTACTTACTACATTATATGCTTTATCTTGTGCGCTTCATTGTAGTTCAACTATAATCCTAGAGTTCTCAATTTTTGGCCACTTTACATTTTTTATGAATTGTTACAATAAATATATTTACTAATAAATACTAAAAAAATGGAGTAGAGAACCTAGGGGCAGATTTATTAAGGTTCAAGTTTTGTTTTCCACAAAATTATTTAGTTTTCAAGGTTATTTTTGATTCAATGGCAGAAATCCCTTGAACCATTTAAAGATGTTATTCGACTTCATGACTTCATGAGTTTTATTTCCCAAGCGATTTTAGGTTTTTTTTTCTGCTGATTTGAGTTTTTTACCGTTAGTTTTTTCTTAAATTAGAAAACATTCGAGCTGTGAGTTTATCTGAGGTGTAAAAAAGCTCACATAACTCTAAAATTTGACCTTTAATAAATAACCCCCTAAAGTAAATTCAACCAGGATGAACAAATGTGGTGATATTAGTGCCAGGACTAGGGAAAGTGGAAAGTGAAATTGTCAAAGTTTAGGAAATATAGTGAAAATTCCAACCAATGAGCAATTAGTTTTAAATGATCTATTACAAACTTAAAAATGAAAGCAAAGATCTAAAGGGTTACTATTAGCAATCAATAACTGTAAATAACATATAGAGGGATGGATTATCCTACAAAAAAAAAATCTCAAGGTGATGGTATCTTTGTATTCTTCTGAAAAGTGTGGTTAATGGAACATTAATCACAACCAAACTTTGCACTTTGACCACTTTGTTGTATTTCCCAAGTAGCCGTAATTCCTTATACAATACTAGTAAGGACACCCAGCATATTTATACCTATCTGAGGAATAAGAATACGGATCAACAGCATCTAAAACACATTTGGTCCTGTATAATAACATTTCAGATGTTTCCCACAATTGGAGAAACAGATGCCAAATTTTTTATCCAACTAAAATTTTTCATATTTATAAATTAAAAATGTCAAATCCATCAGCTATTATTTTTTGGTAAGCTTCTATATTAGTCAATTGTGGTGTATTTTCAATATTCAAGCTAGTTTTTTTTCAAGAAGTTCAATTTGTACAAATGGATGGAACAATGCTCTTATTAACTTCAATTGTTTTTCAATTAAAAGTAATGTGATTGTTTTTGCAATTCAAACTTCTTTGGAAGGAAGAAATGCTAATTAATTGAATCAAAATTTTCTTAATGATCAAACTAAAAAAATAATATATCCGCATCCCTATGATGAAAGTGTCCATAGAATCCAGTGTATAATTGGCACAATATTAGAAGTGATGCAAAAAAACTTGTGCAAGCCATATTTTCTTCTGTTTATCTTCATAATTATTAAAAAAAAAGTCAAGAAAAACCCATAATGTGAATAGATCTGAAGAGGAAATTACATTGCTGAAATTAATTCCATAAAATAATAGCGGATTACAGGTATATCAGAATATGTGTTTAAAATAGTATCTTTCCATTAGGTACATACTTGTTTCACATTCCTTAACTATAGGGCTAAATAAACCTTAAGATAGTGTTTGCTTTTTCTCCAGGGCCGTAGTATACAGTAAAATATTATTCACATTATTAGTCAAATCAAGGCATTTTCTCCAGATATAAAAAGATGTTCGTGCTCTAGTGAATGTCTTCCTTTCAGGATGCCTTGGGTAAAATATAATAAGAACACATTGCGGGAAGCGTGTGGTTTCTTGATTCCCTTGCTCAGTTGAAATAACACTCTTCCATTCAATCTTTTGTAGTGGGTGGTGATGTGCTCTCTCCATCTTAGCGACACAAGATTTGGAACAAGCTAATAACATATATTTTTAGTTTGCTGGAACAGAGCCAACATAAAAATCACACTAGAAGGGAATTGAAAATATTAAATTCATGTTTTTTTTATCAGGACCTTTGCCATTTTGAAATGATTCATCAAGTATTTCACAAACGGTGTATCAAAGCTTTTTATTCCACCTTTCTTAAAATAAAGCAGATTTGAGAATGAGGTAGAGGAGAAACAGAATGAATTCTTCAGAATTTTGGGCAATTGTTTATTAATCTGTTTTTAATCATTTTTGTTTGGCATGTAATTCAGTTTAATTAGATTCTGGTCTGTTGTTTCAAGATTCCATTAACTGGTGGCTTACATGCCAGCTGCTAGATCAACCGCTACAGTCTAAATGAAATTCACATATGAGTATTTGGATGGTTTACAATTTTACCCTTGCTAATTTTGAATACGATTTTTTCCATTACAGTTTTGACTCTGAACTTGGAAAATTCATCCTGAATTGTGCACAAATGACTCTCCTGAAGACCGTTAAGTCACGGTCTTTGGACTGTGTCTTATTATTGTCTATAAATCAAACAATGTACTTTGTGTATTCCCTTAATAATTATCCCTATGAAAATATATTGCCATCTAAAAGCATTTTTTGTTCTATAAACCCAGAATATATTTAGTAATGGGAACTTTAAGGATAACTGGCAATGTTTGCAAGATACAGTCAATATTACAGATTGTTTGGTAGTGTTCATGTTATTTTAATCAGTCTCATTGAGTTACAAACATTTTTGAGGTTCTTAACTGACATACTACCCCATAAACCATTACAAAGTATGTACTGTGTGTGTAATCTTGGTAACACACTGGCCATAATACTGGTGAATATAGTTGCTTTTTTTCCTTTTTCCTTTCCTTCATTGCATTGTACAAAGTGTTACAATTTAAAGAAGGACTTCAGCTGTATAAAGAAAATGTTAGTGCCGGGGGAGAAAATAGTCAACCCCAGCAACTGGCAGGCTGCTTTAACAAAAAATGCCATTGCTGCATGGTGTCACAGGAAGTGATGTCATTGCATAAGGCCCACCACCAGAAGTGGCATCATTGTGCATTTGCACTCTTCTGAAGCCTCTGAATGCTCACTGTACATGCATACAAGCTTATATGACCTCACTGACTGCTTACTGTACATACACACATTGCTTACTGTACATACACACATTGAATTCAACAGATAAACTGGAAAACCTAGGGGGACGAGGGCCAAAAGCTTTTAAGAAAGTGCTGCAATTTATGTTACATGGTAATGCCTTACCAGACATGTAGGCAAGCTAAAAAATGAAAGTTTAAGGTAATGCAGTGAGCACATTGTGATTTAGATAAGAAAATACAAGGAGTAGGTGTCAACTATATGACAAGGCAAAGAAAATCTAAATGTATACTTTTTCTTTTTAATAAATAGTATTGGTTGACTCTTGGACCAGGTGGTCCCAAGGGATTTCGTTTTAGACACACAACCAGGGATTGTATGCATAATGTTCAATATTTCCGTCACAAATCAGCACCTTACAAAGGAATAGGAAAAAACAGAGCCATCACCAACAAACAAACATATATACTCCAAGCTGCCAAATGGTTGCTAGACAACAGAGTATACAGGCAGCACATGCATTATAACTGTATAGTTACAGAAAGCTGTAATCTTTCGCTGGTATGGGTCAATTAACTTTCATGGAGGAGCAGTGATAACAAAAAAGCAAAGGGAAAGCACATACAGAGGAAATAGAGTGACTGGTATAGGTCACAATCTTCTTAGCAGGTTATGCAGTCTACACCACCCCTCTAGTTCATCTGTAAGGCCAGATAAGATTTGGGGGCCAATTTCAGAATGCTTGTGCCTTCACTTGTGTCAAGACAAAAGCAATTTTAAATTGGCCCCTAAATTTTTTTTAAAAAAAGCATCACTATGCATTTAGATTTTTAAAAGTTGTATTTAGTATATTCCAATCAGGAGGATAGAAATGGATGCATATTCTATTTTAGTCATATCATTCCTTTTAGCTTTTCTATTTTATTTCACATTTTGTGTGTCTCTACTCCCTATTTTTTGCACAACCTTCTTTTTTTACTTTTCTTTCTCTCTCAAGTTGTTCCACTGTTAACAATCTCAATATTGCAGTTTCTACATACTCAACTTTATCCCCCCATGTCTCTTACCACCATTCCTAAGATATTTTACCACCATTCCTAAGATATTTCACCATTCCACCTTTTTCCTCAACCCAACTCCTGACCTTACCTTCCACTCTTATATTGTTTTACCCTTATTTACCCATCACCCCTTTGTTATGTTGTCCACATTTCCCTCTTCTTATTTGGTTTATATTATTTTGTTTTGTTCCCCCTCTGCGCTCTTCAGTCACATACTTTCTCTTTATATCTTTTTTTCATATTGTGATATCTTTCTTTCCTTGCAGAGACGGAACTAGGTGGGGGCGGGCTGTGCACCCAGGCCCCGCCCCCCACCCTCTTCCATGCGGCGCTGCAATGGGTGCGTGACTGCCGGGGGGCCTTGCGGGGGTGCGCGCGCCGGCCCAATTGCACCACCTGCTCCACCGGTAGTTACTCCACTGTTTCCTTGACTTTTCTGCTACCTGAATCCATTTATTTTCATACCACATTTCCATACTTTATCCTTTTTGCCCTTCAACTTTCTCCATGTCTGCATATATATGGGCCAGTATGCTTCTACTGGTCCACCATAGAGAGTTACTGCAAATGCATAACATAAAAAAAATTACTATATATATGTTTTTACAAGAAGGTTCTTTTGACATTGGCAGCTCAACTCTTGATGAGGATTTTTGAATAAGCATGGGGTAAACTGATGATCGTTGATATTATTTAATTACCAAGAACTGAGAAGTACCCTAATAGCTGGTGATGAGATGGACTATTTAAAAAAAAGAATATTGAGATTATATGCCAAACTAACAATGATGTTTGATCTATAGTAACGTGTGATGACTGGTCATCGGTTGTTAAAGTTCTCTCATACATTGCTATTATAGACTAAAGCTCTCACTTATAAAATTATAATGATAAATATGATTTTTGGTGAAAATAATCCTCATTTGAGATACATGCTGCTAGCAAAGTGGGAGCCGATATTTGGCTACTCATGAATATAAATTTCACATTGCGTATATTTTTATTGTTTTAGCAGTTGTATTAACTTACACAGATTCACTGGCATGAATATGCAAATATGTTCACAGTTCTAATTAACACTTTTTACTGATTGGTGCTTGTTTGAATTTATACACCATGTGATGACTCCAGAGCACATACAGACGACGGTTCAAGGAGAACCGAACCACGTAGATAAAGTCCCCAACGAGGGGCGAAACGTTGGACACATGAGTGATGACTCAATAAAATTGTTTGGAAAATTTATTGGAGTGCTGGTCCACTGTACACACCATACATCTCAATTTGACCTAGCACCCGCCATTGGACTCAGAGTAAGAGTGTGGGTACTTTTGGACTCATAATATATATATATATATATATATATATATATATATATATATATATATATATATATATATATATATATATATATATATATATATATATATATATATATATATATATATAATATATATAATATATATAATTTGATTTTGCACCATTGAAAAGTCCTGTGAGTGCGGTTCTTTTGAAAAAAGGGACTACGTTTTACCTGCAACTTACTAGCTGCTTTCAAAGTAAAACTCCCAAACTTGACATGTTTGTATACTCTTGAGAAAGAGCCCTGTGAGGGATCGAAACGTCGTGTTAAATAAAACGTTTTTCTTTATTTTACCTGAAAATCCTGTGAGTGGCGCCATTCTTCACACACAATATATATATATATATATATATATATATATATATATATATATATATATATATATATATATATATATATATATATATATATATGCAGTCCCACAGTACTAGCACTCAGACAGATGTTGCCAGTGGTGCACGATCAATAAGTCGTATATAGTCTTATGAAGGATCAGCACACACTGTTCTGTAGTGAAGTAATAGTGTTTATTTTCAAACAAATGTGTTTAAAAAATGTGTTTTGTTTGAAAATAAACACACTTACTTCACTACAGAACAGTGTGTGCTGATCCTTCATAAGACTATATATATATATATATATATATATATATATATATATATATATATATATACTTCACTACAGAACAGTGTGTGCTGATCCTTCATAAGACTATATATATATATATATATATATATATATATATATATATATATATATATATATATATATATATATATATATATAATCATTTCGACAACTCTAAAGACTCACGCAACCTATGGCAAGGCATTCAGGCTGTCACACAGTACAAGCCTGCGCAGAACAGCAGCAGCAAAGACGCCACACTCCCAGAGGAACTGAAGTGCACGTTTTGATGTGCTAAACAAAGAGCCTGTGAGGAAAGCCACGCCTCCTCTCACCAACCAAGCCATCTGTCTACCCACAGCCAATGCGAGGCAAACCTTAACCAAGGTCAATCCACGAAAGGCTGCTGGACCAGACAACATTCCTGGTCCTGTGCTCAGAGACTGTGCTGATCAGCTGGCTGATCAGCACAGTCACATTTTCAACACATCGCTAAGCCAGATGATCATCCCCACCATCATTCCAGTGCTAAAGAAATCTTCAGTAACCTGCCTGAATGACTACCGCCCTGTTGCACTAACCCCGGTCATCATGAAATGCTTCGAGAGACTTATGATGGCACACATCAAGAGCACCCTCCCCCGCTCACTGGACCCACTACAATTTGCATATCGGCCAAACAGGTCAACTGAGGATGCCATATCTTCTGTACTCCACCTCTCACTAACTCATCTGGACAAGAAAGACAGCATTCATTACCATCATCCCTCAAAAGCTGAGTGGGAAACTAAGCGAGCTGGGATTGAGTACCTCTTTGTGCAATTGGATCTTGGACTTTCTGTCAGAGAGGCCTCAGTCTGTTCGTATCGGCAACAACGTTTCCAGCACCATCAGATTGAGCACAGGAGCTCCTCAAGGATGTGTTCTCATTGCTGACACATGACTGCAAAGCTAGACACAGCTCAAACGACATCATCAAGCCACAATGACAAGTCGGCGTACAGAGATGAGGTTCAGCAGCTGGCAGTCTGTTGCAGTGAGAACAACCTGTCACTGAATGTGGATAAAACTAAAGAGATGATTGTCGACTTCAGGAGAACTCACCCTGCTCACACACCACTCAACATCAATAGCTCCACAGTAGAGACAGTAAAGAACACAAAATTCCTGGGAGTCCACATCGCTGATGACCTCACCTGGACCACCAACACCCCCTACATCACCAAAAAGGCTCAGCAGCGTCTTCACTTCCTAAGACGACTGAAACGGGCCAGCCTTCCGCCTCCCACCCTCACAGTGTTCTACAGGGGCACCATAGAGAGCGTCCTGACGAGCTGCATCTCCATCTCGTACAGTAGTGCCAGCTCTGCTGACCAGAAAAGTCTACAGCGGACTGTCAGAGCAGCTGGCAACATCATTGGAGTGGCTCTTCCATCACTGCAGGACATCTTCCACAAGCGCTGTGCAAGAAAGTCCTCCTGCATTGCACTGGACTCCACACACCCCTCACACGGACTGTTTATGCTGCTTCCATCCGGCAGACGATTTTGCAGCATTAAAGCCCGAACAACCAGGCTGCGCGAAAGCTTTTTTCAAGTGCCTTTTTGTGATATGTACTAGCTGGAGCCACGTCGTCTCATCTCACTGTGTATTGGTATACTGCTGAGATGACAATAAAGTTTACTTTGACTTTTTGTTTTTTGCAAAACAGCAAACCCTGTGAATGCCGCAAGTTTTATATATATATATATATATATATATATATATATATATATATATATATATATATATATATATATATATATATATATATATATATATATATATATATATATATAAATCTATATATATATAATCTATATATATATATATATATATATATATATATATATATATATATATAAAAAATACTTGTGGTTTCCGCACTCCACTGGATGAAGTGTGAAGAATACCCAGGTGCTACTCAAAAAAATATCAATAGATTTTCCAAAGGAGAATGAGTGCACACTGGGAGCATTTAAATAGGTTAATTTAAAACCATATTTTTATTTAAGTTAATTAAAAACAGGCCTACGTTTCGGTGCGCATCTAGGACCTTTTTCAAGACCATGAGTGTTTAAAATCAAACCTTTGAATAGACCAAAAAGAAGGAAGGGAGAGACACTCACCCAATCACGTACACCAGATCAGAGTCAAGTGAAATAAGAGAGGAAGCCAATCACCAGCATGTATTATTACCCATGTGACTAGGATAAAGCATTTAGAACACCTGTGAAACAAATATGCACCAAAAAGAAAAAAGGTAAATAAAAATTAGATAAAATCACAGAGTAAATTATAAAGAAAACAGAAACCTGCATATACATATTTGTTAGATGCATGTCACTCAAACATGTACAATGTATCAAAATACTAAGGAATATTTAAACAAAAAATAATAATATAGTAAAGAGCACACAATGTAGCACAATCTGGCAAACAAATGTCTCACCTCAGCTGTAAAAAACATGTTAAGGGACAATTTTCATTCAGGCCTGAAGGAGCTAAAGTGTTTAGCTTTTTTATCCAAAATACTTCACGTTGGAGTAGAATATTAGAACAATCCCCTCCCCTTCTAAGTGGTGGGATGTGATCAATCCCAATATATTTAAAAGTGGGAAGTCTATGGTCTTTTTTCCAAAAAATGTTTGGCTACCGGTTTTGTCGTTTTCCCATCCCTAAAGGCCGTGCTTATTGCGGATCGATGGGCATCTTTTTTCACCTAGAATTCAAATATTTTTATTGTGCAAACTGGTATTTTCTGTGCTAAATATTTTAATCTATCCACCTTTTGTGCAGTCAAGAGATTGGAATGCCTAATTGAAAAAGATCTGAATGGAGTTACTTTCTTACTTTGTCTTTGTTACTTTGGTTACATTTTTATGATCACGCCCCAGTTTTTTTTTTTTTAAAAAAAAATGGGCTTACTTATTTACTGTTACAGAAAACTTAAAGGCTGCATTCAGTTATTCTACATTTAAAGACCTTTGTGAACTTTTTACTTTTCCTTCAAGTTAATTTTAAGCAGAAAAGGATTTAAAATGTCCTATAAAACGTTGTATAAATATTGAACACATTTTAGATCAGTTCATTTTAATTGGAAAACAAATCTGAAATCCTTACTGCAATTTGCAAAATCCATTTTTAACAACCCAGCCTTCTATATATTTAAAGCCACAAATGCATAAGACAGATGTAATCCACCCTAGATTTGTATTTCTTAAAAGAACCTTAGAGACGAATAAAATAAGCCAGGGAAAAGCACCTGCTTTGGTTTTTCACAATAGAGGCTCTTGAAGGATTACCATTCATAGGCCAAGTTGTTAAGGTGATTTCTTCTGTTTAAGATGCATACAGTACACTGAATCCTTATTCCTTAGTTATCAAAGACTTGTCACATCATACTGATGCTCAGGAGAGTCTATTTCTCATTTCATAGGGCATAAAATAGCGTTCATAAATTTGGTTGGTACTTCTTAACAAAGACTTTGATCACAAAAAATGTATTCAAAGCAGTTCTCTAAAATACTGCTATATTCAATGCATAATGCTCCATTGTTGCAATGCATGGCCTCATTCTCATTTTTTCCCTGTTGGAAATTATTTTTCATCTTTGATTTCTTAAGAGCAAATGAGATATAATCCAACAGCGCCTTCCTAGGCAAATTCAATGTAAAACCAATATACAATAAATATGTAACAAAATGCAACCATGTAATATTTAATATTGAATTAACCAATCCAGTCTAAATCAGGGCAATGGAAGCCATAAACTTATTTCAAGTATTGTTATGCATTTTCCCCATTTTAATATTTTACTTGTATGAGTATTTTAACAATGGCGTTTTTAGATCATAAGTTAAAAATAAAAGAACTTATCACGGCCGGCACCCGATACCAGAACAAATGCCAAGCACCCTGGTCTCGGCTCGGCTTCACCAGTAGTGTGACCACCGCTGGGCTTCGGGAGGAGCCCTCAGCTTACTTGGGTGCCACCTGGACTTTACGAGAGGTGCAAGGCGAGATGTTCTGGCTGGCGAAGGGGCACGGCTGTTAGCAAAGTCTTTTGGGCCGAAGGTCATGGTACAAAAAGATTAGGCAGAAGGATGGTCAGACAGGCTGGGTCGAGGCAGGCGGATATCAGAATCGTCAGGCAGGCAAGGGTCAAACCGGGTTGTCAATCAAGGGGTTAAGCAGGAGAGTTGTCGTAGGCAGGCTAAGGTCAGGATACAGAGTTCAGAGTAGTCAGGATATAGGCAGGGTCAAACATAGGTTATCAGACAGAAAAGATTCAGATCAGATGCACTAGGCTCAGGAAACCACAAGAAACAAGTTCTATCACGGGCAAGGAACAGTACACTGAATGAGCCTTAAATAGTATTCAAAATTCGCGCCAAAACGTGCGCAAAAACGCGCTGGCACAAACACGCCAGCGTACCTGCGCCTTTAAGAGGCGCGCCCTAATAACAAATATGGCGCCTAGGAGACATGCGGCGGGCGTCCCCGTCGGTGGAGCGGCAGCCCATTACAGAACCACTGTAGTGCCTTATGCCGGGACTTATAATAATTCACTATTTATTATAGGATGTATGTTTAACCCTTGGAACATATGACTTCATGACTGCTGCATACAATTTTGGATATTATTTTTGTGGTTGTAATAATGTAAAGGTCGCCATGCATGGGCAGATTTATTCATTTGAAATGATCGCATTTAGCACAATCCGACAAAATCATCCACTTATCGTTACAATGATTGTATCATTCCCACAAAAGTGTCCCAATAGTCAATTGGACAGGTTTAAAAATTTTATTGGTCTGTAGATGGGAAAATCAGATAATCATCCTTAAAGGGGACCCATTACCCAAAACAATTATTCAAAATCCTATTTTATCACATTAGTCAAGCAAAATGAACTTTAATTACACTATATAAATTATTTTAATCTTGTTTCCTTCAGTCTGGGAATTCATAATTATAGCAAGCAGGCAGGAGCCATTTTGTGGACACTGTTATTAAGTCAAGCCTTCATCTCAGAATCTTATTTGTGCTCGCGAATGGGGGACCTGATGTCACAATTAAATGGTGAAGAAAACAGGGGAATGTGTGCAGAGCAGTGGCATCTAGTAAGTGCTGAATGGAAAGTGAAAGTAATTGTCTGCCCTGCCTTTATACCTAAAGCATAGAGGAGGGGCAGACAATATTTGATTGACAGCTGAGATTTTTGAATGAGCTTACAACAGCTATGAATGCTTTAATAAAAAAATAGAAATTGTATTTCATGTTTAATTTGAAAAGGACTTTATACAGCTTCTTGTGTCTGGGTAACAGGTCCACTTTAAGCAATTGTTCACTGTACGTGCCTTTGGCAACAGCAAACAAAGGGACAGACAGCCATTGGTTACCATATGTGAGATCTTGCAGCCTACATAACAAACATACAATCAAAGTCTCCTCACATATCGTTTACCATGGATGGGTGAATTGTATGTTCAAATGATCATTTAGCTGATAAGATAAGTGATAGCTAAATCAGCCCGTGATAAGAGAGTGACAACTAAATCTGTATATGTATGGCCACCTTTATTTAATAATTAAGTAGTTTACTTAAAGGGATACTGTCATGGGAAAAAGTGTTTTTTAAAATGCATCAGTTAATAGTGCTGCTCCAGCAGAATTCTGCACTTAAATCTGTCTCAAAAGAGCAAACAGATTTTTTTTTTTTTTATATTTAATTTTGAAATCTGACATGGGGCTAGACATATTGTCCATTTCCCAGCTGCCCCAGTCTTGTAACTTGTGCTCTAATAAACTTCAGTTACTCTTTACTGCTGTACAAGTTGGAGTGATATCAGCCCCCCCCCCCAACAGCCTAACAACAGAACAATGGGAAAGTAGCCAGATGGCAGCTCCCTAACACAAGATATCAGCTGCCTGGTAGATTTAAGAACACCACTGAATAGTAAAATCCAGGTCCCACTGTGACACATTCGGTTACATTGAGTAGGAAAAACAGCAGCCTGCCAGAAAGCAGTTCCATCCTAAAGTGCTGGCTATTTCTGAAAGCACATGACGGGGCAAAATGACCTGAGAACTTAAAAAAAACTAAAACTAATAATAAATTCACTTGCTGGGTCAAGAATGACATTTTATATTGTAGAGTGAATTCATTGCAGCGTAAACAGTGTAATTTAGAAATAAAAACGACATCATAAAAATCAAGACAGAATCCCTTTAACAATTAAATTATTGGTAATTTTCCTGCTGTCTTGGTCACATATCTTTATTAACGTGTAATAAAAATAGTTTGCATAAAGGTGGCTAAAGGTGTTTTTTTTTTTTTTTTTTTTTTTTTTCAACTGGCTGAATGAATTTTAGCAGGTTTGCCATGTAATTGTTAATGACAGGAACTGTATCAGTATCAATAGTCAAATTCCAGTCAAGGTTGGAGTGCTCCACCTGTTTAACCGATTCAGGTACCCAGTGCTTGTAAAGCCCCAGATCAGCCTAGGGTCACAAATTTAGTTTCAATACACGTTTACTGCAGCACACTGGACACATTATAAAAGTGCTATTTTTTTTTTGGGTAGTGGGCTCAAAAATACATGCATCAGTTTTGCAACATTTTGGGCCTCTCTGGACCCTTTATCAAGCCTCAACGATTTTGTTTTAAATATCAACTCCACCCTGTGAGTAGATATTTTTTCCAATAAATTGAGAATATATTTGGTAGATTCTTTTCAGGACCTAGTTTAAAAACCAGACCGAGCGAGATCAGATGATCTTGTATTTTATGATTTCTGTAATGCTAACAGATAATTTACACACAACATGGTGTAACATGTGGGTGCCCAGTGGAAGAGGATAACCCCAAAGAACCCAGGAAAACATTTAACCTGTATTGAAAGATATATATGCTGCTGCCATTTATTTATTTTTTTTGCCATAACTTTAAACTAATGTGAAAAGGCCATTTGTTTTAAGAATCTGTAGATTTTTTTTTTTGCATTTGAAGGTTAAACATATAAAATACTATATGTGTGTGGATATGTATATACTGTATTTTCTAATGTTTTAAAGGCCATTTTACATTTTGAAGGTTAAACACATACAGTATTGTGTGTGTGTGTATATGTATATACTGTATACAGTATATCTTCTATTAAAAAATGCATGCAGATTGGAGACATTGATAAATGATTTCATATGAATTGTTCATTCTATCTCTGTAGAAATGTGAGAAACTAGAAAACAATTTTGATGACATCAAACATACAACTCTTGGTGAAAGAGGAGCATTGCGAGAAGCAATGAGGTAAGTCAGGGTGTCCATAGTAACAATCATTTAAGCGGTAAAGCAAAATTTGGTGCCCAAATGAGTTAATTTCTGAAATTTGCTCTATTCTAGAAGGTATTCATTTGTCACTGTTGCAAGTTCCCTTGGGGGTTGTTCTTTCTTCTGCACATGCATAAAAGTATAGCATTTATTCTCAGTAGAAATGTAAATGTGTAATTTGTTTCTATAAAATGTTTATTGTATCCCTGTTTTCCAAAGTGTGCAGTAGGCATATGAAGTAAAATGGTACCTGTTCTGTCTTGTTTCTACCCCCCCCAATTACAAATCCTTCCAGTATATAGTCTTGCATTAAATGCCCTTTCTTGAAAATATATGCAGAATCTGATAGTATGACCTTTTCGGGAAGTGAATTTCACAGCTTTCATTTTTTATATGTTATAAAGATGCTAAAGATAAATGCACCCTTAATCACAAGAAGATAGATCTCTTATTTGTTTAAGCACCATGCATTTGTTAAACCTCCTATGCATCACCTTTAGATTATCTACTCTGAATCTCAGCTGTCACATACATTAGATGCCAAAACCAGCAATCTGTTTAGATAACCCTCCACAGATGGAACATCTTGTGAGGATCTATTTTAACATGCAGTTTTGCTTCCCTTGCAAACATACAGTAGTTGTGTTGCTGTCACTTTTCTCATCTAAGGCTTTAAGCAAATTAGTGACCCTAATGCAAAACCTTGCACTATATGCCTTAGTCCAGTTAGGTAGAAAATTACTGACAACAAATCTCTGCTGTCTCAGCTCATGTCTCAATGGACATTTGAAGGCCAATTTATCAACATAAGCACTGCGTATCTTGACAGCGCTATATAAATAAATGATGATGATGATGATGATCAACATTCACCAAACTCGAATGTGAGCTTATTTATGAATAAATGTGACTCTCATCAACTAAATTGACTAAAAACATGAAGAAAAACTCAGACGCAGCAAAATCACATTGTACTAATTTTCAATGTCTAGCAACTCAAATGCAAATTGAAAAACTTTGATCAATTTTGCCTAGGTAACTTGCATTGATTACAAGAACTCTTAGATGCCACAATTGTACATTTAAAATGTTGGCACTAAATATAGCTAGAAAATGAGTTTTGGTAAATATAGCTCGAGTTTGTGAGTTCTCAAATTAAAAACGTCATGATGTTGCTAAATCTGCCCCATTGAGTTCCCAAAGCTAACAGACTTGTGTTTATACAGGCAGTTCCAAATTTTTACTCCATTATTTACTAAAAAGTAAATATATTGACCCAAATGTGAACCTGTAGAAGCGTTAACCACTGTTAACAGTAGGCATTGTGTTTGAGTGAGCATCCAGTTGTAAAATAACACACTCATACATTTTTGTTGAGCATAATAAAATTTCCAGTTTAATTTTTTATGTACCTTTTAGGCTTTGGCACTAGGGACGAGTGAAATATTTTGGATAGTTTTGACATTAAAATATGCTCATAGACTTTAATGTAAAGTTTGAAAAATGTTGCACAAAAAATGTCCATTTACTTTAATGCGTTTAGCGAATTATTTGACTTTTGTGAAAGGGGTCAGATTCTCCCCATAACTAATTAACACATATTATGATGCATTTCATTGCCCACATAATTTGACGTTCCATTAGCGGCCAACAAAATGTTTGGAATGATGCCGCATTATTCAAGAATAATGCAATATGATTGCAATTCAAATGAATGAGGAGTGATTTGGAGTCTTTTTTCACCCACCCACAGCGTTATTAATTACCTTGGTGGCAAAATATACATGGTAAGTGATGTACCACATCACTTACTGACATTTAGTAAACCGGCACTGGTTCACTATTCATTGAAAAGTAACTCTATAAATGTATTAAGTAACTATGGTTAACCGTTAAAATAAAAGTTAAAATAAAAACTGTTTATTCATCACCTGTGATAGAATATTTTTACTTCCTGTATTTAGAAATGTACAACGGTTAAATAGTAAACATTTAAGGGTACTTAAAACACATGCTGTAGACTGTATCATGTTCAGATAGCACAATCCAAGTGATTAGTAAAATTAGGAGAAAGTATTAACATGATTGCATTTCAAGTGCACTCCTATCATATACAAATAAAAATCTTTAAATGTCAAGATGACTGAAATCATTAAATGTCTAAATATGGAATCTTTCCTCATGCTTCAATGAGTGAACAATTTCCAAAGTATAGGAGGAAGACAAAATAGAAACAATAAGAGGATTTTTTAAAATTATTTTCCTAATCAGGGGAAAAGGTGTTTTTTTAGTTCCTCATAATTTTTACATCGTTTTTTTTTTCTAGGAGTAAAATGTTTGTACTTTCCTGTAGGTTATTATGGTATTTGCCATAACAGACCTAGAGAAAATTTGTCATTTTTGTTTTAATTTATGCAAAAAAAATTCAATGCAACAAAAATCCACTGCTCTTTATTAAGGTGTTAAGGATTTTATTTATGAAACCTAACATTCAAACAGTGAGGCCAGTTTTGAATTTTTCAATTGAGAGAAAAAAGTGTAAAAACAAAAAATAATCACAAGCAACTTTTTTACACAACCACATTTTTTAAATAAATCAATGTATTCATTTTAAAGGCTGTTCTTAGATAGCTTAATTAGAGATGAGCGGAATTTTTGCCAAGTTTCATAACAAAAATGAGGACCATAAAAATTGTTGCTCGCCCAAAAACCTTGACGCCCATAGACTTCAATGCATTTTGGCGAATTTTTGTCTAAGCAAAATGGGTCAGATTTGCCCATCACTAATTTTAATACCTGTTGCTGATGATACATTTTTAGATGCCTTCTGTTTTTTTTGATTATATATGTTTTCCTGTTGCAACATAAGCATCATTATAAAGAGTAGAGGTATTGGGTCATCATCTGGAAACCTGTTACAAGGAAAGCTCCAACTTTAGGGGAAGGCTATCTCCCATATATACTATTTTAAACAATAATATACATTTTTAAAAAATTATTTTACTTTTTTCCCTGTAGTAATGAATGGTAGGTATAGTTTTCAAAACAATCCTGTTGATTTTATTTAATGGATTTAAGATTCCTTATCTGGAATACACCAGGTCCCAATCATTCTGGATAAAATGTCCCATATCTGTATTACAGTTCTATACAATGCTGTTACAGCTTCCCTTTTGAAAGTAGATACACTTGCTTTCCTGTAGATTGTCCCTTAATTTATATATATATATAAACATGTGACCTCTGAATCAAATGTACCATACATAGATTTGAATGGCTTATTTTGAAATGAATGTGCGTGATATATATTTTATACCATGCCATATTTTGACAGGAGATTTGTATACTGACTCCTGTTTAGCAAGTTTACAAAGGCTTATGAGCTTATTCAAGCTTACATGGCTTTTCATGTATAATATTCTAGATAACATAAATAATTTCCAGGTTCTTGTCAGCATTACAATTTTATTTTGAGATAAAGTAAAATATGATTTTGTTTCCTTTGAGAATATCACCAACTGTGGTTAGGATCACTGAGGTTTAAAGAGATTTTCTTTCACCATACAATGTTATAAGCCTCCTTTCTGTATAAAGCAGAACTAAGTACTTCTACCTGATTTATGGCTACCCACTAAGGATGATAGGAAACAGTTTGATCTTGAATTATTTTATGTGGTAATATTATTATTATCCAAAGGTATATCCAAACAAGTTGAAATTCTATTGTAAGATAAAGTACAAGTAACATTACTAAAACAAATGGGTAACGTGTGTGATTTTAATATAGCCACGTGTAAGATTATATTCTGATTCTCATTATCTGCGTTTGACATATTGGACCATGGTTACCCACATCTGGTAAAGTAAAAATAGATAATATACACTGAAACTTCAAGTTTACATATCCTGATTTTAAGTTTTCCTGCATTTTACCCTGTTTTTCTGTGGTTCCACCAAAATATAATGCATCATATATTTTCTCAGATTTTTTTTGATACCCTGAAAACATAAAATGGGGGTTCTATTGTATCTGTGAAAGAAGTAAGAATAAGAGCAATGTTCTATCCATATGGTCAATTTTAGTGTGCAATTTTGAAATATTGTGTATCGTGGTGAAAGGAATTGGGTTAAAATTAATGTTAAATATATATATTCTTCTCTATAATAATTGATTGGGTTTTTTCCCTAAATTGCAATTTTTACCTGTTTTTCCATTGGTTTTCTTTTCACAATCATTTTATTTTTTAGAAAATAAAAGCTTACCAGGTTTTTATTTTTTGGAAAAAATGTGCCCATGAAAATCAAACAGAGTGAGAAGAAATGATCATGGAAAAAATGTAATTAAAGCAAAAAGGCACAGCCACATTTTTTTCACTTATATACCAAACTCACTGTTCATATAAAACATGCCCTAGAATGTTTTGGGTATGTGTTTACACTCAAGCATTGAACTATGGGAATTTAAAAGTTAATGCAACATACAGTATTCTAAGCAAGACACATTTTTGTGTGCACAAAATGTAATGGGTACACTGAACGAGAATCCTCTGATCCAGTCTGCAATGCAGTATTGCAACATAACTGTCTCTTCAGCCACTATGGGTCAGTAGGATGAGACAAATATTCAGGTTTTCACCTTTTTCCACCTCACTTTTAATTTGAACTTATAAAAGACACATTATAGGATTTCCATTTACTCAACCTAGAGGTACAAAATTCTGCAAAAACATCAGAATTCACACTTGCATGCTCATATGAAGTGACCTAGTTTAAATGAAAATACTGGATACCAATGAAGTTGCCCAAAATTAACTTTATATACTCTGTATGTTGTCTGTGCCTCTGTCATTGGCATGGAAACACAAGTCAGCAATACTTTACATGTAGTCAAGAAGGTAGATAACTTCAAAGTTTCCACACTAACTTAATAAATTTATATCACAAATAAATGCAACTCCTGTTGTGCTTTCCAATAACTACATAGTAAAGCATCAACACATCTATATAATAGTTATTTTTCTATTCGCTGCAGAAAGTTTAGCACAGTGGGAAAGTAGGCATTTCACCTAAATTGTGCGTCATGCCTGGGGAAAAAGAGTATTTATATATGTAAGGTAATAACATTGTTATGAAATATCTGTACTGGAATTTACATGCATAGTATGCATTACAAATAACTAACACTAGAATTGAATTCTTTTTTTTCTAACCAGTACTTGTATAAAACTGGTGATATTTTTATTGCTTTTGTGAGGGCATAAAATAGAATAAACTGTACTTAATTGAAGAGATTAATGTTGCAGATAGTAGCAGGAGATTCTGGGAAATTCATTAGGTGATGACTTCTAATGGGAATAATTGTGTTCTTAATCATAATTGTGTGGCAATTAAAATAACACAAAGAAGACTAATTGCAGACTAGAGGAGCCAAGCCGTGTTCAGAAGTAATAGGGAAATTAGACTACAACGAGACTGTGGAAATTTTTATACAAGTGATACTGAAACTGTTTAGTCGATTGTGTTTTTAATTCACTGAAATGCACCAGAGGTCATTAAATGAAGTTTGCGATACTGTACCCCCAAATGACCTACACAGTATGGGATGAAATATGCTAATATTAATGAAAGTGCTGCTACGAATCAGTGTCTATTTGCTTGTGAGAGATAAATATGCTCTACACTGGCACATGGGGGTACTTTTGTGTGTGTAAACTATGGTTATCAGTCCTACGCTGTTTTGCTTTGTCTTTAGCCATTTTATTTATGCTTGAAGATTTTTACTGTTTATATCTAAATATACCTATTTGATTAAAACTAGAAACACAAGGCAGTAACAGTAAATTGGGCTCATTTAGGAACATTAGGCAAATTTGCACCTCTGCAGTAACGCATAGCAACCAATCAGTGATTAGCTTTTTTTCAGCCACCAGAGGGGCCCGAAACCTTAGCCTTTTTGCGGATGTCAATGGGCTAAATAAATCACTGTTGACACAGAGAAATTCAATTGTGCGCTTCCAGATTTTTCTGCACCTTTAAGCAGAACTGTGAAAGCAAACATCTGGTTGGTTGCCATGAGTTACTGCCCAGTTACAAGTTTGTCCACTGCTTATAAACAACCCCACAAGTCTTATGTATTGGAAGATAGATCTGTTTTTTGAGCAGTGTGTATGCAAATTCATAATTAAATGACTGGTAAAAAGTAAATTTAACAATAAAATTGTATCCTAATAAGGGAAACTTTGTCTGCCAGGGTCAGTAAATAATTTAATAAATATAAAATGATGACCAATCCTTATTCATTGTAGGCCCAGCACAGAGTTAATTAATAGCACTATGTATAATATATGTATTGTACCCATTTGTTGTTCTAGTAATAGCAGACACTGAGTATTATTTCTCATGATTTTTGTTCTGTTAAAAAAAAAAACGCATTGGAAATTTGCACATTTTTTTAAAATTAGATTCACAAAGTCCTTTTTTCACTTGTGAGAAATGTTACATTTGCAGAAGAACCATATAAATAGAAATCCCTGTATTTTAATTATTTTTCTCTGTGCATGCTGACTTGTTCATATCCAGAACATCCATAGGTGCTCAAAATATAACTATTTATAAATAAATTATTTGCAAGCTTACTAATGAGAGCTTTAAAGTACAATGAGTAATAATAATACAGTATAATGTATAACAAAAGAGTGATTGTTTCTGTAACTCCATTTTTGAATACTACTGCTAATACTACTGCTAATGTGTTTCCTACAGTTCTTTTTACTATTGTATGGTTATTTGGCTTTAATTGCTTACCTACTTTATCATCATGTAGTAGTACTCACTGAATTGTTTGTTATTTTTATGTTACCAACAGCAGCAGAACGTGATATAGAATTTAAGGAGTTATAATCTAGTAAAGTAGTTCCTGTAACTTCAAATGCTAGAGAAGCATATTAAAATATGTAAATGTGTTACTAGTCTGCATTCACAAGATAAACCAAATTACCAGATGGTAGTGTAACTAAAGGTACTATACAAGCAGTAAGAAAATCATCAGCCTGATCAGTCTGAACTCACAGGAGGAACCGTATGGGGATCTGCACAGTTAAGGGAGCTGGTGTTCTGCATAGAGGATTCTTGTTAAATAAATGTGTAGAAGGCAGAAAAGATGTGAGAAACTATATTGTTTTGGTTTGTAGATGTCTGTTCCTCTGCATAAGTGGGAAATCTGAAAACACAGGAAAATTAAATACTGTTGCATTTAGGTTTGAATGTAATGTAGGTTAGCATTTGATGGCAATATTGTGGTGTTTATACAAATGGCCTGTAGATGTCACTGTGCTCAAGACATACTTCCTGGACAGCTTAAAAGCGAAAGTTAGTGTTGTGTAATGCCTGCATGATTCTGCTAATAAAGTACAGTTAAACACTACTCATCCTTGGCTACCCGAAACATAACAAATATAACCAGCTAAATAAGCTATAAACTAGATATTTATATCTTTTTGCAATTTCAAGTAGGCACAATATATTAATGCTTGATTTATTGTACTCTAAAGACTATAAATTAAATCTAATAATAATCAGTCATGGGAAAAAAATATGCCCAATGTCAAATGTTTTCTTTCTTTTATTACATTGTTACACTCTGTCATAGTTAACAAAGCATAATGTAACTGCATTATTTAGAATCTGCTAAACATGGGAAACCAAAAAAAAGTACACACAAAGAAGACATTATAATAAATAAATAAGTATAAATACACAGCAAGAGACCCAGTAGGAAGGAGCCCCTCCCCGTAGAGCTTACATTCTAGTCTGATCCATACTACTTCCTGTTCATGTGACCATAAATGTCATGCCATCCCCTCACTTTTCTCACTCTGTCAACCCTTACTTACTAACATTCAATTTATGCTGTAAAACATGCGAAGTAAAGAAGTAACATATGGTAAAAAAAAAAATAATAATTTTATAGTATGTTTCTAGCATACACATAGCCTCATGGATAGATTGTTACATATGCATTGCATATGGACTTTAGTGCGGCTGTGGTTTAGTAATATGGTTTTCTTTGAGCTCCTTAGCAAATTAAGTTGTGCAATAAAAGTTTCAAAGTTTTCTATAGGTCTAAACACCAGTTTGTGTGTTTTTTTTTTTTTAATATGGTTTTAAAGCTGTAATAGTGTGGTGAACCATAGCAACCAATCGGCAATTAGTTTACATTCCCACAATAAAGCAGAGATCTAATTAGGTAAAGCATTACTGTAGTTGGGTATAGCTAACCATTTGTTTTTACATCAGCTATTTGTTGCATTAAGTGAGGGTTTATTTACAGTAACCGGACAAGCTCATACCACAAGTCTCATGCTGAAATTAGTTACATAATGTAGTATAAAGGTAATTAAGTTCATACAGAAATTATGTTTATACAGTACATCAGCCAATTAGAGGCTTTTTGCACAGGTTATTTTAACTGAGACATATGCTATTATTTAGCATATGCTGTTATTTACATAATACATATTTATATGTTGTTTACACTTTGTGAGTCTGGATGCAATATATATCTTATCTTAACACTTAGAATGTAAACTCTATGAGGCATGAATCTCTTTCCATTTTGTTTCTTTGATCTTTAATATTACTGTACTTTGCATTCATTATTGTAATAATCCCATGTTTGTTCTAATAAGGTATAGTCCAGCTGTACAGTGTTGCGTCCATAAGTAGTGCTATATAGATACAAATATACTTACATCTTATTACTCAGTCCTACATGTACAGTTTGATATAAAATTACATATTCTGAAAAATATACATTATGTTCCAGTCCTTGACAGTGTTTAGAGCAATGTTACATTTCAGGCATTTGGCTACTTTACTGAAACTTTCAAAAATTGTTTCCCTTTTGATATTGCTCAGATTCATCATATTCGTTCTAATGGCAAGTTACCATGACAGCAGATGTGTTCAATTATAGCATGCGAACAAGCCATTTAATGCAGTAGAAGGACCTCTGGCTGATGCAGGATTGTAACCTTTGATGCTTTGCCATTACTGCACAACATAATGGTTCACATTTCATTTATTTTTCGATAGAGCCAGGGATCTGTTTTAGAAGAGGGCATAGACTGGTAACTATCCTTACCAACAACATTTCATATTTTACATTGTTCCAGAGAAGTGCACTCTATCACTCAAAATTTACTAAAGAAAGAAATGTGTTAGGTGCTTCATGTTCTCCTTTCTGACAGCAATCCAAATAAAGTCTCGGGGCCTTATATATCAAAATGTGGATTTGTAAAATAATCCAGTTTTTTTTTTTTACTTCAAATAAACAAGCTCAAGAAAAACTTGAACTGAGTAAATAGTAAAATTTTTGTCTAGAACATGCCCATGAGTTTTTTTTTTATTATACAACTACTGTATATACTCGAGTATAAGACGTCCCGAGTATAAGCCGAGGTACCTAATTTTACCTCCAAAAACTGGGAAAGCTTATTGACTTGAGTATAAGCCTAGGGTGAGAAATGCAGCAGCTTCTGGTAAGTTTCAATCAAAGATTGAGGGTTTCTGCTCCCATTGGAGGTACCAGCGTCTCGTTTTTGAATGCCGGCAACCATTCTTGGACACCGGCGACTATTCTTGGACGCCGGCGACTATTCTTGGACCGGCGACCGTTTTTGCGCTTCACCCGAGTATAAGCCGAGGTAGAGTTTTTCAGCATATTTTGGGGGCTGAAAACTCGGCTTATACTCGAGTATATACGGTATATCCAGTACCTCCGCATCCTGCATACAAAGCTGTATACACATGTTTAAAGCTATACAACACACGCAACTGAAGCATACTGATTTAGCAGGATCCATTGCTAAATTCATTGTTTGTTTAGGAAATAGTCTTTGGTACAATTTATAGACCATGTGGTTTATCCCATAGATACAGTGAAACCTATTTTGCTTGTTTTGTAGTGCTACAAAAAAAAATCATATAGGCTTAGGCACAAAGCAAGATCACATGTACAATATATCTGCCAGGTCAATGATTTAGTGACTGCCTTTAGCACTAAATGGGTTTAATTAGCAAAGTGTATTGGTGTCAAAACTAAGTAAAAATGTGTTGTGTTTGAAACCTAGGTTTCCAACATATAAATTTGAAATCAAACACCCTATAATGTAGAGCACAAGTGTAGCCTCAGTCAACGGGGGTGCCAGGCTTCTCCCCAATAAATTAAATCACTGGCTCTGGCTGGCATTCCCATTCTTTAAAAGAGTGCAGGCAATGCTGGAAACCTTATGTGGTTTCTTATTTAGCAAAGGTATAGTTTCTCCTCTTCTGTCATATAAGTTTATCTTGTTTACAAAATGTTAATGTATATTAGTATATCGGTCTCATGATTATTCAGCAAAATCTAGTTTTGTTTTCTACAGACTGTCTTAAGCTTCCACCAAATTACAGTACCTCTTGTCTATTGCTCTGCTACTATCATAAACACAGTAAGAATTGATACTTTGTTTTCAAATAATTAAAAAAAAATGTTTTTTATATATATATATATATATATATTTTTTATAAACACAAAATATTAGGTTGTGACTGAGGCTAGCACTGAATAGCACTGCCATTTTCAAGCATTAAGCTTTTCAGAAAGTTTTGAAGGCACATGTTCTAAGCACAGTGGTTTAATCAATTCCTCAGTGAGCCGTGCTGACCTAAGATTTAAAGGGCAAATTGGGGCACTCATAATTGCAGTCAAGCTACAGTGGCCTCAAATGAAAGGTCATCTATCTGCCTGAACTCATAGTAGAAATCTATTAATGAATGCTGGTGCATGCCTGATGTGTTATAAACAGACATCACATATTTGGGTTCACTCATTATGCCTGAAGAATTGATGGAGAAGAGCATGCACATGAGAGGTTTTGATGGATAGGTGTGATAGGAGTAAATGGAAACTTTGAATCACAAATGTATAGAACAAATAATTATTACTTTCCGCCTGGAAAATACCCAGCTGAAGTATTCCTCGAGAATATGTGATATGTAGGTTTTCAAAAGCTCTTTTTAAAACTAATTTTAAGTTTTGAATAGGAATGTGCTTGATGGCTGCTGTAAAAAATAAAATGTGTGTCCTTGAAAATATCAATACTAACCCTTAAAAGCTACTGTAGAAGCATGTTTAAAAAAAATATACATTATAGGTTTAGTTACTAAACCTCGAGGTCGAGGTTTTTTTGGGCAAACATTTTTTGTGGAAAAAAAAAACCTCACATTTTTACATCTGCCATCTCCCTTTACAATTTGAAGATATCGTGCTCTGCACTCGGATTTGTTCGAAAATCCCAAAAAATTTGGGATTTTTTGGACAACAACCCAAAAAAATCTAATGATTCAGTCTTCAAATCTAAAAAAAATTGTACGATGCGAATTTTCACTGGATTTCATAGTCTTTTTTCACAGACCAACTTTTTTGAGTTATTTTATTGATAAATAGGATAAAATCGTTTATGGGAGTTTAGTCGAGCTTGGTTTAATAAAAAGATAACATATACATTTGAGTTTTAGTAAATAACATCCTATGTGTAGCATTGTCACTGAAATGTACTGATCCTTATAGTCTTTGATTGCAATACAGTTATAAAGGAAATGAACAGCACAAATATTACTATGTAAAATATAACATTACCTGTATTTTCTGAAATTTCAATTTATACATAATGAATTCAACAATAGATTTACCTGTACAACTATTATCAGTGAAACTTGTATTTTCCCAACAGACATAACTGTTACATTATAAAATACCAGCTACAGTTTGGCTTTTAAAAAATAGCATCAGAACCTGTATTTATTCTAGAAAAAAATGTATTCTATTCGAGAATTCAGAATCTGTAGAACAGGATTTTTTTGTTTTATTTTTGGTATTGCTAAACAAGTCAACAGGTCTTACTAATTAATTATAGACTTTTCACAATATAGGGCACATATAACCGCTTGTAAATTATTTTCAGACATGGATTCACGGCTCAAGAAAAAAGCTGCGCAAAGAAAGAAAAATGATGTGAAAAAAGCCTATTGACTGATGCATTTAGTTTGAAAGGAACTACAGCACAAATGTCTATTGACTTTATTGGATTTTGAAATTTTTTTTAAAAAAAACGCTCACTGACTCCAATGTGTTTTAAAAAGTACGAAAAAGCCCATTGACTTCAATGTGTGTTGAGAATTTTTGAAATTTTGCTAATTTTATGGCAAAGCAAAACAGGGCTGATTCATCCATCACTAAATCTAGCCACTAAGATTGATTTAAATAATTTTATATATTGATGTTTAAATGTTTTAACAGTTTCAGACTCCACTCAACCCAATAGAAAAACCTGTCTTATGTTCTGCAAATTTAAAATGTGTATACTCACTCAGCAGGACTGTTAGTTAATAAAAACGTTGTTCTTCGAAAGTCCTCTTAGGGGCAAAATGTATCAAAGTGTGAAATTATATTGTATCAAATACATTATTCATATTCCTCATTATAATCCGCAACAAAATCACAATAGCGATAACAGCATCGTAGTTAAAACTGAAAGATCAGAACAGAAGTGTGTGTGACCTTTGATGGCAATAACGTTAAGATTTAGCTATCTTAATTGGCTATCACACTACTTTGAAAAGTACATACTGTATATGCTCTGTTATCTGCTTGTACTATGGTTCAGAACTCTTAGGACAGATTTATCTGAGTTTGAGGAAAAACTCAAGATCACAGAACTTTTTAAACCCTATCAGTCCCAGAGCACATAACATGATTTGTAAGCTGTGTGGCATAGAGTCTATATAATAGTTTTGCATTGATTTCTGAGAACAAATACACAATAGACTAAAACAATTATTAAAGATTTCTTTGTACAAAGGTGTCTACTCGCATATTAGCATAAATAGGGTTGAGTTCATTTTTTTGCCTCATCAGACTTGCAGCAAAATTGGCTTCACGAATGATGAAAATGTTTGCAAATCTGTGCTAGAGTTTTTTTGTTTTGCCCATTGACTCCAATATAATTGGTGTGAGAAAAAATGTTCATTGACTCCAATGCTTTTGGCGTGATTAAATAGACACCTACCAAACAATTCCTTTCTACCTGCTAGGAGGCCTGAAATAATGTTCATTCTGCCTTTACCTTTAGACATGTCCTTATCTCTCCTATGGACAACCTTCAGACAACTAGCAAATCACTCCTGAAACTACTTATACATAGCACTTCCTAGGGGAAATCCTGCTAACTGTAGCAGGATAAAGCATCTTCTTGTCCAGTATTCATTAGGGATCCATCGACTCCACTATTTTGGGATTCAGGCGAATCCAAAATCTTTTTAGCCAAATCTGCATATGAAACTAGGAATAGGAAGTGCTCAAAGGAACTGTGTGCATAGTGCGCACACAAAAAAACAAAGAAAAAAAATTCTTTTTATGAAGTGGTTCTTCTAGTATGCCATGATTTCAGAAATATTTTCTTCATTAAGGGGGTTATTTATCAAAGATAAATGGAGGAGAGCGATTCCGCACACCAGGACGTTAATTAAAATAGAAAATCTTTATTTAGCCATGTTTTAAAAATATACGCTGTATCTTCCGCTTGACGCGTTTCAGGCTCAGCTGCCCTTAATCATAAGCAGTCGGAGCGGTTCTCGCTCTCCCTAAGGTTATTTATCAAAGGTGAATTTTTTTTCCACAAAAAATTTTGTTTTTGATGTTATTTTTCAGTCAAAAAACGATTTTCCGGCTAAAAAAAACATGAAAAATTTGAGCTCTAAAATTCAACCTTTGCTAAATAACCCCCTAAGTGTTTGACATGAATCATCATGTATGTGGTACAAACTTTGCTTCCTTACAATAGGTTAAAAATGTAGCAATTTTTTTACTTAAAGGAACAGTTCAGTGTTAAAATAAAAATTGCCTAAAAAGATAGGTTGTGCAGAATTAAAAATGTTTCTATATAGTTAGCCAAAAATGTATAAAGGCTGGAGTGACCAGATGTGTAACATAATAGCCAGAACACTACTTCCTGCTTTTCAGCTCTCTAACTCTTAGTTAGTCAGCAACTTTAAAACGAGCCCCATGGGACATAACTGTACAGTAAGTTTGCAATTGATCTTAGCACGCAGGTCAGATTCAAAAGCAAGCAATTATGGCCCATGTGCCTCCCCCCCATAAGTCACTGATTGGTTATTGCCTGGTAACTAATCCTTGGAAACCAAGAGAGCTGCAAATAACTAACTATACTGGAAACTTTTTTTTTATTTTGCACAGCCTTCTGCATTTACCCAGTTTTTATTTTTAAACTAAACAATTCCTTTAAAAATGTAATTTGCCATTTGGGGACATTTTTGAAAAATTTGAATTTTTACCTTCTTAAAGTAACAGTAACACCAAAAACTGAAAGTGCATACAAGTAATTATAATATAATGTACTGTTGCTCTGCAGTGGTGAAACTGGCATGTTTACTTCAGAAAGACTGCTACAGTTAATATAAACAAGCTGCTGTGTAGCCATGGGGGCAGTCATTCATGCTGGAAAAAAAGAGAAAAGGCACAGGTTACATAGCAGATAACAGATAACATCATTGTATTGGGCATGGCTTGTCATTATGTGCAATGTAACCTGTGCCTTCTTTCCATCTTGAATGGCTTCCCCCATAGCTACACAGCAGCTTATTTATATAAACTATAGTAGTCTTTCTGAAGCAAACACCCGGCTTTTACCAGTGCATGCTGACAGTATATTATATGTTAATTACTTTAAAATACTTAATTTTTGGGTGTTACTGTTCCTTTAAGGACTTTCTAAAATAAAGAACAGCTGGCAGCATATGCTGTGAAGTGTAGATGTTTATCTATGTCCCAGTCCATAGTACAAGATAACCATATAATTGTTCTGCTAATAAATACTAACTTATCTGTAAAACTTCTGCATAATATTTGCTTAGGCTATAAGCATATTGGAATTTTATCAGCTCATATTTGCAAATGTGTGGAATATAACTACATTTATTTGCTTAACAGACAATCTGCTCCATGCAGCAGTAGTCTTATCAGCAGGTAGTCCTATGTTTAAAGGTTCAGTATGTTAACCTTTGCAGGCACAACCATTTCTTTTTGCTTTCTTGTAGCTCAAATATCTCTCTGATAGAGTTCAAACCCCTAGGGCTGCAATTACATTGTAGGTCAATTGCAAAGCAAAGCAGAAAAGGTTGCTTGAAACAAAGTAGTGATACCTAATATTTCTGATACCATATGTTACCGAAGCAATGTAAATAAGCAATTCATTAATGCAGTCCAAGTTTTGCAAATGCAAAATTCCATGTGCAGTTTTAATATCCCCAGATCGGATTTTTTAATGGATCTTTTTTTCTGTAACATTTTACTACTGCTGCCTAACATGACAAAGGAGGCTATACAGCAATAAAGATTTTCTTTCAACAGCTTTAGAGTCCCCTGTGCAACACATTCCACTTCTTAAAAAGAACTGTGAGGTCCCTTGATTTATTACACTATTTACTCCGTTTCCCTTAGAAGGTACAGTCATTGTGAACAAGGCATTTAGGTCTTGCTGATTGTAACACTGACAATGTTAGACCTGCTAAGCTGGCTAGATATTCTCGGCAAATATGTCTAAATTGCTTAGCATACAGGTATTACTGATTCAAGATTTTAAGGTCTTTCAAAAGCATTTTATCTGCTTCTCTGATGTTTTTTTTTTTATTTCAGCATTGCTTCACTTTGCAGTAATAGTCTAATTCCTTTAAGAGCTTGTTATAAGCTGTTAACATCCAGGTGCAATTTTTATAACCCACACAAATACATTTTACAAGTAGCCAAACCACTTGTGACACTTGAAAAATGCAATCATATTCATGGGAATATTCCTTAGAAAAAAAAAGTATAAAGGCGCAGATGATTTTATTATAAGAAATGACTAAAACTACCATTGTTAGGGATTGCACAACACAAATTTGTACATGGTTACCTTAGCAACAAAGAGGTTGTCAAACAAAGCTAAGTTCATATACATTTAATATTTAAGGAAATTTGTTTTGGACCAAAAAGTTTCAAGGTTTGAACAATTACTATACGTGATGGTGTACAAGATAGTAAAAACCTAAGAGGAAGAGCACACAAAATTGCATTGTGCATAAATGTGTCCAGAGTAAGCACTATAGGGACGCCACACGCCATATTGATGCCAATACATGACAGAGGCAATTTCCCATTCCTTACCAGATAACCAACAGCCCCCTTCCTCCAAGCTCTTTAATAAAATACAACACTTATGCTTTATGGATGAAAAGGCTGAAGAATTGTTTTTATTATAACAAGTGATATTTAGTGCAAAACACACTACGGCAAATGATAACATATCATCAACATAGCATAACATAACAATATTTGTATAACAAACAATTAACTCTTGAATACCCACATACTGTAGCAAACCTTTTAACAGCACAACCCAACAGCGCTGCCAGCTGCCATAGTAGCCTGTAACCCACCTGCTACCCAACCAAATCCTATTCCTGTGGTGTTTTGTTACCCCTGAGGTGCCAGGCCTTCCAGCTTCCCATTAACCCTGCAACTCCTGTGCTCACACATCTATTAGTTCCTGGACTCCATGACCCCGCCGTCACCTACCATATATCTATGGGAGGGTGGGTGGAAGTTTTTTGGGGCTGCTACAAAATGGAGTGGGGGCGGCAACCTCAGTGCCCTTCCTTTTAAGCCTGGCCTATGTCACCCTGACCCACTCCTTTACTGCCCAATCCCATACAATCAACTAGGAGGGGCTTCTGCACCTCCAGCTCTGTCATGCCCCTGTTTCCCATGGTTGTGCCCCATGTCATTGGGTTATTTGAAGTGGCCTGGGTCATTACAAGAAATAAATAAGCAGCATATCTCAGTTCAGAAGCCTCTCTTCTGCCAATCGTGTCAATTTTGTATATGATACTGAATAAAAAAGTGAAACCATATATAGTGCAGATTGAATTTTATTAACTTAAAAAGCATAAAACCAATGGCAAATGGTTGCACACAGACATAGGAAGGGAAGTAAGCAAATAGACTTCATAACATAGGCACCCCACGTATGATAAAATAAAAATGGCTAAACACACCTACAAATTACACCCCCCGCTTCCTCAGGAAAAAATTGAAATGAGTGGGAGAAGAGAGGCTTCTGATAAGTGTGGTTAACCTGTAGTGTTTACGTTTCTGTTCAACATTGAGTTGAATTGTTATTTTGACCCCAACCTTTTAGAATTTATTGCATGATAGTGTGATTTTGTGTGCACTCCCCCCCCCTTTTTTTTTTTTTTTTACAGTTGTTTGGACATGTGCCTTCTTTGAAGAAGTTGAGTTGGAGATAGCTCGGGACCTGGGGTTGTCCAGATAAACGATCTTTCTGTAATTTAGATCTTCATACCTTAAGTCTACTAGAAAATCACGTAAACATTAAATAAACCCAATAGGCTGGTTTTGCTTCCAATAAGGATTAATTATATCTTGGTTTGGATAAAGTACAAGTTACAGAGAAAAGGTAAATCAACTCAACTTTTTGGATAATGGGTTTCCGGATAATGAATCCCATCCCTGTACAGAATTATGTGTATAAGGAGCACTATTAATTGATTATTTTGTTTTAAAGGCATGCTTTCCAAGTCTGAAACCCTTTACGTGCATAAATGCAAATAAACAGGGGACTATTACATGAAGCTGATTTTAACCCTGCTAAGAAAGATATTAGTGGAATAAGAGCATTGCTGATATATGAAGCAGTCTTTTAGAAACTTCCAGCTTTATGTTTTAAGACTGTGGGGCATCTTTTCTACAGTGTTCATAGAGTATAAAATGTCTCTAAAGTGTAAAGTGTTTTGTATGTACAGTATGACAATGTAGCAGTTCAGTTTGAATGCAAAACATGGCCAGGTTAGCAAGTTATCTTATTCATATGCTTTTTTTTTTTTTTTTTTGCAAAACAAAGGCAAAAACCCCATAAAATAACCTTTTCAGATCCATCTCATACGTTTATTTCCCCCTGACATTTTGATAAACAGATAACAGGTGTTTTCATAATTTTAAAAGCAAATTCACGCAACTCTGTGCCTGTACTACACAGAAAATAACTTCTGCCTTACTAAGAAGCTCAAATGATTCTGGATATAAGTCAAAAAATCTACAGCACTACAGGGAAAATATTCCAGGTGAAAGAAGATTATTGTGTGCTGGGAAAGCTATAATAAAAAACGTCAGCTCTGTCAGCCCTCTCTCCCTAAGGTCTATAAAGGATCAAAAGGATATTGAACATAATGTAACAGCTGTCTCACAAGTGCAGAGGACCACTATTGCGGTGAACAGTGCAGGTGGATAGAAAGAAAACTCTGAAGCATGTGGTTAGGGCACAAATCCTTAGGCTGACAGATGGAAGACATTACATTTTCTGCAAATGAATAGATTTGGGGGGAAAAAAACCTCCTATATTATATTTAGGTAAAAAGCATAGCCCATTGACTTAGAACAGGCAGTTTCTTTGCTTTGCACCACATTCCCATTTACAGACACACATAGGTTCTTGTTAGGCATTCAGACTACCGTAATTCTGTCAATTCTAAATCAAGCTATAAGTAACCATTTTCATAATCTACACTGAAAATGCTAACTGTTGTACATGTAAATATTGTTCTGTGGCTTAGTCATCGCATTATTATTTTTTATATGGGTACCTAATGTTGCCCTGCACTTTTTCCCTGAAGATTTAGCTTGTAAAGTAATTGTAGCACATTAGCAGGAAAGGACTGTAAAAGGTCAGAAGTGTTTAGCACAGAAGACAAATGTTTTAAGAAGATTTGTCTCTGCAATATAAATTGAGAGTTATATCTGCTGATGAATAACTGCTTTAGACTTTGTGAATGTCAAGTGCATTAATTGGTCTTTATCCCTATTATCTGCTCTGCCTTGCACAAAGATATAAGAATGTATTTATTTTATGTTGATGGAATAAAAGAAACTATTGCTAATCACATCTAGTTGTATTTTTATGAAATTAATAACATTTGAATTGAGTTTTTAAAAAGAGAATTGATGAGGAAAGAGACCCCATTTGTTTGTTCACATTCTATTTCTCTCCTTCTGTCCCTGTTATGCAGACACAAAATGGACAATAAATAGTATTAGGACACTGCCCCCCATAAAAATCCTCATGGTTCGAACATGTTATATTTTTGTTTAACTTGAATTAACGCCTAGGGCTGTGCTTCTCTTTTGGTTTTGTTTGCATGCTGGCTACCTTTCATGATGACTGCTGGGGAGATCAATGTTTTAATTTGAAACTGTGCTATATGATGAGGCGTCATAATGTGTATATTAACTATAATTATGTGAAGGTGCATCTGCATGTGTCTGTACAATGCAGTGTTTCACATGAAGTTTTGAAAGATGCCTGCTAATCCGTAGTTGTTTAGTTGGTATTAACCGCACTATTTATAGTCGTATACAGGTATAGGACCTATTATACAGAATGGTTGGGACCTAGGGTTTTCTGGATCTTTCCATAATTTGGATGTTCATACCTTAATTCTTCTAGAAAATCATGTTAACCTTCAACAACCCAACAGGCTTGGCAAGAATTTCAAATATTTAAAGGCACCACTTTCCTATTTTGATCATCGAAAGTAGGTCTGTTCTGATAGTTCCTGGGTGTGCTTTATAGTCTTGTACTCTGTTCCTTGATCCTTGCCTGGTCTTGACTACTCCTGTATCACTGCCTGAACCAACCCTTGTCCTTTATTTATTGACCTCTCTTCTGGATCCCAACTCTGTACAGTGTTGCCCTTCCTTCCTATATATATTACCTATATATATTACAGTTCCCTTGTCTGCCCAGAACTCTCCCCTTGGTCCTCTCACTTTAAGACCTGGCAGCATCCAAGTAGTGGCGTGCTCCTCCAGAAGCAAAAGGTCATTGCAGAAATGAGAGCTGAGACTGGGACCTTAGCTTTTGTTCTGGGTTTTGTAATACCAAACAGTACTGTTTTATCATTACAGAGAAAAAGGAAATTGTCTTTAAAATAATTTGAATTATTTGGCTAAAATAATTTAAATAATGTTTATGGAAGACAGTCGTTCCATAATTTGGAGCTTTCTGGATAACCGCTTTCCAGATAATGTATCCCATAACTATATTAGGCACTATTCTCTAAATTAGTTTAAGTATGACACTTTGCTTTGTCTTTACTGATGCTTTTTTTCTGAAGTAAATTTACAACATTGTTTATTAATTATCATTTTTTTTATAATGGTGTGCCCTAGAAGAAGAAACCTAGCCTTTCATTACAGGGTCATTTTATTCACTCACCACTCACTTGGGCTTTATATCCTTTCTTCTGTGTGGCATCTGCCCCTTCTTCTGAGCAAAACTCTTGTGCTTTTTTTACACTCGTTGCAATGCAACCAAATCTTGGTTATGGACACCCTGCTGCTCTATACTCTAGCCCACCTGTCCTCACCACAGTTTTCTACTGGAGTAGCTGTACAACAAGCTATGACTAATAATGAGCATAATTGCCATATTTGGTTTAGCTGAAACGTTGAAACCGTGGAAAAATTTGCTACATGATGCAATCTCGACAACTGCGTTTGAATCAGTGGGTATTTTATTCTCGTGTTCTTTGATGGCCCAAATGCATTGGGTGTCTTTGCTCAAATTTTTTTCCCACATTTTTTATTTCCCACCTGAAAAAAAACATGATTTTTTTCCGGCTCAAAAAAAAAAAAATGGTGCAATTCTGGTATTGATTTGCAAAAAATTCTCACTATTCACAAAAATTTGAATTTTACCATGAATACATATTAGGTGAAAAAATTGCTCACCCATAGCTATGGCTTTAGAAAACATGATTAGAGTAAATCAGAGCACATACTGTATGCCTCATTTTGTAATGGTATAACATACTTTTTCTTGGGCCATTACAAATCTATTTAGCTAAAGGGAAATTATAATAATGCTCCTTATGCTGAAAAACCCACACATATAGGGTCCGGCTAATATTTTGTGTCTGCAAGTTACTGGCCCAGTTAGATTGTAAGCTCTGAGGACAGGGATCTTCACTCTCTTGTGTCTAACACATAGCATTCACTTTTTAATGCAACTGTACATTGTATTAATCTGTATTTATTATTGTATTGATGTTTGTTCTCGTAATTTAGTGTTCTGTTGTACAGTGCTGCATACATACTGTAAGTAGCATAAAGAACATACATAAGTATGTAAATAAAAATATACATATACATGCAGGGCATTTTGACTGCACATTAGGGATGGGCGAATTTTCTCGCCTTGTTTTGCCGCAAAAATGACGCTCATAGACTTGTATGGTATTTTGCGTCAAAAAAAAAAAGTGTCTTGGAAAGCTGCCACTGCTTGCCACAAGTTTTTAGGGTGAAGCAGAAATGCATTTATACTCCCTCTTTGCTCCTACTTAGCTCACTCACCAAACTACATTTCTCATCATCCCCATGTTACCCTGTTTTTGGGATCAAGTATTGTTTTATTATTACAAGAGGTAAAATAAGTATGTTTAAAAATGTAATTATTTGATTAAAATGGAGTCTTTGGGCGATGGCCTTCCCATAATTCAGAGGTTTCTGGATAATGGGTTTCCAGGTAATGGATCCAGTATCAATATATGTTTTGTTTGGGCTTTAATGTATGAGATATCCTGCATGTGGGTACATTATGTATAGTGTGCATCTTACCAAAAATAATATATGATAGGGTCTGATGCAGGGGCTGATTCTTTCCCCTGAGTCACCTGAGGAGGTGCCTGTAGAATGTATTCTTGTTTTTGAAATGGGTGGTACTCAGGCGTAGGTCCTATTAGGATCACACTTGATCTGGGTTAAGTTCTGATGCCAAGGGTGTTTTCTTGTAGTTCATCCAAAAGTCCTCAGGTGACTCAGCGGATAGAATCAGCCCCTGCATCTGACCTTATCATATATTATTTTGAGTGAGATGCACACTATAATGTATGAGACATTCTGCATGTGGGTACATTGTGTATAGTCCTTACAGGCAGGAAAACAACCCAATTGGGTTTAATTAATGATTAATTTTTAAGTGTGGAGATCCAAATTATGGAAAGGTCCTTTATATGGAAAACTCCAGGTCACAAGCATTCTGCATAACCAGTCTCCTGTAGCCGCAACAGTGATTTTTTTTGTAGACTTTCTTATATCGCCTGGAAGTTAAAACAGACATAAAAAGTATCTTGGATGAGCTCTGCTCATGTCCATTCATCTCTAAAGCATCTCTTTTAACTCTGATGTCTTCGGACATTCAGCCTGAGCCATAGCAGGTGAAAGAGAGGAATTGCAAGGAACTCTCCTTTTTTAAACTGTATTGAAAAAACAACATCCATTCTCTCTTACAGATCAATTTGAATGACAAATCCGCTTTTAAAAAGTAAAATTGCACATGGAGGGTTAATTTAAAATGTTAGTCATCATTGTCATTTGTGGAAGATATGCTTTGTGTTTCCTTTAAAACAATTAGGTAATAACATTTTGGTTTGCAATCCGTTTTGTTTATTTATGTGATTTGCTTAGTAGAATACACTACATTTCCTTTTTCTCAAATGCACTCTGTAATTTATATTATGGCACGGTCAAAGTATAATTTATTGTCAAATAGAAAAATAGGTCAACAATAATGTCACTTGATGATCAACCCCCCAAGTTTAATAAAACATCTTGCCAGCATGTATTCCAGCACAGCAGTTGATATTTTATTAGGACAACCTGGCTATAGTGGTAGTGTAATTACTGAGCTGTCAGAGTGATAAGTGGGATTAATGGCAGTGTGATGCACTTTAGTCTGCATAGGACTAAGAGAATTGCAAGATGCTATTATTAGGAAAGGCCTTCTGTAGCGGTATATTCATCATACAAAAAGAGAAACGAATAAAATGTAACATTTTGGACTAGATTCCCCCCTATACATGTGACATTTTACACAGTTGTTTTTATACACACTACAGTAGCTCAATAATAAAAACAAAAATGATTTTGTAATGATATTCCTTTCCTTCACTAGTCATTGTATCGGCTATATTGCCAAGTCACATATTTTGTCTGTAATTTGTGCTAGTTGGCATGTCGTGATATAAACATAACACAATTAGAGCATTTTTCTGACCTGACTACCAGTTTTCTGATATGATGGCCATTTGTAAATGAATGGAAGGTGTTAGTGAAGCGGTTTCTTCTTTTTATGTAAGAATAATTTTGTTTCTTGAATCTTTAGATTTATTATTCTACCATGTACTTTACAAATGGCAATTCATGCAAAGTTCAATATTACATAGTGACGGGGATTTTGAGTATTATATATAAAACTGTAAAACTGAATTTGAAATTGAATTTTACATGCATAAGAATAGACCCAATTCGTGCCAATATTAGTCATTCAAGTGTGTTTATCATATATATCAAGGATCCTTGAAAAAGCTCCCAGAGAGGACCAAAACGTTGGAAATGAATTTGTGAATAAAACAAACAAGGGAAAG
Organism: Xenopus petersii; assembly: GCA_038501925.1. Classification (NCBI taxonomy): domain Eukaryota; kingdom Metazoa; phylum Chordata; class Amphibia; order Anura; family Pipidae; genus Xenopus; species Xenopus petersii. The sequence continues at coordinate 101,602,910 of CM076678.1, read as the reverse complement.
TTGTGCTCACCACTAAGAGACATTTTGTGCATACTGCTACTGAAAAATGTCTTACCCTTTAAACAAAACAGGGATTGTTTGTCCATATATCGCAATATAGTTAAGCTGGCCAACTACGTTAAAGTCATCCCATATCTGGCCAGTCCTACGCTCAGCTTTCTATTGTTTCATTATACATTTTACACAGGGACTAAGTTTTACTTACTTGCTGCTTTCAAAGTAAACCTCCATACTTGGCTGCCCTTTTATTAGACACCAGTGGGATCACCTGACTATAGCTGGTAAGGGTGGGAGCTACAACATGGAGCTGGTCACTGCTCCTGTATAACTATAACAATCAAGGGAAAGTACACACATGGATAATTTATCCATTTATATATATATTTATATATATTTATATATATATATATATATATATATATATATATATATATATATATATATATATATATATATATATATATATGGATAAATTAATTGAAATAAATGGATTATATTTGCAATTATAGATAGCAAAGTATGTTGAACTCTTTCTCTATCTGCGAAGGAGATACCTGACTATAGCTGGGAAGGGTGGGAGCTACAACATGGAGCTGGTCACTGCTCCTGTATAACTAACATTCAAGGGAAAGTACACACATGGATAATTTATCCATTTATATATTTTTATATATATATTTATATATATATATATATATATAGATAGATAAATTAATTGAAATAAATGGATTATATTTGCAATTATAGGTAGCAAAGTATGTTGAACTCTTTCTCTATCTGCGAAGGAGACAAATCATGAACAGTTTCAAACAGTGAACAATATTTTATGTCAAATACCAGCAGATTAGCAGATGTTTATTGAAGTTTATAGTCAATTTAAGTGTTCATCTAGGAAAGATATCATAGCATAAAATGTAATATGTGCTTTTCATAGTGCTGCTCCAGTGCTTGACAAATTAGTGAATAAATGTCTCCGATTTGCATTTTGAAAGGTCAAAGCTATTTATGAATGTCTTGTATTTTAATGGGATGTTAAAGCCTTTTAATGTCAATTTACACCAACAAAAATCTTGATAAATCTACCCCAATCATTTTCACTAGTAAATACAAACTAAACAATAGGGCATGTTTTGTACCACATTTTATAATGACTTGTAGGAATTATTCCTGTTTATATGATTCTAATCTCTCCCCCAATTCCTATCTGGACAGATCGGTGCGATCAAAAAAGGCTCCACATAACTCTTTTTACTAAATTGAAAGTGGTTTAGAAAATCTATAAAGCTTATAGTTCAGTGTTTGTGGAGGAACATTTTCTTTATGAGGTTTCAGTGCTTTGACATGTAAGTGAGTAAATGTCAGGTTGGTGTAATTTTAAAGGTCAATGCTATTGTGAAGATCTTGCATTTTAATGCACACACCACTGGAAAAAAAATTTAAACAATTTTTCATCTGCAGTGTTTAATAAAATACTATCAAACTTTTCATGCCTATATAGAATGTATTATGATATTCATAAACTGTTTTATAAGGCCATCTATTTTTCAGTATTACTAGATGCTTAGTAATGTTTCAAGTAAGTAAATATGATACATTTAAATGCAAGTGCCTGGTGCAGTAAACAGCTGGTAGCATGATTGTGCTTTCAGCTGCAACAATCACTAATGTATTCTCAGTTCATAGCAACAATGTTTTATGAATACTAAATTCACTGAGGCTCTTCAAAGAATATTTGTTTTTATGACAAGTAGATCTGTGAGACAGCCAGATCATGTAGTTTGTGTGCTCTGGATTTGCCTCAAAGCAAATTGACCTTCGATGTAAAGTGGGACATGAATAAAAAATCACTAAATAGTTTCCATACTGATTGTAAATTTTTGTGTCAGTTTATTATAAAGTAGATGAGTATCCCACGAGAGATAAAGGGAACGGGCTTTCTTTGGGCTGCAGATACATGCATCAGTTGATAAGGTCATGCTTTAGGTTAAATGGAAGCTACAAGGTTTGGTGTAGGTTGTGCAACACAAGAAGGTGCCTAGACAGGGACTATTTGTATGCAGAGCTTGTGTATTGTATGAGTTTTATTTATTGTTCATAAGACTGCTGTTTTTTTTATATCTCTTCTCATCATCTCTAATAAAAAAATATGTTCATATAAGAAAATTAAAATAGGGAGGGTGGTGTTGGTGGGTTTGGTTAAACAGATATATGGGGTAGAAGTATACTAAGGTTACAAACAAAAGTTTTACACATAAACCAACATTATTGTGATATAACAGAATAACAATGACTGTACTGTATGTCATGGGCATGGCATATTTTCATTGTCAATCATTGTAATGATATTCAAAATACCTGGTTTATTCTGCAGATCGCTTCCAGTTGACATTAATGCAAAGTACCATGGGTCGTTATGATCACTCGAAGTATATGCTGCTGTGTTTTTTAGTGATAATCGCCCAGGCATGCGGAACACATCAGTACCAATTGCCCTCTATGGGAAGAAATAACTAGAAATCCCCACTGCACCAACCTGTAAAGAAAAAGGTTCTATGTTCAAAGCTATTTAAACATACATATTTAAGCATAGTTACATCCTATAAAATATAAAAGTATCTATCTAATCTATAATTTCTCCATATTTCATAAAGCAATATTAAGTAGATTATTTATTACAGTCCAAATGCCATCTCGAAAAATTCCAGGGTTTTTTTTTTTACTATGAAATCCAAATTTTTAGTGGAAAAAAAACCTCAAATTTTTTGAGCTGTATTATATATGGAAAGAAAGAAAGATGGAAAAAGCCTGAATCTGAAAATACGGCATCTCAGATCTACCGAGGTTGTATATAAGTCATTGGGACAGGTCCCTCTCCTATTTGGAAGTGTCTGTGGTCTGTGCTGGAAATAGTCTAAAAATCCAACTATTTTGAACTTTTCGGGCAAAAATCTGAAAAATTCTGGAGAAAAAGCACAAAAAAATCTTACGATTCAGATTTTCACTCCATATTTTTCATGTTTGTCCCTGATCCAATTAAATCGTGATTTTTTTAAAATAAATAAGGTCCAATTGTGGATTCTAGTTTGGTCAGACTTTTTTTTATTAAAATAGTCTGATAAATTCAGACTTTGATAAATAGGCCCTAAATGTCCCACTGGATCCACCATTAATGTAATTTTGTGCTACAAGCTATTCATTTATTTATAATGGCTAGACAACCCCAATGCAGTCTAGTATTATGAAGACAAAAAAATGCATTTATATATACAATTTCTCTATAAAATTGCATCAATGGTAGTTAAGCAGTATATTACTGAGCAATAATGTACAAAGATTGGAGTATATAGCACCTTCCACCAACTGGAAAAGCACAAAAATGGTGTGCAGGGTCAAGGATAAATATTCAAAGGACAGAAAAGAATGACCCCTGATTTGCACCACCCCATTTGTTAATCAGTGAATCCCATGACAGGAGGTAAAACGCAAAACGTAACCTTTATTTAAATTAGTTAAAATCGACCAAGGTGAAAAAAATTCATATTAACAATTAAAAATACAAAAAGGAGGAGCACATCATTTACTGCATGCAGTAATCTACCCCCAAAGCTTTAATGATTGATCGTATCCGGCCTGTTTAAGATCATATAGAGCAAATCATTCGTGGGATAGACTGCATCATGTCCTGTACATAATGCCCAAAGACAACTGTAGTGGTGCTCAGTACCCAAAGGGTTAATACACTAATATGTGCAAAAGTTATTATGCGAGCAAGAACTGTGGGCAATGTTACTATTGGACCTCCACAGTATCCGCAACACCCTGTATGTGACAGAAATGTAAAAGCCAGAAGTCTGTCTTAAAGGGTTAAATGATCAGCGTTGCCCAAGTGTGACCACTAAAGTGTCCTTTAGCACGTCCTTCCACGGTACACCCACCAGTATTGCTGGCGGGTCCGTGGTAAGGTCAATTGCGACGCAAAGAGAACTTTAGTTACAGTTAATGTGCTGCCTGCCTAATTGAGCTAAAATAACTGAGAGGCGCCTCGGATACTGTGGAGGTCCAATAGTAACATTGCCCACAGTTCTTGCTCGCATAATAACTTTTGCACATATTAGTGTATTAACCCTTTGGGTACTGAGCACCACTACAGTTGTCTTTGGGCATTATGTACAGGACATGATGCAGTCTATCCCACGAATGATTTGCTCTATGTGATCTTAAACAGGCCGGATATGATCAATCATTAGAGCTTTGGGGGTAGATTACTGCATGCAGTAAATGATGTGCTCCTCCTTTTTGTATTTTTAATTGTTTATGAATTTTTTTCACCTTGGTCGATTTTAACTAATTTAAATAAAGGTTACGTTTTACGTTTTACCTCCTGTCATGGGATTCACTGATTAACAAATGGGGTGGTGCAAATCGGGGGTCATTCTTTTCTGTCCTTTGAATATTACTGAGCAATCACTGGCTCATTACACTGACATGACATGTTTCTAAAATCTCAGATGAATGTATAAAACAAAAGTCAATATTTCCATATATTAGCTATTCAGACCTTTCCCTGACTCTTGACATATTTGTAATCTCTCAAGGTGATTTGCAACAATAGCAACCCATCAATATCTCTCTCATCATATGAGAAGGACATTGTTTTACCCCTTCATCCCTTCCCATTTTCTAATGTGTATGACCCAAAGAGATTAACATGTCTTTTCTGATTTGCTATTTAAAATGAACCTTCAAATTCTAAAGGGCTCGGTTTTCATCAATATCTCTCATACCAGATGCCAAGCATTAACTTGTTTTAATTACCATTACATAATTTCTATAATACTAATCATTAGTTTAAGACAATAGACACTACTGGCTCCTGAATGTTTATCACTTACAAATAAGTGATATGTAGCTCATTTCCATTGATTTCTTTGTGTGAAAAAGGAAATGCTGTTATTTTTAAAAAGAAATGTTTTGTTTATAGTAAATGTCTGTCTCTTTTTCTTTACAGGTGCCTAAAATGTGCAGATGCTCCTTGCCAGAAGAGCTGCCCAACAAACTTGGATATCAAGTCATTTATCACAAGCATTGCAAACAAGGTACAATATGTTTGTATTTGAGTCCATGTTAATAAATACATATTAAATGTAATGAAATAGTAATTTACATACAGTATCTAAAAGACAAAATAAATGTGTTGTAATACTTATGTTATTTATGTCTTCTAACACTTCTCCCTGTTGGGCTTCTTAGTGCTAATAGTTGATTTTTCTACTCATAGGACCAGGAAACACATCGTAGTATAAAAGCTTGAACTGTAATTAATGAAAGTTGACCTGCACACACAGTTATTGCTTGAAGGTTTTCAAGTGACAGCTGTAGGTACTGGTCTGTCAGTGCTGCATCCCTTTTTAGTTAATGGGAAGTGAGTTATTGCAGGCTAGCGAGGTTTTAATCATGGCAGCAAGCATAGCATTTGTTTAAGGATGGAAAGTGAAATTGATACATGTAATCATATTTTGATGGTATACTGTAAATGGGGATTTGGAATAAGTAATTTCCAGAATTAACATGCTTGCAATATTACAGTATGTCATGTAAGGTGCAAATCAGGTGTGTGTAAAGAACAAAAGGGAGCCATAGAAGTCACACACTTTCTGAAGAAAGGTATTTATTCCAGGGCTTCCTCTCAAACATGTGCGTGCCCTGTACTTATCACCCCCAAAAAACTCACCTTTATAGAAATGTCCCTGTGTGTTTGAAGTCCTACAGTAGAATTTTTGTTCATCAGTGGATCATATTGACCATTCTGTCTTTTTTCTTAATGGTTCATAGTGTTATTATTTGCTCTTGTGTGATAACTTATATACAACATTAAACCATAGCAAATGGACCAGATGGCTGGATCAGTGCAATTTCATTGTCATTTTAAATATATATTAAAATTACAAGCAATGGTATTTACTACTACTACTACTACTACTACTACTACTACTACTACACTATAACAACTAATTATAAATCTAACCACCAACAGATATCTGGGTTCTTCGTTGCCACATTTAAATTAATAAACAATATATTTATGTCTATGTCCTTATATAGGCAGTTGGATTCTCCGATCCCTTTGGTTTATGTGGAAGGAGAGGGGGAAGGATAAAACAATGTATGCGTTTGTTGTGCATCTCTTTTTTTTTTTTTGTCTTAAATCTTGTCACGGGACATTTTTTTTGGCATGCAATGTGAAACGAGCCACAGGGCAAACTTTTTTTTACTCCGTTTCGAGAAAATTTTCACCACTGGTTCAGAGCAAATGTGTACATGGCGGAATGTTTCACTCATCACTAAAAATTAGACATCCCTGGTGATCATGAACACTCTAAATGACATAAAACCATAGGGGTCTGTTCAACACGGGGAATACTTTCAATGTCATGGGGTACTATGTTTAGTGATGTCTAGAATTTAAAAGAATACACAAATGCTATGTCTAACAACCTTGATAACAAGTTGCCATACTTTAGCAGGAGTTGCCTTTTAAACTAGAACATTTGGTCTTAAAGGACTGAATGGATTGACTGCCCACTTTATGTAAAATTTAGGCTGATAAATTAAAATAAGACAAGATATTGAAGAGCTTTTATTGTTGTGCAAGCCCATTTCCATAAAAGTATAAGCACATTTAAAAAAAAAAAAAGTACACTGTATTTTACACTGTGAAAATCTAAATAAAACAATACAATGATTTTTACATAATTTAAAACTTATATGTAATTGCACATAGTAAAAAAAAAGATAACGTAAAATGCTGAAACGGTGATGCATATTAATTACCAGTATGTTAATCCTATTTAGCTATACTGCCTTGGCGAAAAGTATTTTTGGTTGCATAATATATATATTTACACACAACCACACACCACCTTTATAACACATCCTAGCACAATTTGTACTTATTATTGTACTTTGGTATTTATGCTTTTATGTTACTTGGTTCTTCACCAGTTTTACAATAGTGTATACATTTGAGCTGGAATTGTTTCATTCTAACCTGTTACCTCCCCAACCTTCTTCTTCCTATACGCCTAATCCCTCAAGAAAAAATTAAATAAGATATTTGAAAAAAAAGTCTTCCATGCAAAGAACAAACCAAATAACATAAAAACATGATCTAGAAACACCATCACATTCTGTGGGCTCAAGCTAATGTAGGATGAAGTGTACTGGAGAACTGTCATGTGGTCCGACTAATCACTCGGCTTTTTATCGGAACACAGTTCAAAAGTACGGGGGTGCATTAGTGCAGATGGCATGCGTAGTTTGTACATCTGGGAAGGCACTATTGATGCTGAATGCTATAGTCAGGTTTTGGAGCAACATATGCTGCGATCCATACAACATCCTTTTCAGGGAAGGCCTAGCTCATTGAAAGACAATGCCAAACTGAGTTCTGCACGTACTATAATAGCATGGTTCCATAGTAAAAGAATCCAGTAGCTAAAATTGCCTGCCTTCAGCCCAGACCTGTCATCCATTGAAAACATATGACACATTATTAAATGAAAAATCTGACAAAAGAGACCCCAAACTGTTATATCAGGGAAGAATGGAACAACATTACACTTTTAAATCTACAGAAATTGCTCTCCTCTGTTCTCAAATGGTTACAGAGTGCTCTTAAAAGAAGACAACACAGTGTGATATTTTGCCCCTGTCCAACTTTTGTGAAACATGTTGCGGACTTCAAATCCAAAATGAGCATATATTTTTCAGAAAACCATAAAACTTCTTTATTTCAACATTTGATATGTTGTCTTTGCACTATTTTCAATTAAATATTCAGTTTAACTGATTTACAAATCATCTTTTATTATTAAGAATTTACACAGTGTTGCATCTTCTTTAGGAACAGGGTTATATTTATATCTAGCTAGTTCTTGTATCAGATGTGATCACTTGAACATCCACTAAGTACAGCTTTAACCATAGAATGTAAATGCCTGCTGATTTGACCATGTGACAGCATGGGATTCTCAAAGCAACTCTTAAAAGACCTGAAAACAAAGATTGTTCAGTATCATGGTTTAGGGGAAGGCTACAAAAGTCTATCTCAGAGGTTTAAACTGTCCGTTTCAACTGTAAGGAATGTAATTAGGAAAAGGAAGGCCACAGGCACAGTTGCTGTAAAACCCAGGTCTGAAAAATGAAGGAGTGGCATATGTGGAGGATTATGGGAAGGGTTACAGTCAACCCACAGATCACCTCCAAAGACCTGCAAGAACAACATGCTGCAAATGATGTATCTGTACATTGCTCTACAATTCAGTGCAATTTGCACAAAGAACATCTGTATGGCAGGGTAATGAGAAGCCTTTTCTGCACTCACGCCATAAACAGAGTCGCTTGTTGTATGCAAAAGCTCATTTAGACAAGCCACAGTCATTTTGGAACAAAGTGTTTTGGACTGATGAGACAAAAATTTAGTTATTTGGTCATAACAAAAAGGGCTTTGCATGGCGGAAGAAGAACGCCACATTCCAAGAAAAACACCTGCTACCTAATGTCAAATTTGGTGGAGCTTCCATCATGCTGTGGGGCTGTGTAGCTAGTTTAGGGACTAGGGCCCTTGTTAAAGTCGAGGGTTGGATGAATTTAACCCAATATCAACAAATTCTGCAGGATAATGTTCAAGTATTAGTCACAAAGTTATGCAGAAGTTGGATATTCTAACAAGACAATGACCCTAAACATACTTCGAAATCTACAAAGGCATTTATGCAGAGAGAGAAGTACAATTTTCTGGAATGGCCATCACAGTCCCCCGACTTGGATATCATTGAAAATCTATGGGATGATTTGAATCATGCTGTCGCAGCCATCATGCTCGGCAGCCATCAATCTGCCCGGCAGCCATCAAATTTAGCTGAACTGGAGAGATTTTGTATGGACGAATGGTCAAAAATACCTACCATCCTGAATCCAGACACTCATCAAAGGCTATAGGAGGCATCTAGAGGCTATTACATTTACAAGGAGGCTCAACTAAGTATTGATGTAATATGTTAATCCAATAAACATTATGTCACTGCTGAAATACGACTATTTCCATAAGGCATGTAACATATTAAAATGAAGTAGCTTAGCCATTGATAAACAAAACACAACACCAATTAAGAGGGGTTCCCAAGCTTTTTCATATGACTATATAAATATATATACAGAGTGTGTGTGTATGTATATATATATGTATGTATGTATGTGTATATATGTGTGTGTGTATATATATATATATATATATATAGTAATTGATGTTGAAAAAGACATATATGCATCAGGTTCAAACTTTTCCCAAGTTAATCCTTCATATCTTGATGCTCTATTCTCACCTGAAAAGTACAGACTCTGCATTTCCTAATTTCCTGTAAGGAGCACTGTGCTGATACACTAGAGAAATATTATCTCATTGTCAGGCCTGTGAAGGATGTATTAATGCTCTTGCTAAACCACTCTCTTTGGCTGAACATAGAAGTGAGTGCATTTTATTCTGAATGATTCCAAAATGTGTTAAAATTCATGTATATCTGCATTCAGACTACAAAGGTGACTAGAATTTCTAAAAGCTCAGAAAAAACAATTTGTGGAGGCTGTGGAGTATAAGAAGAACACTTTATTAGACAAATGGACTTTATATGGCGATGCTGCAGAAAAAGTCACCCTTAGCACCTTGTACAGTGAATGTTTTTGTGCATCACTGAAGCAGATAATCATGACAAAGGTTCCAATGCAGCCCAGAGATGAGAATTCTAATGTGAAGCCTATCAGTGGCAGAGAGGTAATTTCAGGGCACCAGGAAATATGTAGGTCTGCATTTGATTTCCATGCTTTTCAAATCGATTTGAAAGTATTCTTTAGGTAATAGGCCAAATATGTTCTTTAAAAGGATTAGGGGGGAGGGGGAAGCAAAGCCTAAAGTTATTACAGATATAATTTACTACATTTAAGCAAAGTAGATATTGTTAAAAATGTAAAGTAGGTTGATTATTTACTCGCACTAGTCAAGAAAGATTTGCATATTTCTAAACTAGCTCAAAAAGAATATTGCATGTTGGAATTTTTTTTTTTTTTTAAATCTACCAAAATGTAAAGGGTTACATATATTTCTCTTCTAGCATTATATTTATGTCATGTCATTTAATTCATTTGGTCAGTGGCTGGCAAAAAAAATAGGTGTAGTTCATATTATTTAATAAAGCTGTAGCCATTTTTTATATCTTAATTGGGGTTTGTCGATATAGTGGCTTTCTGTTAAAGGGGTGGTTCAACTTTGAGTTAACTTTTAGTATGCTATTGAATGATTACTTCTAAGCACCTTTTCAGTTAGCCTTGATTTTTCTTTGTTATAGTTTTTGAATTATTTGCCTTCTTCTTAATCTTTCCAGTTTTCACTGGGTCACTGATGCCATCTAAAAAAAACAAATGCTCTTTAAGGCTACAAATCTATTGGTGTTACTTATCTTTCTATTCAGGTTCTCTCCTATTCATATTCCAGTTTCTTATTCAAATCACTGCATGGTTGCTCGGGTAATTTGGACCCTAGCCGCCAGATTGCTGAAATTGCAAATTGGGGAGTTGCTGACTAAAAAGCTCGAAACTCGAAAACCACAAATAGTAAGAAGTGAAAACCAATTGAATATTGTCTCTATATCATACTAAAAGTTCATGTGAAGGTGGACAAGCCCTTTCATCACAATAGCACCTATTATATTTAATGGGTTTGGTTGTCATTTGCTGCTACATTTAAACTGTCCTCATTTTAGCAGACCTATCTTCATTTTACTATCTTTTTTCTTTTGAGCTGTAAATTGCATGAATCGGTTATATTATACACTTATATTTATTCGAGGTAAAAAAAAACTCACAGACTTCACAAAGTCAATCTTTGATAAATAACCCTATTAATGTAAATAGTGAAGTCATTAATTCAAAAGGTCAAGAGCTGTGGAGTTCACTATACAGAAAGAGAGAAACAAACAAGATCTTTTTGTTGTCCATGCTGAATATTTTTTTTGTGCTAAAATATTCAGTGTTGGTCAAAGAGCATACAGTAAGTGCATGTAGGAATCACTGTAATTATCAGCATGCTCTAAAACACAGTTGTTTAACGGTCTGCAGTGTATGTGTGTGTGCAGCCCCCAAAATAAGTGGAGATTTCCATGCAATACTTGACTTTTTACAAGTCTTTTTATATAGGTGATGATAGACAATAGTTTCTTGTGTGTCCCAAATGTGAAAGTGAAATTAATCTTCTAATAAGAAAATGCTGTGCCATATAAAGGACATGTAAAGAGCCAGCAGAAAAAATAGTATAGCTTAAGGAACATAACTTGAGGAACATAACTTTAGTGCGATATTTGGTGAATGGCCATCATGTTTTTACCCTTGTTTATATATCATTGATTGCTGATTTCTTTCCCTATTCTTATACTGTACCCTTTTTGCTCACTGCCTGCACAGGAAATATATCAAAGTGTTTTTCAACTGTTGTGAGATATCCTAAAGAAAATTCTAAATTATTTTAAATAATTAAATATTTTTAAAATACAAACTAGTCTCTAATGGGTCAGGAAAAAATATGTGATATGTGTTTTTAATATTCTATATTGTCTGTTATGCATATATAGACCATGCAAAGCTCAGTTACATGTACTTCTAACTTCAAAAAATTAAAATACAGTTGCAAGCAGTGGAACACTTCAAAATCATGGCTATATATAGATCTCAAAATACGTTCCACTGTAAAAGAAAATTAAATGTTTTGATTTAAAAGATTCAACTGTGGAAAAGAACACTGCTTTTCTTTCTGAAGATTTGGAAGACGTGTATTTTTATTATTTGAAAAAAAGCTTTTTTAACTCGAATGCATTGTGCTTTATTGTGTAAGCAGTAAGGCAGAGATATCTGTAACCTATGGCAAGTCAACTAATTTGAAATGATGGCTTATAAATGATGATCACCTCCAGAGAATGAATATAGTGATATTTGGATTAATTTTGATCAAAACTGATTTTGTGTATTGATTATATTTTCAGTATATTCACTTATTTCATTTGTAACATTTCAGAAAAGTCTGACTTGTTTTGGCCAGATTTTCCAGAAATGGATTTCCATATTGCAGACAGTAACTGAGACTTGAAATATCTTCCATAAAATACCTCTTGATTTCTTTATAGTTCTTTAGCATTTAATAACATCTAGGGTTGAAAAAGTGGTCTGCTTATTAATGTGGTATCCGAGCCATTCTGAGAAAACAGGTGATATTCACTGTTGGAGAGGTTTGATCTCACCCTAAGTATTTGCTGCCAGCTTCTACAGTCTCTGAGTTCAACTGTGATACAGAAGACATACTGTTGGTTGGCAAATTAAATACTTATTTTTCAAACTATGAGCTGCTTTTAGCTTGCTTTGAATGAGTAATCAATCATTTTGGAGGTATGTGCTTTCTGTAAAACCTCCTGTTTTTACTTTAGAAAAAGCACTTTCAGTTTGGCTTCCATTTTTGATGTCTTTCTTACAGATAAACTAAGGTTAACATTGGACTATTTATGGGGCAAATTGGATCTTGCGAGGCCCACTCATCTCTAGATGAAAGCTTACAAGAAAGTTCAATTCTTTTAAACAACAACCTGTAAAATCTGAACAAGAAGACATGTACATAAAGTTGTAAACACAATATAGGCATGCTAGAGCAGGACATTTTTGTTGAGCATACTTACAGTAATAGGAAAAGCCTATGTTTATGCTTAGTGGGAATTTCTTTTGACTTACCATTAGTCAAATGTAAATCTTAAAGGGATACTGTCATGGGAAAAAAATTCTAAATGAATCAGTTAATTCTGCACTGAAATCCATTTTTTTTTATATTCAATTTTTTTTATATTCAATTTTGAAATCTGACATGGGGCTTGACATATTGTCATTTTCCCAGCTGCCCCAAGTCATGTGACTTGTGCTCTGATAAACTTCAGTCACTCTTTACTGCTGTACTGCAAGTTGGAGTGATATCACCCCTCCCTTTTTCCCCCCAGCAGCCAAACAAAAGAACAATGGGAAGGTAACCAGATAGCAGCTCCCTAACACGAGCTAACAGCTGCCTGGTAGATCTAAGAACAGCACTCAATAGTAAAAACCCATGTCCCACTGAGACAGATTCAGTTACATTGAGAAGGAAAAACAGCAGCCTGCCAAAAAGCATTTCTCTTCTAAAGTGCAGACACAAGTCACATGACTGAGGGCAGCGGGGAAATTGACAAAATGTCTAGCCCCATGTCAGATTTCAAAATTGATTATAAAAAAATCTGTTTGCTCTTTTGAGAAATGGATTTCAGTGCAGAATTCTGCTGGAGTTGCACTATTAACTATTAACACTAAAACGTGTTTTCCGATGACGGTATCCCTTTAAACAAACATCCTTTCCCATTGAAATTGATTGTATGGCCTGTGTACCATGTACACTACAGGAACAACTCTATGTGGCTTTATCTCATGGTTTCTAAGAATTTAGTTAGATACTTGTTAAATATTAAAAGAACAGTTAAGAAAGAAATACGGTTAACTCCAGTACCAGGAAGTGGGACACAGGTTCACAGAGAATGTTGTCAACATAGCTATATGCCCTCTCTCGACAGTGTACCTACCCAGGGTTTTTCCTGATTATATAAAGATTAAAATTTTGCTAATAAGCATTCATTAAAGGATTTCTGTAAAATGTGAACACGATTTAATTCCATCAATAACTGAAGAGCATGCAAATCCTAAATAATTGGCCTGGATTATGTAAAAACGCATCCAAAATGTCATACAATCAAGAACTCTCATGCTTTTCAGACATACCAAAAATTATTTTTAAAGCATTTTATCTTTTAATGTCCAGCTGCTGAACTGAGATGTTATTGCAAAGAACACATTAGGCTTTATTAGAGTGATTTAAAGCTAGCTTGCTTTTGGTTTGAAGTATAATGTTCCGAGTATGAAATATAAAATGGGAAAATTTTAACACAATGGTTCCACTTGTCAGGTTAGACATGATTTTCCTGTCTTTATTAATAATTAAATCCATGAATAAGACACGAACACTGATGTTTTAATCACCAATAGTGTTATCCAAGATATAATATGATTTTTCTTTTTATGGGATGTGTAGGTCCTTACTTAAAATACAGGGTTAGAGGGTAAAAAGGGGAGGATTTTAAAATAATACAGCCTGCTGAGATCAGCCTCATGAAGTTTTATAGCTATTTCAGGCATAGAAAAAATTATAACTTTAAATGCATTTATCATTATTCAACTATTTAAATAAAAACATTCTAAACAAGTTTTAAGAAAAAAATAAGCCAGAGAATGTATTCTTTTGGTGCTGTAGTATTAATTTTGCATGTTTCTGTGATGTTTTCTGAAGTAAAAGTGAAGCTATTTACAGTACATGCAAGTGATGTGTTTCCAAATGATCTATGTGGCTACCAACCCTGCTAACCGATTATACATGTCTATTTAAAGCTCTTCTTCTGTTGTCTCGGTTACCAGAGTAGTCTTAAAGGGGAAGGAAATCTAGGTGGCGCAAAAACCCTCCCCCCTCCCGTTTGTTGCCCACCCTCCCTCCTCCCCCCTGGCCTACCCGTCCCACTGGGCAAATGCCCCTAACTTGTTACTTACCCTTCTGCACAGGTCCAGTCCAGGGAGTTCACAGACAACATCTTCCACGCGATCTTCTTCCTGCTGTGAACGGCGTTTTGGCGCATGCGCAGTAGGATCATTTCGCCGGTACGGATCTACTGCACATGCGCAAAAGTCACGCGCATGCGCAGTAGATCGTACCAGCGAAATGATCCTACTGCGCATGCGCCGTTCAAAGCAGGAAGAAGATTGCGTGGAAGAAGATGTCGTCTGTGAACTCCCTGGACTGGACCTGCGCAGAAGGGTAAGTAACAAGTTAGGGGCATTTGCCCAGCGGGACAGGTAGGCCAGGGGGGAGGAGGGAGGGTGGGCAACAAATGGGAGGGGGGGTGGGGGGATTGCGCCGACTAGGTTTCCTTCCCCTTTAAGAGGAGCAGTGGGCAAACTTTACAGTTATTTAAAGGAAAACTGTACCCCTCAAACAATGTACTGTAGGTCTCTATAAAAAGATATTATACTAATATACTTTTCTAGTAGTATGTGCCATTGGGTAATCATAAATAGAAAATTGCCATTTTAAAAAATAAGGCGCCACCTCCTGGGATCGTACGATTCACTGTTCACACAAGCAAACCAAACAAACTATACTTGTTGGGTCACATGAGCCAATTAACAGACAAGAGTTGTGTCTTTTGCTTCAACACTTCTTCCTATTACAGTTAGAGTTGTAGTATTTCTGGTCAGGTGTAGGGATGGGCGAATTTTTTCGCCTAGTTTCGCCGAAAAAATGACGCCCATAGACTTGTATGGAGTTGTGCATCAAAATAAAAAGACGCGCGACAAAAAAAATTTTGGCGCGCGACAAAATTTTTTTGACACCCATAGACTTTAATGGGCGTCGGCATCATTTCGCCGGCGGCGAATTTTTGGCGAAACGAAACGGGTCAAATTCGCCCATCCCTAGTCAGGTGATCTCTGAGGCAGCACGGCGACACAGAGAAATGGTGGTTCAAGGCAAGAGATGTAAAAGGGCAATATTTACTTAAATATATATACCAGTTTGATAAGATTCTTTAATATGCCACTTAATATGATACAAACTATCAGTTACTTAAGTATTCATTTTGAGGTATAGTTTTCCTTATGTTAGAGAAGAGCCTAGCGTTATCTGCATTTGTGTATATACAGGCATATGAAAAAGTTGGAAATCCCTTTGAATTCTTTGGAGTTTTGTTTATCATTGGCCTTTCATACTATTCAGATCTTTAAAGAAATGTCCCGACAAACCTGTAAAACCACTAACATTCAAACTTTACTAAATAGGCCTCCACAATGTGAAATATAAAATAACAGAAAAAAATCCAAGAATAGTTACAAAAAATCCAAACATACTTATATATAATCTTCTCAAAAGCTAAGGATTTATACCCACATAAAGCAAGCAAACAAATTTGAAATGATTGTTTTTTTTTTTTAAGAAGGTCAATATCCAAAGCGAATTTAGTCAACTGATTCTGAATGGATGGGGTCAGTGCATATTACAAATTGATTCACCATTATCATAAATTGTTGATTTGGATTTGTAGTAATGAGTGAAAATTCTCACCAAGTTTTGCCGCAAAAATGATGCCCATAGACTCTGAGTAAAAAAATTAGTTGCACGTCAAAAATTTGTCACCCATAAACTTCAATGCATTTCAGCTAATTTTTTCTGTTTCTGAAATATTTGGCGAAGCAAAATGGGTCAGAATCGTCCACCACTAGTAGAAATCTTAATGCCTTTAAGAATGGCTTGGATGATTTTTTGGACAGACATAATATCAAGGGCTATTCTGATACTAAGCTCTATAGTTAGTATAGGTATGGGTATATAGAATTTAATTAAAAGTAGGGATGGGTGTATGTATGGATGCTGGGTTTTCATTTGGAGGGGTTGAACTTGATGGACTTTGTCTTTTTTCAACCCTATGTAGCTATGTAACTATGTAAATCTATTTATAGAACTTTTTTTTCACAACCTGTCATCACAAATGATTAGGTGCATCGAATTTCTGCCAGTATACTTCCTAGGAAACCACACCAATGCAGTAACATATAAAACTTTTTATAACTGACAAAGAGAAAAAATATTACATATACACAATACATAATAATAATACACAATATTAATTAATAACAGCCCTGCCCTGGGGAACTTATGTGAAAGTCCTACCCTGGCACAGCCCTTACCAGGCAAGTTCCACACTCCACTTCTGTGGATAAAGAAAGTCACAACCCCTTTTCCCCAAGAGCTTTTAACTTTCCCCAGGTAGTGCTACTTGCCTAAATACCTCTCCTGTAGAGGTAGGTGCTCCCACATAGAGGCACATGGACAACATCTGTCCTCATCCAGGGGACACATGCTGGAGCCTTTCAATACCCTCCCTCAAGCAGACTCGTCAAGGGCTCAAACAGAGCTGATACAGGCATCCACAACGTCTCCAATACTCCAGCCAGCCAGGATCAATTGCAAACTCACTGAACAGTTACAGTATGTCCTATGTGGTCTCACTTCAAGTCGCTGACTAACTCAGAGTTAGAGAGCTAAAAAGCAGGAAGTTGGATTCGAGCTAAAAAGCAGGAAGTTTCTTGCTATTTTATTAGACATCCACTCACTCCAGCCTTTATATATATATATATATATATATAACATTTTTGCCTAACTATATTAAAAACATTTTTTATTTCGCACAGCCTATTTTTCCAGTTTTTATTTTCATACTGAAATGTTCCTTTAAGAACTAGAATACTGTTAAATCAGACCATGTGATGTGAAGATATTATGTTGGGGGTTAAAGCCAGGTTACCATATTGTGTCATTACACAATCATTGAAATGTATTACTACATATATCAGTTCAGATAGAATTGGATTTGTTCTGAATCAATTTAATGTTAGCATCACTGTGTAGAATATTGAAAGTGCATTCTCTAAATATGTTTATTGATCAAATCCACTGAAGCAGTCCTTCTGAATTCTGAATATTATTATATTATAATTGAATGCCAACATGATTTTGTTTTCCCTCTTTCCCTCGTTTTACATTGTTCTTTTGTGGGCCCATGTGGGTGCATAATACATTTTCCCAGATTTTACACCATTTTTACCTGGTCCCCTGAAAAACGTACAATGGGGATTCTACTCTACTGTATATATAATCTGTTTTATTCTATATTACAGACAAGCCATTATATTCAAAATGTTTTAAAGCAAAATGTCTGAAGCCAAAGGTGGCTAAATTAGAGTTCATACTACTTCCTGCATGTTGCTACTTGTTCCTAGCGCCTAATCTTCTGTATGATTCATTATCCATCAAGCTGAGGCATGCAACATCTGATGTGTAAAGAGAAGATATTATTTGAAATTAGCACTAATGAGCCAGAAGCCAATGACGCCAGTGTGCTGTAAAATAGCTCTTTGTTGATGAGATGATCATCATTTCATACACTGCCACTATAGTGCAATTTTTTCTTTGAAATTTTACTTTATTCTGTAATATTCATGTTACAGGTTTCTATTACTATTGGCAGCACAAATACGTGGTGAAAACTATGTTATATTTTTAATTTTGCACTCATGTTTTTTTTTCACAATCTAGAAAGGACTTCTATAGTTGCATAGGATGATCTTTTTTTTTAAAACAAAAAGTTGTTTGGATGTCAACAGTCTAACTGTACTGCACTTCATAATAGCAAAGTAGGACTGAACAGTGACCAGTACTAGTAAAAGTAGAGACAGTGATCACTAGGGGGCACATTTACTAAGGGTCGAATATTGAGGGTTAATAAACCCTCAAATTCGACCTTCAAATTAAAATCCTTCAAATTCGAATATCGATTTTGAACGGTTTTAAGCGATCGATCGAAGGATTTTTCTTAGATCAAAAAAAGCTTAGAAAAGTCATAGGGAAGGTCATAGCCATAGACTAACATTTTACCTCGGTAGGTTTAAACTGCCAAAGTACATAGTGAATTTTTTTTAAAAGAGACAGTACTTCAACTATCGAATGGTCGAATAGTCGACCGATTTTTACTTCAAATCAAAGTACCCAAAGAAATACTTTGAAATTCAAAGTTTTTTTCATTCAAATCCTTCATTTGAGCTTAGTAAATGTGCCCCTGTATGTATAAATTTTATGTGGGAAAGGAAGGGAACTGGAGAAGAGCTGCAGCAATAGGGAATAATCTATTGGTGCAGGAGAATTATTTCACTTTTTTTAAAAAAAAAAAAAAATATTATGCAAAAATGGTTTTAGTCACTTAGTTTGCATCATATCCAGTTACATGATACATAGTGACTCAATACAATGATCAACGATGAAAGAGTTTAATGGTAGTTAAAGTTCAACACCGTCTGCAGTAAAATAAGTGGTTTTATTTTCATTAAGTACAGGCATTGGGTGTGATGTACATTATAGAAAACTTGAGACCTGCTATTTAATGGTAAGGGGCATACTATGTTACTGTAATGTGGAATGTGATTATTTAAGACTACCAAAAACATTTCATTAAGAAAAAAACAAATACATCTTTAAGAATTGTGGAAATGTTTGAATATCTGGCTTCTGGGGAAAAAAAAGCTTGCACTGTATATATACTCAAATGTCATGTTTATGCAAACCCTTCTGTTATCTAGCAATATGTTTTTAGTATGCTGTAGCTTTAATCATGTTTTACTCCCGTTCACCTTGTACAAAAACAATCTGTCTTCATAGACTGGAAATGATTGCTTGCAGCACTGTATCTTAATCTGTATTTTTATTAATGGAATATCAAATATACATTTTCATTCTAGAATTACTATGGCGCTGCCAAAGCCATTTTTTCTGATAACCCACTTGGCTTGACGTGCGGTATGGTATGTCCAACGTCGGACCTCTGTGTTGGAGGATGTAATTTATACGCATCAGAAGAAGGACCAATTAACATAGGAGGACTTCAGCAGTTTGCAACCGAGGTATATACAGTGAATTCATGTTCTTATTGTTTCTAAAGATATGGACAGTCTACCCTTTAGATTGTTTTACCTTTATTGATAAGAGTAATTCCATTTACATATAAATAAAATGTTTTGTCAAGCACATTCATAATTCTTGATTGATGGATTAATTAATTACTTATGTTCTTACCTTTAATAGAGGTAAGTGAGAATGAAATATAAGCTTCAGGATACTGAAATAAAAAAGCTTTCTAAATACAATCAATTAAACATTCTGTAATATTTCTGAAATAAGTTTATCATCACTATTCCTCTCTCAGCAGCTGTTTCTCTTAATTCTGTTTTCCTGCAGCAGTTGGGTGTCAGATTTTAATTGACAGTTAGATGCAATATATCTTATACGGGGGCTCCTTTTGACTAAAAGATGTATTAGAGCTCACTCTATTAAAATCACCAGACATCATGTCACTCTACCTGCAGAATTTGTGCAAAAGGCAGGCTTCTTTTAGATTTTGTTTGTATTGGAATCCATTATATGAGTGAGCTTTTTGGAGGTTATTTATCAAAGGTCAAGTATGTAATGCTTGTGAGGTATTTTTATACCTTGAATAAACTCACAACGCAAATGTTTGCTTATTTATGAAAAAAACTTGAATCAGTGCATTCCGGGGGAAAATACATGTAACAATACCTGTGCGGCGGGGATGCCCGACGCATGGTCAGAAGTCCCTGCAGTCATCTTAGGCCACACCAGCATGTTCGCGCTGGCATCGGCTCTCTAGGGCGTGCGTGGCGCGCCTCCTTCCTATTTAAAGGCGCGCTGGCATTGTGACGCCAGCGCGCAAAGGCCCGAATTTCAAACACATAAATAGCTGCTCAGCATAGCAATGGTTGCCCGTGATAGAACTTGTTTCTAGTGGTTCCTGAGCCTTGTGCGTCTGATCTGTTCTGTATCTAGTCTGATTACCCATGTTTGACCCAGCCTGTTCCTGACTATTCTGCATTCTGTATCCTGACCCTCGCCTGCCTACGACAACTCTTCCTGCTTAACCCCTTGATTGACAACCCGGTTTGACCCTAGCCTGCCTGACGATTCTTGATATCTGCCTGCCTCGACCTTGCCTGTTTGACGATTCTTTTGCCTGCTCCATTTGTACCGTGACCTTCGGCCCAAAAGACTCTGCTAACAGCCGTGCACCTTCGCCAGCCAGAACATCTCGCCTTGCACCCCTCATTAAGTCCAGGTGGCACCCAAGTGAGCTGAGGGCTCCTCCCAAAGCCCAACGGTGGTCACACTACTGGTGAAGCCGAGACCAGGGTGCTTGGCATTTGTTCTGGTATCGGGTGCCAGCCGTGACAATACAAGAATACTCAAGTATATCAAATTTTTTTAAAAGAAAAACCTCTTAATTGTTCGGGACATAAAAAATATTGAACTTTTTTTTTTAACCCGCAAAATTTGAGTGCTTGAAAATGCCCTAGAAAACTAGAATTTTTCCACAATATGATGTGTTTACATAATACATATGAACTCTAATGGAACATATAAGCACAAGGGTGGAGTTTTGTTCACAATGCTCTCATGTCAAAATGAGTCCTGTGCTCTCCCTTAGGGGGGAAAATTAGAGCGTAGTTAGTGAGGATTTACACATGAAGAGACCATAATCTAGGGCCATAATTTGAGGGGAAACGGTATTTAAACTCATTTTGCTCCACCTATAATGTTTTTTCTATTGTTTCTAGGACCCCCTGTACTCAAAGACTATAAACAGATGCTGGTAATTGTAGTAGTACAATAACATTATTACAATTAATATGTAATTTGTACATTTTTGGGTATCAAAATTCTTTGGAGCAGGCACTCAAATAAAGGCAATCTTCCACCAGCCAGTTGAATCAAAATGAAACCATTTATTGTGTCCACAGCCTTATTCATTTGTGTTACACTTAGGGGCAGATTTATCAAGGGTCGAATTTAGAGGGTTAATAGACCCTCGAATTCGACCCTCGAAGTAAAATCCTTTAAATTCGAATATTGAATTCAAAGGATTTTAGCGCAAATTCTTCGGTCGAACGATCAAATAAAAATCGTTATATGCTATATCCTTCTGATTGATCTCCCAGTTTTGACCCTTGCCTGTCTGACCTCGCTTTGAACACTGCCTGCCCAGACCCAGCCTGATTTGTTTACGCTCACTCTCTGCCTGCCTCGACCCGGCCAGTTCCGACTACGATTCTGTCTACACCTTGTACCACGACCTTCTGCCCAAAAACTTTGCTAACAGTTGTGCCCCTCTGCTTATCCAGAACCTCTAGCCTTGCACCTCTCGTTTAAGTCCTGGTGGCATCCAAGTAGCTGAGGGTTCCTCCCGAGGCCAAAGGCGGTCACACTACAAGTGAAACACGAGCCAAGACCAGGGTGTTTGGCATTTGTTCTGGTGTTTGGTGCCGACCGTGACATCCCCATAGGCTAACATTGAACCTCGGTAGGTTTAAAGTGGCGAAATATGTAGTCGAAGTATTTTTTAAAGAGAGATCACTTTGACTATGGAATGGTGGAATAGTCAAATGATTTTTACTTTGAATCGCTCGAATCAAAGTCGAAGGTCGTAGTAGCCTATTCGATGGTCGAAATAAACCAAAAAATACTTTGAAATTCGAAGTTTTTTTCATTCGAATCCTTCACTCGAGCTTAGTAAATCTGCCCCTTAGTCATAGGCTTAAACCATATGCTGGTAAATGTAGTAGTACAATAACTTTACAACTGCCAGTATTGCATTTTAAGGAATTTGCATTTTTGTAATAAATATCATGAACACCTCTTGTGCATAGCCCTTGCATTACAGCAAACATAGTATTTCAAAAAATGTTTAAAAGTAAGTACTGTATTTTACCAAAGTTACCACAATATCCTTTAAAAAATAGACCATCTGTGACCTAAGTGCGCAATGCAGTAGCAACTCTTTCACAACACCTTCCGGGACAAACTTGTAAATAATCAATCTGACCACGATATTTTGAGTACAATACCATATATTTTACTACCAGTGGAACCAGATTAACTCCCAGCATGGGCAGAGTGAAAAAGAAGCAATCTCTGCTAAAACCCACTTCTTTCTATACGAAAAAGATGGACATTGACCATATTCAAGATGGTGGTGAAACACAATCAGAGGACTCCGCTTTGCAGCAGAGCTCCCCAGGTATAGCAAAACCAGTACCATCCACACCGCATAGACCCTCTTCCTCTGAGCAGCATATTAAAGATATGCTCTCAACTTTCCGGGCAGATCTCCCGACGGACTTTAAAAATAAGTCCCGTTTGTTGCCCACCCTCCCTCCTCCCCCCTGGCCTACCCATCCCGCTGGGCAAATGCCCCTAACTTGTTACTTACCCTTCTGCGCAGGTCCAGTCCAGGGAGTTCACCGACAATATCTTCTTCCACAAGATCTTCTTCCTACTTTGAACGGCGCATGCGCAGTAGGATCATTTCGCCGGTATGATCTACTGCGCATGCGCGTGACTTTTGGCGCATGCGCAGTAGATCCAGTAGATCCACAGTGCTACGCAATATGTTGGCACTATATAAATACATGTTAATAATGATAATAATAATAATCCGTACCGGCGAAATGATCCTACTGCGCATGCGCCAAAACGCCGTTCACAGCAGGAAGAACTGTGAAATCCCTGGACTGGACCTGCGCAGAAGGAAGAACAAGTTAGGGGCATTTGCCCAGCGGGACGGGTAGGCCAGGGGGGAGGAGAGAGGGTGGGCAAAAAACGGGAGGGGGGTTTGCGCCGACTAGGTTTCCTTCCCCTTTAAGTCTGAGATAACTGCCATAGGGAACAGAATGGGACATTTGGGCGCCTTAACCTGGCGTTCGGTTCATCCCACAGCGCCAGTTCTGCTTACCAAAAGTGGCCCACTAGGCGTGCTCGCATTCCACTCCCGGCTCCAAGCCAGCGAGCCGGGCTTCTTACCCATTTAAAGTTTGAGAATAGGTTGAGATTGTTTCGGCCCCAAGACCTCTAATCATTCGCTTTACCGGATAAAACTGCGACGGACGAGTGCCAGCTATCCTGAGGGAAACTTCGGAGGGAACCAGCTACTAGATGGTTCGATTAGTCTTTCGCCCCTATACCCAGGTCGGATGACCGATTTGCACGTCAGGACCACTACGGACCTCCACCAGAGTTTCCTCTGGCTTCGCCCTGCCCAGGCATAGTTCACCATCTTTCGGGTCCTATCGCGCGCGCTCACGCTCCACCTCCCCTACGGGGCGGACGAGACGGGCCGGTGGTGCGCCCACCGGCGCCCTCCCCCCCGCCTTGGGGGGGGAGAGGGGCGGCGGGATCCCACCTCAGCCGGGGCGCCGCGGCTCTCACCTTCATTGCGCCACAGGGTTTCGCGCAGAGTCCCTCCGACTCGCGCGCGCATTAGACTCCTTGGTCTGTGTTTCAAGACGGGTCGGGTGGGACACAGACATCACTGCGGACCCCTGGCGGCTGCCGTGGGCCCTCCCGCCTTGGCCGGGAGCGGGGGGGCCCCGTCCCCCTTCCCCGCCCCACGGCCCGCCCCCCCGGGGGGGAGCGGGGCGGTTCCGGGGAGGAGGCCGCGGAGGCGGTCGTCTCCCTCGGCCCCGAGTGACGGCGAGTGCTGCTGCCTGGGGGGGGGCTGTAACGCCGGCCGCAAAATGGAGGAAATGGTGTGCACACAATAGCCTGGTGGATGAAACGCACAAAACTGTTGTTTTTAGATTGTTCCCCAGAAATTAAGACTTTTAAATTACTTTCCATTATTTATTTTTTACTGTTTTTCCAAAATCTAAGTTTAAAGTTGAGTCTCTGGTGTTTGAGTCTGGCAGCTCAGTAATTCAAGTGCAGACTCTAAGCTGTTACAAAAACTACTTTCAAAATGCCATTTAATATATTGACTGTTAATGCTAAGGGTATTAATAGCCCTTATAAAAGGTCTTCTCTGCTATATGAAGCTAAACAACAAAAAGCTGATATATGTATACAGGAGACCCATTTTACTCCAACTAAAACATGTATTCCAAAAAATAAAAAATACTCTATTTTACTGGAGTTGCAATTTTGATTAATGCTACTTTAGATTTCACATATGTAAGTCACCATATCGACCCCAATGGACATTGTATTGTTCTTAACTGTAATATAAATAAAAAAACCATACACCCTAGTAAATAAATATACTCTCCAAACACATCCCAACATTCCTTAAAAAGGTACTGCAGAAAATAAGAAAATAATTTCTCTATAATATGGGCAACTGATAATAGGAGGAGATTTTAACCGTGCTCCCAATTCTGTATTAGACAGATCACACATTCTTAAGAGTAAACTCAGGACTTATCACTCTCCATTTCAGAAATTTGTGCAGAAATATGGCTTATATGATACCTGGATGCTCCAACACCCTAATGAAAAAAGACTATACTTTCTGATCCCATGTACATTTATCATATTCGAGGATTGATCTGATACTAATACAAAAAGATATGTTAGGTTACCTTGAACATACTCATATAGGCCTTATTACATGGCCCGATCATGCCCCATTAGTAGCCACTATAAAAGATCAGATTCAAATATCCTCCAGAGTTCCATGGAGACTTAACCCCTTTCTGATCACTAAACCCTAATTTAAAGAAACAATACATAGGGCTATTCAAGAGTATAAATGATAATGACCAATGTAATATATTTAGCTTTTGGAATGCTCCTTATTAAAATGGGTTGTAAATATAAAAGAGAAAAGACTTTGACATACCAAAACCTGTTGTTTAAATTATACACTTTAGAAAATAACTATAAAAAAATAACCCAATGGAACAACAGAGGCCTTAATTACTGAAACTAAAAAAGAATTACAAAAGGTGGCTATGGTACAAATGCAAAGTAAATTAACATTCCTCAAAGCCACGCAATATAGAATGGGTATCGGAGCTTCTACACTTTTAGCACAACATCTTCAATCTAGCCAATTTAAAAAACTAATACATATGATAAAAGATAAACAAAACAATCCTGTCTATGACCCAAAGGAAATTGGAAATAGTTTTGCTGAATTTTACAAACTTCTATATAATATTGAAGAGAACCCCAACGTAACTCCACGTACTATACCACAAGTAGATGAGTTTTAGACAAAAGTAAGCTCCCACAAATGCATCAGATGCATTGGAAGAAACTTAAAAATCCAATTACTGAAGGGGAAGTCTTAAAAGCAATATTATCTTTTCCTTGTAACAAGGCTCCTGGCCCAGATGGGCTCACTATACTATACTATAATATATACTATATACACACTATACATATACTATAAGATATATGCCCCTCTACTACTAAAACTAGAACTAAAACTTTCAATGAAGCCTTTCATTCAGGTTCCTTTCCTAAAGAGATGCTTTTGTCACAAATTATAACTATACCAAAACCTGGAAAGGACCCAAACTTAGTACAAAATTACAGGCCAATCCGCTTATTGAATGCAGATCGAAAAATGTATGCCAAAATAATAGCCACGTGTTTTCAATTTATTTTGACAGAATTAATAGACCCTGATCAAGTTGGTTTTACAAGAGGCAGAGGAGCCCCGGATGGCACACGTAGAGCCATAAACATCCTTCATCCGATACAACAAACTCAAATGTCTTCTCTGCTCCTATCTCTAGATGCAGAAAAGGCATTTGACAGAGTCAATTGGACTTACTTAAATCAAGTATTACATACATTTGATATACACATATATACATTATCTTTTCAAAAAAGGACAATTACTGTCTTTTGAGGAATTGCAACAAAACTCCACTTTCCAAAAACGGTATTTTATCAATATCTACAGATAAGACACAATCTGGGATCACTTAACATCTTTCCTCTCAGGAAACCAACAGCATTGGAGTGTTGGTTAACAAACTTAGCTCCAAGTAAAGGAGGTATATCTTTATGGTATAAGACGGTTAGTCCAAATGTAGACACTAAAACATCCAATACAGTCCTCAAATGGGAAAAGAGGCTAAACATATCTTTATCCACTGAAGAGTGGACACAAATATTTTCTACGCCTACAAAAGTCTCCAAGTGTAGCACCCACCTAGAGACCTCAAGTAAAATTTTGTACGATTGGTACCAAATAAAATAAACCGCATCTATAAGAACATACCCAATAGGTGCTGAAGAAATTGTCATCAAAAAGGAGAGAGGCTACATATATGGAACACTATGGAAGTGCCCCAAACTTCAGCAGCTGCGGACACAATTGGAGTTATATTGTAAAATTAGATGGGATCTACATATCCAATTTACCTCGGAAACAATAATGCTGGGTCTTATACAACCGAACATTCCGAAAGAATTTCATATAATTAGGGATTTATCAAAGATAGAGGTGAATTTTTGAATGAGAACAGCTCAGATTTTGAGCTATTGTTTTGTCTACTTTGACTAGGGAATAGTCCAAATTAGATTCAAATTTGAAAAAAAAATGCTAAATCCGAATATCAAATTTATCATGTACTGTCTCTTTAAAAATTTGACTTCGACCATTCGCCTTCTAAAACCTGCTGAATTGCTGTTTTAGCCTATGGGGACCTCCTAGAATCCATTTGGAGTCAATTGGTAGACTTTGAAAAATCCAAGGTTTTTTTGGGAAAAACTTTGAATTGAATTTGATCAGATGCGCTATTCCTTCTATTTGTATGATTCAGCCGAATACTGATCTATTTGACCGAAAACTGACCTATTCGGCCAAAAAAAACTTCAACTTCATTTTGGTTGGTCTTTTTGAATTTAAATTTAATTTAAGTTTTTTCCATTTGAAATTAGAACCTTGATAAATAAACCCCTTATATATTACTCATAGCAAGGAAATTCCTGTGGTCCAACAAATTGTTAAGGAATTGGTCTTGCACTACCAATATGAAAAAATAGCAGCATTGGCTACTAATACTGTGGGGAAATTCTACAAGAATTGGAATAAATGGTCTGTCATAAGTATTACAAATTTGATATAAGATCTTAGGTCTAGTGTATCCAAGGAAGCATACCCACCCCTCCCCCTTCCCCTCCTCTATAATTTTAATTCTTATTTTTTGTATTTTTGTTATTGATATTATTTGATATGAGCAATTGCTCTACTGTTTGAAAAATTTAAACAATAAAGAAAACATAGACCATCTGTCCTCTCAAATGCGGTTGTATTTTCTACTACTGTACTGTTATGTAATTATTGTATGCAAATCTTGAAAATTTACCTTTAGGGAGATGAGGCAAATATTAAACTCCTTGGGCTTACAAAGAGATGTTTTGCTTCATTTCAGGTGGTAGGTTTATGTTGTGCAGTGATGCCTCATACAAATGTGGTTGTACAGAGTACTAACATGTTTGGTAGTCAGGCCTAAATAAGATAAGGTCTATGCTAGGGTTACTATTGTGTCACAAGTGTAGGAGTGTTGCTGCATTCTTAATGTATCAACAAAATGAATCATCTCTGGAAATGAGCCTAAGAAACGCCCCCTCACTCTGCTCACAACTCACAAACCTTGCAGAAGTTACAGGTAAAGCTGGCAATAGACACAAAGATCTGATCATACGAATCGAGGAAAAGTCGATCGTACGATGATTCTTACGATCGGATCTTTGCGTCTATGTCCAGCTTAACAGAAGAAAACAAGCATCATCTAAAATTGAGGAAGCTATAAACTAGGATTTACATTTCTGTGTTGTGCAACTCCAATGCTGGATTCATATCGTATTTATATGACTTTATATTTGCTCTGATATGGGCCACTTATGTTTACTCGGTTACTTTAGTAAAACTAAGTTAAGCACATTAGGTCAATACAGAGATTACTGATAGGACCCATTGTAGATAAGGGTCAAAGAAGGAGACCAAGTAAACTTTGGAGAAGCCGCACACCACACAATCCCAAAGGTTCTTATCCTGGTGCCCAGCGATAGAGGAATCGGGCACCTCACAACATGGCTAAGAAGAATTTTCATTGGCACACAGGAGTTGCAGTAGCAGGGCAAGCCCTTGCAATTTTATTATGCAGTAGTGCAACGTTTCGGAAACGTTGCACTACTGCATAATAAAATTGCAAGGGCTTGCCCTGCTACTGCAACTCCTGTGTGTCAAAGAAGGAGACACAGAAAGCTGCATGTGTAGTAAAGATGCTGTCTTCACAGCTAACACTGGCAATGATAGTTTTGCTGCATTGAGAGTTTGCAAGCCATTTAGCCAAAATTCCCAGTTTAGGAGCAGAAACATCTAATATATTTGAAAATAATAGAACATTAAATAGAAAAATAGAAAATTAAATTAAATTGCATAAGTGCTCAAGAGGGCACTCTGAGCAACTTTATTGCAGTTTTCTATTTGTCTTTATATCCCATGACCCATAAGTTACTAAAGTTAGCAGTTTTTAAAGTAACTTTTGTACTTATATTATGCATATCACCTGTTATGAATACTTTGCCCAAAACTATTTTTAAATCCTAATAATAGGGATGACTAAGGGTTTTTTTATATCGCAAAGGCTGGAGATGGAGGGCTTAGAAGGGCCACTGATTGTGCTGCTTTATTTGTGCTTTCAGCCATTACCAGAAGTCATGTTATTATTGATCCTACTGCAGTTGACACTGATTCTGACATTTCTATGCCAAGCATGCTTGTCAGGAGGACACTGCGTGTTGTGTTTGCTGCCATAGCAATGAAAGGAGTTAAAGGAGTTTTTCTGATAGTGATGGTGATATCTTTAGTGGTGGAAAGTGCAGATGACCAGCATCCAATCTAACACTGAGTCTAATTAGGTGTCTTAATCACCAGCTTAATTAAAGTGCCCCTTAA
The DNA here is from genome assembly GCA_038501925.1 of Xenopus petersii. Lineage (NCBI taxonomy): Eukaryota > Metazoa > Chordata > Amphibia > Anura > Pipidae > Xenopus > Xenopus petersii. The sequence goes on along the minus strand of CM076678.1, from coordinate 101,573,388 downwards.
CTATTTCAGAAGACTAAAATAAGTTTAATAAACTATCTTCTTGGCAGCTTATCACACATTCCTAGTCCCAATAGATACAGTATAATGTAGCAAGAAACAATTGTATGCAGCTCTATACCTTTGGATTCCATTAAATGCATTGGGGTTGTTTTACCAACCAAGTAAAAACACCCCCTGAAATTGTGTGCACTATATAATTAGAATTATATATTGTAAATAATTGTGTAGTCTGCCACCACCCTTGCCTACTTCAAACCCTATAATTAATGTATTTAACTTCCCAGAATTTGTTATTTTGGCTTTTAGTTAATTTTTATTGTTCTCAAAACTCAATATCAGTCATTTAATTTGACTCAAGAATAACTGATCTATTTGGAATATCCTTTATTGCTTCTGTGGGCTGGGGAATTTCCAGTGACCACATTTTTTGTAAGATGTGCCTGATTTAAAAAAATAAGAAATGTAAATATTAAAAAAATAATTAGCTGTGGCTGTTTTTCCCCCTTTCTTTTCTATTTAGGTGACCAACTGGCCCACTAATCTTAATTTACATTAGCTCTGTACAAGAAGTTTGAAATGAAATATGTAAAAATAAATACCACATGCTGAGTATCTATTTAACCATCCGTTACTATGCTGGCAGTGTTTGTTTTACAAAAATGTATAAGCAGCACATTTGGGTATGGTATAAAAAGTGTGGTTATGTTTTCAATGTCTAATGACAGATCACCTAACAGAAGTGACTTAAAGCCTTTTCTAAAAGAAATGATGGATACCCAAGCAAAATGCTGCATTTTAGAAACTAAATGCAAGCAATATCCATTAAAGTGTGATCTGTGTTTCCGTTTAGTCTTATCACAGTGATTAATAGGCAGAAATTAAACTTTGATATATTGTACTAAATATCTGCCATTTTTCTTTAAAATCATTAGAAATCTATTACTATGCCTTGTGCTGACACTATGATTAATACAGAATCTGCCGCAAGAGATAAATATTAAAGCATTGTGAGGCTTAAAGTCTCTCTTGCTCTCTTTTTAGCTTTATATGTATGTATATAAATAAATAAATAAAAAAAAAAAATATATATATATATATATATATATATATATATATATATATATATATATTATATCTTCAGTATACACACTTTCAGGGGTGCACAGCCAAATATCAATCATATACTCACAATTTGGAATAAAACATTCCCAGACCAGCACTTCCCTTAGTAAATCAAGTGATTTTATTTTTCACACATCACAGTGCTCCAACGTTTCGGTCCCTCTTGGGCCTTGAAAAAGCTCACTTGATTTAATAAAGCAAGTGCTGGTCTGGGAATGCTTTAGTCCAAATTGTGAGTGTATATATATATATATATATATATATATATATATATATATATATATATATATATATATATATATATATATATATATATATATATATATATATATATATATATATATATATATATATATATATATATATATATATATATATATATGAAAACTCTGTGTGCCCATGTCTACAATAATCATCTAATAATGCATCAATTCATATGTCATGATGTTCCATCATTCACTTTAAACCTTCAGGCTCATTTACTAATGTAGAATGCATAAGTTAGTTGTACTAATGAGTGCAAACCTGCACGCTTGGTGACAGTTAGTTGTAGTTAGGAAGTTGTACTCGGTTTCCTTTTGTCAGCTGAGTCTATACATTTGCATGAGGGGCAAAGGAACTAAGAGCACCTTGCCATAAATAATGGAATAGGCACACCTCCAAATACACTCTAATTCCATCTATTTGTTCTGGTGCTAGTCCAAATAGCAATGCACAATGTTTTGGGGTGAGAACCCTTCCTCTTTTTATTTTGAAAATGTTGGGAGGTATGTATCCATACATAGGCTTTAACCAGTTGCAGTGTTTATTTATAAAAGAAAATGCACATTTTAATTTTATAATGTAACCATAATAGAATTAAGGAAACAAACTGAGATACATAAATGATGATGCTTCAATTGTGTTATGATAATGTTCTCAGAAAACAGAACAAGGCCTCGTCCAATGACATTGTACAGGTACTGCTTTATGGATAATGTTTTCAAAGTGTATGTTCTTGTGCTAATCCCGGCATATATTCAAACTATGCCTGTATTTTAGTCTTGGATTCTGAAGAACACGCAATAAAAGTTCTAAGATGCTAGTAAAATTCGAACCTTAAATTTGCATTCTTTTATGTTTTGCCAGATTTTCAAAACTATGAACATTCCTCAGATCAGAAATCCATTGCTTCCTTCAACCGATGCCATGCCAGCTCAATACACGACTAAAATTGCCCTTATTGGTGCTGGACCAGCTAGTATTAGCTGTGCTACCTTCTTAGCTCGGCTGGGATATTCAGATATTACTATTTTTGAGAAGCAAACATATTTTGGAGGATTAAGGTAAGTGATAGTTTTGAAATATAATAAAATTATACTTTAATTCAAACATCATAACAGCGTCTTCTTTTCAGTTTTAAAGTCATATCCCCTTAAATGTTTCCCATACATCCACCTTCTAGGCTTTACTTGTATGTGTAATATATATATATAATATGAAACATGAAGAGAATCCCAGTTGTGTGTTCACTGTTTTTTAATAGTTCCAATTTTGCCTTTATTTTGTCTCCATTTTTGCACTATATGTGCTTAAATATGTTATAAGATCGTTCCTATTTGAGCAAATACTTACTTCCTGACCTCCTGCTTCAATTCTTGTTACTTTGCCTCTACCAGTTTGTGTTTTAGTGCAGTCCGTTCAGCATTTGTTCTTTGTAACACCCACACAATAGCCAAAGACAAATGAAAATAGAATAGACTTCTTTTCTTTCTTTATGCCAGTCATAATATGGATTTCTTTGCTCAGCTCCATTATTGTAGAAAACTCAGAGCAGACTTCATAAGCAAAAAGGTGGTACAGCTTTACTGGGCCCTGACATTCTTGCAACAAGGAAACCCCATTACTTAAGTGTTTAACAATACCTAGTTTAGCGGAGTAACAACAAGAAATCCAAGTGGATTTCTAATGGCAAACTTGCTGATACGGATACATTGGCTTTAAAGCCGAAATACATTATCATGGAATACTAGAGTACAGTTTAATTCCAACTTTCCAATACATATTTATTATGTATCAATGAATATACTTGATCGAATCAAGTACAAAGTGCTGTTTTATTATTACAGACACATTTTAAATTTTTAATGATTTGGTTAAAATGGAGTCTATTGGAGTTGGTCTTCCCATAATTCAAAGATAACAGATCCTATACCTGTCCTAACTAAGCTATAATTAATCCTTATAAGATGCAAACAATCCTGTTGCGTTTAATTGATGTTTACATGGTTTTTTTATTAGACTTTCCAAATTATGGAAAGATTCCTTATCTGGAAAACCCCAGGTCCTGAAGTCTTAGACCTGTACCAAATCAATTTACAGATAGCTTAAAAACCATTGGAAATGTTTAATTGACATACACTGGAAAGCTGCTTAGAATTACATTTTCCTTTACTGTGCAAACAACCGTTTTATTGTTTTAAATATAAAAATGTATTTTTGTACTCATATTTTTATAGAAAATGTAAATGTTTTAATGTTCTGTTTTAAAATAAAGCAGTGGCTATGCTAACATTTATTACTAGGGGACTTCCAAGCGTTTCTATGCTGCATGAAACAAATCTTCAGTGAGCTGTCTTTTTCCCTCCACCTTAGTTTTGACATATTGTAAGGATTTATCAACCCATAAAATGCATGGGAAAAAGACTGATTTGTGTGGTTTGGGTGAAATCTTAAAATGTTATTTGTAATGTGTTTATGTTTAAATCAATCTTGATTTAGGCATATTGGAAATAGAATTTTAATTACACAATGTCTTTTAACAGCACATCAGAAATCCCTCAGTTCCGCTTGCCATATGACGTTGTCAGTTTTGAAATTGAGCTTATGAAGGACCTCGGAGTTAAGGTAATGCTAATGGTAACATAAACTAATCCACCATAGGTAAACTGCTGAATACCATGTCCATTTGTAACAAACAATTAAAAGCTACAGTAGGCAGAAACAGAGAGAGAGAAAGAGAGAGATGCTTCCTCTTGCTCAGGGCATTTGTCTGTCTGCTGTCTGAATGCCAGTTGTCTGGAAAAGGGCAATCGATAGTTCTCATTTGGCATGCCTACATGTGATTAATTGCCCATTAAAAACAAAAAAAGAAAAGAAACTTAAGGTTGCTTTAGGGGTTTGTATGGTTATTGGGTGAAACTAGATAGATAGTGTTTTATTTGCAAAGACCTCATAAACTGGAAAATAATAAATTACAAAACACAAAATATACTGCTATTTTTTTTTTAAATATAAATCCAGTGCACTTCAACTAAATAGACAGAAGAGATCACAAACTATATTTAACTATATTTCCCCTAAAAAGGGTGGGTACTAATTATTTTGTTGTTTGTTTTTACTAACCCTGATGTGTTTTTTTAATTAAAGTTCAAGTGAAAGTACTGGTATGGGATCCCTTAGCCGGAAACCCATTATCCAGAAAGCTTCGATAAGGCCATCTCCCATAGCACCCATTCAAGCAAATTCAGTTTTTTTTAAAAGATTTCTCTGTAGCTTGTACTATGGTAACTAAGCTGTATGAATTCATATTGCCAGAAAAGCAATCATATTTAGGGATGGGCGAATTTATTCAGCAGGCGGCGAATTTGCATGATTCGCCATCAGAGAATAAATTCGCGAAACAGCTGAGAAAATTCACCGGCGTCAAAAAAAAAAGATGTCGCCGGCGTCAAGAAAACGTATGTTGGCATCAAAAATGAGACGCCGGCTCTGTTTCGCAAATTTTTTGCCGTTTCGCAAATTTCACAGGAAATTCGCAAACTCACCCATCACTAATCCTATTGGGGTTATTTACTGTTTAAATTATTTTTAGCAGGTATTGTGATCCAAATTACTGAAGCATCTCTTATCTGGACCACCCAAGGTCCCAAGTATGCTGGATGAACTAGTAAAGACACCATATACCCTCCCATATAACCTAATGTAAAATAGCTCAGTAGGATTCTGAACACTTGAAAATACAAGTTTCACTGATAAAGTTGTACAGGTAAACCTATTGTTGACTTCATTATGTATAAATCAACATTTCAGAAAATACAGGGAATATTAAATTTTACATAGTAATATTTGTGCTGTTCATTTCCTTTTCTATAGAGCGATCAAAGGTTATCTACTAAAACTTAAATTAATCTTATTTTTTTTATGAAAGCAAATTCGACCAAACTCCCTTCCATGATTTTAACTCATTTATTGTACGATTCATGCTGAAAATTGAAAAAAAAACATCTGCCATTGTCTTCTACATGACCTTAACAGGGTTGAGATGGTATATTTTCGGATTTGGATTTATAGCAGCTTTAGGGTATGATAAATGTCTATTGGAGGTTTTTTCCCCACAACAAATTTTTAGTTTTCCCAATAAAAACCTTAGCCAGAAAAAAAATCAAGGTTTAATAACGGGCCCTTAGAAGTCATGGTATTGGCAGATCTTCTGCTGCCAATATAATGAATGCATAACCAGAAAGCCCGCTGTTGTTCTTTGAAGGCTGAGAAGGAAATCAAAAACATTCAAGACCATCATGAGCATTATGTTATATGGGAGTCTCTGCCTGAGTAAATTATAGTGCAAAGTAGCAAAAACCGCAATTTCCAGTTGTATAGTTTCTTATTCTCTAAACATGTATAGTTTATAGCAACACATTTGTTTAAAGTAACAAATGAATGAAATACAAGTAAAATGTGATAAACAGGATATCGAACACCCATGAGCAGTTTTAAGATTGCCCTTAGATTGCTGCAGTATTCTATCCACACAAGGGATTTTACACTTTCTATGCTCTGAAATATAGGAATATCAAATGTCTGTTTCTTTCTTATTCTGTGCATTGTTTGAAACAAGACCTTACGTTTTTCCTAATCACATTTTAATGAGCAGCTTGCAAATCATATTATGGACCTTCTTTGTCTTATCTATATGGCTTTATTCTCCTCCAGGCTTTCAAAGTTTTTTTTGTCTCTTTCCAAGCACTCATTCTTATTAGGTTACATTACATTAGGTTTCTTAATTGCCAATGTATTTTCTTTTATAAGGTAATTGAGGGCAAGGGCCTGGGAATGAATGGAATGAATATCAGATCTTTGAAGGAAGAAGGTTTTAAAGCAATATTCATTGGTATAGGTGAGTTGATTTTTTCTATGTAACAAATTGGGCATATATGTGTACAATTTCTCAAGTTGAGAAAGGGCCCTTGCTGCCCGAAACATGTCGTGTGGAATGCACAATAAAGACTGAATAGCAGGTATTCTGCTTTTTGCTGTGTTCTTGATTTGCCAATTTAATACATTGAAGTTAACCCTGTGATTGCCTGTGACGGAGCACCAGTGCAAATCGAGAATATCCAACTAATGCTGGGTGCATGTGTGTTGCCTTTAAATGTATTCCCACTATGACTTTCTTTGTAATCATTACTGGTTCTGTACTGGTACTGGTATATATATATAATTTTTTTTTTTTTTTTTTTAATATCTGGTTTTTTTATATTTCATTGTCTTGGGGGTAGGGTTGTCTCTCACTTGAAATGTGTTATGGTGTCACTAATGATCTTTCCTGCCACTTAGGATTTCTAAGATGGTTTGTCACAGGATTATTCACTTTAAAAAAGGCTAGATTGTTAGCCGAAACGTGAAGTAACTTTCTTTGATAAAAATGGTTCTCCACTGGTTATATTTTGTAGTGTGTGTTCTTGAATAATATTCAACTCCAAGCTATTTGTCAACAGCTTTAGTGTTGGTCTTTGTTGGTTGGTGTTTATTTGTTGCATGTATATAGTTCTGGTTGTATTTTGGGGGCATATTCAATTATTATTACTTAGCAGCTTTGCATAGACTTATTCTTTTTAGTGAGAATCCCATCATAAACCATCTTAAAAACAACCATCCATGTGTATTGATATATCCTGTTTTGAAATCCATCTTGAATCCAATTGACAGATGATGGCTTTTATGGCTGTTATTGCATAACAAATGCTAAAAACACAATAAATATGTTCTCTTCTAATTACACCTTGCTATCTCAATTAATGATTTCAGTCACCTAGCAGCCTTCATGATTGTGTTTTTTGACACTCACTATTTAGTCAGAAAACACTTTTGTATGTTATATTTTTATTTTAAGTGTGATCAAGCACTGATGACAAGTCATATTTAAATGGATAATCTCAGACACCATTAAGTGCCTGGAACGATCTGCAAGGCATGAGACCCAAGAATCAGGCAAAGAAAGACCCATAATATATCGGAGCTATTCACTTGAACAATATAACAAGCAAAAATATGCCATCGTAGATCAGCAAACAGAGGTGCGAACAGAGACTGACAGCACAGTTCCACCCGTTGCAGAAATTAAATTAATGCTCACTGACCTCCGGACCTTGCTACAACATGATTTTAAACGACTCACGGAGGAAATCAAGAATGAGATGAGAGACTTAGCATAGCGCATGAATTGAGCTTAAAATGCGAGAGTTTGCCTCGGGGCATAATATAGTAGCAGACTCCCAGCAGGAGAACAAAATTAGCCAGGCTAACGGATAAAGTGGAAGATCTTGAATATTGCTCCTACAGCTGCAATACACATATGAGGGGCATCCCGGAAGGGGTCAAGGCAGATGAACTTGAGGCCTTCTTTAGGGAGTTGCTCTGATGTATACTCCCAGACATGCCACAAATTGAACTAACGATGGACGCCAAAAGCCTAAAACTGCTCCAAAGAAGCCCCCCCCAGATGTCCTTACAAAACTACACTTCTACATAACCAAAGAAAAAATACTGGCACTAGCCTGGAACTACTTGCGAACATGCAGCCGCATCAGGACCTAATCGAAAACTCTCAACACTAAGGCCACAAAGGCCTACCTCAGGTTATTTTTGGTTTATTCGTTATGAGTTCATGCTCTCACAAACAATGTCTCTCCTCTCTCCTGGGTAAACTACATCAAACCCCATTCCCTCCCTCCCTTATCAACCAAACCTAATTGGTCCATCCCAATGAGGGTACATGCATTTTATGGAAGGACATGGTTAGATTTATCTCCCATAATGTTTGGCGAAAAATACCCCAAAAAATGAAATATAGCATTGAAAGAGGCGAGCAGATTGTGTGGGTGAGCAGATTAAGTGGGGATGTGCTACTGTTTAAAGAAACATATTTTGACACTCAAACCCCCGACATTTTACAATAAAAACTATCCCCATAGTTTTTACTCATATGCTCCGACTAAGGCGAAAGGAGTGTCAATATTGATATCAAGACATGTTACATTCGATTTATATAAAACTATAACTGATTCCAATGGCACTTACCTGGTGGGCATCTGCTTGCGTAATGGTAACCTACACACTATTGCTAACTTATATGCACCAAATGACAACCAATATAAATTTATATGTAAAACTCTTAATATGCTACATGAGATTAAGAGGGGATGCTTAGTGGTTGAAGGAGACTTTAGAGTTGCTTTAGATCAATCCAGGGACACCCTCAGACCCCCAGGGAAAAGCCCACCTACAAACTTAATAAGAATAGCACACATCCATACTAATGCCCTCATAGATCTTTGGCGTGCACACAACCACAACTCAAGAGAATATACATGTACTCCCCACAACATGACTCATACTTAAGGATCGACCTTATCTTGGCAGAACCACAAACGTTAGGTTTAGTAGAGAACGCCTTCATTACGTCATGGTCAGACATGCACCTGTTGTAGTAGATATAGGAAATCAAATTGAACAGAGGCTATGGCGACTTAATGACTCTTTGCTAACCAAACCAGAATATAAACCGCAAATTGAACAGGGCCTTAGGGACTACTTCCAAAATAACACAAACACTGAAACAACCCCTCAAACACTATGGTTAGCCCACAATGCAGTAATCAGAGGGAATTAATCAAACTTGGAAAACAAGTTAAACGTAATAGGGAAACCCAACAAGAAAACCTAGAGAACCAACATGCTGGAAACAGCTGGAAACCTTCCTCCAGCTCACCCAAACAACCACTACACAAACAAACCCAAAGAAACAAATAGAAGAAACCAGAGGACAGCTCAATAAGATATTACTAGCAAAGACAGAATACAGATTTAAATTACTGAAATTAAAATACTACACTAAAAGCAACAAAGCAGATAGAATGTTAGCAAATGGATTAAAAGATGTACAAGCTCAAACCAGAATTAAATACTTAAGTTTTAAAGGGAATCATATCACTAACCCAGGGGTGCTTCGCCAATGAGGCGAGTTGAGGCTGTCGCCTCAGGCGGCAACGCCCCACTAGGTACCAGGGGCAGCAAAAATGCTGCTCCTGGTACTTTAAGAGCGAATTTCTGGGGGAGGGGGGGCAGCAGCAACTGCTGCTGCCTCAGGGCAACAAAAATTGCAGCAGCCGTTGCAGAATACTACACAAGTCTCAACAATCTCTCAGCTCCGACACATGAACACAATCGCACTTCCAAAGAAATTGAAGACTTCCTGAACACAATGAAGCTTCCCTCCATAATGCAACAATAACTAGAATTACTTAACGACCCAATTACTGAGGAGGAGGTGACAAATACATTTAAAAACCTGAGCAGGAAAATCTCCAGGTCCAGATAGATACTCAAATTGCTAATTGCTACTATAAAGTATTTATCCCCATACTAATTACAAGACTTACCAAATTATACAACCACTGGGTGACAGACAACACAATAAACCCAGAATTTCTCTCAACACATATTGTCACTATCCCTAAACCAGGAAAGGTTCTGGACAGCTGCACCAACAATAGTCAATTCTGGTCAACAGATTGGCCCCTCTACTTCCTAAACTAGTTCAAAATGACCAAGTTGTGTTTGTTATGGGCAGTCAGGCCCCTGATAATACCACAAAATTGCTAGACCTAATCCAGGTAGCTGAAAGAGAGAAAATGCAGAAAATGCATTCCACAGGGTGAATTGGATATATGCAAGAAGTACTATAGAAGTACTAAAACAAGTGGGGCTTGCAGGAAACATCCTCAGGGCAATTTTGCTCTTATATACCTCCTCATCTGCTAAAATACGCGTCCTGGGAGCCCTGACAAACTCCTTTAAAATAACAAATGGGACCAGACAGAGATTCCTGTTATCACCCCTTATCTTTGCACTCATGGTAGAACCTCTTGTGCAAAGAATACGCTCCCATCTGGGCATAAATGACATTCAAGCAGATGGTATAATCCTGACCCAACCTCCTCATTAGCCAACATAGTGGAGGAACTAGACACTTTTCAAAAACCATCCCAATGCAAAATAAACCACAATAAGACACAGGTTCTCCCAATAGGTCTTTCCCATGGTCACACAACTGCAGCATCCCCATCACACAACTGCAGCAGACTTATCTGTTTGATTGGCGGGACACCTATATCTCCTACCTGGGGGTTAAGATCCCCAAAACATTTGTTTGATCGAATTCGATTCTGATGTTTGGGTTGTTTCAATACATCTGAGTTTTAAAAATGCGATTTTGATACTATATTTCGATTGGTCAAATTTAGGGGAGTTTTAAAAAACTTGCATGAATTCGAAAATCTACCTTTGATAAATGTGTCTCTTAACTGTTGACTCAATATAAAAACAAAACTGGTTTTACTGGATAGTGTTAAAAAAGTGAATACCTTTGTACAAAATAGTGTGGTTTCCTAGTGAGTGATAAATAGGAATTTGAGGGGTTTTTTTGCCAGTCAACAATGTCCCATGCCAGCACTTATTTAATTGGGTATCTATTATGTTAATGTGGAGGATAGGTGATTATTATAGTGGTGGCAATATAGCTCCGTATCGGTAACTGTATATGCCCCCACTTTGTTTATTTGACAATAAATACGGACATGTTTCAGCATACTTAATATGGAGTTATATGCTACTAGCTGAACTGTTGCTTTTTATGATCACTTTTTATCACAACTTATTACACAATTTGAATGTTTCTATATTTTAATATTTTTACATTTTATTGATTTAATATACATGCAGATGTTTCAGCACTATTAGTTTGTTCACATATGGTTAATCTATACTATTCACTGCTTTTTTTTTTTTTAATATATTGACCATGTGATGACTTCTGTGTGCATCCTGACAATGGTTCCTGGAGAACCAAAATGCATTGATGTGGGGGAACATATGAAGCTTCGTACATTTTCGTTATACCCATAGGTGCTTCCAATACTTCCTACGCGACACCGTACCCCACATGATGTTGACACAACATCACGTATGGGAGGGGCAGGCACAGCAGAGCAAATAAAAAACAAGTTGGTTCAAATTATGGGAAAATCATGTAAAAACGCTGGAGCAGCATCTCTAGCTAGCCTAGCTCCTCTGCTCCTACCATCTGCGACACCTACAGGCCTTCCTACTACAATAGACAGGCTGTGGGACCAAGGCTACAGCTGAGATGCACAATACCATGGCAGAAACACTCTAGATATATAGTAAAAGGCTAACCTGTCTGATTTTATCTCCCTGTGATACAGCTTATTTTTGTTATATACTCTATTAATGTGCCAGGACATTGCTGCATGTCTGAGCCATGAGTATGCTCCTTAATGTAGACATTACGTTTATCCCTATGCTGTGATTTCTTGGGCCATGGTCCCTAGTTTGTGGAACTCATGTCATGCAAAGCAACTTGTGCTCTGGGACACCCCACTGTTCAGCACAGGTATCCATGATAACTATACAATCTTGCAACACCAGGTATGATGCCGCTCTCTGACTTTGTGGCTGCTTCCTTTAAGGAGGCTAATCATGGTTTTAGAGAAAGTCAGTTTAGTCATTGTTTCAAAGACCTCTAAAACCACTAAAATGAGAGTGTTGATATATAGGCCTTCACATGTATGAGGTTTTAGAAATTCATAGAACCATACACTTTATGGGCCAATATAAATTAATTGTATGTATCATACAATGTAGAACAGTAATAGTAGTACGAATATTGGTTGGTTTTGCCCATAACATAGACTCCAATGCATTGAAGAAAAAAAAAAGTAGCTTGGCTTGGAAAAAGTCGCCTGTTGCCTTTTCACAAAATTCTAATACCAAACTTAAGCAAGTAAAAGCAGTGGAGGTCCTATTGAAGTCAGTGGGAGCTGAGCTGATCCTATTGGTCTGACTTTTTGTATTTGGGTCTTTTAATAAATTACAAGGCATTGATGATTTTAGAGAAACAGGGTTTAATCGTAGTTTTAAAAAACTCAAAAACCTGTAAATCTGAATGTTGATAGATAGGCCTTTGTCTGTTAAAACACTAATCACAGATGACATTTGTTATATCTAGGGATGTAGCGAACTGTTCGCCGGCGAACTAGTTCGCGCGAACTTCGACTGTTCGCGTCTGCCGAATGTTCGCGAACGTCGCGCGACGTTCGCCAATTGGTGTTCGCGTTCGATTCGAGGTAAAATTTCGTTCGACCATTCGACCGTTCGATCGCTAAAATCGAACGATTTCCATTCGTTCGAACGATTATAAGCATTCGATTGAATTAAAATCATTCGATCGAATAGCTTCGATCGTTCGATTCGAACGAAAATCCTTCGATCGTACGAATAAAATCCTTCGATCGTTCGATCGAACGATTTTATCGAGCGTTCGAAGTTCGCGAACTGTTCGCGAACTGTTCGCTTTTTTGCCGGTGTTCGCGAACGGCGTTCGCGAACACATTAACGGCAGTTCGCTACATCCCTAGTTATATCTAGCAAACTGTTACTGTCTTGCAGGATGTAGTGAAGGTGATTTATTCTGGTAACAAGAAATCATTGCTGTTATTATTACTTTATTTTTTTTTTTTAAAAAAAAAGGTTCCCGTTTAAGTATAATTGACAGCAAGGTAGATTGTGAACAAAAGAGTATGCTGTGGACTATACCTTTAATGAAGCAACATAAAAGTGAAGCGATATGTTCTGTCATTTGATAAAGAAGCCTGTATTGCTTTGAAGGTCTGCATGACAGAGCATACAATATTTGGGTCCACTAAAAGGTATTTGAATTTATAGCAGTCATCATTAAGTTAAACCAATTAATTGAAATATTGTCTATAATAAAAGTGTCTTCCTTAATACTAACTGGCAAGTAATTGTATAGGGTCAGTGAACAAGCCATGGAAGAAAATCACAAATTTCAAATAAAGCACTTATTCCTTTTTAACACTGGGCACTGATGGTAGCCGATAATATTTGATTAATGAGCAACAGCCTTGCAACGGGTGGAAACAGCTGTAAGAAATGATTTATTATTTTAGTGGAATTAGATGCTTGCAGTATCTTGCTGATCTAAGTATGTGTGGCTGAATAAAATAAATGAGATGCAACATGTGAAAATAGAAGCACGTTGCTTGCAAAGGAAGGGTTTTGGTCCAGGGTTTCTTCTCCCTTTTTAAGCACCCATTGTCGTAAGGTTTTTTAATGTGCTGCTGAATATAAATCATTTAACTGCTTCATAAAATAAACTCAGTTGGAAATCTTACATCTATCATCTCAGACAGAAATGGAGGTTCAACTTAATGTGCTGTAACCTTCCTTAAATGCTCAGAAAATAGCCTGGTGGTCAAAAAATTAATGCATGTGTATGTTGAAAGAAGAAGTGAATTTAGATGAATAAATTACTGTGTGTGTGTGTGGAGGGGGCGGGGGAAATAGCATTTTATGTTTAGAATCAGACTGAGTGATAAAATGCACAAATACATTATATTTCTCTGCTCTGCTCTGTCTGACCTTGCATGAGACTCCCTTTATCTGCATTTTTCCCTTAGCCTTTATCTAAGCCTTTCAGACCTCAAAATAATCCGTTAACTGTAAGTACTGTATTTAATAGTGGCTGCTAGGATGAAATAGTTTGTAATTGCAAAATAGTTTTCTTTTTCACCCCCCTTATGTATAATTTGCTTGGACATTTAGGTACAATATGCAGTTTTTCTCCATATATGCAATGTACATCATTGTTAATAGCTTGTCAAATAAGAGAGATTTTTGTTTGATGATTTTGACAGTTTTTATATATACAGTTGTCTGAAGCTTTATTACATATGAATATTTTGCATACATAAATATCATCATTTACAAAACAAGGAATTTAATAAAGTATTTAAAAATGATGTGTAAATTACAAGCAAACATCTGTCATTTTTAAAATTCCATGAATCTCAGAATACAAAAGAATTAGACTGATGCAAGTACATTTAAGTGTAGAAGTAAAAAAAAAAAGCCGTCACAAAGAAGTTAAAGGGATCCTGTCATCAGAAAACATGTTTTTTCAAAATGCATCAGTTAATAGTGCTACTCCAGCAGAATTCTGCACTGAAATCCATTTCTCAAAAGAGCAAACAGATTTTTTTTGTATTTAATTTTGAAATCTGACATGGGGCTAGACATTTTGTCAATTTCCCAGCTGCCCCTGGTCATGTGACTTTAGGAGAGAAATGCTTTCTGGCAGGCTGCTGTTTTTCCTTCTCAATGTAACTGAATATGTCTCAGTGGGACGTGGGTTTTTACTATTGAGTGTTGTTGTTAGATCTACCAGGCAGCTGTTATCTTGTGTTAGGGAGCTGTTATCTGGTTACCTTCCCATTGTTCTGGGGGGGGAGGGAGGGGGTGATATCACTCCAACCAGTAAAGAGTGATTGAAGTTTATCAGAGCAAGTCACATGACTTAAAGCCTATGATTAAGTGTTTGGAACACGAAACGCGTCAGGCTGTTTTGACACAATAAACTTTTTCACTTTTTGGAATATCTGCCTGGTGGAAGTTTTTGCCCTTGAGTGCCTGCTTCTATTCGAGATTTCGGTTTATCCGCCCCTTGTGCTGAGGGCCCAGGGCGGTGCACCTGGGCCACTTCCTTGATGTGGTGAGTAACCATTGTATTACTAAGAGACCCTACCATATAGAAGATTTTGCAGCTGGGAAATTGACAATATGTCTAGCCCCATGTCCGATTTCAAAATTGAAGATAAAAAAATCTGTTTGTTCTTTTGAGAAATGGATTTCAGTGCAGAATTCTGCTGGAGCAGCGCTATTAACTGATTCATTTTGAAAAAAAATGTTTTCCCATGACAGTATCCCTTTAAATGTAGTTAAGTTTAACAGTAAAATAAATAATCAAGAAATACTCCAAATATTGCTCTATTTACTAGGGCAGAGCTAAATAAAAATACTTTTACTCTAATAACAGAGATATTGGGTGGTCTGCACAATTTTATTTGAAAAAGCTGAAACTCAAATAGTTTGTTTTTTAATGTAACATTGTTTTGTTAGCCAGATTGAAGTGAAAAACTAAAATATTGTTTGTCTATGTAATTAATGCCTGTGGAAGTTGAAAGTGTACACATGGTTAAAACATCTACCATAATTGGATGCTACTGTACTATAAAAAGTCTGACTTTTCACCACTGAATCATTTACATTACAGCCACTGGAAGGAAAGGTAAGGAATCATCATTCAGGTTGTAAATCTAAAGCTTTGAAACCAAAGATTAAAAATACATCTTGGGGGTTGTTCTGTCAAGAATTATTGTTATTAAATATAATGGCTGCACTATTTTATAAAAGCTGGATCCAGGAATTCTTCGGCTACACTGCTTCAGGAAATGTGCTACAGTGTGATGAAAACTTGCTGCTAGATTGTGTCATTGAATGCTGGGGCCATGATGTCATGAAATTCTAGAGCTTCTCTCTTATAAAATCTTGTCGTGTAAAATGCTGGAGCAATCCTGTTTCATGTCATAAAATGCAGTGACCTCACTGTGTGATAAAATACTGTAGCTACTGTTTCATGAAATGCTGTGGCAACTCTGTAATAAAATTCTGGGCTGCTGCATTATGAAATGCAAGGGTCATTGTGTCATGTATTGTTGGTATCATTTTGACATACATTACTGGGGCCATTGTGTCAAAAAATGCTGCGGACATGGTGGAAAAGGAGTCAAAGCTGTTCTATGCTTCAGACATTCACAGTTCGGTGCTATATGAGAGGGAGGGTTCTTGGAGGTGGCTGTGCACGTGACATCACTTCCACAGTGTTGTTCGGATCCCCTTCCCCTCGGCTCCATCACTGGATTTCCTTTGGAAATCCGCGGCAGAGAGTGGGGAGGGTTTTTAAATATAAAAAAAAAAAAAAAATAGGCACCTGAGGGCCGCCCCAAAACCATGCTGACCTACGCACAGACCCTCGGGGACCTATTTATAAATAAAGCCCTGCTGGTCATGTGCTTTCAGAATGAGCCAGCACTTTAGGATGGAACTGCTTTCTGGCAGACTGTTGTTTCTCCTACTCAATGTAACTCAATGTGTTGCAGTGGGTCCTGGATTTTACTATTCTTAGATTTACCAGGGAGCTGCTATGTGGATTACCTTCGCATTGCTCAGTTGTTAGACTGCTAGGGGGGAGGTGATATCACTCCAATTTGCAGTACAGCAGTAAAGAGTGACTGAAGTTTATCAGAGCACAAGTCACATGCTTGGGGCAGCTGGGAAACTGACAATATGCCTAGCCCCATGTCTGATTTCAAAATTAAATATAAAAAATCAGTTTGCTCTTTTGAGAAATGGATTTCAGTGCAGAATTCTGCTTGAGCATCGCTTTGAACTGATGCATTTTGGAAAATTCCCATGACCGTATCCCTAAGTGGTTAGAAAAACAGTAAAAATGCATGCAATTGTTGTGTTTTTGTATGAAGCAGTAGTGCTGCAATTTACTATAATTGTCTTTGCATCAGGCCCTGACCCAGTAGAACTAAATTATACTTTTTATACAAGTGGTTTTTGACAAAATGAAAAAGCTTGCCGGATTTTAAGTGGAAAAATGCTTGCAAAACCTACTTGACAGCAAGCCAAGTGAGTAAAAGCAAGTACATTCAGGAAGTCACTCATAGTTTCTACCATCAATTTCTATGAACCCCAACCTCAAGGGTTCATAAATGTACTCCATCAGCACTAGGGTCAGTTCCAGCAAGAGCCACATATCATGCCTGTATATTCTTTAGCTGAGGAAAGGAAAATTACAGTGGGACACTATTCTTATTTGATGATTAAGCAGCCCTTGTCAGGTGTTATTAAGCAAATCAGAATGTAATATATGCCATTGCTTTAAAAGTATTTGCATATACTGTACTATGATAAAATTAGAGTAACACTTTGTGGAGTTGGTGGATTATGTAACTCTGGCAACTTTTCTGAGGCTTAAGTTTTATGCTTTCAACTTGAAAATATAACAGAGAATTGCTTTTTAGCACACCAAAAATAGCACAGTCCCATAGCCTTGTCAATCTACTGAAATAAGCAGTAACAGATTTAGGTTTCACTATATTACATTAATAGCATGAAAAGGCACCATGAAATGTTTTAGCTTCTCTTTGTTAAATAAAATAAAATCAATTTATTTCAACTTTTCTTTTTATTCTGCATAATATGAAATAATATGACATATGAAATAAAAAAAATGTATCTTTTAAATCCTCATTATTTAAATCTATTTGCAATCATTTTTCACATGTATGTAATGTTGTCCAAAGCATACCTAAGCCACAGATCAAGACCAGGCTTTTGCTTTATCTTGTCCCTTTCAGCCTTAGTAATGGGAGAAAAAATGCTCTGTCAAAAAATGATCAGCAGATAAGTTGACAATGTTTTCTGTCATTTGTTGTCCGAAAGACACATTCAGGGAAAAACATTTGTAAAGAGCATGCAAATAGAAAATAATACTTTAAGACAGAATTTTTTTTAAAAAATACAGGAAGTCGTAAAACTAACTTGTGGAAATACTGATTTAAATGGGAAAAATGCGAAAATGCATTAGAGTCAATGGGGGCTTTTTCTTCATGTATTTCTCATGGAAAATACATTGGAGTTTAGTGACCCTTTCCCCAGTGTCTAAAACATGGGTTTTTTGGTAAAAACAATGCATGGAGACATTCTTATAAAGTTGTTAGCATTCTCCATTGTTTGCCATTAGTGTTTTCCCATGCAAAAAAAATGGTGAAATTCTAGTACAGCTGCACAAAAAAGAATAAAATCTCCAAACCACCATACTTACTAGGTTGGGATGGGCTTATTTTATCTATAAACCTTATAATCCTATCATTCATGGGATGGAACTTGGGAAAACTACATATACAATATGGTGGTCTTCAATTTTTAGAAACCAGACTAAGATTCAAACCCAGTTACCCAGGTGACCAGTTATAGTGACATGCTAATTCAGGGACTCTTATACCTCCCTATAATGTAATTGCAGCTACGTATAAAATATAATGAAGAGTTAAATCCCCCTAAACTATCACTGATATACATGTCATCTGAATTTCAAGAACCTTTACAATGAATACCAGAATTTCCAGCAACTATTAGTTCTACTTCTATGTTAATAATTAGGCAACCTGATGAAAAATTAAAAAAAGAGTTGTGTGCCAGGGATCATGCTCTAGAGAACATTCAGTTCGAAGGAATGAGGGTTTATGAATAAAGTGACATATTATTAACAGTAAGAACGTAGTTAGTGTGGGACTTAATGAAACCAAACTGTTTTTTTTTTCAGCTGACATTGATGAATGTACTGCAGATGTCAGGATTCAATGAAGATGTGGGTTTTCAAGGAAAATTTAGAGCTCTGGTAGCCGAGAAAGTTTGTTAGAGGTGTAAGGCAAGAAATTTGTCACACTAGACTTCATCCTGGGAAATAGCATTTGATGAGTATTCGAGGAGGACATGAGAAAGTCATTGAGTCTCCAGAGGTGTCAATGAAAATTTTGTGATTAGAAGCATCTTCACTAGGGATTATTTTAGGTCATCAGAACTGACAACAAATACACATATATTTAAATAGAAAATTTCTGTCCTAGAAATTTTCAGTAATGCAATGTTTGAAAACCATTATTAATAAGAAAAACATGTCATTTTTTTTTCAAACTTGTTTTTACTTATTGTTACATGGAATTCTTTATGATTCAAATATCCAAATCTTTTCAGAAAGAAATAGGTAATAAATATTCATGTAAATTTTCAGTATATAGTAACAATTTAATAACATTTCAAACTTTCAGCTCTTGAAAAACTTTATAAAGACCTTATGAGAGATTATATTTGATAAGAAGTCAAGAATCTGTTAATTTGATGACTCCTGGGGGGTGGGGGTGTTATCTGGTTGATCTCATTCCTGCTGTGAAGTTTTGAGGAATTGGTATGATTCCAAGACTAGTGGATGTTCTCTTAGTGTTTCTAGGTCATACCATGTTGTGTATCTAAATGTATGAACTTGTGGGAGAGATTTTATGTACATTGTCCATATGTTGAAGAATTTTGTGGTGTTCTTTTCTTTTCGGGTTAATGCTTCCAGCCCGCCCATATGGAAGATGTGGTGTAGTTTTTGTTTTACCAACGTTATGGATGGTGGTTCAGTATCTAACCAACGCTAGTCTTCCCATCAGATTTTTTTCTGCTTTTGTTAGTTGTGTGTATAGAGTAGTGTTACTGAATAAAGCCCATTCTAACGGAGTTTGGAGTGGTTTTCCAGCCATCTGCGCCCATATGAAACCACCTCCTGCTAAAAGGTTTGTAGTATCGAGCAAGATAATATGTTATGTATTAGGTCTGCTTTAGGGGAGCTGCATCGAAGACATTTATCGGAGGAGAGATTACCCATTTTATGTCTTCAAATTGGGTCGAGATATGAATTGTGGAGAATTTGGAGAGACATTTCTTGGTATCTGCTTGCTGGGAGTAGTCTTGTGATGTGTATATGCTGTTTTAAGATAAAATATATCATTTTAATCATCAGTATAGTAATAAATGCTCACAGGAGCATGAAGTATGGAATAACCCATGGGGTGTCAAACTTTGTCTATCACTGAGCAAAATCTTTGCAAGAGGCTAATAAAGACCTGCAATTATATATGAAATTTAAAGAGGCACCTCATCTTTTGGATAGTTAGCTTTTAGTATGTTTAGAATTAACTTTTTTGAATTAGTCTTTATTATTTATTTTTAAAATGACTTTATATTTTTCAAATGGGACTGGCAACTGAAGAAACTATTGGTCTGTGAGGCTACAATTGTATGGTTATTGTTACTTTTAGGTCTCTCCTAATCATATTCCAGTCTCTTATTGAACCATCTACCTGGTTGCTAGGATAAATTGGAGTCTAGCAAACAGACACTGGATTGCTGCTGAGCAAAATCCTAAATCATTGAAATTCACAGTAATAAACATTAAGTCAAAGGTTAACTACCCTTGAAGGATGTATATGCAAGATACACTTATGAGGTAATTTACTAAACTCTGTCAGGCTTTTTGGGGCAAAACTCATATTTTTTTTTATAAAAACACACATTTTTCAAGCTTTACTAAAGCCTGAAGCAGCAAAAAGCCCAAATCCAGAAATCCGCCATCTCAGACATGCCGAAGTTGTGTATGTCAATGGCAGAGGTCCCCATCCTATTTGGAAGTTTCTGTGGTTTGCGCTGGAATTATACTGAAAATCTGATCATTTTGGCCTTTTTGGGCAAGAATCCAAAAAATTAGAACAATTTGGGAACCCCCCCCAAAAAAATGTGTACTATTCAGGTTTATGCTCGATTTTGAGTTTTTACCCAAACCGATTAAATCAAGCTTTTTTAATAATAAATAAGGTCAAATTGGGTATGGGAGTTTGATTGTGTTTTTTTTTTTTCAATTTAAATAATGAGATAAATTCAGATTTTAGTAAATAATCTTCTTACACTTTATGGTGTCTCTTTTTTTTTTTGAGTAAATAATGCAAGATATATGTTATAGTTTTGTCTACGGTGCCCACATGATACTACTGTTTTAGTTAAAAAATTATGGTTTTATGGTCTTATAACTGCAACAGTTAAGACCATGAAGTCATCTTGCTTAACGAGATAATCTAAATTGATTTTATCATCCAAAAACCCCAGACCAGCAATTGGATCACTTTAATCTATGGTCCCTTGGAAAGGTCATAGTTTTTCACGATACATAGATCACCTAGTTCGTTTCTCCCAACAATTTTGCCATTTTTTTACTGCAATGTGTTACCAACGAAGGGTTTTAGGATGGTGGTCTCATAACCATTTTATTTGTCATCAAGATGGTAGTGTTATAGGGCATCCATGTAAGTAATATTGGTGATGCTCAGGTCCTTTCTAAGTGAAGAATAGGGTGGAAGATACAATGAGGGAAGCAGGGATAGACAATGGAATGCATATTGAGGATAGAGTGAAATCAGTTTTAAGTGGTGGCTTTTTAACATACTGTAGTATTTTAACTGAAAGGGTCTCTCCCTTTAGTTGCTGTTGGGTGTTAGCATCTACATTAGGACTGCAATGCAAGCGATCCTGCCTTTAGGGTTTACTGTCCTGCAGATGCTTTCATTTGTTCTGCAATGTTTTCTACAGAAGTGTTTTTATAAACATTCCTTTTTTATGTGTTCCACTGCAAGGGAATGTGTAGGTTAACACAGTCCAATCTATGCTATCTTTTTTAATTTCCTGCACTGCACAGAAGCGCCAAATGCAGGTGGAATGCAGCTACCGCAGGGTAACAAATGAAGAAAAAACACTTAGCATTCTGCCAATTAAAACACACAAATTAATTAGATTTAATTAGGCATTAATCTTCTTTAGAGAAATAAATGGGATTGTAAAACATAATCCCAAATATTACAGATATTTATCAGTTACAGAATTTTAATGTTTTTGTATACACTGCTTTTATTTGAATCGGGTTTCAATTTATCACATTGCCAGGAAAACAGATTTTTCTCAAACTCTTTCAGCATGCTATGTATTTACTTTAGCAACATATTGTTGGGAATAGTAGGCAGCTCACCAACGCAGGATTACATTGCCCGGATGGCACTATTTATTAAGGCTATGATAAAGCTAATGTTCCTCTTTGATGTATAGCATGTGAGACTTCAGCTGATCTTGTAGAAGGCCTAAAGGATGTTTCATTGAACATTTAGTATGGCAGTAAGCCAGAATACATTTAGTCTAAGCCCAGATGACAGCCTGGTAATGAGGTGGTGATTGATGACCACCGCTTCCTTATGAAAACCTGCTTGATATGCTGGGGGGAAATGCATTGCCAGCTCTTTTTATTTCATTTGCTCTTATATTAGTTATTTTTATTCTCAAATAGTTGCATGGGCCTGGCATTTGCTCTGAGTGCAACAAAGAGAAATGATCATGATTTAGTAGTAACTATCCAGCTCTGCATGGTTTAAAACCCAAAACTGCATACACCATAATTTTATTGAAGGAAAAGGCGTTTGCTAGAAAGAACTATCGCAGATTTAAAGAACGGTCATTTTGAGCCATTGTACTGTTCTGTTCATTGAAAAGTGCATTATTATCAGATATCAGTTTATAAAACTAGCTTATGTTACTAAATCTAAGTACCAGCAATCCCTTCACATTTTGTGGAGAATGAGGGAATTTTGTTTAACGTTATTCTATTGTACCAAAACTAGAAATGTAACCTTGACTAGATTTATCTAAAAAAGCTATCAATATGTCATACACAAATATATACAGTATGTATTAGTCCCACCAGGTAAGCTTGCATTGTACCATTTACCTAATTATTCATTTTTTTGTTGTATTTAGAAGACAGAATGAAGTGATGGGGAATCAGGGATCTGTATCTTCCTATTTTGATGAGCTATGGTTGCTCTCTTCTACTGAGCCTCTTTCATAACTCTATATAAACAGTGGTGTGATGGCAGCAAACCTCTAAAAAAGGTTCAAATGTACCAGGTGCATCCAGTTGTTGTCAGATTAAAATACATAGCATAATCCTTCTTCTTTTCATTGTTTGATGCGCATCTATATGTAATAGAAAAACTGGTACTAATTAAATAGTGAAACCCGTAAAGTAAGTCATTTAATGGTTATTCTGTTTTATATGCTTTATTGTTTTCTACAGAGATACTGTAGGTATCTAAAACATACTCTTTAATAATGTTTCCATGGGTGAAAGGACATCAGAAAATAACTTCTGGTAACAAAAGTAATTACTGCCTGTGCCAGGTGTATGTAACAGAACTTTCTGTGGCATGCTGCATCTGTTGCCAAGCTGTGCCTGATAAAAGTTTTAGTATTTTGCTTGAAATAATTAAGATGGAGTAGCAGTGCCCTGGTTTTCACATGTTAAATCCCATATCAAATGAGCCCTACTGTGTGACCTCGGCATCTTTTAATTTGACAGCACTTCATACTACACAAATTATTTCCACTTAATTTCAGATCACAAATTAAACAGACTATCTTTAAAACTGGCATATCATTGACTGATAAAAGTGTATTTATATTGAAACAAAGACTGAACCTGAACAGATGGGACAGAATATATGGATATGTTTGGGCCATGACCGATTAGAGTCCACTCTATGATTATAGATTTAGTTAACATTTTTATATTCTTAATAGAGTCTAAATGAATATTGCAAAAACAGCAGTTGTTGCTTATCAGGCTTTTGGATCTCTAACAGAGTATATATTTAAGTACTGTCTGAGCACCTGTGACTACATTTTCAAGGACATCAGTGAGAGATTTTTGTGCTTATTATGCCACCTTTGCCCAAACAGAGAGGCAAGAACTTGCCTCAAAAGAGGACCTGGGGCAGATATCTGCAACCCTTCACCCTCCAGACTCACCACAGCTTATTGGTGGGATACTTGGAGTTGTAGACAACATCTGTAGATCTTAAATTGACCATGCTGACCTGGAGGGCTGAAACAGAGTATTTATAGGTAATTGTATAGTTAAACAATAAGGTGACATGTCAGCACCAGAAATGCTTTAATTTACACTAAAATCAATGGATCAGAAGCATAGAAACAATGAGCTCATACATAACTGGACTTTCATGTAATACACTGTAGCAGAGTGAGGTGGAACTGACTGACCATCTGGGACCCAATGTGCCTGTGCACACAGTCACCCTTATGGAAGGTCTGTAACTATACTGCCTTTTTGTTGTTGTTGTTGAACTGAGACTGCTGTAAAAATGTTATTTTTGTCGTTTGGAAAGAAAAACTGCCTTAATTTTCTACCTGTTGCTGTTGGGTGAAATAAAGCCACTTTTTTCTGTCTGAAGCTGTGGGAACCTGTCATATATGGCGTCAGATGTGGGATATTAATCTACAGAGTGCCCTTGGTTGTTAGAGGGGCTACAGATCAAAAATGGAAGTTTTTTTGCGAAATTTGGTGCAGCAACAGGATCGGCAGATCCAACAACAGGATCAACAGATTTAACTAATCAGGCAGTTACAGGACCAGCTCTCCAAACAGCAGGAGCAATTGCTGCAATTCCAGGCCATACAGTCCAGTCCAGAGACAGCAACCATGCCTAGACCTCTCCTGCTGACTAGTGAAGCACAATCAGCTTACAGAAATCTTTCTGCAGACAAGGCTAATGTCTACCAAGAAGTAAAGTTTGCCATCATGGACTGGGCCTTACACCAGAGGTAAAGCACTATTGATTCCGGTCTGAGCCATATTCCACAAGTCCGGCCCAGAGTTTTAGCCCAGCTGATGGACTTTTGCACCAGGTGGATCCAGCCTGCAAGAAAGACTACAGATCAAGTTACAGAGACTGATGTTCTGGAGCAGTTGCTGATTGTCCTGCACCAAGCTAGCTGTACAACTAGTGGAAAATTACCTATCTGCAGAAGAGGAACTTGGTCCAGGCAAAGGATTGCGAAGTTCAATCTTTTAACTTTTTTGAACATGCCGAACTGCCAGTTGACCCAGAGGAAGGCAAAAAACCCCATCTGAAGCCTCTCCAATCTGCCTCAGAGGGGAAAAAAATTCCTTCCTGACTCCAAAATGGAAATCGGACTAGTCCCTGTATCAACTTGTACTATGAGCTATTTCCCATAACCCTGTATTCCCTCACTTGCTAAAAACCATCCAACCCCTTCTTAAAGCTAGCTAATATATCCACCTGTACCACTGATTCAGGGAGAGAATCCCACATCTTCGCAGCTCTCACTGTAAAAAAAAAAAAAACTCTTTTTTTCTAATCGGAATGGGTGACCTTGTGTCAGATGGTAAATAAAGCATTAGAGAGATTATTATATGATCCCCTTATATATTTATACATAGTTATCATATCACCCCTTAAACGCCTCTTGTCCAGCATGACCATCCCCAATTTAGCTAAGATTTTCCATACCTTTTACCAGCTTAGTTGCCCTTCTCTGGACCTTCTCTAATACAATAATGTCCTGTTTGAGAGATGGAGACCAAAACTGTACGGCATATTCTAGATGGGACCTTACCAGTGCTCTATAAAGTGGAAGAATGACTGCTTCCTGCCGTGAATCAATTCCCCTTTTAATACAGCTCAAGACCTTTTTTGCCCTAGATGCTGCTGACTGGCATTGCTTGCTACAGCCAAGTTTATTAGCTACAAGGACTCCAGGCTCCTTTAATGGATTTGCCTAGTGCAGTCCCATTAAGGGTATAAGTGGCTTGGATATTTTTACATCCCAGGTGTATGACTTTACATTTATCAACATTGAATCTCATTTGCCACTTAGCTGCCCAGATTGCCAGTTTGTTAAGATCCTGTTGCAAGAATGCCACATCCTGGAAGGAATTAATTGGGCTGGATAGTTTTATGTCATCTGCAAACACTGATACATTATGTACAATAACCTCCCCTAAATCATTAATAAAAAAGTTAAACAAAAGTAAACCCAATCCCGAGCCCTGAGAGACTCCACTAAGAACCTTACTCCAAGTAGAGAATGTACCATTAACAACCACCCTCTGTACCCGATCCTGTAGCCAGTTTCCTATCCATATGCAAACGACTTCATTAAGCCCAACAGACCTTAGTTTAGAAAGCAGTCGTTTGTGGGGCACGGTAATCCAAATAGATTACATCTACTGCCCCCCCCACTGTCCAGCATCTTACTTGCCGCATCATAAAAAGCAATAAAATTAGTCTGACATGACCTATCCTTCATAAAGCCATGCTGATTGCTGCTCATAATGTCATTCACTAGGACAACATTTTGAATGTGATCCCTTAACAAGCCTTAAAATAATAATAATTTGCCCACCACAGATGTCAGACTTACAGGCCTATAATTGCCAGGCTGAGATCATAATCCCTTTTTAAATATTGGAATGACATCGGCTTTTCTCCAATCCATAGGTACCATACCAGATGAAAGTGAAAGTGAGAAAATCAGAAATAGGGGCTGGACTAAAACTGAACTAAGCTCTCTTAGAACCCAGGGGTGTATACCATCAGGCCCTGGAGCCTTGTTTACATTAATTTTTATTAAAGCTTTATGGATCATATCCTGAGTCATATCCTGACTAGATTGAGCTGAGTCATCAGTGCACCTATTAAGTGAGCCTGGGAACTCCGACTCCTCTTTTGTATACACTGAAGAAAAGAACTGATTTAGCACATTTGCTTTTTCTGTATCTGTTACAACCATTCTGGTAGCATTATTTAATGGAGCTTTTAAAAAAAAAAAAAATTGGGGTTAGTCTTAGCCTCCGCCACAATGCACTCTTCATTTCCTTTCTTTGTCTTCTGGATTGCCGATTTACAACATTTAATATAGTATTTATATTCTGTGGAGCCGGTACTGCCAGTGCAAGGTATAGGATTGCTAGAGGACTTTACAGTTCCTGCATTTGACTATGCTATTGTTTCTACTTCATGTGACGGTTCCGATATGAAATGCATACTTTTACCTTTCTCACCAAACATTTTTACACCGACATGGCACTACAAAAGGTCCCGAATACAGAGACAAATGGATAAACAGGATTGGGTTTCTAAAAAAGGGACTGAAAGTAAAATCATTTTGGGGTCTCCTGTCCAGGAGATCTGCTCTTTCTGACTTTAGAAAGAAACAGAGAGAGGATACAGGGTCGGCTAAACAGACAAATTTGTAAAAATTGGGGATGAAGTAATTGTTAAATGTTAATCTTTTTCTTTTTTTTAATGAAATGCATAAAGATTTGTTATACAGAATGTGCAAAAGTATACAAACAGGATCCTTGTAAGGCTTTTTTGGCTAGGGGTTTATAAAGATGTAAATACTTATTGTACTGCATGACCAGATTGAGCGCCACCCAACCAAAGAAAACCAAACCAAAACTTTATTAAATGTCCCTACTGGTGGTCAGCAGCCCACACTTACGATGAAATGCATAAGCTTTCCAACCCTTTTTTCTTTAGGGTCAATTTTCTTCCCAGACAAGGTTTGGAGAGTTGGCTTCAGCCATGGTAGTCAGGGCTTCTCGCAAACAAGGGAAGGTATGTAGCAGAGTGAGGTGGTACTGACTGACCAGCTGGGTCTGATTAGCCCCAGGTGGCTAATGAGTACTCCTTAGGGTAAAGGCACACAGGGAGATTCACTCGCCTGGCTACAAATCGACTCTTCTTTGGGTGACTAATCTCCCTGAAAAGCCTTCCCGTCGGCTAGAATCTAAATAGCCAGCAGGATGGCACTCGAATTGCTTCGTTTTCTGAAGTCTCCCAAAGTTTCCTCATGAGGCAACTTCTGGGCAACTTTGGAAAATGAATCGCTCATCCCGTCTGCGATTTAGATTCTAGCTGGCGGGAAGGTTTTTTGGGGAGACTAGTCACCTGAAGAAGAGGTGCTTTGTAATCTCCCTGAATCTTAGTGTTTGCCCTTACCCTTAAAACCCAGGCTGGTTAGTCTCTCAGTAGCACTAGCTCTGAGAGACACTGAGAGTGATTCTGGGATCCTGACGCAAAGCATCCTGTGGGCACACAGTCACCCACGTGGAAAGTCATTAACTCTGCTGCCTTTTGTTGTTGTTGAACTGAGACTGCTGCTAAAAGTTATTTTTCTTCTTTGGAAAGAAAAAAACTGCCTTTATTTTGTACCTGTTACTTCTGGCTGAAATAAAATCCATTTTTTCTTTGAGACTTTTGCTTTACTGATGCTTACTCTGTGGGAACCTGTCATATACACAATAACTTATTTACAAGGAATGTCAAGGAAAACCACATGCATGAGGAATATATTAATACAATCATGATAATAGTGCTCTGCTAGATTGTCTTCTGATGTGCCTTACTTAAATCTAGGCACATGTTGACTCTCTACATTTTTATTGTTTTTTTGACTGGAACTGATTTGAATATGGGTGGAATTGCCCAAACTGTTGCACCAACATAGGCACCCCTCGGAAACACAATAATTTCTTAAAAGTGAATAAAAACCACTATTACACAAGACTATCAGAGACAATAATAGATTTTGGGATAATAAGGAGATTCAGATTTTCATTTATATAAAGTCTAAATATTATGATATGTGAGTGCTCATAAATACGAAATAAAAAAAATCACACTGGGGCTAATTTACAAAGATCTTTCCTTTATTTTTTTTAACGGTTAGTACACCAATCAACACTGACTTTTAATGGCCATGGCAATACATTTTAACACCTGTGTTTATAAATCTATCTTACTGTGCCAAAAATAGTAATTTGTATTTTCCTGTCTATGAGCACTCATTAAAAAGAGTGCACAATGTATTTCCTTTCTAACCAAAGCCATAGCAAATGATAGTGAAATTATGCATCAATGTTAAAAACTACAGATGGGAGAATTTTTTGCCTTATTTCGCCGCAAAAATGACGCCCATAGACTTGTATGGCGTCGTCCATCAAAAAAAAAAGATGCACGTCAACAGTTTTTTTTGCCGACCATAGAATTTAATGGGCGTCGGCGACGTCTCACTGGCGGCGAAATTTTAACGAAACGGGTCAAATTTAAAACATTAAAAAATGTTGTTAAAACAAAAAGTTAAGTAAAATATCAATACTTTAAAAATACATCAATGCAGAGATAAGTGTAAAATAAAGTAAAATGCCTTTTAAGTCTGAATTACATTTCTTTTTCCCTATCCGTGCTTCGTGATGCACTTTAAAGGGGACCCGTCACCAAAAAAAAACATTCCAAATCCTATTTTATCATATTAGTCAAGCAAAATGAACTTTAATTACTGTATATACCCGAGTATAAGCCAAGTTTTTCAGCATCCAAAATGTGCTGAAAAAGTCTACCTCGGCTTATACTTGGGTCAGCGGTACCCGAGTAGCTGAGATTGCAGTCACTTTTAATCATTCCTATACCAACAGTTCACTTGGGGAGAGACTGCAATATCCCATCATGCCCTCTGTTGGTTATATGAAAGAATAACAGTGCGCCCTCTGTTGGTTATATGAAAGAATAACAGTGACTGCAATATCACACAGCACCATCTGTTGGTTATGTGAAAGAATAACAGAGACTGCAATATCACACAGCGTCATCTGTTGGTTGTATGAAAGAATAACAGTGCGCCCTCTGTTGGTTATATGAAAGATTAACAGTGACTGCAATATCACACAGCGCCCTCTGTTGGTTATATTAAAGAATAACAGGGACTGCAATATCACACAGCACCCTCTGTTGGTTATATGAAAGAATAACAGTGCACCCTCTGTTGGTTATATGAAAGAATAACAGTGACTGCAATATCACACAGCGCCATCTGTTGGTTATATGGAAGAATAACAGTGACTGCAATATCACACAGTGCCCTCTGTTGGTTATTTGAAAGATTAAGTGACTGCAATATCACACAGCGCCCTCTGTTGGTTATATGAAAGAATAACAGTGACTGCAATATCACACAGCGCCCTCTTTTGGTTTTATGAAAGATTAACAGTGATGGCAATATCAAGCAGCACCCTCTGCACATGGTAGTGGGACAGTGGGACAATGCACACAGTAATCCGTTTGGCAATTCTCTGTCACCATCAGCTTTGCAAAGAAGTCCGGTTGATCGCTGAGGGGGTCGCTTTGGCAGAATGTGCGCTGCTGGGAGACAGGGCTGTAGTTGTGTCTAGGCTTATCCTAGAGTCAATAAGTTTTCCCAGTTTTCGTAGGTAAAATTAGGTACCTCGGCTTATACTCAGGTCGGCTTATACTCGAGTATATACGGTACACTATATAAATTATTTGAATCTTGTTTCCTTCAGTCTGGGAATTCATAATTATAACAAGCAGGCAGGAGCCATTTAGTGGACAGTTTTATTAAGGCAAGTCTTGTATCATCTCAGAATCTTGTTTGTGCACCAGAATGGGGGACCTGATGTACATTTTCTTGCCCTGGCTACACAATTAAACGGTAAAGAGAACGGGGGAATATGTGGAGAGCAGTGACATGTAGGAAGTGCTGAATGGAAAGTGAAAGAAATTGTCTGCCCCGCCCGGAGGGGCAGACAATATTTGATTGACAGGTGAGATTTTTAAATGAGCTTACAACAGCTATGAATGCTTTAATAAAAAATAGAAATTGGATTTCATGTTTAATTTGAAAAGGACTTTTATTATACAGATTTTTGTGTCTGGATGACAGGTCCACTTTAACAACTATAACATAACCAGATTCTTCCTACATGAATTTGTTCTTTGGTGTTTGTCTCTTTTAGGTGAGCATTAGAGTATACATAAATGGAATTTATGGGTATATGAAAAAAAAAATAAATAAAAAAAAAATATATATATATAGTATATATGTGTGTGTAAATTTGTAATATATTTAAATTGCAACATTGGTTCATGAAGCTTTTTATTGTTTTTGGTTCTTTTGTTCTTTGGTTATATTGAGTAGAAGAGGATGAAGTTATGTGTTTTTTTGGTATTACATGTTATACCATATGTGGATGAGCACATGGAATGGTTTATTATATAGGGGAATGAGCAAAATTAAGCAAAATAGATGAATGTACAGTATAAAATGCAAAGATTGCAACTAATGCTTGTTTTTACAAGTAGCAACTGTTGCCTTGCTTCACAAACTTTGTCTGAAGAATCCCTTTAGACCTTTGTCATTTTATTTTATTTAGCGCAGCCAGTAAAACCCTTTGCACTGTTTATTATATATTTTCATGTGAAAATCTTTTCTCCAATAAATACATTGCCTGGCATGCAGCAACTTGTCTGACCTTCCCTGGCTGGCTCCTCTCTGTTTCTTATAATAGCTCTTTTATGTTGTAGAGAGATGAGAATGGGCTGGAATGATGACAAATGTCAAGTTTTAAATTGTTAATAGTCCATTTGTCATCCTAAAGGTGATATGTGTCTGCAAACAGAGTATAAATCAAACTTTCAATTATATACCGATGTATGCTTCATTTGAGAATATCATACACAGTAGAGATTTACAGATTTACCAGTAATCCGAAAACCTAAGCACTGCAGTTGCTTATTAAATTCAAATATTGCAGAGGAAGTATAAAATAACTAGAATCTTTATTCAATTGTCTATTTGTTTATTTTAACAAATAGAGAGTTTAGCAAAAAAAAAGTGCCAATGCTTTGTTGTGTATTGGGACCAGATAGCTTATTTTTTTTTTATAATATGAGGAAACATTCTATTCACACTTATCCTGTAGAGAAGGTGAAGAATAATCCCCTTTGTCGAGTACAGTAATGAAGCTTAGTACATTAGTTTGCTGACCCATACTTCACTTTCTCCTGAATAGCTAGCTGGATGCAGATGATAAAATGCAGTGCAGACAATGCAGTCACCTTTTGGTTTCACCATTCCTCCTGTTGTGCCAGTTTCAATCAATCAAAGGCTTTCAATCTATTGAGTCTTTGCAGCAAGCACACTTTGCAACCCCTCTTTCACTATGTTTGTAAAAATGTATCTTGTAAAAAAATATTGATTTTAATTTAGCCCTACAAAAGAACACATCCCTCTTCTTTAAAACTCATTGACATTCTGCACTACGGCAGCTCTGTGCATTACATGTTTGGGGACATATTTTAAAGCATAATTTTTGAAGCTACTGTATACAAT
Organism: Xenopus petersii; assembly: GCA_038501925.1. NCBI lineage: Eukaryota > Metazoa > Chordata > Amphibia > Anura > Pipidae > Xenopus > Xenopus petersii. Next base: position 101,541,342 of record CM076678.1, on the reverse strand, counting down.
TGATCTTGATCACATCACTGCAAAGCACATACAAACAATAGCAGCACACTGTAGTTTGTGTATTACTCTGTTCCAGTTTAATAGACAAAGCTGCATATTATGACTAGTTTTAGTGTGCTTGGAAACAGATGAAGGCTTCTGTGGCATGTATGGCCGTTTATATGGCAAGGTATAACAAGAACAATATTAAATTAAGAAATAAAACAATGCAATGTGTTGTGTCAGGTGGCTTTCCATGCAGTTCATTCTTGAAAATACTGGTAATAACTACAGGTACCATTTTATGAGCAGTTGCCCCAACAACTTCATTCTGGAATCTGAGCTCCCATTAAAATGAAACATTTTCTTTGGTTTAAAGTCACTTTAAAAAAAACCAAAAATTCTCATCAGTAAGCTGATTTGGATGCAGAAACCACGCGTGACTTGAGGAACCCACACATGGTTTTAGAAACCAAACGCTCAAGCATTAATGAAGCAGCCCCCTAGTTTATTGCATAACCTGCATTGTTTTATAGTTATGCTTACTAGTATACTGCAGCTAATTATGTCTGTTCCTAACTTTTTATAAACTCCAAAATTGTGGTTTACAATGTGTAAGTATGTATATTCTTAATTATATAGAGCTTCTTATGTATACAGCACTGTACAGCAGAACATTCAATTAATAAAATAAATGGTGTTGTTACAAAAAGATGGAGGTCCATGCCCCTTAGAGCTTACAATCTAAATGTTGGGTTTACTTACAGACACAAATGGGAGGATATCAAGGGGCACGTTTATTATTGGTCGAATACGAGGGTTAATTAACCCTCGATGTTAGAAAATCAAAGTTAAATCCTTCGACTTCGAATATCAAAGTCGAAGGATTTAGCGCTATTCATTTGATCGAACGATCGAAGGAATAATCGTTCAATCAAATTTTTAAATCCTTCAAATCAAACGATTAGAAGAATTTTAATCCATCGATCGAACTAAATTACTTCGATCAGAAATTGGCTAGAAAGCCTATGGGGACCTTCCCCATAGGCTAACATTTATGCTCGGTAGGTTTTAGGTGGCGAAGTTTTTTTTAAAGAAACAGTACTTCGACTATCAAATGGTTGAATAGTCGAACGATTTTTAGTTCGAATCGTTCGAGTCATAATCGAAGGTCGAAGTAGCCAATCCGATGGTCGAAGTAACCAAAAAAAACTTCGAAATTCGAAGTTTTTTTTTATTCTAATCTTTCACTTGAACTTAGTAAGTGTTGCAGTTACAGTGGGTGACACAGCAATACAGTATTAGGCCAAGGCACTGAGCTGCACAAGGCAAAGGAGTCCCATGTACTGCCCTCACCCCACGCTCATGCCTGTGCCCTCCCATGATGTTCTGCAAGTGCCATGCTAATGAGCAAGTGTGGGGAGAAGACATAGGCATAGGAAGACAAGAGGTGCTTGGTGCACCCCCCCACACACATTACGCTCTGGACACATGACTCTTCTGTTTACTCCTAGGTCCAGCCCTGCTGCAATATATGTGTTCGTTCCCTATTTCACTTATATTTCACAGTGTAATAGAAAGAAATTTAATTTAAAGCATTTGTATATAAATGTATCTACAAGGATTTGAAAAGTATTTTGTCTGATTTTATATCATGACCAGCTAAGTGTCCCAAAAAAATCTATTTTGTTATACACAAGGAGCAGGAGAAACTATTTAATTGCCTCTTTGTACTCTTTTGTCTACTTTGTGATTATGAAGTAACCAATCTAGAGTGAGTTTGGTATATTGTAGATGTCATAAAAGACTTTGCAGGGTTGTACAGAAAGGCAATGCGTTCCTGGTCAAGCAATATTCCCAAAGGAAACGCTGTGACATTTTTGTGCCATACTATCAATCTGTCAAGGTCAATGCTATTCATCCTAATCCTGTACCTATTTGATAAGAGCTGTTCCTGTCTTGTTTTGGATTTGTTCAAGTAAAATATGATCCTGTTGATTTTTTTTTTTTTTTTTTGCCAGTGTCAATACAGTTTGCGCAGAGTTTGTGCCTTTGAACTTCAGATCAAATCTAATATTCTAGGTCTAAGAAGCATAGGAATCTATGCACAATCATTGTTGTGCATGATATGCTACATTTGCAGATGCTGGATATGATGCAATCTTTTAATGTGTTTACAATATTTTTACTTTTTTTGGTGTTGTTTTGGTGTCTACAGTATTTGTAGGGTAAGTAAATTGTAATGCCATTTGGAATATCTTCTTTCTCTAATATAATAATAATAAACAACCCCCCCCCTTATGGGCAAATATATCAATGTTTAAATTTGAGATTTGGCATCTAAAATTCAGCAGGCTCATTTAGATGTTTATGGGAGTTGTCCTACTCAAATTGCAAGTGATAGTTATTAATTTGAGGTTTTTGAATTTTTAAAAAAACTTGCTAGAATTGTTGGAAATGATGGGTAGAATGTGAGTTTACTATATTCAATTATACATTTTTGATATGAGTTTTGCAATAAATAAGGGCACATTTGAGTTTGGCGGGGTTTCAAGGTTTTTTTTAATTAAATAAAAACTGACAAAATTAGAATTTTGATAAATGTGCCCCTTACTGTCAGACATTACACCTGTTACTAAATCTGAAATATAGTATTGGTACCATTACCATGTGAATGACCAAATATGCAGTGCCACAAATATACTGCCAAGTATACATTACAGTATATGAACATTTCCAGGGGAATTTCTTGACTGTTAACACGAAGAACACATCACTTTGGAGAAAGTAGACCATTAAAGGGTTAAATGCATGATACTTTATGTTTATCATACGTGAGTGCATTTTAGAAAGCTGAAGGACTGGAAGTGCATAGGTTAATCTCCACTGAACTGTGAAAATGCCTGTAACTGAGCCAATAAATACAAATGATATACTGTAATGTTCTAAAGCTCTGCATGACTAGTACATTACACAATGTCGCCAGTATTTATTATCTCTGTTGAAAGTACTTTTCCAGTTTTGGCAGCTTGGCTGTATTTTCTACTCTATCTAGAGAAGCACAGTAAGATGTTATAGAGCTGACCATTGCACTCTAATTGGTCATTCACAATTTTATAATAGGTGGTCTGACCTTCAAATATCTCATTTGTTTAGCTACTATTTGGAAATGGTGGATTTTTACACATTAAAAAAAATTGGTCATTTTATTTGTAAGAACTGTACCTTAATATGATATATCTATATCTATCGCTATCTATCTCTATCTATCTCTATCTATCTATCTATCTATCTATCTATCTATCTATCTCTATATATATATATGTATGTGTATATATATATATATATAGATACTGTATTTATATATTCGAATGAACAACTAATTTAAAAAAAACTAGAATGGGAAAAACTTGAATCGTTCAAATTGATTTTTTTTTTTTTTGAGCAAAACCCTCTGAAAAAAACTCGACCATCATGCATTAACATCTTCAAATGATTCAAATGACATATGCCAATGACTCCTACATGACCTTGACAGGTTTTAGATGGTGTATTTTTGGATTTGAGCTATTTTCAGGCTTGTGGTATTTTAGATATAGAAAAATTCTGTTTTTTTTAACTCGAAAATTCTTAACCCGAGTTTTGACCAAAAAATCTATTCAAACTTGAATTTTCATGGCAGTAAGCTTAAGATGACCATACACATTTAGATTTTATTAGTTGTACAGCGAACATTTGTATATTGATTGTATGTTTCAATGCTATGATTTAAAACTATTCAGGTTTAAAATGTAGGATTAAAGTAGGAAAAAGTCAGTTGTTGTCCTGGCCATTTAATTGAAATACAGCAATCAGATGAAGTTGTTCCAGTAATAGTAGTAACAGTCACCCATGGATATCATCAGATATCCATGCAAAGATATTTTTGTTATTCAACAGAAATTTTCTAACCTGTCAAATAGACGGAATGACCACACAATTGTCTTGGTATGAAAGTGTTGGGTCAATTATTCAGAGCCCATACAGAGTCTGTGTGTATGGGCAGTTTAGGTCAGATAATGCACCACTGCTCAAAGAGGTAAAAACTCAATGATTACGTAAGTCCAGACCTGCTCCCTGCACTCCCTCTCTGAACTCTACGACACTGGATAGAGGTATGCATGTGCGTGTTCCGGGGGGCAAACCAGACTTTGCGGCTAGGGAAATGCAAGCAGTGCATTTGAACTCAAGTACCTTTAAAGAATGCTTACAATCTACACAACTGCATCCATTTTTGTGCAGTGGTTGTTGCGGTCATCAATGAGCTCTGTGGTCTTAAGTTTAGTTTTAGAGAGATTGATGAAGGATGTGAGGTTCAGAGGAATCCGCCACTATGAATATTTCATACTTTGTAAAGCAGAGCTGTTTAACATGTGCAGGCAACTATCATACTGTACAGTATGTCTAAAGACAATGCAAAATATCTAGCATTGTTAAGACATGTCTGTTGCTAATGGGTTAAGGATTTTTCCACACATGTACTCTGCTATATACTATAACCTGGCTTTAAGGCTTATTTTGCACTAATCAATAGCTTGTGTTTTTATAAATTCTATTTTGCATAAATGAATTGTTAATTAGAAAAAAGTACATTTGTGAAAAATGCATTCCCCTTCTACACTCTTCATGCTTTTTTCTCAATGTTGCCTAAGATTTTAAACTTCCTACACTTTTTAGAGAAAAGGCAGTTGAAAGTTGATAGCAAAAATCTACCACTATTTAAAGTTTTGCTCATCACATTTGGACCCCTATTAGAAATGCACTAGTGACAATTACCTAAAAAAAGAGGTAACCTCTAATACCACTAGAATTCCATCTTTAAAAAATGGGCCTCAAAAGTTTTATTGTGGCAGTTTTAGAGTTTCCAGATTGGCTCAATTTGTGATTGATCAGTAAGATTTTATCACTTATTTCCACACTTGAATGAGTTGTCATAGCAACCAATAAGATGTATGATTTTTGAACCAATGACCACTAAATGTTGCCTGTTGATTGGATACTATAAGTGATTAGACCTGCAGCAAATGTTGTACCTTTTATTACATAATTCCATTAGTCAGTCCCTGACATGAGTCCCTGTCCCAGTGCAGCTTACAGTATTAAATCCCCATCACATTCACACAATGGTTCATTTGATCAAGAATCAATTAAAGGGAACCTATTTCCTGAACATTATTTTGCTCACTAGAGTGGTATCAGTTATTTTAGATTTCGTTGGCTTTCTTGCTGTATCTGTATTTTAAAAAGTACATTGTTATATTTAGCAAGTGACAAATGCATGGTGAAATCAGACTTGCCATATACAGTATGGGTTTATAAGCTTTGACTTTTTCATTGGTCTTTCATTTAATTCAAATAGCAATTAAAGTCATCCTTTTGTTAACAAAAATGAATGCTGTCACACCTAGCTTCTCTTGACTCTGTGAGCATGAGACCAATGAGAGTCTAGAACCGGAGATATCAGTATGTGTTTAATAAGATGACTGACAGCTGGAATTTTTTTCTTTTTGAAATGCTTAGCAAGCAGAGTCTTTCAGGTAAAAGCAGTAAATGGGAATATGATATGTTTTGTATTATAGGTCTGATGACATGCCATGAAAAGAAGAAAAACCTTAATTATTACCTTTTTTTATGAAGAATACTCTGATGACGGGTTTTCAGCTTAAGATGTGCAGTTACAGACACATGAATAATGCTGACTTTTTTTTGTCAATGCCTAGAGATGACTTACCTTAAACGATCTGAAGGAGAGTGTGGGTGGAATGATATATGTATAATTGCATAGCAATCTATAGAACATCATTTTGTACTGATGTATAAAATGATTTTGTATAATGTAAAAATTATCACGAAAAACATAAAATACATATTTTTTTCATTGCACAATTTTCGAGCTGAACAAGGGCACATCGTATAGGATTCTGGGTTATTGCCATCTCTAGGATGAAATGTCCAGTGATGAAAGAATGTTTCCAATTTTTCAACTCCCACAGACCCTACCAAGATAGGAAACTCTTCTACTGGCCTAGAAATTAATAGATTGTAACAATTCTTACATTTAAAGTTTCTCTCTTTTAAATGACATATGTCCAATGTCTTGGTAGTCATTCACTTATGAAATATGGAAAGCACAATATATAGCAAACATCACTTATTCATATTATGTCACCTTTATTAAAGTGGGTTTTTCTGCATAAATTTATGTTTTGTAAAGACAATGAATAACTATTAATGCTACATAATACATTTACATATGTATATTTCTAACATATTATTGCAGGACTGCAATGGTTTAAAGGTCTGCACCCTCCCACTCCAACCTTGGGTTTGTGACCGAAGTCCTGACCTTTTAATACCATCATAGGAAACCTCTAAACATTTAACTTTATTTAAAAGACACAGGAACTTTGTTCATAAGACACAAATTAAATTATATTTAATGATGATCCTTTCTATTGATTTGCGCTAGTCTGAGCTTTCTTTCTTTACAAGTTAAAGATACTAATTTAAGTTATATGTTTTTTTTGTAGACTGACTGTGTAAATATACAGTACGGTCACATGCATGATGATCTGTAGATACCAGAAACAACATGAGCTAACGTAGTAGGGCTCATTTACAACCACACGTGCATTGGGGAACTTGCACTTTCCCTCACAGTGAGTTGTGCATAAAACCATTTTCAGTAATGGTACTTGTATCTACATGTGCTCTTAATGCTGTATAGTTGTAATCAGGGCTGCCCAGTCCTTCCTACCTTTTGTTCTGTCATGTACTGCTGCTCCTATGTTCACAGGGGAACGCTAGCTCACCAGCTCCTGACCAAGCGGTCAGGTCAGTGGCCAAAATGGCACTGGAATTCTGGGGGGGAAAGCACTGGCTTTGTGGGGGAAAAATGTAGATTTTGGCTGAAAAATCACTTTGCTCATTGAACTTGAGCCTTCTTGAGTTCCTGATAATTTGCAATCAATTAATAATATCATTCTAATAAAACAGTGTAGTAGTAGAATACTAAAAGGGCCAAATGGGTCCTATTTTATCAAAGAATATATATTGTATACCATTAAATGCCACATACATACATCACTTTAGTGTGTTTAAGTGAATACAGGAAGAGACAGCCCAGTAAAAGGGAGACGACAAACCCATTTTTATTCCCCATGCTGGTTCCAGTTTTCCATAATACCCACAAAATATATGTATATATTTACTATAAAAAGCCAATACTAGTAGCTCTCTTGCAGTGTAAACACTTTTTTAGCTCCAGAAATGCTAAACTCTTAAGTTTGCAACATATATTCTAATGTCATAACATCGGTTACAAAGTGAAATGAAAATCCTTAATTAAGCTTTGGACATTGCAAGAACATCCTGGAGAAAATCCCTTTTAGCCTCTTGGTCCTTGTACAGGTTCATCTAAACAGTTGAAATTCCCAGCAGTAACATGGAAGCCACTGCTATATCTGATGTTTCTTTTCTGTCAGTTGATGTGATAAATGCAAATGATGCCTGGCTTAAACCCAAACACTGGTTTGCACTTGGCCCACTGTCCAGTAATGGAAAATGTCCAACATCAGAAGCCAAAGTAAAGATTCAGTCATAGCAGCTTTGGCAATAGAACAATCCAACTGTGCTACTGGGCAAGCATTAAAACACTTGTCTAAATGGCAAATGTATTCAAATCATCTGTTATTTCTTTCATAATGATGACTCTGACAGCTTCGTATGTGTTTTATTTTTATTGCAATGTAGAGCTGTCCCATGTTTTACAAGCAAATGATATTACATGCATAACAAGAAAACTGACCTCACACTGTACAGGAAATAGAGATAGCAACATTTTTTTCACATGAAAATGAAGTTTATACATGATTGCTAGCATTTAAAACCACTTTCTAGCTTTCACAGGTACAAACATAATGCGTTAAATTGAGATACTTTAACTGATAGACCTTCTATCTCAGTCCTTAAAGGGCCATTATACTCTATTTTTTTTTACAGAATTGTTGCCACAGAATAGAACATGGGTGAGTTTTTATTGCTTACTCACATTTTTTTTTTTTTTTTCAAAGTTTTATTTATTACTAGTGCAAGGTCCAATAAACAGAGTTACATACTTGTTGTACAATAGTAAAAGCAGATACAAAGGACACATTGCGCCAGTGATTTTTCATTTTCACCCTGGGAAAACAATTAGTAGATGGGAAGAGAATAGAAAGAGAAATAGAAAGAAGAAAAGTAGAAAAGAAGTGAAGGCTTATGAGAAGGAGATCCAGTACATAGAACATGCTTATGGTACACAATGACTCAGATGACTCCAAGCGAAAAACGTATATACCCATATTCAGACACATTAGATGAAACACTCTGTCTTTATGTCCTCAGAGCCCAAGACTCATGCCCTGACAATAATCCCAATAGCCCATTTTCATTCTGGTCCAAGTAACCAATCAAGTGTAAGTTGAGATGAGTCTGGTTCCCTGTTAGAATAAGACTCATTTTGTAATATCCACAATGTCCAGATGGCGTTAAATTTGGCTGGACATCCTCTTGAGTAGTAGACTTGCTCCAAAATAGGGAGTGCTTGTTCCACAAGGGTAATCCAAAAAGCAATAGTAGGTGGATGTTCCTCTTTCCACTTGATAGCAATAGCCTTCTTGGCATAAAAAAGTAAAAAAGTGAGGAGAGTTTTTTTCTGTGCGAGAAGTGGTTGTGTCCGAAAGGTAATTAAGTAACAATACTGTTGGGTGCACTTCTACTGGTAAAGCCATAAGATGGGAGATGTAAGAGGCAATCTCCATCCAAAATCCCTCAATTAGCGGGCAATTCCAGGTCAAGTGAAAGAAGTCGGCTTTAGAACCTTTGCAGCGATTGCAAACATCAGGGAATGCAGGATTGATCTTGTGAAGAATATATGGTGTATAGTAGGCCCGATGAAGGTATTTGAATTGGATTAACCTATCACGAGCTCGAATCAATGGCGAGAGAGATTCAGCTAGGATAACAGTCCATTGTTCCTGAGTTAAGTCTGGTATATTTGTAATCCATTTTTGATAAAGCTCCGGCATGGACAAGCGCCTAGTAGGTCTGATGGAGTCATATATGATAGACAAGGGCTTACTAAGGCAGTCCTTGCGAAGAACATTTTCAAGTGTAGAGATTTCAATACGAGGCTCAATTGAGTGGAATTGTTGGGTCAGGGCATGACGCAATTGAAAAAATCTAAACAGCATACTATTAGGAAGATTGAAAGTGTCCTTGAGCTGTTGGAATGAAAGCAAGGAATTATCATCATCAAAAACATCCCCAAGACATTTCACCCTGCATTGAACCCACGCATGTGGGTCCGGGACTAAGGCCAGCTCATGCAAAGCAGGGTTATACCAAAGTGGTGTATGTGGTGAGAATATCTCAGGATCCTGTTGTACTCTAGCAAAACTCCTCTGCCATGCCCTTACTGTATTGTGTATCATTGGGGTAAGGAAGGCTATGCCCGGGGGTTTTCTATAAACCAAGTTCCTCAGTCCTTCTAGTGAACCAACCATTTGTGCCTCCAATAACGTCACCGGATCCTCTGGATCTGGACTAAACCAACGCCTAATAGATGTCAATTGAGCAGCTAGGAAATAGCCTAACATATCTGGCGCAGCCAAGCCCCCCTCTGTGATTGGGGAAGTTAGTACTTTATATTGAACCCTGGGAGACCCTGGCGACCAATAAAGTCTAGTTAGTTGGCTTTGAAGGTTCCTAAAGAACCCAGTCGGTATCCATGTCGGGGACTGACGAAAAAGATAGAGGAATTTGGGCAGGAATTTCATCTTAAATAAATTTATCCGCCAATTAAGGATAAGGGAAGTCTGAGCCATTTATCAATCAAATGGGCAAGTTGTAGCATCAACGGGTCTAGGTTAAGCTCCTTGAATTTGTCTAGTTGAGGATGTATGACAATGCCCAAATACTTTGATGTTTCTACAGGAACCAAAGGAAGTGATGGGTCCATGTTGGTTAGCGCTAAGGGATCTAGTTCCATTATAGATGATTTTGCCCAATTAATTCTAAGGCCTGAAAAGTTGGTATGAGCATTGATTAAATATAGTGCCTTATGAAGCGATGGACCTGGGTCGTTTAGATAGAGAAGTGTGTCATCCGCGAAAAGCGAAAAATTTTCCCTAAGGTTCCCTATTTCACGGCCTCGTATATCTGGCGTTTCTCTAATCAGACATGCTAACGGCTCCATGGCAAGCGAAAAGAGACCCGGTGACAACGGGCACCCCTGGCGAGTTCCTCTAAATAATCTAAAAGGGGGAGAAAGCTCTAAATTAGACAGGATTCTGGCAGCGGGTTGATTATATAGAGCTTGAATCCAAGTGATAAAGTTTTTTCGGCAACCAAATAGTTTCAAAATTTGCCATAAGTAGGCCCATTCGACCGAGTCAAATGCCTTCTCGTTATCCAAGAAGGCAATGACTCTAGTACCCTTGTTTGCATGGGAAATTGCCAAGTTGGTGTATAACCGTCTAATATTTAATTCTGCTGCTTTATGAGGAATGAAACCTACTTGGTCTGGGGCTATTGTTGTAGTTATCACGTGGTTTAACCGTCGTGCAAGTACCTTGGCAAATATTTTAGCATCCGAGTTAATTAGTGAAATGGGCCTATAAGAGGAGTGTAACTGGGGTTTTTTTCCTGGCTTCAGGATTAAAACTATTGTGGCGTCTCGGAAAGATAAAGGAAGGGCTTCTGTGTGTGATGTCTGGTTAAAGATCGTTGTGAGAAGTGGAGCCAATTGTTTAACATACGTATGGTACCATAAATTAGGTATGCCGTCTGGGCCCGGGGTTTTCCCTTGGGGTAGAGCAGTTATAGCTTCTACTACTTCCTGTTCCTGAATAGGGGCATCAAGCAAAGCTCTATGCTCTAGAGATAAGTTTGGGAGATCCAATTGTTGTAAATAAGTTGCAATCTCGGAAGAGGATTTCTGCAGTTTGGAGGCATATAGGAGCTGATAATACTCTGCCAAGCTTTGGTTAATTTCTAAAGGGTTAGAACTTATCTCAGTATCATTTTTAACAAGAGTGTGGATAGCTGGTCTAGTACACTCTTCCCTTGCAAGAAGGGCTAGCAACTTGCCATTCTTGTCCCCTTTCTCGTACAAGGCAAATTTACTATGCATATGACATTTTTGAGCGCATTTCCACTGTGCCTGGGCATATTGACGCTGTGCCATCACATGCATAAGTTTAGTGTGAGCATTAGGGTCCTGGATGTAGCTTGCCTCTGCCTCACTTAGGTCCCTTTCAGTTTTGGCCATATCATGAGTAGCACTTTTACGGACATAGGCAATTTTAGAGATGTATTCACCTCTAATGTATGCTTTCATAGCGTCCCACACTATAGGCAACTCAGCTGTGTTCGTATTAGTCTGAACGAAATGAATTATAGATTGCTCTATGTCTTTCATAATATCCGGGTGAGTAATCCAGTATGGATTCAATCTCCAAATTTTACTGGTCTCAGCTGAGTGAAGCTGCCAAGTAATTTTTAGAGGAGCATGGTCTGAGATCCCTCTGGGGAGAAATTCAGCTTTAACAATTTTAGAAGACATAGCTGGTGAGGCAAAGGCAAGATCAATCCTCGACATGGCCCCCCTTGAGTAACACGAGAACATGCGGTCCTCTGGATGGCATACTCTCCAAACATCGACCAGACCCGCTATCTGTGCCCAATCCTGTAGCGCCCCAGTGCCTGCTCTATAAGTTGAAGAAGTTGTTACTCTATCTTTGGCATTATCCATCACAGCATTGAAGTCCCCTAATATAAGCAATGGGTCTGAAGGTAAAGAGGTAATAAATGGCAGCAGTTCGTAGAGTAAAGAGTCGTTAAATGGAGGGGGTAAATACACACATACAATAATATAAGGGAAACCTGCCAAGGAGGCATGTAAGAGTGTAAACCTGCCGTCAGGATCATTTCGAATACTCAATAAATGGAAAGGCAAAGACCTGCATATCAAAACAGAAGTTCCCCTAGAGTAATTGGAGTAAACTGAGTGGTAAGCATGGGCTATCCAGATCTTTTTAAGAGGAGTGGAATTTGAGGATTTACAAATATGCGTCTCCTGGAGACAAATAATGTGAGGACTATATTTCCGTAGGAAGTGAAATACTAACGTTTTCTTTAAAGGAGAACTAAGTCCTCGCACGTTCCAGGAGATGGCTGTAGGTTCAGCTAACATCTGTAGTCCGGAAAGAAAAAGAGAGGAGGGGAAGAGAAAAGAAAAGAGAAAAGTATAGCTAGTAAGAAAGAGTGTAGACAGACATTCAACCCTCACCCTACATCGCCCAGCATTGGAGGAGTGCTGAACCCTGAACATGTCATATCCTAGAGGGGTGTGCCAAAACTGTACAGCACATGTAACCAAAAATACAACTTTTGCAGTAGTTAACCAAGTGACAAATTTAAAATCAAAAAAAAAAGTCAGAAGTTGAACAAAGGATCGCTCAGTTGAAATAAGTAGACTCCTCTACATGGCTCCCTGAAACCGCTATAGAGGATAAAAGTCCAGATTGAATGGTTTAAACAGTCAGAGTAAATAACTAGGCTTAAGTGGCAACCAGCCTGTTGATTCCCATAGGTATGGGCCTACAAAAGAGTCCTGACATATTATCAAATATTTGCCATCCTGTACTTACTCATACTAAGGGTTGAGTCCTGCGGGTGTTACGTTTATTAGCATCGATCTAATCAGTTGGAGGCTTCAGCCGGAGAAAGGAAGAAATGGGCTTTGCCATCTGCAGAGACCCTTAATTTTGCAGGGTATAGCATAGCATATTGTAATCCGACTTCTCTAAGGCGACGTTTGACTCCCATGAACTGTTGACGTTCCTTTCGAAGCTCGTTTGAAAAATCTGGATATAACGATATATGTGAATTCTCGTATACAAGCTCCCCTTTCTGCCTTGCTGCTGTCAAGTCGCATCCCTGTCCCTGTAGTTTAGCAGGCGAGCAATGAGGGGCCTAGCTGGAGCCCCAGGTGGAGGCGGCCTGGCAGGAATGCGGTGTGCTCGCTCAATAATGAAGGCCGAAGAGAAAATATCAGGGCCAAGTTCGTTTTTGAGCCAGGTTTCAAGGAATTTTGTGGCGTCCGATCCCTCAGATCTCTCAGGGAAGCCCACAAATCTGATGTTATACCTCCTTAAACGATTTTCCAAGTCGTCAGACTTAGCTTCAGCTGCTTCTAGTCTGCGGTGGAGATTATCCATGCGCTCCGGTAATGGAGTACAGATGTCCTCCAGGTCACTCACGCGACGTTCAACTTCGCCAGGCCGTTCCCGGACTGACTGGAGATCTTGCCGCAGGATTGCAAAATCCACCCTGCGTTCCTCAACCTTCGCCATTGTTGCTGCGTGGCAAGTTTGTATAGTGGATCTCAATGTCGATACAACCTCTGCAAGCGTTAGGTCGTCCGTGTCAGGGGCCTCCTCTGAGCTGTGAGGATCTGCCGATTGAGGCGAGGTAGCGTGCGTTGAGGCTTCAGAAGTGGTCTCCTCCAATGGTTCCACTACCTTAGGGAGTGATGCGGCTGCTTCCAGCAGTTGTGTCCGTTGCTCCTTTGGCAGATCAGGCCTACGGGGTTCCGCCATTTTAGGATGCCTCACCGAGTCGCGTAGATGCGGCCGAATATCAGTGTTTTTTTTTTCCCATTAGGTTGTTCCCTATAGTTAGCGATAGTCCATAAGCAAGTTCAGAGCTATAAATATCAGGATATTGTCTGGATAAAGCGGTTAAACCACGGAGCTAAAGGTGCGTGCGTCCAGTCACATAGCTAGTTGTCCACTCCCCCTTGCTTACTCACATTTAAATAAATCTGATCCCAACACTACAGCTCTTCCTGCAATGGAGAATTAGACTTGTGGTATGTCTGAGAGGCTCAGCTACAATTATATCATACTTCATCCGCCAGGAGTGGGTTTCCTGTTAGTTAAGTACAATAATAACTACAATGGCAGAGGTCCCTAGAACTATTTGAAGAAGTTTTTAGCCTTCGTGATTTTCAGGGTTTTTTTTCAGTGGTTTCAGCTCGGAAACTTGATCAATTTGAGGTATTCAAGGTTTTTTTTTCACTGATAAATCGATCGGTTTTGAGTATTCAAGTAACCCCAACGATTGCATTTTTTTACATTTGAATTTTTTCATAAATAAGCAAACATTTGAGTTGTGAGTTTATGCGAGGTAGAATTTGACCTTTGATAAATAACCCCCATAATGTGTGTGTGTATAAAATCCTATAGTGTGTGTGTGTGGGGGGGGGAATTTATTAAGGCTCAAATGTCTGGGTTCCTGAATTCACTCACATTTTCTGCAATTGTTTTGACTGAACCAGGAAGCTTAAACCTTCATAAATCTGCCCATAAGTGTTATCGGCAAATATAAAATGCTATAACTGTGTCTGTGCAATGGTAAGCAGATGCTATAACCCACTCTTTAAAAAAACACATTTTTCTTGCTGTAATTAATCATGTATGTTTATGATCTCTCCATTCATCGTTAGGTGCACAATTGATTTCAACATATAAATGCCCCCTTTATTTTAATAGATCTTGGTTGAAGATATGACAATACGATGATATCAAAAAATATTTATAATTTCCCCTTGCATTGTATAACCTTGCTAAAGAATTTTAACTTTACCTAGACATGTTCCAATATAAATATATATATATATATATATATATATATATGCTTTTGTGTGCATTTCAAAATTCATAGTGAACTGCTCTGGCAAAGGCTATACACGTCCAGTTCATTACAATTATATTAATTATATACATGGAAAGACATGCTGTGGGCCTTTGTCCACACTTTTACTGGAAAACTCTCTAGCTAAATTATACATTGCAACTCTCCTTTACATATATTTTTCAGTTGTTAGGAGAATAATACTGACATCTGATATTAGCATAGCACTGTGCTCGCAAACAGAGCTACAGTATAATAATTCATACTGCTGGTGTAATGTACCAGGAACTAGTAATTTCAATACAATGTGATTTTTCATTTGATGTCAAATCCAGATCTTGTTTAGACCTACAAATTCAAATGATAAGGGGCATGTGGGAGGCTGCTTCATGTTCCCCAGGCCACTCTGACCAGAAGTTCATTCTGATTTAAATTCCCCTATTCTATAAATATTAATGCTCCTGTACAATGGAAGAGAGACAACCATTATATAGATGCATAATACGTGAGAACAATGCCTGTATACATAGCAAATGAAACAGACACAGGACTCGAGCATTTTATTTTATGAAGTGCCTTTTTTTAATGACAGTGTTAATTTAGCTTCCTGCTGTGCTGTACATGAGTTAAGTTGCTTAGTTGTTTCTTATTCCATATATCTATGCAAAATAGCATTTTAATTACCACATTTAATATTCAATTTTTGTTTCTCTTTTCATTTTTCCCATCCTCTCTGCTAACTGCAGCCACTTATTACTAGCTAGGATTGCTCCCTGATCTCTGCGGCAGGTGTCTGTGTTCCATTTATTTCCTTCTCTTTTATAAGTACCATTTCTTTATTATAAAGCCTGTCATCTTTGTTTTTTTTTTAATTAATCATCATTTCCTAGGGGTTATGCATAGTTTCAATATATTTGAATCATGCATTATTACATACGTGACCATAATGATTAAAAAGAGAAAGAAAGTTAATGAAGGAATTAAAGAAATGCAAACAGATTTCATTTTAATTGTATTTAGGAGTGGTTGTTTCTTTTGGATAGAAAACAGTCAATGGGTGTTTTTTTTTTTTATCACTCCAAATGCATTGAAGTGAATGGGCGTTTTTCTTGGTGAATTTTTGTTGCAGTTTCTAAAAAAAAAATCCGCAGATGGCGAAATGCAGTCTTTCGCTGCGAAACCATGTGTGGTGAAAAAATGTAAGCCAATATTTGTTATTACATATTGTCACGAAAACGGGACTCCCAACCACACATACATCTCTCAGTCACCTTACACACAGGTTAGACTAACATCAGACACCCCAAAACACACCAACACCCACATAACGAATTTGCTGCCACCATCTGTCATTAACAAGTGATAGAAACCTAATGTGACTACTTCCCTGCCCCCTATAACAGGTAATAACTCAAACTACAGAAATGCATCAAACACTCTCTACTATGGTAGTTAGTCAGGGTAAGATCCTACCAATTCAACAAGCACTCCAGCAGCCAAAGGGTTAATTTACATTCAACACACTTTCCTGCTAGCCGTACTAGTTATTTAACATAGAAATAGGCACCTTTCCCTTTCCACACAGACAAAGAGTTAATACACTCAGGCACATGCATTCATATGGGCAATGAGTTTGTTAGAGCACAAGGGCAAGCGTATTAAAATGTATAATTTTTAATGTTAACAGTGCATGTATTTAAAATAATGTATTACAAAGAAGCCATACATTAAAAAAGAATTGCAAAAACAGTAAATAAAATTAAAGGGAGTAAAAACACTAAGAAACCCCTATGTACGTCACCAAGTTTAGAATTGCCTGTTGTGTCCTGAGGCCGGAGTTAGGAAGCACTGGGCATACAATCCACGGATATGAAGTCCTCCTTGCATGTCCTGGGGTACTGGGTCTGTCACCTTTTTATTTCCTGCTGGGACACTCTCCTCATTACCTTATGGATGAGGTAGGAGTGCCCAGGAACTTGTCATTTATGACCCCCTGCAGGTGGTTGTTATTTTCAGGCAAGATTCCCCAATATAATATCGGTACTTGTCAGTACCCAATATTATAATAAAAAACATGGGCAGGCGATCAGATTTATACCAAACACTAATCGGGCCTCATGTTCCAGCCCCCCAGGAATCATCCCTCCTAACTGGTGGATAAAGGCTGGCCCTGTTTGGTATCATTAGGAAGCAGATGACCTCCTTAATAACCAATATGTCAGTTATGAGGATGTGAATCCTATGACACACGAGATATGGATCCTTTCCTATAATCCATATTTTTCGACTAACTATCCCCCCTGCTGCTCTAGGTCCACAGCTCTGTTCTTTGAACAATTGATCAAAGAACTGATTGGCTCAGCTTCCTTGCCCAAATGGCGTGACTCCAAATTGTCTGAGAGGGCAAATATAGATAACACCTTTGCACAGCCCCCCTGTAGAAATGTCTGATTTAGGGTCTCTTTGTGGGCCCAAAACTAAATGCCTCCCGTGTTAACCCTTTACAATACTTCTCTGGCATGACACGTATTTATAAAGTGACAACAAAACGGTACAATAAATGTGTACATAGTAAACATACTAGAAAAACTTCAATGGTTTTTAAGCAAACTTAAATTGGGAAAAGAAGTGGACACAACATTATTTTGCAGTTTTACTGTCAAAAATACTTAGTCTAAAAATAAGCCTGATGGATAAAGGACAAAGACAATATTCTTTCCAGAGCTAACATAGTTACATTAGACATTAAAATTTTTATCTTCCTGGTCTATAGTGTGAAGCCTGTAGATTCATTGTTACAGCTTCCTTTCAGTTCCTAATGTGTTTTTTCTAATGCATTATTAACTATCCCTATAAGATGTACTGTATTGAACTTCACCTGTCCTGCAAGATATGACAGCCATTAATAGTTCATCTAACATCAGGCTATGAGGTATTACATAATATCTTCATTGTCAGCATCAGACTACTAAATTCCATGTGGACCTAATCAGGAGTCTTCAGTACATTAAAGGTTTAAGAGCACTCGGGGGCAGATTTACCTAGAGTCGAATATCGAGGGTTAATTAACCCTCGATATTCGACTGTCGAATGTAAGTCCTTCAATTTCGAATATCGAAGGATTTATCGCAAATAGTTTGATCGAACGATTCATTCGATTCGAAGGATTTTAATCCATCGATCGAACGATTTTTCTACGTCCAAAAACAGATTGCAAAGCCTATGGGGACCTTCCTCATAGGCTAACATTGACTTTGGTAGGTTTTAGCTGGTGAACTAGGGGGTCGAAGTTTTTTTTAAAGAGACAGTACTTCGACTATCGAATGGTCGAATAGTCGAACGATTTTTAGTTTGAATCGTTCGATTCGAAGTAGCCCATTCGATGGTCGAAGTAGCCAAAATTCAAAGTTTTTTTTATTCTATTCCTTCACTCCAGAGTTACATTTTTCTCAACTGTTTCCAACAATACTTAAATTTCCCTGCTTGATCAAAAATCCCCTCAAAATACAGTATATGATTTTTAGGCAGAAGTAGATGTTAAGAGTAATCATCCTGACAATGCAGTACAGTTAGCTAGCAATGGGCCAATCTGTGCAATTTTGCTTTGAATTTACCGCAAAATTCACGAAACGCCAAAAAAATTCGTGAAATGCATTGGTCAATGGGCATCAAAATAATTTTGACGTGAGCGATTATTTGGTCCAAATGCATTAAATACAAATTGACGCGTGACAATTTTGACGCACATAAATTTTTTTGGCTTGTGGCAAAATGTGGAAATTTGCTGCAAATTAGTGTCTGGTGAATTTATTCGCCCATCACTACAGTTAGCCATTACTTTAATAACACTTATAAACAGGTCAAAATAAAAAGCAATATACAATTTTGCCTTGAACACTCTTCTGTTTAAACATATCACAAACTAAAATACTGTTGTGAAAGGGGTTGTATACCTTTAAATCAAATTTTAGTATGATGTAGACATTCTCATTATAAGACTATTTGCAATTTGTTTTCATTTAGGGATTTTTATATTATTTAAAGAAGCTATTTGTTCAGTAGCTCTCTATTTGAAAATACCTGGTTGCTAGGGTCCAATATACACTAGGCAGTGGTTAAAATGAGAGACTGTAAATGAATAGGAGAGGGCCTGAATATAAAGATAAGTAATAGAAGGAACCAACAAAAATTAAAATTGTAGCTTCATGTAGTGATCATTTTTGGATAGAAGACCATTAATTTATTAACCATACAAATTACAGTAAAGAAATGAAACCAATTGAAAAGTTGCTAAGAACGGGTTATTCTATAACATACTTAAAGGTGTACAACCCCATTAATACTTGTATGTAATACAGGTATACAAGTTTTACAAAGTACTTATGATATTCTAAACGGAAAACTGAAAATTTGAGTTTAAAGTATTGTAACATTACCAAGAATCTAGTTAGCTGAATATATCACAAATGTAGCTATACACAAAAAATGTGCTACAAATCTACAAAACAAGTGCTACAAATCTAAATTTAACGCATGCTATAGATAAACAAATGGAATTTTTAATTAATAGAATATTCTGAGCATATTTTCATTGATCATAGGTGCAAGTGTTTAAATGGGTTTTTCTCCTTTAAAATAAAGTTATGATGTAGAGAGTAATATATTAAGACATGTTGCAATTGGTTTTCATTATTTATTTGTGGTGTTTGAGTTATTTAGCTTTTTAATTCAGTAGTAATGCAATCTGCAATTTTAGCAATCTGGTTGATAGGGTCCAAAATATCCTAGCAACCATGCATTGATTTGAATAAGAGACTGGAATAAAGTAATAAAAAGTACTAATAACAATACATGTGTAGCCTTACAGAGCATCTGTTTTTTAGATCGGGTCAGTGGCCCACATTTTGATAAATCTGCCCCTAAGTCTAATACAACTGACTTTAGGGTAATGGCACATGGTGCTAATTGTCACCCGCAATTTGTCGTTGCTACAAATTGCCAGAAAATACCCTGCCATAGATAATATAGAGCATTATCTGTGCTAAAACACTTAAAATGCATAATCGCTCCAAAATTACACTGAATGCATTTTTGAGCGATTACACTCTGTTATATTGTGTTACACTCTGGGCAGATTTATTAAAATGTGAGAATTGTGCTTAGTGGTGAGCAATTTTTTTACCAGCCATGGAAATTTTACATTTCACCATCTCAAAATATTTTCCCACAAAGGGAACCCATAAACCCATAAGCCCCGATGTATTTTGCACCAAAAAAGTCATTGTGAAAAAAAGTCTATCAAATGTAATGAATTTTGCGCTGAAAACATTGCTGCGGTAAAATGCCCTGTTGACATCAAAACATATTTTCCTGCAGTTTAGTGAAATTTGTCACTCACCACTAATTGGGACTTTAGTGAAGTATAAATGAGCATATTGATTGATATTGGCTTTACAGCTGGAATCCTCATTGCTGGGAGTTAGACATCCATAATTGTGACCAATCAGCAAAAATCAGCCCAGGAACAGTGATTTGTTTAGGTTTATAGATTTTTAACATCATTATAAACTGGACCTAACTAGACCATTTCTGATCAGATGTCCATTGGTTGTCGGTATGCTTTGGGCATCTTGTTTCTCTTAGATTACTGTGGGATTAGGTGACAGTTGAAAAAAGGAGATTGTAATTGTTTCTTGACGACAGCAGCGACGTGACATTTACATATAAGAAAGCAAAGTATTTTATAAACCCTGGTGGACTCATACTCCAAATCTTTCCACTTGCAAATGTAAGATATTGAACAGTGCAAGTTTTTATCCTGAAAACACTTAACAGCTGCACTGTATAATTTCACAAATCCTTTGCCCCATCTGTTCTTGTTTTTACCTTAATAGAAAGTAATAGATTGCATACACTGCTGGGAATGGCGAGCAACACAGCCGTGATGACGTGCATTCTATCTTATACAATAAAAGCTAATGGTGCTGCATTTTGATTTTTAACATTATCAGACCAAGGGGCAAATTTACTAACCTCCGAAAATTCGCCAGAGACGACTTCGCTCACATCGTAACACTTCGCCAGACGTAGATTCGCCAGGACAAAGCTAATTTGCTAAAATCCAAAGTTGCGTCCAGGGCCCCGAATGCTTGCGAAATTGTGCTAGCTTTACATCGCCAAGCAAATCGAAGTTGCGCTAGCGTTGGCTAATTTACATATGACAGGAAGTTAAAGTTTAATGGACGTACATGTTGCGGCAAATACATTACACTACATAAGCCCAGGAAACCTTCATAAAATAAAATAAATGTTGTTATATTGCCCTACACATGAGCCCACTGTATAGTTTATGTGCCATATGTTGGGAAATGTAGGGGGGAAGCAGGTTACCCCCAAAAAAATTTACACTCTTTTGCAGCCTATCATCTTGAAAAAAGAAAGACGCCAGCGTTTTTTGGGACTTGCACTTCACCTGGTCTGAGGTGGAGAAGGCAAGTCTGGCGCAAGAGGTAACGCTTAGTAAAATCCGCATCTTAGTGAATTTGCCTAGTTACGTCCATTCACCAGAGCAAAAATTCGCCATGCGTTGGGGAGCGAAGTACCAATAGAGTTTATCTCCTTCGCCAGCGTTGGTCACTTCGCCCCTTTAGTAAATTTGCCCCCAAGCATTTTATACTCACAATGCAAAATTATTCACATATGCAGATTTGGACACTATCAAGGGTCGAATTTCGAAATTTATTAAAATCTAATTTTTTAGAAACGGGTGAATAGGATCGAGCTGCAAATTTGAATTGAGTTTGAATCGAATTCAATCGACTTCGATTACAATTTTTCACCAGTCTACCAAACAACTCCAGATTGATTGTAGGAGGTCCCCCATAGGCTAAAAAAAAATGTGGCAGGTTTTAGATGGTGAATAGTAGAATTCAAATTCTTAAAGGAACAGTACATGATAAATTTCAAAATTCAATTTTAGAATTTTTTTTAAATCTGAATCAAATTAGTCGAATTACACTAAAATAAACTCAAAACTAAAATTTAAAAATTTGAATTTTCAATTCAACCCTTGATAAATCTGCCCCTATATGTTATTTGCATTATTGCAGACCTTAGTCTTCCCACCATTATGGTGTTTATATGGAAATGACCACATCCCATAGTGTTCTTGAGCCTTTAGAAGAGACTTGTGTTGTTTGTACTTGTACTTAGTGTTGTTCCTCTACAGAAAAACCATCATGTAGTACCAGAGTCCCAGGGAAGGGTGTTTTTAACCCTAGAGCAACCTTTATAAATCAGATTAAGGGCTTACTATTATTATTATGTTACCTGCCAGCAGTTTGGCTCAGGGATAGGGAGTTTGTGGAGTAATTCATCACTGCGAGCATTCTTCTAGTGTTGGAGACAAGTTCACCTATATGCAAGTACTACTTCTGGGTATAGCAAATAATTAGCCCATGTAAACCTCATCAAGTGAACAAAGTTGTCTAAATTATCAGTAAAGTGAATCCACCAAAGAGATTGTTCAGATCCAGCAAATAAAGTATTCCTTTATTTGCTTTATAAACCCCATCATCCAGAGAGCTCCAAATTACAGGAATGCCTTTTCCCATAGACTCAATTTAAGGTAAGTAGTTTTAATATGTAAAAATGACTATTTTTTTTGCAATATAAAAGCAGTACCTTGAACAGATATAGGACCTGTTATCCAGAAAGATCCCTTATCGGGAAAACCCCAGTTTTCAAGCATTCTGGATAATAAATCTTAGCTTATACTTTTAAGGGAATGTATCTATCTCTCCAGCAGATGAGGAGAATAACAGGGGCCTAACAAATTTAGCCAATCAGGTTTTTTAATTCTTGAAGCATGCCTCTGTATAAAAATGAAGCGTCCATGCATCCAACTTGCTGTACTTTATTCTTTATTTTTGTAATGGATAACCAAAGCGTACAGCTTTTGTACTTTATTCCGTAATCTTTTTTTTTTTTTTTTTTTCTTATGTAATGCTGATTTTCTAATTTATCTAACACTGAGATGTGAATCAATACACTTACAAACCTGTGTTTACAAAGCTGCATGTCCTATTTTAATGCATACTTCAGTTTTGTCAAATAAATAGAAAGCCCTTTAGTACATGTGGACAATGTGAATGTCGTATTGATTTGTCAAGGCACAAAGTGCATCTGCAGAACTAGCTCCTTGGGCTTATCTAAAAATAACATTGCTCATTACAATTGATTATTGTGTTTGAAAGAGCATGTTATCAGTCCTAGCTTTACACTGTAAGTGCTGTACTGTCGGACGTTGGAATTTGTAAAACATATATACTGCATAGGTTTTCAATTTGCATTTAACGGTTATCACTGGGGCTTATACAAATTCGAATTCAAGAGAATGTGTTTCTATTCAGACATTTCTCACTAAAAAAAAAACACGTTTATAAAACAGACCTGATTAGTGACTAAGGGATTTACTGCTAAAGGATTGTGTTGGATCCCATTTTTTCCTTTTAAGAAAAGTAATTTACAATAGCTCCAGTAAACCACAAATTCTGACAAGTCGACTATATCGGACAAAACTACTGTAACAATCACAGGTCACACAATGTACATTCAGCACATGGTAAATGTTAGAAACAGTGGAATAAAAATCCTATACACTACACACACACACACTGGAACTGCCACTGCAATAAAAAAAATATCCATATATGTGTTTAATAGAACTTTTTCACAAAAGAAATAAAAGAAACCATAGTTAGGCAAAAAGGTATGTTCAACACAAGCTTAATTTATCTTGAACACAGGTGTACTGCCCCTTTGAATTACAGACTGATAGCAGTTGAAATTGTTGTATCATGGAAACTTATTCTGGGAATATATTATTCTGGAATGCTTATCTGTTTGGCACAAATGAGTAGCAGTAAGGACCACTGCAATCTGCTTTCTGCATCTTGTGGTGGATTAAAACTTGGCACACACTGCAGAGAGCAGCATGGGACAATCCTGAGCTTAAAGCTTGTTATACGCAGGCAATAATTAGGGCTCCCAAATACTTTGCATCCCTCTGCCATCTTGGCTAATACATTGGGAATGCAAACTAAACGCATGACACCGGTCCAAAAGGTTTTTAATGCATTTATTTTTTATTCCATTTGTCAAAACGGAAACTCATTAGCACAATGGAAAGGTTTCATATGAAATCACGCACATGGGCATATTTAAGTATGAAATCAGAGCTCACCACAGAAAAACTCGCCCACTTTCTTTTCTATTTATTCTTATGGGAAGCATATTAACCAAATGGTGAGCTTTTTCTCAAGATTTTGGAACTGGGAGCACACCCAGTGTACACAAATTGCTTTACCTTCTGATGATGTGTCTCTCTGACATATGGCCAAGTCAATCATGCAGTAGTTAAAGGCGGCCCAGCACTCACCAACATTAATTGCTGCTTTATTGGGCCATATCAAATGTAAACATGGTTTCAGGGGGGATAAACACCTCCCTTCAGCAGGTGAATCTGATCTGAAAAAGGGAGGTGTTTACCCCCCACCGAGTGCTGGACCCCCTTTATCTACATGAACTGTAACTTTCACCCATTGATAAATATGCTTTTTCCATTGGAAAATATAGAAAGTGGGTGATTTTTTCTGTGGTGAGCTCAGTCACATTTTCATAAATCTTCCCCTAAAAGTAAATGTTAAGGTGAACATCCTCTTTAAATTATTCTCATGGTATATGAGAATACTTTATAATCCTTCAGTAAATCTTTATTCACTGCGATAAATAAAAAAAAAAAAATGCTTTCATTTAATTGATATACCTTTTTTAAATGTGACATGGACCCAAATGACTCTCTCCGAGGCAAAGCTGACACAGTTTTAGTCTAAATCCATGTAAAGCTGATGCAAAGGTGGATCCAAAGATATTAAAATGGGGGGATGTGTATATTTACAGTATGTAAAGCTTTTCTCTCACATGTTACAGCTAAGTCATATAATTCTTCTCCTGACCTTCCATGCACTTAGGGGCACATTTACTAATGGTCGAAGTGAATTTTTGAATTAAAAAACTTCACATTTCAAAGTATTTTTTGGGTACTTCGATCATTGAATAGGATAGATTCGACTTCAATTTGAATTGAAAATACTTAGAATATTCGACCATTCGAAAATCGAAGTACTGTCTCTTAAAAAAAACGTTGACACTTCGCCACCTTAAACCTGCCGAATTACTATGTTAGCCAATGTGGACCTCCTAGAACCTATTGCCAAAATTTGGCTAAGTTTTTCTACGATCAATCGAACGATTTTAATTTGACCGAAAACGGGCAAAACAATTCAAAAAGAAAAATTTGACTATCGAATTTGGCCAATTGAATGGTTGAAGTTTTTTAACTTCGAAATTTGACCCTTGATAAATGTGCACCTTAATGTCCCCCTATTTGTGCCTGTAAGTTATTTTCCCATTTAGATTGTAAGCTCTATGGGGTAGGGAACTCCACCCTCTTGTCTCTTTAACTCAAGCTCTTAATCTTTATTTTAACTGTACTTTGTATTGTAATGACTGTTTATTATACTACTGCTGTGCAGTGCTTCATTCTCAAGTAGTGCAATATATAAAATATACATACATTAAAACATAAAACAAAAGTGAAGGACTTGTTGGTAAAATGGAAGAATTAGTCAACAGACTTGAATACTTTTGCATGGTGCTATATATCTAATGCAGTTGCATGCATTGATGGGGCAAAACACCAGAAAACAACATTATACTTCTTGTTGTTGATGCTTTATACTAATTATTTAAAATCTATTTTCCTTTCTCTTAACAGGACTACCACAGCCAAAGATAGATGATGTTTTCACTGGCCTCACAATAGAACATGGCTTTTATACATCCAAGGACTTCTTACCACTAGTAGCAAAAGCAAGCAAACAAGGTCAGTTAAATGTAATATAAATTGGGAACAAAACGTCACATTGCTATACATGCTTCACTAAATATTTATTTTTTGTTTTTCTAAATATACCGTTGTTGCTGGTTCTTCTTGGAGACTTATATTCCATTGATATATACAACATTTTTTTGTTTTTTAAAAATCCAAAAATGTGAGGTGTTTTTTAACCCAAGAATGTGAGTTTTGACAAAAATAACCAACCTAAAAACTCGAATTTTCATGGCAAACACAACTCTAACCTTAATAAATCTGCCCCTAAGAGTTTTTACTCCCTAACTTCACACCATGGAATAGCTTCCTGAAGTACTTCTGGGTGACATATCTTGAGCAAAAGTTGAACACCAATGTCCATCAATAAGTCCTGTATCACTTTTTTGTATGCTATATTTTAATTTGCCAGTTAATTGGCTATGTTCTTACTGGTCACTGGCCTAAAATGTAATATAAGTAAAAGTTGATCACAAATAAAAATCATATTGTTTCTTCATCCCAATAAGGCATTTTAAAGGCTAAAAAAAATCTAAAACCCACATTGACCTCTCCAGAGAATCAATTAAAAAAAGTTGCACAATTCGAATTGACGCAAAATTTTGTTGTAATGTTTTTTCACGCTGACTTTTGAAGCCTGATTTTTTGCTACATGAATTAAGTTAAATTTGTGGGTGGGAGTTAGGTCCACTTTGTTTCAATAAAAAAAAATGAGAAAAAGTTGAGTTTCAGAAAATTCCTTCTAAGCATTACATTTCACATGACTGCTTCAATGCTGGAAGCTTTCATTATATTTTTCTTTCTTCGAAATGATGTGTAAAGCTTATAGTAAAAGATGGTAATTCTTACCTTGGATTTCCACAGCATAACGTTTTATGATATGATGCAGAAAGCACAGCTGAACAACATAAATATGAACAGTGCTGACAAAATGGCTTACTACAGATCTCTGACTGCTTTTAATAAAAACTGGATAAAAGAAATAGTATAGAATAGATTTAGGGTTTTGAATACTGGAAGAGAAGACTCTACCAATATATTAAAATAGTGGCAAATTTATAACATTAATATTGAACATCTTCTACTAGTTTTAGCTTTTACAACCTACAAGATTTTGAAAATATCCCTAAGGAGTAATTGTAAAATGTTTAGGAACTGTGTTACATAAACAATCCACTTAAAATCATAAACTATATTTTGGTCTGTTTAAGAGAATATATATACAGTACAAACAGTATGCACACATTGGTTTTGTTAAAAATATTTACTTGAATATTTTTCCTAAATGTATTAAATCTTTCTACATGCTGCTCATGTGCTTTATTATTCCTAAAACCATTCTGAGTCTGCAACTTATTTGCTTTATTTAAGGCATTTGTGCCTGCAGATACATCCATAGGCAATATTGAATGGGCTGATAGGAATTTCATATTTCGTTACATTAAGGGCATTAAAAAGCTAAACTTCCTTTACTTCCTCCTGTTTCTCATATTATTAGTGAAGAGCGAATCTGCTGAAACATTGTCTATGGGCAACCTTTTTGTCACTGCAACTTTTTTGTAACTAAATATATTAGAGTCTATGGGTGACTTTTTTCTCACTCCAAATGCACCGATGTGAATGGTTTTACAATTTTTAAAAAGTAACAAAAAGGAGCAAATGTTGCTTTCAATAGTAATTGTTTTTACAAATAACCTAAACGGCACTGAAAATGTTCTATTTTGGTGCTGACTTGCACTTCACAGTACAATGAAGTTCAAGATGCAAAAATTACATGAAAACTGCCATTTTGTTAACTAAATGTAGTATTCATTTTTAGGATTCCTGCATAAATTGTAGGTGTCCACAAGGTAATGTGTGCCATAATTAATGTGTGTATTGGTAAATCAAATGCAAGCTGTATTCCTGTCTTTGCTTGTGGTGTTTTAACATGTTATTCATTAGGTTCAAGATAGTTATATGTTATAGTTCATTTGGGTTGATAAAAAAATGCTTCTCAATTAAGGAGGCCCCAAACACACTACCATTTAGTGTATGCCTATTATTTATTTACATAACATTTATCAGCACCTCAAAAATTATAAACAATTATAACATCTTGCCACAGAGTTAATCTAATTGCTAATTGTTGTTAACCCCAGCAATGTAATTTATTCTTACGTTTCTGGCAACATAGAGAAAGACACTATAAAAAGGCAAATCATTTAAAACCCATCAAAATAGGAAAAAACAGATAACTTATCGGTGTCTACCTCATGCTAACAGCTTATTCCAAGATTAACTTCTCCTATAAAATGTACAGTAACTTACACATATATCAATAAAATAACTTGAAAAAGTCAGGAAAATACTTGATAAAATTGAGAAAAAAACGTATATAGTACAAATCTTTTTGGATTTGACGCCCGAATAACTTGATTTTTTTCAGTTTATCACCCGCAAAAACTTGACGAAGCACAGTGCAGATCACAATATTTTCAAATTGTAAAAGGGTCATCTGCCATTGACTTCTACTTGACCTTGGCAGATTTGAGATAACAGATTTCTGGATTCAGACTTTTAGCAGCTTTGGGGTATAATAAATTTTGGAAAAGGTCGAGTTTTTTTCATCTAAAAATTTTGAGTTTTTACCCAAAAAACCTCTACCAGAAAAAATCTAGGTTTAGTAAATAGTGATGGGTGAATTTTTACACCAGGCATGGATTTGTGGCACAATTTGTCAACTGCAAATTCTTTTTTGAAACTGCTATGAACATTCGCCAGCGAAAATTTTGCATATAAGTCGCTTGTGTAAAAATTGATGCGTGTCAAAACAATGTTGACATTTATCATTTATCAACACTGGGAAAATTTGCCCATGGACAGTTAGCTATAGCAACCAATCAATGATTAGCTTTTTGAAACCAGCTGCAAGTAGAACAATGAATGCGGCAATCTGGTTGCCATGGGTTAGTGCCCATGTGCAAATTCACCAAGTGTTGATAAATGAGCCCCATTGACTTTAATACATTTGGAAAAATATGTTGCACATGTAAAAATTGTCGAGTGCATAAAAATTGTCATGCGTCAAAATTATTTTGATGTCCATTGACTTCAATGTGTTTCAGGATTTTTCGCTGTTTCCCAATTTTTTTCAGTTTCGCAAATTTTTCTGCAAAGTGATTTTTCGCCCATCAATATTAGTAAATAAGCCCCTAAATATTGCATATTAATGTTGCATTTCCTTTGTATAATACATGTTGTACCCCTTTATATTAATCAGATTTTAAAGCTAGCAATTTAGAATTGCAACCTATTTCTACCTGAATATTGTTAAAGTAAATTGCGCTTTCTTCATGTAGAACAACAAGGTTTTTAATTTCAAACCTAGTTTAACATGTCTAGTTTTAGCATTTTAAGTAATCTAAATTTAACAATGGGGGAGTGTGTAATTTTCTGAGGAGTATGGTTTTTATTTAATTCTTCCTAGGCTTAATTAAAAAGTTAATTACTTTATCTAGCACAGGGGCTACTTAATTAAACTGAATATATTTCTGTAGTGCAGTATATTATTTTCAGTGTGCTATAACATTAAGAATTCCTCTGTTCCAACACCGCTAAACTACAGTATGCTCGGTTTTTTTCATGATAGACATCTTTTTCAATGCAACATTTTTAGCATGATCTTTCCTTTATAACTAAGGAAATAATAACTTTTTTTAGCATAGGTTTTCTTGATTATCGCCCAGTCATCACCACTTGCAAACACTGCAAAGCATTTCAAGCATTTCCCTTCTGTTTGGGCCAACAGGAACCTTAAATAATAATAAATGCTTAAAATTATTTGTATGTAAGTCTTAATAATTTAAATTAGCTACAGGCAACTGTATAGATGATGTTATGCAAGTTACAATTCTATCTCATTTTAGATCTCTTGAAAGTGTTAAGCCTGTCATTTGCTATGTACCTAGGAGCAAGCTTTACTTCTAATTACTACCACTGTTATAAATGAATAAATAAAGAAAGCATCCCCTCATTCTCTGGTAGTTCAAAAACATGTCGTTATTTTAAACCCTTTAATGAATCAGCACAATGTAATAATCTATGATGAAGTGATATTATCTCACATTCAAAATCACTTGTTTCAGTTAATCTATCCCTAGGGGTTTGAACAATTAGGTTTCCGCCACTATAAAGTTATTGCTAGTGATAAAAGGTTTCCAATAGTGTTATTACTGATAAATAATTTCACTGCATTGAAATGGAAGCAAAAAGTATTGAAAACATTTATCACAGGGTATTGCTTGTGCCAATTTGTGATAAAGGTTTTTACCTGTGAATTGGACACTTATAAACTACAGGCAGTTCCCCGGTTATGTCCGAGTGACTGTAGGTTTGTTCTTAAGTTGAATTTGTATGTACAGTATGTTGAAACATGTATACTTATTAAATGCAGATATTTATTTTAAAATAGTATTTATTTTTACCTTTCTTTGCTCTGCAGTAGGCAACACATGCCAGTGGGCGATTGGGGCAGGTGGTTTATTAAAGCAAAATGCTAATCAAAATTAAACACACAATAATATGTTACTGTAATAACCGCCTTGTCTGTAAGTGTGAGTTGTATGTAAGTCGGGTGTATGTAACTCGAGGACTCCCTGTATCTTGATGGTTTGATTCTATATGTGTTTTAAAGCATAATTGCATCCTTTGAAATGTTATGGATCTCTCTTATAATTAATCTAATAGCATTTTGCTGTCATTGCTGTCATTGTATATAAAATATACTTAAAAAAAAAGATATACTGGGCATGTTCAAAGTTTTAGTAGAACACTAACACTTTCTTACAAATCAAGGAATGTGCTGCAGGGCTTAAGCCACCACACATGACACCAGGTGCTATAATCTCTTTACTTATATATGGCACTAACCAACTCCCAACTGTCCTGTTTATCGTAAATGGTTATTGATTACAAGTATTCAAAATACTTTGGACTTGGACTTGGATCATATTTGGTATAGAAATCATTACTTTTTTGCTGGATTTATACTGGTAACTGGAAAATTCTGTTTTTCAAACCACCCTCCAAAACACAGTTGTATTTGGTACAAGTATGGTCTATAGAACCTGTTCATGAGCTAAGGTTGGCACAGCATTAAAGAGAAATGTTAATAAAATAAAGAGCTAAACTAGTCAATGGCTGCTTCCCATTTAAGCTACTTTAACAGTGGTCATTTCCACAATAGTATGTATTGTTTCCTATTCACATTAAAATTCCTTTCTGCAAATCATAAACCGAACATCTATTTCCTATTAAAAGTTGTTGAATTTAACAAATATTTAGTGAAGGTTTTATAAATCTTTACATTGTTGTCTTTAAAATGAGAGTTATATTACCTCTCCTTCCTATGGGTTAAAGGCCCGACTACACATGCATACAAAATCTTGGTCTTCTTGTCATTGTGAGTGTGGAGTTCTATGAAAACTAAATTATAGCATTGGATTGGCTGATCTGAACTATAATCCTTATCCCCTAAGCAACTGTCTGGTTGATAGCATGTTATATACTTGGGTGAATATTCATTTTGCTTTGCAATAATGTTGTTCAATCTTGACAGTTGTTAAACCTAAATACTGTTGTACAGTGGAATTTGCTTTGAGTTTTTCAAGTATATTGTAGACCATAGAGCCAAATGACAGCTGTAATGGGAACATGGCTAACCATTTGACTGAAATATGCATGAGATGTGTAGCTCTGTAAATTATTTTCATGAAAATGAATAAATGTAATTGTGAGTTTTCACTGCATTAATCTACAATCTGTTAAATATTTAATGGCTTTGAATGAAATAACCTTGTAATTATATAAAAAAAAATTCGGTTATATTTTCTATATTTGTTTTGTTTCCTGTATTATCTCTTCATTAAAAAAATGCTAATTAAAAGGGGGGTATGTACAGTATATAATCATGGAATTATCAAATAGGATGTGCTGATTATATTGATTATGCAGAATTTTCACTTATGTCTCAAGACACACAAACTACTTTTGTCATGGGTAAACTAGTCAAATGTTCTTAGATTATTAAAAATAATGAAAATGAAAATAATAAAAACATACTTTATATATCTATTTGAAAACAATTACATGGTACACATTTTCTTTTTATTGGGCTTTTATTGGTTATAGGTTGATTTTTAGAAATGAACATATTGTATATTGTCTGTGTTTTATGTACACAGAAAGCAGAAACAGGTATGTAAACTGAGGACCTCCAGATGATGCAGTTTTAAAAATAGTAGTGGCAGCTTGAAAAATGTGGCAGGAGAATAATGAGCACATGTACCGTATGTAAACACACCCACAAGGGCTTTTGTAACAGTGATAGTTATTTTATGATAGGGCACCATAAAAGTATGACTCCAACACTGCCCAATACAATGAAACAGAATGTGAGTAATTATTCTAGAAGGCTAATACACAATATGCACAAAAGAAAATCCCAATAATTCATCCATAAAACAAAATTCTTGGTACTGTAAAATATTGCACTTTGTTGAAATTAAGAGACAGTATGTGGCTTAGCTTCTTTGTTCTCTGCTTTACAGGTATGTGTGCATGCCGCTCTCCACTTCCATCCATTAAAGGAGCGGTCATTGTACTCGGTGCTGGAGATACAGCATTTGACTGTGCAACTTCTGCCTTGCGTTGTGGTGCTCGCAGAGTTTTTGTGGTGTTCAGAAAAGGATTCACTAACATACGGGCAGTTCCTGAAGAGGTAAATTGGTTGAAAAATGTGTTTATAATTCTCTACATATTGCAGAAGTGTCATCAGTTACACATCAGAGTATGTCTCCCTTCTTTTATTTTTCCGTTGCGGGAAACACTACCTATTGTTAGAAAGAAGGGATTCACCGAATCCAGGATTGGTTCGGGATTCGGCCAGGATTCGGCCTTTTTCAGCAGGATTCGGATTCGGCCGAATCCTTCTGCCTGGCCGAACCAAATCCAAATCCTAATTTGCATATGCAAATTAGGGGCGGGAGGGAAATTGCGTGTCTTTTTGTCAGAAAACAAGGAAGTAAAAAATGTTTTCCCCTTCCCACCCCTAATTTGCATATGCAAATTAGGGTTCGGTATTCGGCCGAATCTTTTGTGAAGGATTCGGGGGTTTGGTCGAATCCAAAAAAGTGGATTCAGTGCATCCCTATTAGAAAGCACTCTAATTTATATTAGTTTCAACTAAAAAAATATCAAACCTTTATTTCATGTTTACATAGGTTTTTTTTTCTAAAGAAAACAAACATTATTTAAACTGGTGTTCAAACAGGACCCTTATTTACATAAACTATGAAAGAAATGTCACTCTACTTGCAATGCACACATACAAAATTAAGTTCTTAAAGTACTGTAGCCAAGTAGATTCACAAACACTCCTTTTGTAAAAGTAAAAATATTTTCAAAACAGAGAGTCGAAACTGGAAGCCTCTTACTATTTATCAACTAGATCTGTTTTTAGTGGCTTACATGTAACAGTAGCCCATCTAAACTGATAAAAGCTTATATCTATATCAGGGCATAAGCAGCTTTAAGCCTAATGAAGATGAAAAAGACAGTGACACATCAAAATAATTAAAGACTGGAACTTGGAGTGAGGTTGATATCTTCTATATCAGGATTATTATTGGATGCAGTACCAGTTCCACCTGGTTTCCAACACTTGATTTATTTATATAAAACCATTTGCTTGTGCACTTTCAATTAATTGTATAAAATAATTATGATGGGCCACTTTTAGAGTCTCTAGTAATAGTTGAGAGGCTGTATTTTAAAACAAAATATCTCCTTTAATATTGCCATTATGTTCCATTTGAAACGTATGCATTAAAGAGCATTTTTATTTTGCTGCTCTGCAGGTGGAGCTGGCAAAAGAAGAAAAATGTGAATTCCTTCCTTTCCTCTCTCCTCGTAAAGTGATTTTAAAAGGTGGGAAAATAAGTGGTATGGAGTTTGTTCGCACAGAACAAGACGATGATGGAAACTGGATTGAGGATGAAGATCAGAAAATTCAGCTGAAAGCAGAAGTGGTTATCAGTGCGTTTGGTTCTGTGCTAACAGATTCTGCAGGTAAGTCACAAATTTACTTTACACATAAGGGTTCATGTACTGTATGAAAGTAACATGCTAAATAGACTCCAAATGGTTCATGGTAGGACAATATTCACAAAAGAAGTAGTAGGTAGTGCTTGCTGCAATTATTGAAAACCACCATTGTAGTAACTATTTGCACACAAATGCATTAGGGCTCTTACTGACGAACGGTTGTAGCTGCGCTCCCCTGCGTTCCGTTTTTCTGCGTTCAGCCGCAGGGGAGCACAGGAATAGACGCATTACGGTTTTTCAATGGTGCTGTACTCACACAGGCGCATGTAGGCACCGAACGCAGGAAAAATGCAGCATGTTGCGTCTCAACCTACGTTCACCGTCTACACGCGCCTGTGTGAGTACAGCCCCATTGGAAAAAACGTAATGTCTATTCCTGCGCTCCCCTGCGGCTCAACGCTGAAAAACGGAACGTAGGGGAGTGCAGCTTCAACCGCTCGTCAGTAAGAGCCCTTATAGAAAGCTGTGCACTGCAATTTACTCACAATTTACAAAATCAGACAGTCAGCATTGGTGAATTTAGTGTAATTTGCGGTGCACATTGTTCAGCAGGTACCTACATCGATGCTGTAAATCTGCATAAAATGTTACATTTTAAGTTTAAAAGAAAAGTTAATTTGTTTATGATTTTTGCACATTGCCCTTATTTTGTAAATGAGCCCTACTGAGTTAGTACTGTACTGAAAAATTATGGAATTAAAGGAATTCTTTTTTAAGCACTCACAGTATGCAATCTAATACTGTATCTGACTGTATAATATGTATGCTGATAAGGAAAAGTGCAAATGTTAGAAGCCAGCTGAGAATACATGCTTGGTTTGCTATCTGTAAAAAAAAACACTGTTGTGGTCTCACAGCTTATAAGCATATGTATTGATTGTTTTCTTCAGTCTTTCCTCTTCCAATATTTTCATCTGGGTATTGACCAGGGTTGAATAATAATGATTTTGATTTCAAATATTACTGTTTGTTAAAAATGATTTTGAAAGATTTGCTGAAGCAGCTTCACATTTCTAGGACCCTTCCCTTTTTTCTAAGGCAAAGTTGGTTAAAACTAATCAGAAATCTTTGGCATATTGTATATTCCACTGTTGTATTACTAGATAACAGGATACAAGCAAACAAAGCTGTCCTGTTTTAATGTTCATGTAAGCAACTCATCCCTTCACTGGAAACAATGGATTCTTTTGTTTTATATTTGCTTTTTTCTTCTTTTTCATCTTAACATAAAAAAAGCAAACAAAATAAGCAGCTCTCGTCTACTTTATACAGAACAAAATAATTTTCAGACATTATGGGATGATACTAAAGGATCATAGTTAATATTGTTACTTTTTATCTTGAGGTTCAGAAGGAAATTTGATTAATGAAACATCTGTTTATTGCATTTCCCTCTTTGATTTGTACATACAACACTGGACAAAGCTGCAAGCATATATGAAAACTAACAATCTCTGATGTAGAAACAAATAATTTTGTAGACATGCTGTTTGGGTTTGTACATGTGAAATTTTATAATCTTGTGCCTCTGATTCTTTTAAAATGTGTTTTATTTGTTGCATAAGATACAATTTTGGTCTCATTGTGCTGTTTTATTAAAAGCTGAAATATATCTATTAGAAAATCTTTCTTTTAGAGTAAAAAGCAGGCCATTTAATTATCTTATTGCACTTAATCAACTGATTGCAAATTAATCAATGAACTTACATGTCCAATGGACACTCTATTATTGTATATTGGCCACTCTGCTTTTATCTATCTGAGACTTGCAGAATCGTAGCTTTCTGCCAAGCTTCAATCTTCAGAAAAAAAAATTGCAGCATTGAGATAATATAAGGAAATGTTCGTCCTTCCAGGCCACTGATGAATCATTCGCATAACCATATGGACAATCTGGTAGTGCATCTGCCTTTCCCAGACTGACTGTACATAAACAGGTGTTCTCTTTCCAGTAGTACAAGTATGCAATACCCTTATAATATGAAAGAAAGGAGAAAAGATTAAAAGTTATGTTAACAAGGAGATTTTCTAAGACATTATTGGCAGAATGTATGTGGCTCTATCAAAGCATTGTGTAAAAGAGACAGATGCTAGAAATACTTGTGTTATTGCTGTTTGCGACTCCAGCATGCAGATTACCATAATACAGTTAATATCGGATGGCACTGTGTTAGTATAAGCCTGAGATGAGGAGAGAAATATGCCTAAAGCACACTGGAGATTATAAAATGCTGTGATTATTTTATTTAAATTAGTAATATGACCGTTCTCATCTACATGTCTTCTTGATGACATTTTTTTCTTTGTTTAGTTACTACTCTGTAGATGTTTTTAAAAGCATGATGTTAAGATGAAGTATTGGTCACCATATGAGTATATTTTGTTATATGTGCATTTACAACTTGGGGACAATGTTTCATTGGGAAAATTGCTCAGTAAAACAATAAACATGGCAGTAAACTGCAGTTGCATATAGTGAAGCATATTCTAGATTTGATCTACATATCTTCCATCCATATCTGGTAATTCTATATGTTCTATATATTAATAGAGTGGAAATAGGTTTATGCTTCCTTTGTGTGGTCTCTCTGCATTTCAGTGGTATTTGATTGATTTTCAGGGCTGGATTTCCACCTTGGCGTCCCTAGGCCACAGGGTCCTTTTGCCCTAGTCAGAGTGTGCCCCCCCCGTGCTGGGCATCCCCACTACTCTGTAGAATGTGGCTGGATGGCATGCTGCCCTTGGCCCAGGCCTTTTTGTCCTTGCCACAAATCTAGTCCTGTTGATTCTGGAATGGGAAAAGCAGAGGGTTCTCATCTCCCAGAGTCCATTACCAAGATGATGATGGGGTTAAATGGTTGATGAAGATTTTGAATGTATGTGTACAAATATAGTTATTGCACAACAAAAACACTGAATGTATATACAAGTTTTTGTATTAAAACAAAACCCAGTGTTGTTGTGTCAGGAGTGCCTGATGACGCTCCCGTCTGATTTGGTGCTGCATCCAAGATGGTGGCGCCCATGGCTGCCATGTGGGTTGCATTGCCGGTGCATTGACATCAGTGTGCTGCATCTGGCACGAAAATGTAAATAAATAGATGCCAAGTTGCTAATGTTCTGGGTGCGCTATAATTCCTAAATATCTGATTATTGGACTTCTGACTCTCTGCTTTGTTCCTGAAGATGATCCTTGCTGCCAGCCTTCTGATATTTTGCCTGAATTCCTGACCCCTTTAGCTACTGTGAACTGGACTTTACCTGAGTCCTCCTTGGTCAGGACTTCACCATAATTGGAGCCGCAAGGCCCCTGACATGTTGGTCTTTTTGTACAATCCATACTATTTTACCTTACAACCAGGTGAAACAGAGTGGTGTAGCAGCCTTTTGAATATTATATATTTATATTTACGTTGGCTGTAAACACATATATATGTAATTATAATTGGATTTTTGGTCTGTCAATTTTCAGTATGAGCATGAACACAAAATATCTGAAACACACTGCACTAGATGAAACATAGCCTGTACATCCAAAATCAATACAAACTGCCTTTATTTTCATGTGCCCATAGTCAAAATCTTGCATTGCATAAGTTAAACTAATTATTAATGTGCATCCCACTTAGAGGCATAGGGGTATATTTATCAAAGAGTGAAGTTAGAGATCACCACAGTCCACTAGTGTGAAATTCTGCCACTCTCCATTAATTTCTATGGGATTTTTGAAAAAGTACAAGAATACAATAGTATTTATCAATGGGCAAAAGTGAAAGTTCATCCTTTGATAACTGCACCTTTCAAAAGCCCATAGAAATTAGTGGAGAGTGGTGGAATTTAACTCTAGTGAACTGTGGTCGATCTCTAACGTCACTTTTTGATAAATATACCCCATAGTCTTGCACTATGCCATTCACAAGTTTGTTATACCCTACATATGTTCACATCTGAAAGAGTTTCAAAAAGCTTTCTGCCAAAAGCTGAAAAATGTTACTTGCATACTGTTTTTATCCCATTGCATTCACACTTTAAAAACACAATGTTTACCAATTAAAAAGTTTAAATGTAGGTATCAAAAATGTTGAATAATTCTGAAAACTAAAATTGTAGGAGTATAAGAAAATGTTTAAACACAGAAATCATTAAATTGCTTGCTGATGCTTCACAGAAATTCTGCAGTTAATGAGCATTTCTGTTATTTAAATAAGACTAAATTGAACACACATTACATGGATACATAATTAGTCATGGCAGTCAAACACATATAGCTTTGCTTTAAGAATTCATTTAGGATCCTTTTTTCATTTCATTTGTTTAGTTAATTAAAAATACTGTTGCTGTATTTTTTTTTCATTTCAAATGACTTTTGTGGATTTATGTTTAAAAGGACAATGAAAGCATGTCTAGAGATAAACACCATGGAGCAGAGTTGTGAAAAAAATGGACTGAATTATGATTGATGTTTAAAGGAGAAGGAAAGTCATTTTACCTTGGGGGTGCCAAGAGTTAGGCACCTCAAGTGGTTATATTTACTTACCTGAAACCCCGAGCCAATGCTTCCATCAGCAGAAAACTGCATCAACAGGTTCTGCCAGTGAGCACCACAGTGCGATCATCTTCTTTGCTTCTTCATTTTTCAAATTCCCCAGGAAGAGAATTGCTCTGTGGCGCTCGCTAGAAGAACCCTGGGCCAGTGCAGTTTTCTGCTGATAAGAGCACTGGCCCAGTATGTCAGGTTTGCTTGGGGGTGCCTAAGCACAAAAAGACTTTCCTTCTCCTTTAATAGTTTTGGAAATGATCATCGCAATGATAGTTTATGACTATCTATATTTATTATTATTTTTTTAATTTAACTATATGACTTTTTTTTTACATTACAATTTCCATCAACGTCTATAGGGAGCAACATTCCAGGCTAATCATTCTTTTGGCTGGTCTTGGATAAGGAATCCTAAAGTCTCAAACAATGACATATCCATATTGAATGATATTTATTGAATTTTTCAAGCTGATCGGTCCGTTAGATAAATGCATTTAAAGTTAAAAGCTTTGAATTCTCAGATCAAATCCATCCCTTAGTTTGTTTGTGTTGATATTATGATCCAGTAACTTAGACTGAGGATTCTATTGAATGTATGATGGGGTAAGTTTCAAGTTTTACAGCAAAGAATAGTAAAAACACAAAGACGAGTAAACTAATATGTTTGCAAATGGCAGGCTGTCATTTCTCTCAAAACAGCAGTTATACTTGCTGATTTATCAACCATAGTTATATATTTATGTGCCAATAACTACTTCAAAAATATATTTTCTAAAAGGTAAAACTTGCTATAATCTTTCATCTCAACATGCGATACACGATTTGAATGATTGTTAATGCTCAGCACAGTGAGCTACAAATGAACTGTTGAGAGCAATCTCACAAATGCTGGTTCTTCTGGATCCCCCATTCCATCATTATTAATTCTGTCCCTTAGTAACCAAACTACAGTAGTGACGTGCGAATCTGTTCCACTTCCCCGAAAAATTAGCAAGACTCGAAAAAAATTTGCGAACCAAAGAAAAAAATTGCAAACCACATTGAAGTCAGTGGGCGTTAAGATTATTTTGATGCACAATCATTTTTACACGATCGACAATTTTTACATGTGCGACTTTTTTGTGAAATTGCATTAAAGTCAAAGGGTGTCAAAATCATTTTGACACAACAATTTTTTACACAAGCAACTCTTTCGTTGCAGCAAAATTTTGCGCCTGTGAATTTTCACAGCAGTTTTGTAAAACAATTCGCAGGTGGTGAAATGCAGAAATTTGCCACAAATGAATGACTGGCGAATACATTTGCCCATCGCTACTTATCAGTGGTTACCTGCCAGCCCCAATAAACATTATCAAGTGACAGTATTTTAAATAAAAAATTAGATTTGCCACAGCAAAGTAAATAAAAAATCTTACATTTCATTTATCAAGTATTAAACCATTACCTGGGATACTACATAGGGTAAAACTACCACACACCAAATTTAAAAGTGTGACAGCTGCCAGGTTATAGTCTACGTAGCAAGCAAATAAACACAAACACAAACACAAATGGTATGCATGTAATATGGATTTGTTAAGGGAACATCAAGACAAAGCCTCTTCTAAAAAATAAAACTGGTTACAAACGAGTAACTGTTTTATATGAACAATAAAAATAATATAATAGTAAAAGGCATTTTTGTTTTCTGTTAAATCTACTGTAGATCAACAAGATTACTAATTTACAAATAAAAAATCCCAAGCGCTCCAACATATTAAGATCAACTTCTTCTCTATGTAAATGTTTTGCCAGTTACCAAGTAAACCTCATTCTAATAGAGAAGAGTACCTTCGATGTATTCATGAAGTCTGTTTAATAATAAACTTTTTATTATGACTTTTCATGGTAAAATATCATATACCTAAACTAATAAATGCCCTATTATTTGCTTTACAAAGTTTTTGACTTGACTGCAGATCTTCCTAAATTATGTTGCATTACTGATTTATCTACACCTCAGTTCTATATATTTTATCATGAATGACTATATGCATGCCGGTTACCATTTTAATGTAAACTCTGTCAACAATACAGGTATGGGATCCAGTATCCAGAAAGCTCAGAATTTCAGAATGGCCATCTCCCATAGACTCCATTTTATCTAAATAATCAACATTTTTAAAAACTATTTCCTTTTTCTTTGTAATAATAAAACAGTACCCTGTACTGGATAGAAATTAAGATATAATTAATCTTTATTGGAAGCAAAACAATCCTTTTGAGTTTATTTAATGTTGAAATTTGAGGTGGTTCTTCATAGTGAGGACAGTGAGGTTGTGGAATGCACTGCCGGGTGATGTTGTGATGGCTGATTCAGTTAATGCCTTTAAGAATGGCTTGGATGATTAATTGGACAGACATAATATCAAAGGTTATTGTGATACTAAGCTCTATAGTTAGTATAGGTATGGGTATATAGAATTTAATTAAAAGTAGGGATGGGTGTGTGTATGGATGCTGGGTTTGCATTTGGAGGGGTTGAACTTGATGGACTTTGTCTTTTTTCAACCCAATTTAACTATGTAACTATGTAACTATGAAATTATTTTCTAGTAGATTTGACGTATGAAGATAAAAATTAAATAAAGATCCATTATCCGGAAAACCCCAGGTTCTGAGCATTCCGGATAACAGGTCCCATACCTGTACTACTATTGTACTCTCAAACTTAGTCTTCGAAATGTTTGACATTTTCATGATATATATATTTAAAATACTTATATTTTTTTTCCTGTGGAAATACAAATACTAACAAAAGTGCTCAAAGCCAGTTTCAGTGGGTTTCAAGTCAAAACATGCTGTAAAAAGAGAAAGTGAAAATGTGTTAATGGTGCACAACGGTGGCAATGAAATTTAAGTTGAAAAGTTTGCACCAGTTGTTTGAACAGTCAATGCTACAGTATATGCAGATTTGTTGATTTGGGTTTCTAGTAGTGTTGAGCAAATCTGATGAGATTTGCTTCACTTGTGAGTTTGCAAAAAACATGGAGAGTTTGTGAATTGTTTTGCATTTTGCTTTGATTGTCCGGAGAAGCAAGAGATACAATCTGAATGTCTCCTGCTTGCCTTGGCTATTTCGGCTATTTCTGTGGGCAATGCTTTTGTGGAGCAGGCACAAACTCCTGTTTTACACAAGCATTGCATCTCCTACTTGCACTTCCTACTCAAATATTTGGTGTGAATATTAGCTGCACATTGGCAAAAAAAATTGCCATGGGTGAATTCACAGCTTATGCTTCCAGTATATCTATGGCAATTATTTTGTTCATCCCTGGTAACTAGCCATTTTACAAACCTTTTGACATTTATGTTATTACCTCCACTGTATTTTTAATGAAGATTGTGAATTATCACAGACAAAAAATATTTCAGACCAATTGGTAGTTCTTTCAGACCACACTGTTTGCCTCATTTAATACTAAGCACAACACTAGGTGCAAATCTGGCTGACATTTGTGCCCATAAGATATTTTAAGCCATTTACAAACTGGCAAACATTGGCAAAACAACTTTCTATATATTTATTGCATTCATTGTAAACTTTAGCATTCTTGTATTTTTACATCTCAACACAAATATTAGATTAAAGGAAAGTGGTGTGTATGTAAAACAAGGTCACCCATCTGACATAGCTTTCAAGGCCAAAAAAGGTATGTATTAAATGAAAACAATTGCTGGGTCCTGTCATATGTGAGGTATGACACAGAAAACTGGAATAGCGGGCAGGCACCACTCCAGAACACCAAATTCAGCCAATCAGTAGAATCCAGGAGGCCAAATTTTTAAACAGTACAAAAAGTCTTTATTTTACATTATGTATAAAAGATAAAAGTCTATGTGAGGTAAAGCATATTCATCTAAAACATAATTTCTATTATTCAATTATAAGGCTATGTATGGCTAATCGAACTTGGTCTTCTTAGACTTCACTGAAACCACATCAATATTACTGGTAAACAAAAACAAACATTTTCTTTTCCATTGAATACCTATATTCTTTGATCTTGGGTTTATAAGAAACTATTTTTCTCATTGCAGATTGTTATAACTGTATTGGTATACTACTACTGTGCAGCCTTGAAAGTATACTTCAAACAAAGAATATTACTTGATTTTCATAATGCTTATATTGTTAATGTGTGCACTATATTGATTGAAATTAAAGACATAAAAGACATCAGAAAGGGCTGTTGCTTTTTTTTGTTTTTTGAAAAAAAGTTGAAAAAATACCAAAGTCTGTCAAGTTCAAACCCTTCAAATATATATAAAATACACACACACACACACACACTCATACCAACCTATCTATACAATATCATATATACACTATATATATATATATACATATATATATATATATATATATATATATATATATATATATATATATATATATATATATATATATATACACACACACTAATGGTAGATTATAATCACAATAGCCTGGATATTATGTCCATTAATACATCCAAGCCATTCTTAAAGGCATTAATATATTTTGCCATAACAACATCTCCCAGCAGGGCATCCCACAACTTCACTGTCTTATCTGTAAAGAACCCCCTACACTATTTAAAATGAACGTTCTTTTCTTCTAATCTAAAGGGGTGACCTCGGATGAATTGATCCTTTTTATGGGAAAAAAAGACCCATCTCTAACTATCTATAATGCTCTAACCTACTTGTATAGAGTAATCATGCCCCCTCGCAAGAGTTTTTTCTCCAGATCAAACAACCCCAACCTTGACAGTCTACCATCATAGTTTAAATAGTCAGTCCTTTAAACCAGTTTAGTTGCACATCTCTGCACTCTCTCTAGCTCATTTATGTCTAGAGAATAAATTAATGCCTTTTTTTATGCAAGTATTTTATTTTCTTTAATAGCAATGAAATGACATTGCCTGGAATTAGACAACTAATCTACAAAAAACAGAATCCTTCTCAATTAAGGAAATCCTCAACCAACTACCATTTAGTGTATAACTCACATTTATTATTTCTGCCAAAGTGCATAACTTTGCACTCATCAACATTGAACCTCATTTTCAAGTTGGCTGCCCAGTTTTCCAAATGAGTAAAATTGCTTTGTACAGAGGCAGCATCCTGCATGGAACGTATTGTGTTGTACAATTTAGTATCATCTTCAATCTTGCTGCCAATCATTCTTCCAGTTACAGTAAAGAAATGGGAAAAATAATAATATGCTATTCCCAAATCTCTTTGTTGATCCACCTGAATGTTAACCAGTTATCTTCCACTAAAAGTCATGTCAAAAGAGCATGATTAATATGAACAATAAGGATATATATGTTCTTAACCATGATTCTGCTTTAACATTGCACTTTGCTACCTGCACTGCATGATCGGAGAATATGCTTTATTTAATGTTATAATTATATGGTTAGTGTAGTCCATAATCTCTCCTTTGGAAAGAGACAGTTGGACTCATTTATAAATACTGAGAACATTTGCATCTGGGCAGTAACCCATCAGTGACTGACTATTTTTTTAGGTAGCTACAGGTTGAACAATGAAAGCCAGCATTTGGTTGTTTGCCGTGTTACTACACATATGCCAAGTGTTTATAAATTATCCCTTAATATCGTCATTTTTAATCTGGAACCTTAAAAGGGTGGTTCACCTTAAATGTAACTCCTTTGCCCAGGAGTTTAGCAATATCTGTGTTAAATTCCTCACTGCAAGGTCTATGTCTATAAAAATTATATGAATTTGTTTGTTCACACAACCTAAGGGTTTGGTGTGATCAGAAGGATCAACATTCTTACCACAGATTAATTAAAGTTTACCATGTAAATGAAAACTTACAGTTATATTATTCTAATATCACTTTGCAAGGAAAAATAACTTATCCTTGAATCAAGGGCATTGGCCATGAATTCACAGCACACACTGGATTAAAATACTGATTATTTCCCTAGGTATCCTTTGAATTTGTTGCACTTTTCCTATTGAACCTTATTAATCTGTTTTCATCATTTCCATTTCTTAGATATAAAACCCAATATGTACTGTCCTGGTGATCCACATGGAATTGATAAGGAAACCTTAAAGGTCAAAACAAATATCAAAATATCAAAAACAAAAAAGATATTTTTAAGATAAGAAAAAAGCTTTTTTTGTAAATTAATTATATGTTTGAAAAAAATATGTACAACCGTTATATTTCAGTTCTTTCTAACTGATTATTAAGAGGGTTATTTATGAAAGGTTGAATGTTGAATTTTTTATACCTCGAAAAAATGGTAACTTTAACTTCTTAATGAAATCAGCAAAACTAACAGCTGGGA
Organism: Xenopus petersii; assembly: GCA_038501925.1. NCBI lineage: Eukaryota > Metazoa > Chordata > Amphibia > Anura > Pipidae > Xenopus > Xenopus petersii. The sequence continues at coordinate 101,496,596 of CM076678.1, read as the reverse complement.
GGGACATGGAGTACAGAGAGCTTATCAATGCTCAAGGACGAGCATTTTAAATACTATATATGTCAGACAGATCCTCTTCTCAGAGGTTGTGGCATACGGTAGGTAGGGGGTCATCTTATTAATTTCAGAATCAATTCACAACTTTGTTCTTCGCTTTCTAGTTCTAGAAGCCATGAAACCAATCAAATTCAACAGATGGGGCCTTCCTGAAGCCGATCCAGAGACAATGCAAACCGGTGAAGCTGGCGTTTTTGTGGGTGGAGACATTGCTGGCTTAGCAAATACAACTGTGGAGTCAGTAAATGATGGAAAACAGGCATCTTGGCATATGCACAAATATATACAGGTAAATAATGTGCTGTTTTTCTGCAAAAGAAAATATAGTCTCATTAAAATGAATGTTTACAATTAAGCAAAGGAAAGGAATACAATGGGTTTATTCAAGTGCATACCTTTCTCTATAATGACTAATTTATGAAAAAGCATATGGTAGGATTGACATTTTGCAGAAATGCAGATAGTGATGCTTTAAGAAGTAATCAGGCTGATCCTCGCATCCCTTTTCTTTAAAGGTCAAATTCTACGGAACTTTTGTTAATCTGACTTTAATCTAGGAGCATGGTATTTATGGAGAAACCAAAGGCAACACAAATTTTACAGTGAAAAATGAGAGCTTGTGACAATTGCTATGTGACACTTTACAAACTGTATTGAAAAGTTTAGGAAGTAAAGAGAATATATTAAAAAAGGAATATACTTTATTCCTAGCACAAAGAACTATACAATTCACATTCTGGTGGACCACACTTTGGCTTACTGCCAATTGTCTAACAGTAAAGGCAGGGGACTATTACTAACAATGTCACTTTCTGAAATGAATAAGGATGCTTTGTCACACTGATGAACTGGCCTCATCGTGCCAGATGCTGGTCCAAAGCATAAGCTGGTCCATAGACTGAGCTATGTTTCTCTAGTCCATATCTTTCTAATTTTAAAATAAAATCACTACCTTAGATCAAGACTGACCATTTGGCTCATAAATTCTTAAATATTGGAAAAATACATTGCAGTCGATGGGCATTTTTTCCTTAGAATTTTTTCAAGCAAAACACATTGCACTCACTGGCTTCTTTTACACAAGGACTTTTTTTTTCGAAATGGCTGCACTTTTGTAGTGAAAATTTTTTGTGGCAAAATTTTCTAGTGTTTTCATGAAAATCTTTGTCAATGGAAAAATGCAGAATTTCGCCACAAATCCATGCTTGCCAAAAATTTCTCTCATCACTACATTTTACATGACTCCAGGCAGATATAAATCTGTATTTAAGTGCAGTTGCCATCTGACCCAAATGCTGTACAAGTTCAAAGCTTTTTTTTAATGCCATTTAGACTTAAGCTTCTGTAAGGAAATGTAAGATTGTAAAAAAGGTTTTGGAGCAATAAGAAAAATGGATGAAATAGTACAGTTATGGAACCTGTTATGCAGAATGCTCGAGACCTGGGTTTTTTCTGGATAAGGGGACTTAATTTGGATTGATATACCTTGAGTTAAGAAAAAATCATTTAGACATCAAATAAACCTAATAGGATTGGTTTGCCTCCAACAAGGATTAATTATATCTTAGTTAAGATCAAATACAGGAGACTGCTTTATTATTACAAAGAAAAAGCAACTTGAGTCTATGGGAGATGACCTTCCTGTAATTCAGAGCTTTCTGGATAGACGGTTTTGGATAACGGAACCCATACCTGTAATAAGTATGAAAGAAATGCATTGTTTATAAAGGACAGCGATCCCTCTCCTTGTATATCCTCCTTAAAAATCTGTGAAAATGCTGAAATCTTGTATGCTGCTTGTTTTATGGACTGGTTTTGTCTATGGAGAATACAGAGACAGTTTATCTATTTAAACTGATGCTTCCCACATAAAAAGTGACTGACCATCCAACAAGAACACACAGCATCAAGATATCATTATACTGTAGATGTCACAATAAGTACTTTGATTATTACCTTCCTACCACAGTAAAACTATTAATAATTAAGCAACCTTCACACCATTCCTTTCTGTATCTGAGCAGCACACAGAAACATATTAGTCATTAATAGCGATGGCAAAAAGTGGAATTTATTGACTAACTGGCATTTTATTTGCAAGCATTTGGAACATGTTCATTTTTCAGACATTTCATAATTAAAATTGTACATACAGATTGTGTAAAGATGTAATTTTAACTTTGATGCAAAAAAAAACCTTTAGAAATATGTATGCACATGTATTTACACATGAATTAGGGGTACAGCAAACGCTCATGTTAGCATATATTCTATATTTGAACAAACCTATGTTAGTTAGTAAAGCAGCATTGTTCATTATGAGTCTGAGCTTGCATCTTTTCCATTTACCTGAACCAAACCCACCTCTCTACTCTTTTTCTTTACCACTTATTTCTTATTTTTCTTGTTGTTTGGTTCAGATAGTTCACCATTAGTCCCCACATTACTCCACTTTAATATATAATATCACACTGTTTTCACCAAAATGGTTGATTTTGCTTGTTATGTTGTAGTTCTCTGTGTGGCATCAAAACAAAATTTGACCCATCTGCATCAGCACTATTGGCAAGTCAATGCAGCCGTGACCATATATCCTTATAACTTGGTTGCATTTGTAGGGTCGCTTGTACCCTAAGTACTAAACTTACTATTAAAAATCAGTCTGAATTAAAGTGTGTTCTTGCAGTATGTGCATAGTTTGGTGCTCTGGAAGTTTTGGTGCCTAAAATGTTGCTTTTTTTTTATATAGTCTCTACATGGAGTGTCTATCAATAACAAGCCTGAGCTTCCTTTGTTTTACACTCCAATTGATTTGGTTGATATAAGTGTGGAAATGGTTGGGCTCAAATTCCTAAATCCTTTTGGCTTGGCGAGTGCTCCTCCAACAACAAGTGCCCCAATGATACGTAGAGCCTTTGAAGCAGGATGGGGATTTGCTCTCACCAAAACCTTCTCCCTTGAAAAGGTAAGTACATTTTAGTTTAACTGAAAATTATTTAACTGAAAATGGAATACACCTAATTATAGACAAACTGTGGTGCTAATTTATCAAAAGTTGAAGTGGAAACCCTGCAGGTTTCAACTGTTTAGGGAATTAATAAAAATTATTTTAATCAAATCATTTTTACACTGATTTTTTAAAAAAAATAATTTTGTCCAAGCCATGTGGGTTTCATTATTTAAGACAAATTACTGGTCTATGAGTAGAATCCTATAGAAATGGTTTCTAATTCCTATGCGTACTATGAATTTTGATTGAATTGAAGCATTTGTAGCTGATTGATCAGCATTCGATTGATTGAGAAGGATAAGTTCTGATCTGATCTTATTCAGTAAAATATGCAATTTGATGTTGTAAAACCCAAAATCATTACAGACTGATTGGAATCAATTGATTCATAATGATCCTTTCTTTTTTTCCTGTCTTTGGTGAAACCTCTGCAGTTAGATTTATAGCTAACTTTGGATCAAATGAAATTGTAGACTTTAGACTGACTGTTCTGAAACAGAGAAGCAAATTAGTAGATCAGTTTGAATGAGCCATTTAAATGTTTGATTAAACAATTCAGGTTTCTTGTTGGAGAGCAGATTTGTAAAAATCAAGATACATCAGAAGAAATGTGTTTCAAGTGTTATAGTAAATAGGGATGTAGCAAACTGTTTGCCTGCGAACTAGTTCGCGCGAACTTCGACCGTTCGCGTCCGCCGAATGTTCGCGAACGTTTGGGAATGTTCGCATTTTGAGTTCGCGTTCGATTCAAATAAAAATCGTTCGCCCATTCGACCATTCGTGTTCCTTCGACCGCTAAAAATCGAACGATTTCCATTCGTTCAAACGATTGTAAGCATTCGATCGAATGATTTTCATTCAATCGAACGATTTTAAAACGTTCGATCGTTCGATTCGAATGAAAATCCTTCGATCGAAGGATTAAAATCCTTCGATCGTTTGAATCGAACGATTTTAGCGGGTGTTCGAAGTTCGCGAACTGTCCGCGAACGTTCGCATTTTTTGCCGGTGTTCGCGAACACCAAATCGGCAGTTCGCTACATCCCTAATAGTAAAATGGCCATTACCTAATATTAATTGGAGATGCATTAAACAAGAACAAAAATAAATGATGGAAATGTATTGATGTGGATTTTCTACTGTGCTATAGTTCATGGTATCCCTCACAGAAAATGGCTTTTTGATTGCGTGATATATAAAACTATTTTCAGCAATTTGTGACAGACACTGCCAACATATCATTTGCCGTGATATCTCGTATTAATACTTTTTTATACATTGCAAACATTTTCTTTTAAAATTAATTAAATGAACATGCTGTTATACAGTAACCTCCAAAACACATTTAAGCACCAACCAAGGGGTCATTTACAACTGTAACAATATTATTTGCAAGTTGCCACCTTACTTTAAAGAATTGGCACATGTCTCTACACTCCATTGAGAGTACAGAGACCTCTGGCTGCCCCCATAATTACAATACTGCAGATAGCAAGGCCCTCTTATAACAGACCAGTGGCCCCCATGAGTTTACCTGTGAGATTGTTATGCAGTGTGCATTTACACTTTATTTTCCATTAAAAGTTTTTATTTTATTAAATATGTGCTATATACTCATGATGATGTATCCTATATAACAGACTCTCATTGTACCTGCATATTATTGCTACCTATATTATTGTTATACTGATTAGTCATATATTATATCATGTTTCCATGTACATTTGTGTTCAGTACAATTGCAAAAAACCCTAAGGGGAACCTAGGAGAGGGTATTTTGCAATCCAGTGCTCACCTAGTCTGGATGTATTATGTCCAACAGTAAGGAGTTAAAGTGTTCTGCTAAAACGTAATACAAATAACAAAAACAGATAATTTGTATCTGAATTTCTTAAAGATAAATTGTGGTAACTTGAGCAAAGCTCTGGAATTTTCCCTTCTTTATGTAAAATATTATTTGAGAGGTAAACACTTCTTAAAGGAGAACTAAACCCTAAACATGAATGTGTAAAAATATACTGAACTTATTGCACCAGCCTAAAGTTTCAGCTTGTCAATAGCAGCAATGATCCAGGACTTCAAACTTGTCACAGGGGGTCACCATCTTGGAAATTGTCTGTGACACTCACATGCTCAGTGGGCTCTGAGCAGCTGTTGAGAAGCTAAGCTTAGGGGTCATAGCAAATTATCAAGCAGAAAATGAGGCTGACCTGTAATATAAGCTGATGCTACAGGGCTGATTATTAAATTCTGATGCTAATTGCACTGGTTTCTGTGCTGCCATGTAGTAATTATCTGTATTAATTACTAATCAACCTTATATTGTGACATTTATATTATGTGTGTATACTGTGAGTGGGTCCCTAAGCTCAGTAAGTGACAGCAGCACAGAGCATGTGCAGTGAATCATCAGAAAAGAAGATTTGGAACTACTGGGGCATCTTTAGAGACACAGATCTTTACTGCTAAAGGCCTGTGGTTGCCTCGGACTACTACAGAAGCACAAAACATAATGTACAATATTTCTAGCTACTTCCTTAGTTAGGCTTTAGTTCTCCTTTAAGGTAAGAGTTCCTTAATAGTTTAGACATGGGGAATAAGCTCCTTTATGAATGTTTTGTAATATGTGTTTATGGGGACAGTTTCTGGCCTTTGTCCTTCAGCATCCTCTAGTTTCCAATGGATATATATGTTATCTAATTTGGATTTTATGCATTAATTGCAAAATTATTATTGTTTTCTGTTAAGAAGAATTTGAGTGAAATTACAATTTAATTTGGTGGGTATTGTCTTGGACCTTTCTGCCTGGTGTTGCCTACATGCAGTAGACGCTGAGGGCCTTCAGCAGGGGAATGTATAAACATTGTGTGTGGCTAGTAATTTTTATGAGAATCCCCACCTGTACCTGATGCCAAGTTTTCTTAGTTTTTCTTTGGTGTTCCTCATTTTCCCTTTTATTTAGAGTAATAAGAAACAAGTTTGTGCAAAATTCTGAAGTTGATCCTTCTAGTGCAATAGGGTTGTCCCATGCTGCTTGTAGAATCTTTTTTGGTTAAAAGTATCACATTTTCAGAATAATGTCTTTAGGTATTTTAATTGGATCTGGTTTTTGCTTTAAGGTTTTCTGAATGTGCTCTGTGCTCCGTTCATGCTGTGAGAATCCAGGCAAATTGTTTTGGTGAAGTACCTTAACATGCATCCTCAATGTCCATTAAGTGTAACTTCGCAGGCACTACCTTGATACGGAGATTGAGTGCCCAGATATATTCTTCTGTTCATACTAAAGCATGCAGTTCTCACTTGCAAGTCTT